>JAIOJX010000003.1:62280873-63480873 GCA_022376925.1 Tragulus kanchil
GAAGCTTCCAGAGGTCTTGCTTATTAGAGTACCATTCCTTGTATATATTAAAGTACTAAATGCTGTATGTAGGGATGATTACAATATATTTTTTAGATGCTGATGCATTTAGGCATTTTAGTAAGTTCAGTGTCTTTATTGCAGCCCAAGGGACCAAAACCCACAGAAAGCCACTGAGTGGAAAGACATATCGTAGAATGCTTCTGCTACTGGCTTTTTTCTTTTTAGATACTTACCTCTGTGTAACATTTACACCTTCAAAAGTTCTCTTAGAACTCGCTAAGCTATTAAGGGCATAAACCCTGAAGAATAGTATGAAATAACAAAATTTTAATGTTTTTTGAAGCCAACAAGTGTTTTGCTAAGACAAAAAAAATTTTTAATTAAAAATGTATTTTTGAGAACTCACAGAGTAAGTATAACAGGAATTTAAAAAATTAAACTATCGAGGGATGGCTTTTCTGAGTTTCTGTCATGCATACTTTTGAGGTTATTAAAGCTTAAAAAAGCACTGAAATAGTTCTGTTTTCTTTTTTTTTTTTTTTAATTATATGGAATACACACCAGGCGGTGATTCAGAAAGCTTGGATTCTAGTCTTTGTTCACATATTTGACCAATGTTTAACCAGTTTTTATAACGTTTAACCTATGTTTAAACTTTGCCTTTAAATTCTAGGGGTGAGAGAAAGCCAAAAATCGACCTTTTCAGGACCTGTGTTGCTGCTATCCCTCGACTGCTTCCTGATGGGATGTCCAAACTTGAACTTATTGACTTGCTGGCGAGGTAGGTGATAATTGTGGTGGGCATTATTTGATCAAAACCAATTTTAATCCTTTGTCGTGATGCCTTTAAAAAAAGATGCTTGAAACAGATGCATTTACTAATTCTCAGCAAATGCGAAAAAGTCATCGTGATTTGAAAAAGAAAAGAAAAGGGAGTTTGAAAATGCAAAGATAAAGAAAGAAATAGAAATAAGACTGGAGACCTAGATTTTCAACTAATCTTTGTTACTACCTGAGGTGTTTAGACTTGTAGAGAATAACATGAAAAAAAGGTCACTTCTGGCTAGTTAATCTGATAATGGTGGAACAGAGGAAAGCCCAGAGAAGGATAACAAATATTAGATGAAGGATGGCTTGTGCATAGCTTTGTTTTCCCACGGGCTTCCCCGGTGGCTCAGTAAGGAATCTGCCTGCAATGTGGGAGACCCAGGTTCGATCCCTGGGTTGGGAAGATCCCCTGGAGAAAGGAATGGCAACCCTTTCCAGTATGCTTGCCTGGAGAATCCCATGAACAGGGGAGCCTGGAGGACTAGAGTCCAAAGGGTCGCAGAGTCGGACAAGACTGAGCAACTTAGCACATATGCAGAGAGAGTAGGTTCCTGGTAAATAATAAACCCTGGGGACTTAGTGATGGGAGGAACAGAGGAAGAAAGAGACCAAGATACTGTAAAGGGCCATCCAGGCTAATGTGGAGTTTCCTAGAGCGATGGCAAAGACTGAGGATAAAGAAAAACTGGGAGACAAGTGCCAAAGTTACTCTAGAATGTGAAGGAGCTGCCATTGGCCACTATGAAAAAAACTACACCAGGCAGGGTTATTAAAGCTTAAAAAGCACTGAAATAGTTCTGTTTTCTTTTTTTTTTTTTTTAATTATATGGAATACACACCAGGCGGTGATTCAGAAAGCTTGGATTCTAGTCTTTGTTCACATATTTGACCAATGTTTAACCAGTTTTTATAACGTTTAACCTATGTTTAAACTTTGCCTTTAAATTCTAGGGGTGAGAGAAAGCCAAAAATCGACCTTTTCAGGACCTGTGTTGCTGCTATCCCTCGACTGCTTCCTGATGGGATGTCCAAACTTGAACTTATTGACTTGCTGGCGAGGTAGGTGATAATTGTGGTGGGCATTATTTGATCAAAACCAATTTTAATCCTTTGTCGTGATGCCTTTAAAAAAAGATGCTTGAAACAGATGCATTTACTAATTCTCAGCAAATGCGAAAAAGTCATCGTGATTTGAAAAAGAAAAGAAAAGGGAGTTTGAAAATGCAAAGATAAAGAAAGAAATAGAAATAAGACTGGAGACCTAGATTTTCAACTAATCTTTGTTACTACCTGAGGTGTTTAGACTTGTAGAGAATAACATGAAAAAAAGGTCACTTCTGGCTAGTTAATCTGATAATGGTGGAACAGAGGAAAGCCCAGAGAAGGATAACAAATATTAGATGAAGGATGGCTTGTGCATAGCTTTGTTTTCCCACGGGCTTCCCCGGTGGCTCAGTAAGGAATCTGCCTGCAATGTGGGAGACCCAGGTTCGATCCCTGGGTTGGGAAGATCCCCTGGAGAAAGGAATGGCAACCCTTTCCAGTATGCTTGCCTGGAGAATCCCATGAACAGGGGAGCCTGGAGGACTAGAGTCCAAAGGGTCGCAGAGTCGGACAAGACTGAGCAACTTAGCACATATGCAGAGAGAGTAGGTTCCTGGTAAATAATAAACCCTGGGGACTTAGTGATGGGAGGAACAGAGGAAGAAAGAGACCAAGATACTGTAAAGGGCCATCCAGGCTAATGTGGAGTTTCCTAGAGCGATGGCAAAGACTGAGGATAAAGAAAAACTGGGAGACAAGTGCCAAAGTTACTCTAGAATGTGAAGGAGCTGCCTGTCCATTGGCCACAGATAGCTGTGGAAAGGGTGGTGTGACCAGGGTGCTGGGTGAGAGGGTTGTGTGTGGCAGTGAAGAATGAAGGGCCAAAAGACCCCTCTCTGTGCCACAAGAGAATGAGAGTCCAGCGTCTGAGATATGTTGGGGAGGCACCCCCAAAATGGGCAATGTACTGACTCCCTCAGGAAATCCTGAATGTTGCTTCCCTGCTTCGGCCTTTGGCAGTGTTTTACTAGCCATGTGATCTAGGCACAGTTCTTAACCCCTCACCCTGTGTGTACTCACAAGCCTGCTGAGAGGGCAGAAGGCCAGAGGGCCTGGTGGCATTTGGTTAATCTGAGAGAAGATGTGTCACAGCAGGAAAAAGACAGTTATCAGTTAAACCAAAGTAGAAGGAAAGTTCACTTACTCCAGTGACATTCTAATTGGTGATGACTATGTAACTAAGCTGTTTGAAATGCTAAGTGTTCGAAATGTCAGGCAGCCTTCTGGTAATGTCTCGAATGCTCTTTTGCTGGAAATCTGTGTGGGAGACTCTTACCTCTGGTATCACCTTGGCAGCCTCGTCCAGTGACGCCCGGGTCCGCAGACCCGCCATGCCAGGCCTGTCAGGAGGGAATTCTGTCAGACGCGGTGGGAATGGCAGTGCTATTTATAGTGTGTCGTGTTTATTATTGTGTACATTCTTGCAGAGCCCAAAGCAGTGGGTCCTGTTTTTATGAGGGGAAAGAACAAATAAATATTCTTGAGAGTTCAAGGCTCAGGGCAAAGTCGAGAACATGACTGGACTTATATGGGAAGCCTGTGAAGAGGCCTTTTTCATAAGCTTCAAAAGAAGCCAGGAAAAGGGTCGCAGAGTCGGACAAGACTGAGCAACTTAGCACATATGCAGAGAGAGTAGGTTCCTGGTAAATAATAAACCCTGGGGACTTAGTGATGGGAGGAACAGAGGAAGAAAGAGACCAAGATACTGTAAAGGGCCATCCAGGCTAATGTGGAGTTTCCTAGAGCGATGGCAAAGACTGAGGATAAAGAAAAACTGGGAGACAAGTGCCAAAGTTACTCTAGAATGTGAAGGAGCTGCCTGTCCATTGGCCACAGATAGCTGTGGAAAGGGTGGTGTGACCAGGGTGCTGGGTGAGAGGGTTGTGTGTGGCAGTGAAGAATGAAGGGCCAAAAGACCCCTCTCTGTGCCACAAGAGAATGAGAGTCCAGCGTCTGAGATATGTTGGGGAGGCACCCCCAAAATGGGCAATGTACTGACTCCTCAGGAAATCCTGAATGTTGCTTCCCTGCTTCGGCCTTTGGCAGTGTTTTACTAGCCATGTGATCTAGGCACAGTTCTTAACCCCTCACCCTGTGTGTACTCACAAGCCTGCTGAGAGGGCAGAAGGCCAGAGGGCCTGGTGGCATTTGGTTAATCTGAGAGAAGATGTGTCACAGCAGGAAAAAGACAGTTATCAGTTAAACCAAAGTAGAAGGAAAGTTCACTTACTCCAGTGACATTCTAATTGGTGATGACTATGTAACTAAGCTGTTTGAAATGCTAAGTGTTCGAAATGTCAGGCAGCCTTCTGGTAATGTCTCGAATGCTCTTTTGCTGGAAATCTGTGTGGGAGACTCTTACCTCTGGTATCACCTTGGCAGCCTCGTCCAGTGACGCCTGGTCCGCAGACCCGCCATGCCAGGCCTGTCAGGAGGGAATTCTGTCAGACGCGGTGGGAATGGCAGTGCTATTTATAGTGTGTCGTGTTTATTATTGTGTACATTCTTGCAGAGCCCAAAGCAGTGGGTCCTGTTTTTATGAGGGGAAAGAACAAATAAATATTCTTGAGAGTTCAAGGCTCAGGGCAAAGTCGAGAACATGACTGGACTTATATGGGAAGCCTGTGAAGAGGCCTTTTTCATAAGCTTCAAAAGAAGCCAGAAGCTAATCTCTCAAGGGAAGGATAACTCAGAGCTGACCCTCACACTGGCTCCGTTAACCTGTGAGAAAGTGAGCCCCTTCTGCTCTCAAGAAAGTCAAGTCAGTTTAGTTGCTCCGTGGTGTCCAACTCTGCGACCTGCAGCACGTCAAGCTTCCCAGTCCGTCCCCATCTCCCGGAGGTTGCTCCAACTCATGTCTGTTGACTCAGTGAGGCCACCCAACCATCTTGTTGGACAAGAAGGTCACAGGACAGAAGTGAAGAAACTAGAGCAGTTATATTTGGGTTCCAAGCCTTGAGTCACTTCATTCCCCTACAGTCCAGTCACATTTGAATTTACTTGATTCCTGACCCTGGTCTCATCAGAGGTGTGAGCCCTTTTATTTCAGACATCATGGTCACATCCATGGTACGTTTTTACTGGAGGAAACCTTGTTTTTTCTTCATAATCACAAAAAAGACCAGGTTTCACGCATGCTCTGCTGCCCCCTCACAGCTCCATTTCCTGCATAAGGAATGTTGACTGAAAAAATATATACGTATACACTGATGCAGCGTGAAAGTTGTGTTAGGTTTTGTTGGGGGCAAAATGAGGGTTATAGCTGAGGAAATAGCATTTCAAATAGTTCTGAGGAACTGCTCCAAAGAGGTAGGGGAGAAGGTTAAGTATTTATCCCACCAGATTCATTTATCCCTGGGATTCTCCAGGCAAGAATACTAGAGTGGTAACCATCCCTTTCTCCAGAGGGTCTTCCCAACCTAGAGATCCAACCCCGGTCTCCTGCATTGCAGGCAGATTCTTTACCAACTGAGCCATCAGGGAAGGTCTTTAACTAAATACCGCTCTCATCTCAGACTTGTATTAGTAGGTTTAGCTTTATAGATGCACTCGGGGTTTGCTGTTCTGTATGTACCCTCCTTTCAAACATGTAACATAGGCTTGTGAGAATTAGACAAAGCATACAGATCACTTAACATCAGGCTTAGAATGCAGTACGCTCCCAGCAAATGTTAGGTATTATTTTTAGGCCTCTTTAAATCTGAATCACGTATTATGCCACAGTGTAGTGCCGTTCTGTATATGTGATGTTAGGAAACTGGGCACACATTTCTTCCTATTTTCAGACAAGGATCTTGAATTTTAGAAGAGTAAAAAGTCAGTTTGCCTGAATTTAGAGAATTTTCCTGAAGCCGAATGGAAGTGACAGATGTCATTGGTTTTAGGCAGAATGACAGATAAACACCTTTGATGCAGTGTTTCTTTACAGTTGGTGGAATTTCCTGAGGTAAGGCATTCACAATTCTGTAATCTTTGGTGGTATCTGAAAAATACTTAACGTTTACCATCCATTTTTGGTTCTTCAGCTTGTGTGTGTAGTGCAGAATGACTAGTAGTCCATTTTTGAATAGCCGGGTGAGAACTATGAACTTAATCACATATATTGCTCAAAAAATCACTTGATCTGTTTTTTTTTTTAAAAAAAAGGCGCAAACGTTTTTTCTACATTGCCTGGATACTTGCCAACTTTTTTTTTTTTTTTTGACTTTTGTCACTGCTGCCACAGGCTCTTCTCTAGTTGCAGGGAGTGGGGGCTCCTCTCTAATTGAGGTGAGCAGGCTTCTTGGTTGTGGTGACTTTTCTTGCCGTGAAACTCGGGCTCTAGGGCACACGGGCTTCAGTAGTTGAGGCCCATGGGCTCCATAGTTGCAGCTCCGAGGCTCTAGAGCACAGGCTCCAACGTTGTGGCTCATGGGCCTAGTTGCTCTGCAGCATGTGGGATCTTTCCAGATCAGGGATCAAGCCCCTGTCTGCTGCATTGGAAGGTAAACTCTTTACCTCTGAACTACCAGGAAAGCCCTTCTTGATCTGTTCTTTTTTTTAACTTTTATAATTTTATTTTTTAACTTTTTAGTTTGTATTGGAGCTGTTGTTCAGTCACCAAGTCATGTCTGACTCTTTGCAATCCCATGGACTGCAGCAGCCAGGCTTCCCTGGTATTGGAGTATAACCAATTAACAAACAATGTTGTGATAGTTTCAGGTGAGGAGATTCGGCCATACATCACATATATTATACATGTATCCATTCTCCCCCAAACTCCCCTCCCTTCCAGGCTGCCACAGAGCATTGAGCAGAGTTCCCTGTGCTTAATAGTAGGTCCTGGTTAAACCTGGTAAATTTTTTTTTTTATATATTATTTAGTTTTATTTTTTTCTTAATTTTTACAGAGTTTTGTTGTTCACAGTCATGTATGTTCCCAGGTCATTCGTATAAACCACTTAATCTTATTTCTGTATTTTAATTGAGGTGTTGTTCAAAGCTGTGTAGATAGTGGAAGCTCCTTGTTTAACACCCAAGAGAGGACATTTCCTCCCCTTGCGGTGCACATTCCAGAAGTTAACCGTCCACTTGTCGGCACGTCACTCCTTTTGGAAACCCTTGTCTCTCTCTGCGCTTTCCCTTCCCATTCATTTCTGTCCTTCGTGACGTTATGGGCCACCAGGTCCCTCACCTGCCTGATAACCTTTTGTCAGTCCTGCCAGAGGTGAGAGGAGGCTGTCCCTCCTGTTGGAGCTTTTCTTCTGGGTGTAGTCTGTGAATTTGAAATCATTCCCTTGTTTGTTCATGCACCTCCAGCCACAACGTTCTTCAAAACAACTTAACGGATCTACCTGAAGTGGAGCTGACCTTTACAGAAGTCTTTCTGGCTCAGTTGTTTGTCTGGTCTGACCAACCAGGAAGGTGGCCTTGCTCAGGCTCTGGGTTTTCCCTACCTTACCCACATCCTTACTCAGTGTGAGGGCCCCAGTGCTCACACCACACCCCTGGCCTAGATCACTCCAAGCAGGGCCTCAGGAGCGTTGACTATGCAGACTGTCGCTGCCTGTTGAATCAGGCCAGGCTGGTCCCTGCCCACCCTGCCAGGTCCCGGGGCAAGGGATGGAACAAACGCAGTTGACATTGGCGATAGCGGTTTCAGGTATATGTTTGGTTGCTGTGTCACAGTGGAGTCCTTTCAAGCCCCCTCAGTGGTTGTGTGTGTAGCCATATACATGTGACCCCATTTAAGGTTCCTAGAAACCAGATCAGCTTCTTAGAATTTTTTCCCTGGATCCCCCAGGCTGGTCAGACTTCCTGAGTTGCCTTCTCTACACATCTGTCTTCCAATTGCAGCCACGAGACTGTCACAGGGCTGTCATTTCTTATAAATCATGGGTGTTTGTTATTTTTTAATATTTATTTGGCTGCACTGGGCCTTAGTTACAGCGCATGGGATCTCGTTCCTTGACCAGGAATTGAACCCAGGTCTCCTGCATCGGGAGCATGGAGTCTTAGCCAATGGACTACTAGGGAAGTCCGTTCAGGTGTTTATTTTACAGGCAAGAACCTGTCCTTTCCTGGTTTCTCAATGGGATGGCCCTGCCGGGGCTTGAGAGCCCATTCCACAGCCACTCCTCACTCGCTGGACCGGGAGGCTGGCAAGTGGGTCGGCCAGCACCGTGCAGCTTTCCTGTGCATCCTGTACCTCAGATGGCTGAGCCTCTTTCTCTTTTCGTACTGACTCTTCTTTTCCTTTTTAGTTAGCTAAAATATTAAATCCCATGTGCTTCCCTAGATGACCTGGTTAAAATCTAACAAAAATGAAAATGGGAAGGATCTGAGTGGAAGAAACAGCAGCTGTATGTGATTAGGAAGCGCCCTACTCGGGCTCTTCTTCCCTTCTCAAAGCTTCTTCCCCTTCTCCCTTGCCTCCTGCCACTCAGACTTGCCTTGATATGTTGTTCTCACTGTGTCTCAGTTCCGTGACGCTGGACCTTTCTTTTCTGCAAACATTCCACTTTTGTTATCAGCTGGGCCCTTTATTCCCAAAGCTCCCCTCTCCCGGTCCTGTCTCTTCGTACTCCAGGAATATTTTTGAGTGTTTTCATCAGTCAAGCATGTGAATACCATTATTTCAAGAGCATTGGTCGCCCAAAATAGCAAGGACTCCACCACCTTCAGGCTCTCCGAGTCCTTGAAATGATCCTGCCCTTTTGGTTTAAAGTGAAAACAGATTCCAAATGGCAGACTGAATGATAGCAAAGTGAGATGAAGAGCAGGATGAGTCTCATTGGGAATCTGAACGTGTTGGCGCTTCCTTAAAAGCTTCATCTAAATGGACCATGATGTGACTTTTCTTCTGACATGGACCCTAAAGATAACGTGCTTGCCTAGCATAGACTGGGTGGCTTCAATAATAGAAAAGGACTAAAATACAAAGAATGTTTGTAGTGTCCTGCTTTAGTCCCTAATTAGAAGCCCAAGTTAAAAAGCTTCATCTAAATGGACATGATGTATTTCTTATAAATCATGGGTGTTTGTTATTTTTTAATATTTATTTGGCTGCACTGGGCCTTAGTTACAGCGCATGGGATCTCGTTCCTTGACCAGGAATTGAACCCAGGTCTCCTGCATCGGGAGCATGGAGTCTTAGCCAATGGACTACTAGGGAAGTCCGTTCAGGTGTTTATTTTACAGGCAAGAACCTGTCCTTTCCTGGTTTCTCAATGGGATGGCCCTGCCGGGGCTTGAGAGCCCATTCCACAGCCACTCCTCACTCGCTGGACCGGGAGGCTGGCAAGTGGGTCGGCCAGCACCGTGCAGCTTTCCTGTGCATCCTGTACCTCAGATGGCTGAGCCTCTTTCTCTTTTCGTACTGACTCTTCTTTTCCTTTTTAGTTAGCTAAAATATTAAATCCCATGTGCTTCCCTAGATGACCTGGTTAAAATCTAACAAAAATGAAAATGGGAAGGATCTGAGTGGAAGAAACAGCAGCTGTATGTGATTAGGAAGCGCCCTACTCGGGCTCTTCTTCCCTTCTCAAAGCTTCTTCCCCTTCTCCCTTGCCTCCTGCCACTCAGACTTGCCTTGATATGTTGTTCTCACTGTGTCTCAGTTCCGTGACGCTGGACCTTTCTTTTCTGCAAACATTCCACTTTTGTTATCAGCTGGGCCCTTTATTCCCAAAGCTCCCCTCTCCCGGTCCTGTCTCTTCGTACTCCAGGAATATTTTTGAGTGTTTTCATCAGTCAAGCATGTGAATACCATTATTTCAAGAGCATTGGTCGCCCAAAATAGCAAGGACTCCACCACCTTCAGGCTCTCCGAGTCCTTGAAATGATCCTGCCCTTTTGGTTTAAAGTGAAAACAGATTCCAAATGGCAGACTGAATGATAGCAAAGTGAGATGAAGAGCAGGATGAGTCTCATTGGGAATCTGAACGTGTTGGCGCTTCCTTAAAAGCTTCATCTAAATGGACCATGATGTGACTTTTCTTCTGACATGGACCCTAAAGATAACGTGCTTGCCTAGCATAGACTGGGTGGCTTCAATAATAGAAAAGGACTAAAATACAAAGAATGTTTGTAGTGTCCTGCTTTAGTCCCTAATTAGAAGCCCAAGTTAAAAACCTCTCTGTGTTCTTTCAGCAACTATGATCTATCTGCTTGATGATAATAGACTTAGCATGTCTGCCCTGAAGAATTAGCTCAGCTTTTCCTTCTCAGTGTCTTTGATCAACTTGACTTGCTTTTAGAACAGAAAACACGTCTTTCCTACTTGGTATGTATATCTGCTTAATGAATGATATTTTGCCTGGTTTATCTTGTCAGACTTGGACCAATTAGCGTACTTCATGCTCTATAGCAGCGGTTCCCAACCTTTCTGACGCCAGGGATCAGTTTCATGGAAGACAGTATTTTCAGACGGGTGGCGGGCAGGGGGATAGTTTCATGGTGAATCAAGTGCAGTATATTTATAATGCACTTTATTTCTACTCTTATTACATCCATTCCACCTTGAATCATCAGACATTAGATCCCAGAGTTGAGGACCCCCTGCTCTAGAGAATAAGAAGGATATTCAGTATCCAGTTTTTTAAATACTGTCTATTCAAAAACATGTAGCTGTACCAGACCTGCTTTATGGAGAAAACTTTGGAATAAAGAAGTAAAGTCCTGGGCTGGAATCCCAGACCTTGAGAAAGTCCCCTGACCATTCTGGTTCACAGTTTCTTTCTCTATTGGTTGAGGATATTACGTCCTCTTTAACGGGGGCCCACATGGACTCGGCCACCTTTATCTTGGACAGTGAATGCTTCCAGGCTGCTGAGCCCTGGAAATTCTGTCTCTTAGGTCTCTATACCCTCCATCTCTCCCTTCCTTACCTCTCTTCCTTGGTCAGACCCCACCCCTGGGGCCGGAGTCACTGTAGTGACCTCCATTTGGTCTCAGTCTGGTGACTCCTCCAGAACACCCACCGTCCTCCTGCCCCGCTTTTTCTCAGTTGTGAGTCACATCATGAACTTTCAGAATGAGTTTATTTTATTGCAGTAGTAATTCCAGCTCACATGTACTCCGTGCAATGCTCAACACGGTGTGGGTCATCTCAGAGCTGCTCACAACAGGTTTGTGAGATCCAAGTATGATGGTACCCCTCTTCCAACAAGAACGTGCTTGCCTAGCATAGACTGGGTGGCTTCAATAATAGAAAAGGACTAAAATACAAAGAATGTTTGTAGTGTCCTGCTTTAGTCCCTAATTAGAAGCCCAAGTTAAAAACCTCTCTGTGTTCTTTCAGCAACTATGATCTATCTGCTTGATGATAATAGACTTAGCATGTCTGCCCTGAAGAATTAGCTCAGCTTTTCCTTCTCAGTGTCTTTGATCAACTTGACTTGCTTTTAGAACAGAAAACACGTCTTTCCTACTTGGTATGTATATCTGCTTAATGAATGATATTTTGCCTGGTTTATCTTGTCAGACTTGGACCAATTAGCGTACTTCATGCTCTATAGCAGCGGTTCCCAACCTTTCTGACGCCAGGGATCAGTTTCATGGAAGACAGTATTTTCAGACGGGTGGCGGGCAGGGGGATAGTTTCATGGTGAATCAAGTGCAGTATATTTATAATGCACTTTATTTCTACTCTTATTACATCCATTCCACCTTGAATCATCAGACATTAGATCCCAGAGTTGAGGACCCCCTGCTCTAGAGAATAAGAAGGATATTCAGTATCCAGTTTTTTAAATACTGTCTATTCAAAAACATGTAGCTGTACCAGACCTGCTTTATGGAGAAAACTTTGGAATAAAGAAGTAAAGTCCTGGGCTGGAATCCCAGACCTTGAGAAAGTCCCCTGACCATTCTGGTTCACAGTTTCTTTCTCTATTGGTTGAGGATATTACGTCCTCTTTAACGGGGGCCCACATGGACTCGGCCACCTTTATCTTGGACAGTGAATGCTTCCAGGCTGCTGAGCCCTGGAAATTCTGTCTCTTAGGTCTCTATACCCTCCATCTCTCCCTTCCTTACCTCTCTTCCTTCGGTCAGACCCCCACCCCTGGGGCCGGAGTCACTGTAGTGACCTCCATTTGGTCTCAGTCTGGTGACTCCTCCAGAACACCCACCGTCCTCCTGCCCCGCTTTTTTCTCAGTTGTGAGTCACATCATGAACTTTCAGAATGAGTTTATTTTATTGCAGTAGTAATTCCAGCTCACATGTACTCCGTGCAATGCTCAACACGGTGTGGGTCATCTCAGAGCTGCTCACAACAGGTTTGTGAGATCCAAGTATGATGGTTAACCCCATCTTCCAGTTGAGGCTCAAGCCTTAGGTTTGGCAGCTAGCACAAGTTCACGTAGCTGTGCATGACTGAGGCAAGACAGGGATCTGTGTTCTAAAGATTTATTTATTTATTTATTTTGGTGGGGGTGTGGTGGGGAGGGAGGGGAACAGGCAGGCCACTTCTATTGGTCTTTCATTTGCCCATCTTCATCCATCTTTGTTCTTTGGTCCATGTGGGCCTCCCGTCGCGGTGGCGTCTGTCATTGCAGAGCGCCAGCTCTGGGCGCATGCACTCCAGAGCTCCAGCTCGGTAATTGGACACATGGGTCCAGCCACTCTATGGCACATGGGATCTTCCCAGGCCAGGGATCAAACCGGCGCCCCTTGCACTGCAAGGCGGTGTCCTTACCCACTGGACCACCAGGGAAGCCCGGGATCTGTGTTCTGGCTCCTGAGCGCATACTCTTAACCTCACTCCTTGGGTTCCCCACGACCCTCTGCCAGACTGCCCTGCTCCCTCTCCAGTACTGCCTCACACCCTGCTCTAGATAACAGTCTACCTAGTAAACACAGCCACGATATCACATAGCCTAAGGGCTGGAGCTCAGCAGGGCCTAAATCTTAGGAAGACCTCAAAAAGGTTTGTGCACTGAATAAGTGAATGAGTAAATCTATAAAGCACGAAGAGGAGGAAGCGTTGTGGTTTAGTTGCTTAGTTTTGTCCACCTCTTGCAACACCATGAACTGTAGCTGCCAGGCTCCTCTGTCTCTTAGGTCTCTATACCCTCCATCTCCCCCTTCCTTAACTCTCTTCCTTCGGTCAGACCCCCACCCCTGGGGCCGGAGTCACTGTAGTGACCTCCATTTGGTCTCAGTCTGGTGACTCCTCCAGAACACCCACCGTCCTCCTGCCCCGCTTTTTTCTCAGTTGTGAGTCACATCATGAACTTTCAGAATGAGTTTATTTTATTGCAGTAGTAATTCCAGCTCACATGTACTCCGTGCAATGCTCAACACGGTGTGGGTCATCTCAGAGCTGCTCACAACAGGTTTGTGAGATCCAAGTATGATGGTTAACCCCATCTTCCAGTTGAGGCTCAAGCCTTAGGTTTGGCAGCTAGCACAAGTTCACGTAGCTGTGCATGACTGAGGCAAGACAGGGATCTGTGTTCTAAAGATTTATTTATTTATTTATTTTGGTGGGGGTGTGGTGGGGAGGGAGGGGAACAGGCAGGCCACTTCTATTGGTCTTTCATTTGCCCATCTTCATCCATCTTTGTTCTTTGGTCCATGTGGGCCTCCCGTCGCGGTGGCGTCTGTCATTGCAGAGCGCCAGCTCTGGGCGCATGCACTCCAGAGCTCCAGCTCGGTAATTGGACACATGGGTCCAGCCACTCTATGGCACATGGGATCTTCCCAGGCCAGGGATCAAACCGGCGCCCCTTGCACTGCAAGGCGGTGTCCTTACCCACTGGACCACCAGGGAAGCCCGGGATCTGTGTTCTGGCTCCTGAGCGCATACTCTTAACCTCACTCCTTGGGTTCCCCACGACCCTCTGCCAGACTGCCCCTGCTCCCTCTCCAGTACTGCCTCACACCCTGCTCTAGATAACAGTCTACCTAGTAAACACAGCCACGATATCACATAGCCTAAGGGCTGGAGCTCAGCAGGGCCTAAATCTTAGGAAGACCTCAAAAAGGTTTGTGCACTGAATAAGTGAATGAGTAAATCTATAAAGCACGAAGAGGAGGAAGCGTTGTGGTTTAGTTGCTTAGTTTTGTCCACCTCTTGCAACACCATGAACTGTAGCTGCCAGGCTCCTCTGTCATGGATTTCTCCAGGAAGAAATACTGGAGTGAGTTGGCCATTTCCATCTGCAAGGGATCTTCCCAAGCCAGGAATCCAGCCTGGGTCTCTTGCATTACAGGCAGAGTCTTTACTGACTGAGCTATGGGGAAGCCCTTTAAAGTGTGATGTTAACTAAAATGCTGCGTACCAATGTGGAGATTTAGTATTACTGTGTTCTACCTTAAATCACAAATACACGGATGTTCTTCAGTTGACAAACTCAGAATTCCTCAACTTTGGCATTATCCACATTTTATTTTACGTGAGTGTTGACAGAAGTTTTATTTCTTATAATCAAAACTTGGAAACTATCCTTATGTCATTCAATAGATGAATATTAAAGAAGTGGTGATATATCCAAAGCATGGAATATGAATCATCAATACAAAGAATAAGCTGTTGACTCATTGTTTTAGGCCTCGCGGTTCTTTTTTTTTGTGTGTTTTTAAACATTTATTTTATTTATTTATCTTTTTGGGGAGTGGGGTGAATAGGGAGGGGACAGGCGGGCCACTTCTATTGGTCTTTCATTTCTCTATTTTCATCCGTCTTTGTTCTTTGGCTCCTGTGGGCCTCCCATCGCGGTGGCCTCTGTTGTCGCAGAGCTCCAGCTCGGTAATTGGACACATCAGTCCAGCCGCTCCGCGGCACGTGGGATCTTCCCAGGCCAGGGATCGAACCAGCGCCCCTTGCAGTGCAAGGCGGTGTCCTTACCCACTGGACCACCAGGGAAGCCCCTGGCAGTTCTTTATCACAGGCGCTGTTCTGGGCATTGCAGGGTGTTTAGCAGAGTCCCTGGCTCCTGCCTGCTCTACAGGTGCCAGGAGCACACTCCCAGGTGGTGACAACCACTCATGTCTCTAGTCATTGCCCGGAATTCCTTGGTGGGAGCAAAACCAGTTGAGGATAACAAACCTAATTTTTAATTGCTTATTTTACTCAACTTCTGGAGGAGTTCCTTCATTTCTCCAGTGCCAACCTGGAATTTGTTTTTAATTGTTAAAAGTTGTGGTTTAGTTGCTTAGTTTTGTCCACCTCTTGCAACACCATGAACTGTAGCTGCCAGGCTCCTCTGTCATGGATTTCTCCAGGAAGAAATACTGGAGTGAGTTGGCCATTTCCATCTGCAAGGGATCTTCCCAAGCCAGGAATCCAGCCTGGGTCTCTTGCATTACAGGCAGAGTCTTTACTGACTGAGCTATGGGGAAGCCCTTTAAAGTGTGATGTTAACTAAAATGCTGCGTACCAATGTGGAGATTTAGTATTACTGTGTTCTACCTTAAATCACAAATACACGGATGTTCTTCAGTTGACAAACTCAGAATTCCTCAACTTTGGCATTATCCACATTTTATTTTACGTGAGTGTTGACAGAAGTTTTATTTCTTATAATCAAAACTTGGAAACTATCCTTATGTCATTCAATAGATGAATATTAAAGAAGTGGTGATATATCCAAAGCATGGAATATGAATCATCAATACAAAGAATAAGCTGTTGACTCATTGTTTTAGGCCTCGCGGTTCTTTTTTTTTGTGTGTTTTTAAACATTTATTTTATTTATTTATCTTTTTGGGGGGTGGGGTGGGGAGGGAGGGGGACAGGCGGGCCACTTCTATTGGTCTTTCATTTCTCTATTTTCATCCGTCTTTGTTCTTTGGCTCCTGTGGGCCTCCCATCGCGGTGGCCTCTGTTGTCGCAGAGCTCCAGCTCGGTAATTGGACACATCAGTCCAGCCGCTCCGCGGCACGTGGGATCTTCCCAGGCCAGGGATCGAACCAGCGCCCCTTGCAGTGCAAGGCGGTGTCCTTACCCACTGGACCACCAGGGAAGCCCCTGGCAGTTCTTTATCACAGGCGCTGTTCTGGGCATTGCAGGGTGTTTAGCAGAGTCCCTGGCTCCTGCCTGCTCTACAGGTGCCAGGAGCACACTCCCAGGTGGTGACAACCACTCATGTCTCTAGTCATTGCCCGGAATTCCTTGGTGGGAGCAAAACCAGTTGAGGATAACAAACCTAATTTTTAATTGCTTATTTTACTCAACTTCTGGAGGAGTTCCTTCATTTCTCCAGTGCCAACCTGAAGTGGGGTAAGGTTTGGTACTCTGAATAACTTATTTTATAGTCAGTAATGTATTAAAAAGTGTTTCTGTACAGCTAAATGCAGCATGGTACCTCGAATTGCATTCTGAAACAGAAAAGACATGAATGGAAAACTGGCGAAATCTGAATAAAATCTGTATTTTAGTTAATAGCATTGAACCAATGTTTAACATCTTAGTTCTGATCAGCTACCATGCTTATATAAGATGTTATCATTCGGGGAGCTGAGTGAAAACACCAGTACTGTATTAGGGGAGTGTAATCCATTGTCAGACATTAAAACGGAGCCTTACATGTGTTCCTTTATAGATACAGAAGATATAGAAGAAAAACTAATAAAGTAAATGGCTTGATTGTCTTCTTTCATCTCACAGGCTGTCTATTCATATGGATGATGAACTGCGACATATTGCCCAAAATTCTCTTCAGGGTTTACTCGTTGACTTCTCAGACTGGCGGGAAGATGTTCTATTTGGCTTCACCAACTTCCTGCTCCGGGAAGTGAACGACATGCATCACACACTCCTCGATTCGTCCCTCAAGCTACTGCTCCAGCTGCTCACCCAGTGGAAACTGGTCATACAAACGCAAGGAAAAGTCTACAAACAGGCCAACAAAATCAGAAACTCAGAGGTAATTTTTACCCTCTTCCCACTAATTGATGTATTTTTTTTACAGAGTTCGTATTTAAGTAAGTGACAGCCAAGAGAACCTTCTGAGTTCTTAATTTCCGCTACCTAGGAACTTTCTCCCTAGTGCTGGCCCTAAGTTTTTCCATCTGCTTAAATTGTGACTGCGAAACTCAAGGCATGATATGCCACATCAGGTTAGACTTTTTTTTTAAATTTTGTCCTCTTATATTGGTTACTTACTTATTTTCATCCATCTTTTATTCTTTGGCCTGTGTGGGCCTCCCCTTGCAGTGGCCTGTCTTGTTACAGAGCACGTGCTCCTAAATAGACACACCGGTCCAGCGGCTCTGCGGCATGTGGGATCTTCCTGGGCCAGGGATCAAACTGGTACCCCTTGCACTGCAAGGTGGACTCACCTTGCACTTACCCACTGGACCACCAGGGAAGCCCCGTAGACTTTTTTTTTTTTGAAGCAGAATTATTTATTGATTTGTTTGGTTGTGCTGGGTCTTAGTCGTGGTGTGCAGACTTCAGTAGTTGCAGCACATGGGCTTAGTTACCACTTGACAGGTGTAATCTTAGTTCCCTGACTAGGGAACCCACATCCCCTGCATTGCAAAGCAGATTCTTATCCCCTGGACCATCAGGGAAGTCCCAGGTTAGACTTACTAACAAGGCCATTTAGGGAGGAGGAACTTTTCTTTCAGTGAATGACATCTATAAATCTGTTTGTAAGAGCAGATGACTAGAGAGAAGAGATAATAAAGGTGGAGTGGATCTAGATATACATGTAGAGGTGGATCTAGGTATGAATATGGATCTAGATACACATATAGATCTAGAGCTAAATGTGGATATGAATTTGGTTTAGAAAAAGATGAATATGCATACAATCTAGATACAGATATGAATCTGGAGCAGATATGGATATCGATATGAATATGAATAGAGTTAGATATGAATATGGATCCAGATATGGATATGAATCTAGAGCAGATGGGATATATATGTGGGTATGAGTCTATGGCATATGAATATGGATATACGAATATAAAATGGGATGTGGATTATAGAGGTAGATGTGGATATGAATCTAGAGCAGATATGGATATAGACATAAATACGGATATAGGATAGGATATGCATGTGACTATAAAGAAGTTTGCTGCCCACCAGTTTTTCTTTTTCCCTAGTCAGCCACAGATTGATTGCTTTCTGGGTCTTGGTGGTTTCTTTATTCTTTCATTCCATGATTCAGAAGGGTAAACATTAACAATAGCATTTGAAGAGAAGGTTGAGGAAGACTCTTGTCAGAGGAACACCAGCGTGACTTGGCACTGGCAGTGAGCCAGTAAGAGGAAAGGTCTGGCTGGAGGAGTGCTGAACCTGAGAGTCTGAGGGATGTCAGGGCTCAGGAAGTATGATAATGTTGAGATCCCAGATGGGCTGACCTCAGGACATTCCTCCTTCCTCGTGTGTGCCACTCACCGAAAGATGGAAACAAGGGTTCCATATGCTTATAAAAGGAAGCCTGAAATGAAGGTGGAATCTGCCCTGTTGTCTGCTGGCTCTTATTTTAGACTCACTTGGTTTGGGATCTTTCAGAACTCATCTCATTAACGTGCAAAACTCAGATTAAAAACGAACATAAAAACAAGTCAACAGGGCTTCCCTGGTGGTCCAGTGGTTAAAGTGTCTGCCTTGCAGTGCGAGGGGCACCGGTTCGATCCCTGACCTAGGAGGATCCCACATGCTGTGGAGCAGCTGGACCAGTGGGTCCAATTGCAGGCCAGTGCTCTGCAACGAACGAGGCTGCTGCAGTGGGAGGCCCACACGGGCCAGAGAATAAAGATGGATGAGAAAGATAGATGGAAAACACCCATAAAAGAGGCCAAAATTAAAAAAAAAAAAAAAAGAGAACAAGTCAACAAGTCTGATTAGAAAGTCAGTGTTTGGGCTTCCCTTGGTGGTCCAGTGGGTAAGGACACCGCCTTGCAGTGCAAGGGGCGCCAGTTCGATCCCTGGCCTGGGAAGATCCCATGTGCCGCGGAGTGGCTGGACCAATGTGTCCAATTGCTGAGCCGGAGCTCTGGAGCGCAAGCGCCCAGAGCCGGCGCTCTGCAGCAACAGACGCCACCACAATGGGAGGCCCACAGGAGCCAAAGAACAAAGACGGATGAAAATAGAGAAATGAAAGACCAATAGAAGTGGCCCGCCCGCTCCCCTCCCTCCCCAACCCGACCCCCGCCCAAAATAAATAAATAAATAAATATTTAAAAAAAAAAAAAAAGGTCAGTGTTTGAAAATACAATTTAATAGTAACTCAATTAGAAATAGAGAATTTGCTTTAGAGAATTTGAGTAAAACCAAAATTAGATCACTTTAAAATTAAATGTATAATGTTATTTCAGATAGTATGGATGAGAGCAGTTTTGTTTTTATTCCTACTAAGAGCCTTTGAAAAGGTATTCTTTATCAAAGCTAACAGAGGGTTGATGGTATTCCAAAGTAATAAGTGGGCTGAAGTCAGAAAGGGATCTGTGATATTTCATGAATAATAAGGAATTCATAGACATGTCTGGTTCTAAGCCAGTATAATGTATGTTAGCATTACAGGGTCATGTGTGCCAGAAGATGTGCATAGAAGGGTCGCTGCTTCTTCCACATAGAAGAATGGCTGCTTCTTCTACTGCTGTTTTTCTGAACACAGATTGTTTTTCGTTGCACGACAGCTAATTGCCAATGGCTCCAGCCACCGAATCCAGTCGGAGCGAGGTCCGCACTGCAGTGTGCTCCACGCCGTGGAAGGCTTTGCTCTGGTCTTACTCTGCAGTTTCCAGGTGGCCACACGCAAACTGTCTGTTTTAATACTCAAGGAAATTCGAGCTTTATTCGTCGCTCTGGGTCAGCCTGAGGTATGGAATAATTTTCTGAATTTTCCAATTCATGTCTTCCACCAGTTTCAAAGTTTCGACTAAAAACTGTAAAGAATGCATTACTATGTTATATACTTTCATGTCACATGATGTCAACAAATACATTTTGAAAGAGGGTGGGTTTTTAATTGTGAGATCGTGCTCTTGGTCAAAGATCGGTGTTTGGGCTTCCCTTGGTGGTCCAGTGGGTAAGGACACCGCCTTGCAGTGCAAGGGGCGCCAGTTCGATCCCTGGCCTGGGAAGATCCCATGTGCCGCGGAGTGGCTGGACCAATGTGTCCAATTGCTGAGCCGGAGCTCTGGAGCGCAAGCGCCCAGAGCCGGCGCTCTGCAGCAACAGACGCCACCACAATGGGAGGCCCACAGGAGCCAAAGAACAAAGACGGATGAAAATAGAGAAATGAAAGACCAATAGAAGTGGCCCGCCCGCTCCCCTCCCTCCCCAACCCGACCCCCGCCCAAAATAAATAAATAAATAAATATTTAAAAAAAAAAAAAAAAGGTCAGTGTTTGAAAATACAATTTAATAGTAACTCAATTAGAAATAGAGAATTTGCTTTAGAGAATTTGAGTAAAACCAAAATTAGATCACTTTAAAATTAAATGTATAATGTTATTTCAGATAGTATGGATGAGAGCAGTTTTGTTTTTATTCCTACTAAGAGCCTTTGAAAAGGTATTCTTTATCAAAGCTAACAGAGGGTTGATGGTATTCCAAAGTAATAAGTGGGCTGAAGTCAGAAAGGGATCTGTGATATTTCATGAATAATAAGGAATTCATAGACATGTCTGGTTCTAAGCCAGTATAATGTATGTTAGCATTACAGGGTCATGTGTGCCAGAAGATGTGCATAGAAGGGTCGCTGCTTCTTCCGCATAGAAGAATGGCTGCTTCTTCTACTGCTGTTTTTCTGAACACAGATTGTTTTTCGTTGCACGACAGCTAATTGCCAATGGCTCCAGCCACCGAATCCAGTCGGAGCGAGGTCCGCACTGCAGTGTGCTCACGCCGTGAAGGCTTTGCTCTGGTCTTACTCTGCAGTTTCCAGGTGGCCACACGCAAACTGTCTGTTTTAATACTCAAGGAAATTCGAGCTTTATTCGTCGCTCTGGGTCAGCCTGAGGTATGGAATAATTTTCTGAATTTTCCAATTCATGTCTTCCACCAGTTTCAAAGTTTCGACTAAAAACTGTAAAGAATGCATTACTATGTTATATACTTTCATGTCACATGATGTCAACAAATACATTTTGAAAGAGGGTGGGTTTTTAATTGTGAGATCGTGCTCTTGGTCTGCAAGAAATCAGTCATACGTTCTGAGGGTAGTAGAGTTGACCATTTCTGATTCTCTAGGAGATGGCGCTTGAAGCAATGAATCTTAGGATTCAGTAACATTTTGTTTCATAATATTTAGCATACGTAGAATTAAGAAGATATGATTACATTTATATAAGAGAATGAACTTGAGAAAACAGTGCCTCCCATGTAGAATGAGCAAGGTACCCAACATCCCGGCTGACTGAAATTTGTTTGATCTCAGTAGTGGTACAGAAATGGCATCGCAAGAAAGCATGTCCTCCTGAGACAAGAGGAGCAAGCTGACTAACGACCGTGATAGACTCCAGGTGTCCTTCTGCACAGGGTCAAGTGCTTTGCCCCCTGGTTTAGGTTAAGGGTTGAGATTAAGGTTCACTGCCTGTCTGCATAGGTGGCTGAAACCTATCCATGAGTTGACGAAGGAAGGACATACTTCGCGTACTTATTTAGAAAAATGCTACTTTGCATTTTCTTGTTTTAAATCACTCATCTGGCTTTTATGATCCTCCAAATGATCACTGTCTTTACAATGTATTTTCAAATGTATCCCAGTCCTTTCTATTCATATGTCTCCAGCGAGCCTTCTAATGTGTTTTAGGACATCCCTGGGATCTGGTAAATGGATCTCTAAGACAGGCTGTATTTGGATAAACCTTTATGAAATCCTTAAGTATGAGAATAACAACAACAGCAATTATTATTATCACATATGTGTCAGGCACTGAGCTGTGCTTTATACGTATAGTATCATTGAACCGTCCCAGTAGCCTAAGAATTGGTTCTGTTCTTGTTCCCGTTTCACAGAATCCAAGACTGAGGTTTAGGGAGGTTAAATGACATACACAAAATCAACAGCTAGGGTGTGGCAGAACTAGAACTGAAAGCCATATACACATGTGTCTAAAGCCCAGGTTCTTAACTCCAGTATGCTTCTCATATGGTACTTCTCATATGGCTGAGTTAAGTATACTTCTCATATGGTACTTTCGTTAACCAGCCACATCTGGGTGTTTTTTTGATATAATATTTTTATTAATGTGTAAGTGACATACAACATTGTTAGTTTCAAGTGTCCAGCATTCCATAGTCAGATATATTATGAAACGTTCACCACAGTAAGTACTTAACATCCATAGCCATTCATGACTGCAGGAGGTTTTTTTCCTTGTGATACCTTTTAAGCTGTACTGTCTTAGCACCTTTCAGATGTGCAATATAGTATTGTTAACCGTCATGACCGTCTGACCGTCATGCGTAACTTAATGGTTTTACAGCCAGAAGTTTATACCTTTTGGTTCCTTTTCCTATTTTGCTACCCCTCCCCCAGCCTCTGGGAACCAAATAATCTGTCTTCTGTATCTGTAAGCTTGGTTGGTTTTTTGTTTGTTTTTTTCAGCCACAACTTTTTTGAAACCATTCTCATTCATACATGTGTAAAGGCATTCCAGAGCTTCCCTGTAAAGCTTCTGAGTAAATGATTTCATATCTCTGAGCCTGTCTCTGATGAAGGATGGCAAACATACACATGTTCATGTGTATACACACTATTCATGTAGAAGGATTCCCTGTAAGAGGTTCTCACTTGTGCTTTTCTTCCAGTTTGCTTCTTTTACCAGATAGCTGTGCACAACATAGAGACCGCAGAGAGGGTGTGGTCAGCCTTCAGAGCACTTTCTTTGGGACTGAAATTCAGTCACAGTCAACCATTTAGGTTATTTTAGCAGATCACTGACATAAGTGAGTAGCATTATTGCGGTCTGGCAAAGCATATTCTTGTGGCTTCTCTATTTCTTAAAATTAATGTCAACCCAAACACGTTAGTGAAGAAGGTGTGATACTGAGATTTAAATTCCAGTCTAACTATATGTATGTGCGTGAGTTTTTCAAATTCAGGTGTCTTTCAGGCCATGGTTAAATTGGAACTCTAATTATCTTCCGCTGAAATTCATAAGACTAAGCTCCGAATCATAGGGAGTTTCACCCACTACCCTTCACCACCTCAGCACTCCCTTTTCTGTGGGAGAACCCTCGTCTCTACTCTGCACGCTGTTTGGCTTCCTGTGCTCGACCAAGGCAGCGGGGAGGGTGGAAGGGCCTCGTTCCCCAGGGTAACCGACTCCCTTCTGTGCAGGACGATGACAGGCCCATGATTGACGTCATGGATCAGCTGAGTTCTTCCATCCTCGAAAGTTTTATTCATGTAGCAGTTTCAGATTCAGTAAGTACCCATTCGATCCTGATGGCTGATAATTCTTGAGTATAAGCCCTGGCCCTCTCTGGAAAAGAAACACAGAGAAAAATGATGTAGAAGAATTCTGGGGTTTTACGTCAGGTTCATAAACTGGCACATGTCCTTAGGAGAACAAACTTGAGCTTTTTAGATACCAGCTCTGGAGACCTTCAGATAAATGTAAAACAGAATTGGAGAAACTTCCTGGGGTCCAGTGGCTAAGACTGCACATTTGCAATGCAGGGGGCACAGGTTCGATCCTTGGTCGAGAAACTAGTTCCCACAGGCGGCCGTGGAGAGTTCACGTGCTGCACCTAAAACCTGGCGTGGCCAAATAAGTACATACTTTAAACAAAATTAGAGTCTGAGGAATGTAGCTAAAATTTTGCAGATTGCTATTTCAGAAATTGCTCAGGATTTTAAAGAAAATTAATTGGTTTTATTTAAAACTATACAGTTTACAAGCTGTTTTCACCTTTGTTACCTCCGTTGACCCTCCTAAGAATAGAAACTCAAAACAATGAGGCTGTGGCCAGCCTTCAGAGCACTTTCTTTGGGACTGAAATTCAGTCACAGTCAACCATTTAGGTTATTTTAGCAGATCACTGACATAAGTGAGTAGCATTATTGCGGTCTGGCAAAGCATATTCTTGTGGCTTCTCTATTTCTTAAAATTAATGTCAACCCAAACACGTTAGTGAAGAAGGTGTGATACTGAGATTTAAATTCCAGTCTAACTATATGTATGTGCGTGAGTTTTTCAAATTCAGGTGTCTTTCAGGCCATGGTTAAATTGGAACTCTAATTATCTTCCGCTGAAATTCATAAGACTAAGCTCCGAATCATAGGGAGTTTCACCCACTACCCTTCACCACCTCAGCACTCCCTTTTCTGTGGGAGAACCCTCGTCTCTACTCTGCACGCTGTTTGGCTTCCTGTGCTCGACCAAGGCAGCGGGGAGGGTGGAAGGGCTCGTTTCCCCAGGGGTAACCGACTCCCTTCTGTGCAGGACGATGACAGGCCCATGATTGACGTCATGGATCAGCTGAGTTCTTCCATCCTCGAAAGTTTTATTCATGTAGCAGTTTCAGATTCAGTAAGTACCCATTCGATCCTGATGGCTGATAATTCTTGAGTATAAGCCCTGGCCCTCTCTGGAAAAGAAACACAGAGAAAAATGATGTAGAAGAATTCTGGGGTTTTACGTCAGGTTCATAAACTGGCACATGTCCTTAGGAGAACAAACTTGAGCTTTTTAGATACCAGCTCTGGAGACCTTCAGATAAATGTAAAACAGAATTGGAGAAACTTCCCTGGGGTCCAGTGGCTAAGACTGCACATTTGCAATGCAGGGGGCACAGGTTCGATCCTTGGTCGAGAAACTAGTTCCCACAGGCGGCCGTGGAGAGTTCACGTGCTGCACCTAAAACCTGGCGTGGCCAAATAAGTACATACTTTAAACAAAATTAGAGTCTGAGGAATGTAGCTAAAATTTTGCAGATTGCTATTTCAGAAATTGCTCAGGATTTTTAAAGAAAATTAATTGGTTTTATTTAAAACTATACAGTTTACAAGCTGTTTTCACCTTTGTTACCTCCGTTGACCCTCCTAGGAATAGAAACTCAAAAACAATGAGGCTGTGGCCACACAGTGTCAGGGCCTGGACTTGACCATATCTGGGCTCTGAATGCAATAGAGCTTTGTATGCTACATAAATGCATTCTTTGTTTTATTTTTTTAATTATTTGTATTAACCGTCTTTGTTTTAAAGAGCATATTGGCAACTTTTTAATTTCTGATCGAGTAGAAGGAAAATTGAAACTGATTTTAATTACCCGATTTAAAAAAAAAAAAATAGTATAGCACAGTAATGAGACTTGGATTGATTTTAGCTAAACAGCTGAAGAGAGACAGAGTGGATCTGCAGAATTCACATTGCTGGCGCCCCTTGTATATTCCAGGCAGGTAATTATAAATGAAGAGAAGCGGATTTGACAAAGAGCTATAAATAAATATAAGACCTAAAGGCATTTGTGAGTTTGTTGTGACCTTTTCTAACTGAGATTGAACAGAGATTCCTATTTTTAGCAGTCTTGTTCTTGCTTATGTTTGTAACATTAAAGGTAGTTACTAAAACTAGTGGTAATTACTAAAAGTATTAGCCAAGCGGCCTTCCCTGGTGGTCCAGTGGGTAAAGAGTCTGCCATGCAGTGCAAGGGGCACCGGTTCGATCCCTGGCCCGGGAAGATCCCACATACTGCGGAGCGGCTGGACCAGTGTGTCTTGTTGTGAGCCAGCGCCCTGGAGCGCGTGCACCCGGAGCTGGTGCTCTGCAACAAGAGGCGACCACAATGGGAGGCCCAAACAGGCCAAAGACTAAACGTGGATGAAAATAAATAAATAAAAAGCCAATAAAAGAGGCCAAAATTTTTTAAAATTTTTTAAAAAGAGGCCAAAATTAAAAAAAAAAAAAATCTACAAAAAGCTATTAGCCAAGCAGCGTAGACCTTAACAGTGGTTCTGAATAGTCCTACCTCCGTGGTGGCTCCATGGTAAATAACCCACGCCTGCCAATGCAGGAAACATGGGTTCGGTCCCTGGGTTGCGAAGAGCCCCTGGAGGAGGAAATGGCAACCCACTCTAGCATTCTTGCCTGGAGAATCCCACGGACAGAGGAGCCGGGCGGTCTACAGTCCATAGGGCTGCACAGAGTCAGACACAACAGAAGTGACTTAGCACACACATAGCATGCATCTTTCAAAGGGTTTTAGAATGTATTATTTTGGCTCGATATCATAGGACAAGAATATAAGTAGATATCTTACCTCAATAAATCATCAGTAAAAGGCCTTTCATCAAAGGGATTGCATGTAGCCATCTCCCAAAGCTACAGGGAAGGGATTTCACTCCAAGTAAAGGTAAAAAAGATCATGGCTTTAAAAAAAAGAGTTTCCATTGCAGGGCAGCTGGTTCAGTCCCTGGTTACAGAACTAAGATCCCACATGGTGCAGGGCACAGCAAAAAAAAAAACAGAGATGATAACACATGAATCTCAGAGATTAATAAGTTTTCAGAAATTTAAATTGGCAGATGTGTGGTCAAGTTTAACTTATGTCATATATTTGTTTCACAAGTATTTAGTGGTCAGCTCCTGCGAACTAGTGAACGTGCCTCTATGACACTGTAATGTCACCTCTGCTGCCCACAGCCTGGTGTAGGAATGACCACAGCCACACATTCTGGCTTTTGGGGCGGGGGAGTGGAGAACTGTTTCAGACTCCAAGCTGGGCCCGTTGCAGAGATAGCCTGAAGCTTGACACTGACATGCCCGGGAAGATCCCACATACTGCGGAGCGGCTGGACCAGTGTGTCTTGTTGTGAGCCAGCGCCTGGAGCGCGTGCACCGGAGCTGGTGCTCTGCAACAAGAGGCGACCACAATGGGAGGCCCAAACAGGCCAAAGACTAAACGTGGATGAAAATAAATAAATAAAAAGCCAATAAAAGAGGCCAAAATTTTTTAAAATTTTTTAAAAAGAGGCCAAAATTAAAAAAAAAAAAAATCTACAAAAAGCTATTAGCCAAGCAGCGTAGACCTTAACAGTGGTTCTGAATAGTCCTACCTCCGTGGTGGCTCCATGGTAAATAACCCACGCCTGCCAATGCAGGAAACATGGGTTCGGTCCCTGGGTTGCGAAGAGCCCCTGGAGGAGGAAATGGCAACCCACTCTAGCATTCTTGCCTGGAGAATCCCATAGACAGAGGAGCCGGCGGTCTACAGTCCATAGGGCTGCACAGAGTCAGACACAACAGAAGTGACTTAGCACACACATAGCATGCATCTTTCAAAGGGTTTTAGAATGTATTATTTTGGCTCGATATCATAGGACAAGAATATAAGTAGATATCTTACCTCAATAAATCATCAGTAAAAGGCCTTTCATCAAAGGGATTGCATGTAGCCATCTCCCAAAGCTACAGGGAAGGGATTTCACTCCAAGTAAAGGTAAAAAAGATCATGGCTTTAAAAAAAAGAGTTTCCATTGCAGGGCAGCTGGTTCAGTCCCTGGTTACAGAACTAAGATCCCACATGGTGCAGGGCACAGCAAAAAAAAAAACAGAGATGATAACACATGAATCTCAGAGATTAATAAGTTTTCAGAAATTTAAATTGGCAGATGTGTGGTCAAGTTTAACTTATGTCATATATTTGTTTCACAAGTATTTAGTGGTCAGCTCCTGCGAACTAGTGAACGTGCCTCTATGACACTGTAATGTCACCTCTGCTGCCCACAGCCTGGTGTAGGAATGACCACAGCCACACATTCTGGCTTTTGGGGGGCGGGGGGAGAGTGGGAGAACTGTTTCAGACTCCAAGCTGGGCCCGTTGCAGAGATAGATGAGCAAAGTACTGTGGAGCAAGGGACGTTGAGCCAAGCTAAGACCAGTGCGTGGTCCTGGCTGTTCAGCCTCACTTCATCACTTGGTTCTTGCACCTGCAGGCCACCTTACCCCTGACCCACAGCGTGGACCTGCAGTGGCTGGTGGAGTGGAATGCCGTCCTTGTTAACAGCCATTACGACGTGAAGAGCCCTTCCCATGTCTGGATTTTTGCCCAATCTGTCAAGGACCCCTGGGTCCTCTGTCTCTTCAGCTTCCTCCGGCAGGAGAACTTGCCTAAGCACTGCCCCACTGCCCTCAGCTACGCCTGGCCCTACGCCTTCACGCGGCTGCAGTCTGTGATGCCCCTGGTGGACCCAAAGTAAGGGGCCCCTATGTTTCCCTTTGTTTTCCTTGTTGTACTGTAACTTCCCCTTTTACATTTTACATAAGAGATTAGGATGTGATCCTCTAGTTGCTGAACAGGTGGTGCTAGTGGTAAAGAACCCACCTGCCAATGCAGGAGACATACGAGTTTCTGAACCTCCCACTGCAGAATTCTTAACATTGAGTCAAGCGGATTAAAAGTTCATATCTAGAGCTTGTTGTTTTCCTTCCTTAATCGTCAGTTATGATTATCTGAGGGTAGAATCTCAGCCCCTTACTGGATGAAAGGTATTAAGTTCTGTTCAACTCTCCAACCAATGGAGACATTCCCAGCCTGGACAGACAATCCTTGACAGACCTATTGTTCAACAGAGTTGGGGTCCTCCCAACATCTTTGTTGACTAGGGGATACCTAGAATCCAGAACTTAGTTTTCACTCTTGTTTTGACTCCATATTTCTAGTAGCCCACATGGTGCAGGGCACAGCAAAAAAAACAGAGATGATAACACATGAATCTCAGAGATTAATAAGTTTTCAGAAATTTAAATTGGCAGATGTGTGGTCAAGTTTAACTTATGTCATATATTTGTTTCACAAGTATTTAGTGGTCAGCTCCTGCGAACTAGTGAACGTGCCTCTATGACACTGTAATGTCACCTCTGCTGCCCACAGCCTGGTGTAGGAATGACCACAGCCACACATTCTGGCTTTTGGGGGGCGGGGGGAGAGTGGGAGAACTGTTTCAGACTCCAAGCTGGGCCCGTTGCAGAGATAGATGAGCAAAGTACTGTGGAGCAAGGGACGTTGAGCCAAGCTAAGACCAGTGCGTGGTCCTGGCTGTTCAGCCTCACTTCATCACTTGGTTCTTGCACCTGCAGGCCACCTTACCCCTGACCCACAGCGTGGACCTGCAGTGGCTGGTGGAGTGGAATGCCGTCCTTGTTAACAGCCATTACGACGTGAAGAGCCCTTCCCATGTCTGGATTTTTGCCCAATCTGTCAAGGACCCCTGGGTCCTCTGTCTCTTCAGCTTCCTCCGGCAGGAGAACTTGCCTAAGCACTGCCCCACTGCCCTCAGCTACGCCTGGCCCTACGCCTTCACGCGGCTGCAGTCTGTGATGCCCCTGGTGGACCCAAAGTAAGGGGCCCCTATGTTTCCCTTTGTTTTCCTTGTTGTACTGTAACTTCCCCTTTTACATTTTACATAAGAGATTAGGATGTGATCCTCTAGTTGCTGAACAGGTGGTGCTAGTGGTAAAGAACCCACCTGCCAATGCAGGAGACATACGAGTTTCTGAACCTCCCACTGCAGAATTCTTAACATTGAGTCAAGCGGATTAAAAGTTCATATCTAGAGCTTGTTGTTTTCCTTCCTTAATCGTCAGTTATGATTATCTGAGGGTAGAATCTCAGCCCCTTACTGGATGAAAGGTATTAAGTTCTGTTCAACTCTCCAACCAATGGAGACATTCCCAGCCTGGACAGACAATCCTTGACAGACCTATTGTTCAACAGAGTTGGGGTCCTCCCAACATCTTTGTTGACTAGGGGATACCTAGAATCCAGAACTTAGTTTTCACTCTTGTTTTTGACTCCATATTTCTAGTAGCCCAATTAATGCCAAGAAAACCAGCACGGCCAGCAGCGGAGACAACTACGTTACGTTGTGGAGAAATTACCTTATTCTTTGTTTTGGCGTTGCAAAGCCCAGTATTATGAGCCCAGGACACTTACGAGCTTCCACTCCAGAAATAATGGCCACGACCCCTGATGGTACAGTGAGCTACGATAACAAGGTGACATGACATGCTTCAGAAGAATTATTCTGTAAGGTTTTTTTTTAGCTTGTTTGTCTAGAGTTCACAGTGCACATTGCACTGTGCCTGCCATCTGGAGTATATGGGATCAGATTTTCATCTTACACATCTCAAAATTTCATTGAGTGTTTGTGTGAAGAATTTTGTATTCCTCCCCTGACAAGTGGGAAACTGAAAGTAAAGGGAAGTTAAGAAACTTGCTGAAGATGGTAGAGGGACTTGTGTTTATTAACACCCTAAGGTTCTGTTCATGTCTCACATACCCCATTTCTCTCACTCCTCACCGAGTATTCACTTTTAAACCATGTCTTGATTAAATTATCTTGTTAAAGATGGTTTTGTGGATTTAAATGTTTTTTTTTAATTGTTATACAAAGAATGTTCTTAGATTTTGTGTTCCAGGTGGAAAACGCATTCATTGTGCTGTTTTTAAATTTATTGGGATTTTTTTTTTTCTTCCTGAAATGATGGCAGTGCCTGGGGATGGGGTTCAGTTACTTGAAAGCTGTTATGATGGAATCATTGTTTGATTAAAGGAAGCCTCAGTTATCCTGTTACCTCTTTTTCACTTCTAATCAACTTGTTTCAGGCCATAGGCACCCCATCGGTGGCAGTTCTGTTAAAGCAGTTGGTGCCTTTGATGCGACTTGAGGGCATTGAGATCACAGAGTCCTTAGTTTTAGGATTTGGAAGGACAAATTCCCTTGTTTTCAGGTACGGTCATCTTGTTCTGAATTCATATATCCTGTTTCTCTTGTAGTGCCTGCTTCTAGCTCCAGTGTGTGTGTATGTGCTGGCGTGTGCCCGGAGAGGCTGCGGGCTTTGCACAATGCCCTTTAGGTCCTCCTGAGTTGACATGCATGTGACAAGCCTTCCTTGCAACTGCCTCAAATCTCACTCGTGGTCATTGCAACTCTGGTTTGACCTTTCAGATGTTCTCTCACTTGCAAACATTGTTTTAGAAAACTAGAAATGAAGATAAGGTAGTGTCAGCCCCCAGCTAGCTAAACTGTTGAGAGGCGACACTGTCTAAATAATGAGAGCCTGCCCATCCGCCACTCACGCCACAGGCTCTCAGAGGTGAAGCATCGACCGAACGTGTTCACGGGTGTCTGACGTGTCAGGTGTATGAGTCTTTCTGTGTGATGCTCTGTCTGCCATAGAAGAGCCGTCATGGCTCCCTGTCTGGTTTGCTTTAATCCAGTCACCACGCCATCTGAGGCAGTGTCAAAGCCTTTTCAAAGGGTCTTCATTACATGTTCAAGCTGCCTCTCATGAGTTTATTTGGCAATAAAAGCCTAGTGAGGACAAAAAAAGTTAGCTTTTGATGTACACAGAAAATGGGAGGCTCCAAGAATCTGTGAGAAACTTAACCTGAAAAGTAAAGATGAATTTGACATTTTAGAAACAACTGGAAAAGGTCTGTTAAGTAGAGGCTCAGATTTGACCCTTAAAAAACGTAACTGAGTTCTGACAACTTGAGTGCCAGTTAATTGGTGTTTTACTACTTATTGATTGATTAGTTAAGATTCATTGATTAGCATTATATAGAAATATTATGAGAGGATAATAAAAACAATTCCCTAAAGTCTTTCTCAAAGAAGCTAAGGCTCTTTTATACCTCTTACTCTCTGAATATTCCTAGGAGCAGGTAAGATGATGCAGTTTACCAACAACATGAATGTGGAAAAATTACTGTCCCTGGTCTCAGTGCCCTCACTGATAAAATTGATATAACACATAAAAATAAAAATTTTTAAATTTAATAACTTTTTTAATGTAATAAAAAATTTTAAATTTAATTTTTAAATTTAATAAAATTTTTAATGCAATAATTTTTTTTTAATTTAATTTTTAAAATCTGGTATAATTATAGGATCTGCATTATAGATTTATTGAGAGGATTAAATGTAAAATGTACATAGTAAATATTTCATAAATGATTGCTCTTAGATGAAGGAGATACTGTTATTTCCGTTTCTTTAATGAAGAAATTTTAGTGTCTGTATTGGAGGAGTCTGGAATGTTCCTCGGGACAGAATTCCGTTACCTTCCTATCCTTGGGTTTCTCTGGAGGGTGATGTCTAATAGTGCAAAATATTCTCCCAGGAAGTGTAAGATTTTTTTCAGACATGGAGCAGACTATAGACACGTTACATAGCCACAGGCTAGACCCCTAATGTTATGACATTATGTCTGTTATGACAAAGCAGACGTTAGTTTCTAAAGATGACAACAGATGAGTGGGTATAAAGCTGAGAATTTGATAAAATGGAAACAGATGGAAGTATATACGTATCAGATGAATATTAATGTAATTTTTTTTTTTACTTCTACTACTCAAGAGAAAAGGTTTTTAAGAGAACCTCACTTTTGGGGGGCGGGGAAGAGAACCTCACTTTTAAAATACTTGACCAAATGTGCATTCATCATATAGGTCAAATAAAGGAATTTACCTCTAGAATTCCACCGAGACTTCATGAACTCTAGGTCCGTCCCCTGAATGGAGGTTCCAAAGGTGGTGCAACAGTCACTGCATCTGTTTCTTTTACTCTAACTGCACTAAAAATTTAACTAATCTTCATTCCCACAGCCTGTGAGAACGTGCTTTGAATTTAGTCAGGACTTATAAAATACTGTGGACTTGATTGTTCAGACAGGGGGTTTGCCATAGAGTCTCACAGAATATTAAAATCAAGTCAACAAATGTGTGATGAGCCCAAATTATGTATATAGCACTGGGGGTAAGACTTGTTCTACAGCTGCAGCCGGCTGCCTCTTTCTAGTTCACCACATGATAGGGAGATGGAAAGGAGGGGAGATTCTGATGTCAGAAGCAAAATTTTTAAAGCAGATTATTTGGGATTGAATGGTGATATTTTGTGACAAAGTTGGTGTCAATAATAATTAAACTGACTGTTTTCATTCATAGAGAATTGGTGGAAGAACTTCACCCATTAATGAAAGAGGCTCTGGAACGAAGACCAGAGGTAAGAGTTTGAATTTAAATAATTAATGCCTTGGGTTATCAGGACTTGAATGTGACTTTAAACCAAACCCAGTGGTTTCCTCTCTAGAGTACAAACATGTCAACATGCTTTTAACAGTGAATCTTAGTGTCTTAGCCTTGGTTCAGTTCAGTTCCGTCGCTCAGTCGTGTCCAGCTCTTTGCGACCAGGCTTCCCTGTCCTTCACCATTTCCCAGAGCCTGCCCAAATTCATGTCTATCGACTCAGTGATGCTATCTAACCATCTCGTCTTCTCTCATCCGTTTATCCTTTTGCCTTCTATTTCTCCTAACATCAGGGTCTTTTCTAGTGAGTCATTTCTTTGCATCATCTGGCCAAAACATTTGAGCTTCAGCTTGAGCATCAGTCCTTCCAGTAAATATTCAGGGTTGATTGCCTTTAGGATTGAGTGGTTTGATCTCCTTGCTGTCCAAGCAATGTTGGTTACTGCTGTTATTTTTCTGAAATTTGAGTATTTAGTATAATCTAGTTCCAATTTTGAAGGATTTTAAGTCCTAAACTTATGAAAGCAAAGCAACCTAAATAGTCATATGTATGTTAAGATATTATATTCTTTTGCAAAAGTTTTGAGTTAAGATTAAATTTTGGGTTTTAGTCAGTTTATTTTTTTTTAACAGGGAGTTGAGGAACCAGGAACATTATTTCTTTCTTCTAGCATATGAAGCTTTCTTCAACATTATCTTCCCTGAAGTGAACTCTGAAAAGGATGAACTTACAATGTAGCAGAATAAGAAATTAAACAAACCAGAATAAGACTAGAAGAGAAGCTTCCCATATAGCAGATAAGACACAGAAAGTATTGGGAGTTCAGCAGTTTGAGTAAGAACAGAGTTACCAGAATTTGGTTTTTGACTTTTTTTAGGTGTCCACCCCGTGTTTTTCCACTTTTTCTGATCTTGCTGATAGGGAGATGGAAAGGAGGAGATTCTGATGTCAGAAGCAAAATTTTAAAGCAGATTATTTGGGATTGAATGGTGATATTTTGTGACAAAGTTGGTGTCAATAATAATTAAACTGACTGTTTTCATTCATAGAGAATTGGTGGAAGAACTTCACCCATTAATGAAAGAGGCTCTGGAACGAAGACCAGAGGTAAGAGTTTGAATTTAAATAATTAATGCCTTGGGTTATCAGGACTTGAATGTGACTTTAAACCAAACCCAGTGGTTTCCTCTCTAGAGTACAAACATGTCAACATGCTTTTAACAGTGAATCTTAGTGTCTTAGCCTTGGTTCAGTTCAGTTCCGTCGCTCAGTCGTGTCCAGCTCTTTGCGACCAGGCTTCCCTGTCCTTCACCATTTCCCAGAGCCTGCCCAAATTCATGTCTATCGACTCAGTGATGCTATCTAACCATCTCGTCTTCTCTCATCCGTTTATCCTTTTGCCTTCTATTTCTCCTAACATCAGGGTCTTTTCTAGTGAGTCATTTCTTTGCATCATCTGGCCAAAACATTTGAGCTTCAGCTTGAGCATCAGTCCTTCCAGTAAATATTCAGGGTTGATTGCCTTTAGGATTGAGTGGTTTGATCTCCTTGCTGTCCAAGCAATGTTGGTTACTGCTGTTATTTTTCTGAAATTTGAGTATTTAGTATAATCTAGTTCCAATTTTGAAGGATTTTAAGTCCTAAACTTATGAAAGCAAAGCAACCTAAATAGTCATATGTATGTTAAGATATTATATTTTTTTGCAAAAGTTTTGAGTTAAGATTAAATTTTGGGTTTTAGTCAGTTTATTTTTTTTTAACAGGGAGTTGAGGAACCAGGAACATTATTTCTTTCTTCTAGCATATGAAGCTTTCTTCAACATTATCTTCCCTGAAGTGAACTCTGAAAAGGATGAACTTACAATGTAGCAGAATAAGAAATTAAACAAACCAGAATAAGACTAGAAGAGAAGCTTCCCATATAGCAGATAAGACACAGAAAGTATTGGGAGTTCAGCAGTTTGAGTAAGAACAGAGTTACCAGAATTGGTGTGACTATTAGTGTCCACAGTGTTTTTCCACTTTTTTCTGATGCTTTCGTTTTTCAGCATCCTCTGGGAGCCTCCAGGAAATGAGGCTTGTTGACTCTCAGCATTTCCATAATAAAATAAATTGACCCACTTGTGATCTGTTTCTCTCTTGCTTGTAATGACAAGCATTTCTCTTATGATTGGGAAGAAAGAAAAGAACTATTTTGTCTTTTGTTTAGAAAATTAAAAATGACTCGATTATGTCTTTCTTTAAAAGAGAACTAACATGATTGTGTCCACATTTATAAGTGACATTACTTCTTTCTACACAGAACAAAAAACGTCGAGAACGGCGAGACTTGTTAAGGCTACAACTACTTCGAATTTTTGAACTTCTGGCTGATGCTGGTGTCATAAGTGACAGGTAGGGGGGAAATTACAGTGAGTTGATCTCTGCTCATTAAACTGATCTGTTTGCACATTGCTTTTTCTTTTGGTTTCTTTTTTAAAAAATTGCAGTGTAGGGGCTTCCCTGGTGGTCCAGTGGGTAAAGAGTCTGCCTTGCAGTGCAAGGGGCACTGGTTCGATCCCTGGCACAGGAAGATCCCATATGCCCTAGAGTGGCTGGACCAATGTGTCCAATTACGAGCCAGCGCTCTGGAGTGCATACACCCAGAGCCGACGCTCTGCAACCAGAGAGGCCACCGCGATGGGAGGCCCACACAGGCCAAAGAATTAAGATGGATGAAAATAAATAAATGAAGGACAAATAAAAGAGGTCAAAGAAAAGTATAAAAAGAAAATTGAAGTGTAGCTGATTGATTTACAGTGTTGTTAATTCCTGTTGTACAGCAGAGTGATTTGGTTATACATATATGTACATTCTTTTTTTAATATTCTTTTGCAATATGGTTTATCATAGGATTTTTCTTTAATTGAAAGATAATGGCTTTGCCATGTTGTGTTAGTTTCTGCTGTTGTAAGTTATCTAATGAAGCTTTCTTCAACATTATCTTCTGAAGTGAACTCTGAAAAGGATGAACTTAAGACAATTAAACAAACCAGAATAAGACTAGAAGAGAAGCTTCCCATATAGCAGATAAGACACAGAAAGTATTGGGAGTTCAGCAGTTTGAGTAAGAACAGAGTTACCAGAATTGGTGTGACTATTAGTGTCCACAGTGTTTTTCCACTTTTTTCTGATGCTTTCGTTTTTCAGCATCCTCTGGGAGCCTCCAGGAAATGAGGCTTGTTGACTCTCAGCATTTCCATAATAAAATAAATTGACCCACTTGTGATCTGTTTCTCTCTTGCTTGTAATGACAAGCATTTCTCTTATGATTGGGAAGAAAGAAAAGAACTATTTTGTCTTTTGTTTAGAAAATTAAAAATGACTCGATTATGTCTTTCTTTAAAAGAGAACTAACATGATTGTGTCCACATTTATAAGTGACATTACTTCTTTCTACACAGAACAAAAAACGTCGAGAACGGCGAGACTTGTTAAGGCTACAACTACTTCGAATTTTTGAACTTCTGGCTGATGCTGGTGTCATAAGTGACAGGTAGGGGGGAAATTACAGTGAGTTGATCTCTGCTCATTAAACTGATCTGTTTGCACATTGCTTTTTCTTTTGGTTTCTTTTTTAAAAAATTGCAGTGTAGGGGCTTCCCTGGTGGTCCAGTGGGTAAAGAGTCTGCCTTGCAGTGCAAGGGGCACTGGTTCGATCCCTGGCACAGGAAGATCCCATATGCCCTAGAGTGGCTGGACCAATGTGTCCAATTACGAGCCAGCGCTCTGGAGTGCATACACCCAGAGCCGACGCTCTGCAACCAGAGAGGCCACCGCGATGGGAGGCCCACACAGGCCAAAGAATTAAGATGGATGAAAATAAATAAATGAAGGACAAATAAAAGAGGTCAAAGAAAAGTATAAAAAGAAAATTGAAGTGTAGCTGATTGATTTACAGTGTTGTTAATTCCTGTTGTACAGCAGAGTGATTTGGTTATACATATATGTACATTCTTTTTTTAATATTCTTTTGCAATATGGTTTATCATAGGATTTTTCTTTAATTGAAAGATAATGGCTTTGCCATGTTGTGTTAGTTTCTGCTGTATAATGAAATAAGTTATCTACATGTATGCATATGTATATCCCCTCCTTCTTGAGCCTCTCACCCCTCCCCTGTCCCACTGTCTAGGTCATCACAGAACTCTGAGCTGGGCTCCCTGGGTTATACAGCAACTGCCCACTAGTTGTTCTTTCTTTTATTTTCTTTTTTCTTTTAAATATACATATATCTAACTTTTATTTAGAAAAGTCCAAAAGAACTTCTTTTTTTTTTTCCATGTACACTGCATATACATCAAGAATAAATTTTAGTGTGTAGGTTCTGACAATGAACCTTATTTCCCGTGAAGCATGTGCTATTTTGACATCAAGACTAATCGTCTGAAACTTCCATTTCCTTTTGTTCCAGCACCAATGGAGCCTTGGAACGGGACACCTTAGCTCTTGGAGCTTTGTTCTTAGAATACGTGGACCTGACCCGCATGCTCCTAGAAGCTGAAAATGATAAAGAAGTGGAAATTCTTAAAGATATCCGAGCACATTTTAGCGCCATGGTTGCCAACTTGATTCAGCGTGTTCCAGGTACAGCCATGTGTCGCTGCAAATTACCTTTCATGCTTGAGATGTCATATGTGTGCCTCATGATTGCTTTCCTCCCTGGACCTCTCGGCCCATGTGCAGGTCTGGGATGGACTCATTTTTTTGGTTGGAAATACTTGGCAATACACTTGAGAGCAGGTTGTGGGCATGCAGCGTAGAGTTGGCAGCGAAATGATGGGAATTCAGTTCGGCTTTGTGCCCATGGTTATTTCTGTTCCCTGTTTTGGTCCCATCTGAAAATGAACCTTTGTGATGTCTATAGGAAGGAAGGAATTAAGAGGGAACATTCACAGAGGCTTTAATTTTTCTTTCTTATGGTGCTAATCTGTGAACATAGAATCTCAGTAATATTTCTTTATTTTTTTAAATTCATTTTTAATTGAAGGATAATTGCTTTACATTATTGTGTTGGTTTCTGCCGAACATCAAGGTGAATCAGCCACAGGCATACCTATGTCCCCTCCAACTTGAACCTCCCTCCCACCTCCTTCCCCATCCCACGCCTCTAGGGAGTTACAGAGAGCCCTGGTTTGAATTCCTTGCATCACACAGCAGATTTAATCTCAGCAGTATTGCTGTTCTTGACTGTATCCAATGCAGACATTATATAGAATTCTATGTAGGTTAAGAAATTATACGACTGATTATTAATATTATAATCATGTAATTAGTTATACTGTTAATTATTTTTATCATAGAACAGATGGGTCTGAAACATTTTCATCTAATAGAAGCGAAGAGAATAAAAATAGTATTGGTGTAATAATTGATTACTGTAATTAAAATTTGTGATGATGGAGAAGGAAATGGCAACCCACTCTGGTATTCTTGCCTGGGAAATCCCGTGGACAGAAGAGCCTGGCAGGCTACAGTCTATGGGGTTACAGGACTGAGCACCATGCTTGAGGACAATCGAGGGAGATAGGTTGTTAGGGATAAACAGGTAATGCTTAAAAAAAAAAAATGGTGTTGTGATTACAGAAAGCTGCAAGTCATCTGTTCCTACTTTTTCTTTTTTATTTAACATTATGATGTTGTAAAACTTTATTACTGGGCTTCCCTGGTGGTCCAGTGGGTAAAGGTCTGCCTTGCAATGCAAGGGGTGCCAGTTCGATCCCTGGCCTGGGAAGATCCTACGTGCCGTGGAGCGGCTGGACCAATGTGTCCAATTACCGAGCCGGAGCTCTGGAGCGCATGCGCCCAGAGCCAGCGCTCTGCGACGACAGAGGCCACCGCAATGGGAGGCCCACAGGAGCCAAAGAACAAAGACGGATGAAAATAGAGAAATGAAAGACCAATAGAAGTGGCCCACCCGTCCCCCTCCCTCCCCACCCCACCCCCCCAAAAGATAAATAAATAATTTTTAAAAAATTGTGTTAGCTTCCTCAGTTAAAGAATATTTTTTTGAAGTAGACAGTCTATACATTGTATTTTACAGTTCTTCCTAAAGACACAGCGATGGCCAAGAGACCATTTAACATGTAAGCAGCAGCTGAGTGGAAAGTGTTGCCATTTTTCTAGACACTAATTAGAAAACTATCTCTGAGTCCATTTTCTGTCTTTCTGTCCTGAGACGAGATGACCTCCCTCCCACCTCCTTCCCCATCCCACGCCTCTAGGGAGTTACAGAGAGCCCTGGTTTGAATTCCTTGCATCACACAGCAGATTTAATCTCAGCAGTATTGCTGTTCTTGACTGTATCCAATGCAGACATTATATAGAATTCTATGTAGGTTAAGAAATTATACGACTGATTATTAATATTATAATCATGTAATTAGTTATACTGTTAATTATTTTTATCATAGAACAGATGGGTCTGAAACATTTTCATCTAATAGAAGCGAAGAGAATAAAAATAGTATTGGTGTAATAATTGATTACTGTAATTAAAATTTGTGATGATGGAGAAGGAAATGGCAACCCACTCTGGTATTCTTGCCTGGGAAATCCCGTGGACAGAAGAGCCTGGCAGGCTACAGTCTATGGGGTTACAGGACTGAGCACCATGCTTGAGGACAATCGAGGGAGATAGGTTGTTAGGGATAAACAGGTAATGCTTAAAAAAAAAAAATGGTGTTGTGATTACAGAAAGCTGCAAGTCATCTGTTCCTACTTTTTCTTTTTTATTTAACATTATGATGTTGTAAAACTTTATTACTGGGCTTCCCTGGTGGTCCAGTGGGTAAAGGTCTGCCTTGCAATGCAAGGGGTGCCAGTTCGATCCCTGGCCTGGGAAGATCCTACGTGCCGTGGAGCGGCTGGACCAATGTGTCCAATTACCGAGCCGGAGCTCTGGAGCGCATGCGCCCAGAGCCAGCGCTCTGCGACGACAGAGGCCACCGCAATGGGAGGCCCACAGGAGCCAAAGAACAAAGACGGATGAAAATAGAGAAATGAAAGACCAATAGAAGTGGCCCACCCGTCCCCCTCCCTCCCCACCCCACCCCCCCAAAAGATAAATAAATAATTTTTAAAAAATTGTGTTAGCTTCCTCAGTTAAAGAATATTTTTTTGAAGTAGACAGTCTATACATTGTATTTTACAGTTCTTCCTAAAGACACAGCGATGGCCAAGAGACCATTTAACATGTAAGCAGCAGCTGAGTGGAAAGTGTTGCCATTTTTCTAGACACTAATTAGAAAACTATCTCTGAGTCCATTTTCTGTCTTTCTGTCCTGAGACGAGATGATCTTGACTGAAACATTAGGAGAGTAAAGAAACACAGACTTGACTGGTTGAAGACAGGTTTCATTTCCTAAAGGAAACTTGAGTTAGAAAATGAAACGACTCCTTTCCCCAAAACTTAAGAATCATGCCTAATAGCAATGAACCTAGATTGGCTGTACTTTTCAGTCTAGCAGACTCTTAGCTGTGTGTGTTCTCTCTAGTTCACCACCGAAGATTTCTCTTCCCCCAGCAAAGCCTGAGGCACCATCTGTTCATCTTATTTAGCCAGTGGGCAGGACCCTTTAGCATTATGTTCACTCCTCTGGATCGGTACAGCGACAGGAACCATCAGATTACAAGATACCAGTATTGTGCATTAAAGGTAGGTCACCTCTGCTTCATGAATGACTTTTGTTGGACAGCTGCTCTCTTTCCTTAAACAACCAGGCCTTAAATAAGGTTAAAATAAATAATATGATACACCCTGGTAAAATACAAGCACACATGCAGAAAAAATGTCAAATACATGTACCTAGAGAAATACATAAGCACACTCTATAAATTCCAAAATATCTGCACATGAACAAAATAGATGTCTGTGTACTAACACGGCACGTATTGCAATTGTGCTCACAGTTTCAAAAGGCAGAATTTTTCCACGATTCCACTTTTACCTAAGGTTTTCTACATAAGCAAACCACAGTTCTTGCTTATTTACTCTTAAAGTAACTGTCTTGGCAGTTAACTTCCAACTGAAAGTATATATGGATACAGATATATATATCTTCATGTTCAAAACCTGTGAAAAGCCACATTCTCTTTTTAGCCTCTTCTCATCCTAGATGACTTGTAAAAATAAACTTCTACCCTCCCAGGGCTGTTCAAAATTTTCAGAACCATGATTCCGTATGGCTTAATTTCCTCCAGAAAACTCACTGTATACTGACTCTGGACTGCATACCAGAATTTGCTGTCAGGTTGACCTTTGCTTCAGTGGAGCTAATGTAAGCCATGGCCCTGGCAGTCATTCGGACCTACTGATTGCAGAGTGGCTCAAGATCTCTTTGATGGCTAAATCCCTTTGCTATCCACCCAAGACTATTACAACACTGTCAGTTGGCTAACTCAATATAAATTAACAGTTTCTGTCTTCCACCTAAAAAGGGGAAACTTGAGTTAGAAAATGAAACGACTCCTTTCCCCAAAACTTAAGAATCATGCCTAATAGCAATGAACCTAGATTGGCTGTACTTTTCAGTCTAGCAGACTCTTAGCTGTGTGTGTTCTCTCTAGTTCACCACCGAAGATTTCTCTTCCCCCAGCAAAGCCTGAGGCACCATCTGTTCATCTTATTTAGCCAGTGGGCAGGACCCTTTAGCATTATGTTCACTCCTCTGGATCGGTACAGCGACAGGAACCATCAGATTACAAGATACCAGTATTGTGCATTAAAGGTAGGTCACCTCTGCTTCATGAATGACTTTTGTTGGACAGCTGCTCTCTTTCCTTAAACAACCAGGCCTTAAATAAGGTTAAAATAAATAATATGATACACCCTGGTAAAATACAAGCACACATGCAGACAAAATGTCAAATACATGTACCTAGAGAAATACATAAGCACACTCTATAAATTCCAAAATATCTGCACATGAACAAAATAGATGTCTGTGTACTAACACGGCACGTATTGCAATTGTGCTCACAGTTTCAAAAGGCAGAATTTTTCCACGATTCCACTTTTACCTAAGGTTTTCTACATAAGCAAACCACAGTTCTTGCTTATTTACTCTTAAAGTAACTGTCTTGGCAGTTAACTTCCAACTGAAAGTATATATGGATACAGATATATATATCTTCATGTTCAAAACCTGTGAAAAGCCACATTCTCTTTTTAGCCTCTTCTCATCCTAGATGACTTGTAAAAATAAACTTCTACCCTCCCAGGGCTGTTCAAAATTTTCAGAACCATGATTCCGTATGGCTTAATTTCCTCCAGAAAACTCACTGTATACTGACTCTGGACTGCATACCAGAATTTGCTGTCAGGTTGACCTTTGCTTCAGTGGAGCTAATGTAAGCCATGGCCCTGGCAGTCATTCGGACCTACTGATTGCAGAGTGGCTCAAGATCTCTTTGATGGCTAAATCCCTTTGCTATCCACCCAAGACTATTACAACACTGTCAGTTGGCTAACTCAATATAAATTAACAGTTTTAATTAAAAAAAAAAAAAACTTCCCTTCTCTTGCTTTCTTCCTACCTCAAAGGAACTAAAGTTTTTATTCTTCATTTTCTTTATATTTGATTACAATCACAATTATTTATTTCTTCATTTTTTATAGCTTGCCAGTTTAGTGTATTGGTCAAATATTTATTAAGTTTCTCAGTTCTGTGTATGAGTCAAATATTTGTCATCAAAACAAAGTTTGAAAAGCTCTATTTATCATAAGCAGAATTCATTCACTTGAAGTTGCTGAAGGTAAGCTTATTTTACATATTGTGAAATGGTCATTTTGTTTTGAATATCTTAGCCTTTCGTCATATAGATTTATTATTAAAGGACACGTCTACAGAGTTCAGTTCATGGATTTTAACATTTATGAAAAGAGACAAGATTGTGAGTCTGAAAATTTTTTATTGAAAATAAATACTTTAAAATCTTATAGACATAGCTGCTTTAAATGTCCCTCACCATTTATAAACCTGATAGCATGTGTCTTAAAGCCAGTTGCCTGCCATTCAGTCATCCCAGGACTCATCTGCAGGTGGTGTTCTGTTTCGTCCTCAGGCAATGTCGGCGGTACTGTGCTGTGGCCCAGTGTTTGACAATGTAGGCCTGTCCCCAGATGGCTACCTATATAAGTGGCTTGACAACATTCTGGCTTGTCAAGATTTACGAGTAAGTACTAGCCAAAAATAGATTGTTTTAAATGTCTTGGTGGTTCTCTGAGTTGGGTTACTGACATATCTAAGCATTGTTCATAGCACAGTCTCTTCACTCTCAGCCACAGAGGTATAGGCTTGTGTTGCTCACATTACACTGTGATGCATCAGAATAAAAACGTAACATTTACCAAAGTTGGCCATAAACTGTTCAAAATTTTCAGAACCATGATTCCGTATGGCTTAATTTCCTCCAGAAAACTCACTGTATACTGACTCTGGACTGCATACCAGAATTTGCTGTCAGGTTGACCTTTGCTTCAGTGGAGCTAATGTAAGCCATGGCCCTGGCAGTCATTCGGACCTACTGATTGCAGAGTGGCTCAAGATCTCTTTGATGGCTAAATCCCTTTGCTATCCACCCAAGACTATTACAACACTGTCAGTTGGCTAACTCAATATAAATTAACAGTTTTAATTAAAAAAAAAAAAAACTTCCCTTCTCTTGCTTTCTTCCTACCTCAAAGGAACTAAAGTTTTTATTCTTCATTTTCTTTATATTTGATTACAATCACAATTATTTATTTCTTCATTTTTTATAGCTTGCCAGTTTAGTGTATTGGTCAAATATTTATTAAGTTTCTCAGTTCTGTGTATGAGTCAAATATTTGTCATCAAAACAAAGTTTGAAAAGCTCTATTTATCATAAGCAGAATTCATTCACTTGAAGTTGCTGAAGGTAAGCTTATTTTACATATTGTGAAATGGTCATTTTGTTTTGAATATCTTAGCCTTTCGTCATATAGATTTATTATTAAAGGACACGTCTACAGAGTTCAGTTCATGGATTTTAACATTTATGAAAAGAGACAAGATTGTGAGTCTGAAAATTTTTTATTGAAAATAAATACTTTAAAATCTTATAGACATAGCTGCTTTAAATGTCCCTCACCATTTATAAACCTGATAGCATGTGTCTTAAAGCCAGTTGCCTGCCATTCAGTCATCCCAGGACTCATCTGCAGGTGGTGTTCTGTTTCGTCCTCAGGCAATGTCGGCGGTACTGTGCTGTGGCCCAGTGTTTGACAATGTAGGCCTGTCCCCAGATGGCTACCTATATAAGTGGCTTGACAACATTCTGGCTTGTCAAGATTTACGAGTAAGTACTAGCCAAAAATAGATTGTTTTAAATGTCTTGGTGGTTCTCTCTGAGTTGGGTTACTGACATATCTAAGCATTGTTCATAGCACAGTCTCTTCACTCGTCAGCCACAGAGGTATAGGCTTGTGTTGCTCACATTACACTGTGATGCATCAGAATAAAAAACGTAACATTTACCAAAGTTGGCCATAAACTAGGCCGTAAAGCAAGCCTCCATAAAGTTCAAATGAATAAAATGACATAGACTGGATTCTCATCACAGTGGCACTAAGCCAGTGATACATAATAAAAAAGATAATTAAGAAATACTCTCCCTAGGGCCTCCCTGGTAGCTCAGAGGGAAGGAGTTCACCTGCCAATTCAGGGAACATGGGTTCAATCCCTGAGCTGGGAGAATCCACATGCTGTGGAGCAACTAAACCCGTGAGCCACAACTGTGGAACCTATGCTCTAGAGCCTTGGAGCTGCAACTGTTGAGCCCATGTGCTACAACTGCTGAAGCCCGTGATCACTAGAGCCCAGGTTCCACCACAAGAAAAGTCACCACGTGGTCCAGTGGGTAAGGACACCGCCTTGCAGTGCAAGGGGCGCCGGTTCGATCCCTGGCCTGGGAAGATCCCACGTGCGGCAGAGTGGCTGGACTAATGTGTCCAACTACCGAGCCGGAGCTCTGGAGCGCATGCTCCCAAAAGCCGGTGCTCTGCAGCAACAGAGGCCACTGCCGTGGAGGCCCACACAGGCCAAAGAACAAAGATGGGTGAAAACAGATAAATGAAAGACCAGTAGAAGTAGCCAAAAAAAAGAAAAGTCACGGCAACAAGGAGCCTGCTCACCTCAACTGGAGAGTAACCCCCACTTCGTGCAACTAGAGAAGAGCCTGTGGCAGCAGTGAAGACTCAGAATAGTAAAAAATAAATAAGCTTTTTTAAAAAAGAAATATTTTCGCCGATCAGCAGTGAGTCAAAGCATACCTAAAAATAGAAAGTGAAAAATATTTTTAACTGAAGAATAATGAAGACAGTACTTAACAAAACGTACGAGCTGTAAATGAAACCTCGCTTACAATGAAGGCGTTTATTAAAAAGAAAAAAAGGGGCTTCCCCTGGTGGTCCAATGGGTAAGGACACCGCCTTGCAGTGCAAGGGGCGCCGTTTCGATCCCTGACCTGGGAAGATCCCACGTGCCGCGGAGTGGCTGGACCGATGTGTCCAATCACCGAGCCGGAGCTCTGGAGCGCATGCGCCCAGAGCCGGCGCTCTGCAGCGGCAGACGCCACCGCAATGGGAGGCCCATAGGAGCCAAAGAACAAAGACGGATGAAAATAGAAAAATGAAAGACCAATAGAAGTGGCCCGCCCGCTCCCCTCCCTCCCCAACCTGACCCCCGCCCAAAAATAAAAAGAAAAAAAGGCTGAGATCCATCACCTAAACATCCCTTTCAAGAAGTTAGAAGAGTATGGGGCTTCCCTCGTGGCTCAGAGAGTGAGGAAGTTAGAAGAATAGCATGTCTGATTCAAAAAGTACACTGAAGGAAATAATAGAAATAAGAGCACAAATTAAAGAGAAGACATGACTAGAAATGGTCATTTTAAGCAAAAAATTGAGTTTGTTAGAAGACTAAGAGAATCAGTCAGTCCATGGCAAGTTTGATCAAGAGAGAGAAGGCATGTGCCGTCAACCTTAGAGAAGTAAAGAATCAGTACTGCAGACGCCACAGACAGTGAAAAGAAGAGAACACAAACATCTTTGTGCCCATAAACTTGACATTCTAGATAAAATAGACAAGTTCCTAGAAAAACACAGCACAAGTGGAAAGCCTGAATAGTCATATAGGTAACAAAGAAACTTAATCTATAACTGAGAGTGTTCCCACAAAGATAACTTTGTGAATTAATTCACCTCTTAAGAAACAAATAGCAACAATTTAATACAAATCCCTAAGGAGAAAACAGATCGAGGCAACACATCTCAACCTGTTTTATGAGACCCACATAACCTTCATACTAAAATCTGACAAAGATTTAACAAGAAAGACAACTAAAAGGCAGATTCATTCTTGAACCATATGTATAGAAACGTTAAACAAAATATTAGAAAACTGAATTCACTAATACATTAAAAAGAGGATTCATCATGATCAAGTTGGGATTATTCAAGAACTACAAGAATGGTTTAATATTCAAATGTTCAGTTTACTCGTATATTAATTATGTTAATAAAATCTCAGGAAGAAAATATTATCTGATCTCAGCAGATGGAGAAAGAGCGTTTAATAAGATTCTACATTCATTTATGGGGGAAACTCCTCATGAAACTCAGAGTAAAAACGAACTCAGTTTGATAAAGGGTATCATAAAAAAAAAAAACCTATAGGGCCTCCCTGGTGATCCAGTGGGTAAGGACACTGCCTTGCAGTATAAGGGGCGCCAGTTCAATCCCTGACCTGGGAAGATCCCACATGCTGCAGAACGGCTGGACTGATGTGTCCAACTACAGAGCTGGAGCTCTAGAGCGCATGCGCCCAGAGCCGGTGCTCTGCAATGAGCGAGGCCTCTGCGATGGGAGGCCCACAGAGGCCAAAGAACAAAGATGGATGAAAATAAATGAAAGACCAATAGAAGTGCCCCCCCCAAAAAAAAACTACAACAACAACCTATAGTTAATGTGATACTGAATAGTGAATATTTAGAGAGTTGTCTGAGATTAGAGTGATCAATGAAGCCCACATTCACTGCTTCTATCAACATTATACTAAAGATCCTAGCCATTGTGTTAGAAAAGAAAAATAAGATGTCAGGAGTGGAAAAGAAGAAATTTGTACAGAAACAGATGTACAGATTTAGAGAATGAACTTATGGTTACCAGTGGGGAAGAGTTGGGGAATAGATTGGATGTTTGATATTGATACGTATACATTGATGTATTTAAAACAGATACCAACAAGGACCTACACTATAGTACGGGGAACTCTACTCCATACTGTATAATAACCTAAGTGGGGAAAGAATTTAAAGAATAGGAATATGTATAACTGAATTACCCTGCTATACACCTGAAAGTAAAACAACATTGTTTATCAATTATATTCCAATATAAAATAAAAATTGAAAAAAATGAAATAATTTTGTAGCTCTAAATTGGACAGCTGAAAAATTAAAGTTACTAGAAAATAAAACAAAGATATTTTAATCCCTTAGTTTAAGAAAGGGTTTCATAAACAGGACACAAAAATTGCCAGCCATAAGGAAAGGCTAATTAATACCTTCCGTTCACCAAAAGACACCATTTAAAAAAAAAAAAAGACATCATTAAGACTGTAAAGAGGCTGACTGTAGAGTGAAAGAAGATATTTGCAACATAGAGCCAATAGGATTCTTATCTAGAATATATAAAGGACCTATACAAATAAATAAGGTAGAGACACTCAAAAAAAAATGAGCAAGTGTATTATACAAGCAGTTTACCAAAGAGATTCTCCAGTATATGCAGTGGAAGACACAGAAATACTAAAAGCAGTGTTAAGTCAAAAGATGAAAACAACTTGGATGTTCATCAGGAGGATGAATAAATTGTGGGTTGCTGATAAATTAGAATATTATACAAAGATGAAAACAGATGTAGATTACTTTTAAACATGAGTGAAAGAAAGACATACAATTATGTATGTTATATACAAATACTGTCTTCCTGGGCTTCCCCTGGTGGTCCAGTGGATAAGGACACCGCCTTGCAGTGCAAGGGGCGCCAGTTCGATCCCTGGCCTGGGAAGATCCCACATGCCGCGGAGCGGCTGGACTGATGTGTCCAATCACCGAGCCGGAGCTCTGGAGCGCATGCGCCCAGAGCCGGTGCTCTGCGACAACAGACGCCACCGCGATGGGAGGCCTGCAGGAGCCAAAGAACAAAGACGGATGAAAATAGATAAATGAAAGACCAATAGAAGTGGCCAGCCCGCTCCCCTCCCTCCCCAACCCGACCCCCACCCAAAATAAATAAATAAATAAATCTTTAAAAAAGAAAAAGATGAAAACAACTTGGATGTTCATCAGGAAGGTGAATAAATTGTGGGTTGCTAATAAATTAGAATATTATACAAAGATGAAAACAGATGTAGATTACTTTTAAACATGAGTGAAAGACATACAATTATGTATGCTATATACAAATACTGTCTTCCTGACCCAGGGATTGAACCTGTGTCTTTTGTGTCTTCTGAATTGGCAGGTGGGTTTGTTACCACTGTGCCACCTGGAAAGACCAGGAATCACGATAGTAGTTATTCTTGAGGAAGAGAGGGCTTCCCCAGTGGCTAAGATGGTAAAGAATCTGCCTGCAATGCAGGCGACCTGGATTCAATCCCTGGGTGGGGAAGATCCCCTGAAGAAGGGCATGGCAACCCACTCCAGTGTTCTTGCCTGGAGAATCCCACGGACTGAGGAGCCTGGTGGGCTACAGTCCATAAGGTACAAAGAGTCAGACACGACTGAAGCAGCTTAGCATATTCCAGTAGAAAAAATTAATATAAGAGAAAGTAATTTTGGTACACAGTAAAATTTTAAGTTTAAGAAAGCAATATAGCTCTTCCCTTCTGTGGCTATCACTGAAGCGCCAGCAGCCAAAATGAGGTTCAATCCCTTTGTGATTTCTGGCTGAAGCAAGAACCGAAGAAAGCATTTCAGTGCACCTTCCCACATTCGCAGGAAGATTATGTCTTCTCCTCTTTCTAAAGAGCTCAGACAGAAGTACAATGTTCGATCCATGCCCATCCAAAAGGATGATGAAGTTCAGGTTGCACGAGAGCATTACAAAGGGCAGCAAATTGGCAAAGTAGTCCAGGTTTACAGGAAGAAGTACATCGTCTGCCTTGAGCAAGTGCAGCAGAAGGCTAAACGGCATGACTGTCCACGTGGGCATTCACCCCAGCAAGGTGGTTATCACCAGACTAAAACTGGACAAAGACCGTAAAAGGATCCTTGAACGTAAAGCCAAGTCTCACCAAGTAGGAAAGGAAAAGGGCAAATACAAGGAAGAAACTATTGAGAAGATGCAGGAATAAAGTCATCTCGTTTACAGCTCTCATTAAAAACTGTCAGAAAAGGCGGGGGTGGGGGAAACAATATATATGTATATCTTCTGGGCCTGTACCCTGTAACATAAAAAAACAAACCAGCCATATTTGCTTCTTCAATGTGTTTGCTATGGGTGGGATAGTGGATAGCTTCTGGAAGTGGTGGGAAGATGTTACTTTCTGAGGGGAATCTCGCCTCCATACACCAGACTTATCCTGGACAATGTGACCGTCCTGTATTTAACAATAGATTCAAGACGTATCAGTTAAGGATTGTATCAATTCTATCTAGCATGATGATCTTTCCATATGAAAGCCTCTGATTCAAGAGAGCTTAGTGATAACATATTTCTTTTAAAAAGATTCCCAGCCAAGCTGTACACAGTGTATTTAGTAGTCAAGCTTTAAATATATTCCTCTGATCTTTTTTCTTAGAAGACTTCACATGCATAAAGACTATCCTTTTATGTATTTATTTTTTTTTTAAACCAATCCAAGTATTTTCTACACCAAGATACATGTGTTTTTTTTTTTTTTTTAATGTTTTATTTACTTATTGTTGACTATTCTGGGCTTTCCCTGCTGCTGCAGGGTCTTCTCTAGTTGCAGGGAGTGGGAGCTACTCTAGTTGAGGTGAGCAGGGGTGACTTCTTCTGGCTATCACTGAAGCCAAGAAATTCCGATTTAGAAAAGGCATTTCAGTGCACCTTCCCACATTCTCAGGAAGATTATGTCTTCTCCTCTTTCTAAAGAGCTCAGACAGAAGTACAATGTTCGATCCATGCCCATCCAAAAGGATGATGAAGTTCAGGTTGCACGAGAGCATTACAAAGGGCAGCAAATTGGCAAAGTAGTCCAGGTTTACAGGAAGAAGTACATCGTCTGCCTTGAGCAAGTGCAGCAGAAGGCTAAACGGCATGACTGTCCACGTGGGCATTCACCCCAGCAAGGTGGTTATCACCAGACTAAAACTGGACAAAGACCGTAAAAGGATCCTTGAACGTAAAGCCAAGTCTCACCAAGTAGGAAAGGAAAAGGGCAAATACAAGGAAGAAACTATTGAGAAGATGCAGGAATAAAGTCATCTCGTTTACAGCTCTCATTAAAAACTGTCAGAAAAGGCGGGGGTGGGGGAAACAATATATATGTATATCTTCTGGGCCTGTACCCTGTAACATAAAAAAACAAACCAGCCATATTTGCTTCTTCAATGTGTTTGCTATGGGTGGGATAGTGGATAGCTTCTGGAAGTGGTGGGAAGATGTTACTTTCTGAGGGGAATCTCGCCTCCATACACCAGACTTATCCTGGACAATGTGACCGTCCTGTATTTAACAATAGATTCAAGACGTATCAGTTAAGGATTGTATCAATTCTATCTAGCATGATGATCTTTCCATATGAAAGCCTCTGATTCAAGAGAGCTTAGTGATAACATATTTCTTTTAAAAAGATTCCCAGCCAAGCTGTACACAGTGTATTTAGTAGTCAAGCTTTAAATATATTCCTCTGATCTTTTTTCTTAGAAGACTTCACATGCATAAAGACTATCCTTTTATGTATTTATTTTTTTTTTAAACCAATCCAAGTATTTTCTACACCAAGATACATGTGTTTTTTTTTTTTTTTTAATGTTTTATTTACTTATTGTTGACTATTCTGGGTTTTTGCTGCTGCTGCAGGCTCTTCTCTAGTTGCAGGGAGTGGGAGCTACTCTAGTTGAGGTGAGCAGGCTTCCGTTGTGGTGACTTCTTCTGTTGTGGAACTCAGGCTCTGTGGCACATGGGCTCAGTAGTTGTGGCTCCGAGGCTCTAGAGCACAAGCTCGAGAGCTGCGGCTCACAGACTGAGCTGCTCTGCAGCATGTGGGATCTTCCCGGATCAGGGGTCAAACCCATGTCTCATGCATTGGCAGGTGAACTCTTAACCACTGAGCTATGAGGGAAGCCCAAAATACATGTATTTATTAAATCAAATCTATTTTTCAAAAATATTTTAAATAAGTATTTAAAAAATTAAAGACATATTTTCCAAGGAAGTCTTTATCACCATTTCAGAGTTAAGAATCGAGAATGAGTGGAGCGTAGATGGCAGATGGACACTGACTCAAATTTACACCTTTCAGTTTTCTGTTGCAACATTGCATCCTCTTAAGATGTTTTGTGGAATAAAAGTTAAGACAGATGATCAGTCTTCACTTTGCTCTTACCCAATTTATATTTGCTAAGCTCAGTTTTGTGTCTTTCCCTAGAATAATCTTTCACTAGACGTGAATGGTTGTTTTTTCCCCATGTGTTCAGGTTCATCAACTTGGCTGCGAAGTTGTTGTCTTGCTCTTGGAACTAAATCCTGACCAAATAAATCTTTTCAACTGGGCAATTGACCGATGCTACACTGGTTCCTACCAGCTTGCGTCCGGCTGCTTCAAAGCCATAGCTACTGTGTGTGGAAGCAGGTATGGACTCTTTGAGTGGAAGTTGCTGGTCACTGACAGCTGTAAATTAAGGTTGCTCTTCATTGTATGAATAGTGGGAGCTGATGGCTTTTGCAGATAATCAAGCGGAATAAATTCTACAGAAACAGAAAATGGCCTAGCCTTCCCTAGTAGATAGACTGTTGTAGGTTCACAGCCAGCTTGACGTTTCATTCTTCCAGGAGAATGGTTGGCAGCTAAAGCACCCTTTGCTTTAGTTTCCTGGAAAGTTATAATGAAGTATTAGAGCGGGATTTGTATATATGCTTTAATTTCCATAAAGCCATAGCAGATGAACATAATCTAACCTAATTTTTCATCAGTTTATTTCTTGATGTTAGCAATATTAAATAAATGACATTTATTTACCCTATAAGATATAATCAAAATAACGTTTTTTAAAATAAAAGTCTCTTTCTCTGGAGTGATGGTTCAATTTCAGGTGTTTCAGTGTTCTAAAAACAAATTTCTATCATTTGATTTGAAAGAACGTATTTAGAATCTATGACTCTGGCCTGCAGATTCATTTGATAAAATTAAGAGTAGTAAAAGTTGCCTCTCTTTGCTGCCCTTCTCCCTGTGAACTTGGTTTGAACTATGCTATTCAAATTTATTTCATTGCATGGCTTTCTCATAAAATATCACATACTGCATTCCTCTGAATAAATCTAGGTGTTTTTAGGGAGCACAAATAAATGTTTTATGACTTTAGCAATATAGTCTCAATTCCAGTAATATCTCAGTCACAAAAATATTCAGTGACTCAATTTACACCTTTCAGTTTTCTGTTGCAACATTGCATCCTCTTAAGATGTTTTGTGGAATAAAAGTTAAGACAGATGATCAGTCTTCACTTTGCTCTTACCCAATTTATATTTGCTAAGCTCAGTTTTGTGTCTTTCCCTAGAATAATCTTTCACTAGACGTGAATGGTTGTTTTTTCCCCATGTGTTCAGGTTCATCAACTTGGCTGCGAAGTTGTTGTCTTGCTCTTGGAACTAAATCCTGACCAAATAAATCTTTTCAACTGGGCAATTGACCGATGCTACACTGGTTCCTACCAGCTTGCGTCCGGCTGCTTCAAAGCCATAGCTACTGTGTGTGGAAGCAGGTATGGACTCTTTGAGTGGAAGTTGCTGGTCACTGACAGCTGTAAATTAAGGTTGCTCTTCATTGTATGAATAGTGGGAGCTGATGGCTTTTGCAGATAATCAAGCGGAATAAATTCTACAGAAACAGAAAATGGCCTAGCCTTCCCTAGTAGATAGACTGTTGTAGGTTCACAGCCAGCTTGACGTTTCATTCTTCCAGGAGAATGGTTGGCAGCTAAAGCACCCTTTGCTTTAGTTTCCTGGAAAGTTATAATGAAGTATTAGAGCGGGATTTGTATATATGCTTTAATTTCCATAAAGCCATAGCAGATGAACATAATCTAACCTAATTTTTCATCAGTTTATTTCTTGATGTTAGCAATATTAAATAAATGACATTTATTTACCCTATAAGATATAATCAAAATAACGTTTTTTAAAATAAAAGTCTCTTTCTCTGGAGTGATGGTTCAATTTCAGGTGTTTCAGTGTTCTAAAAACAAATTTCTATCATTTGATTTGAAAGAACGTATTTAGAATCTATGACTCTGGCCTGCAGATTCATTTGATAAAATTAAGAGTAGTAAAAGTTGCCTCTCTTTGCTGCCCTTCTCCCTGTGAACTTGGTTTGAACTATGCTATTCAAATTTATTTCATTGCATGGCTTTCTCATAAAATATCACATACTGCATTCCTCTGAATAAATCTAGGTGTTTTTTTAGGGAGCACAAATAAATGTTTTATGACTTTAGCAATATAGTCTCAATTCCAGTAATATCTCAGTCACAAAAATATTCAGTTATAAAGCCCTGTATGTTTAGAGTAGAATTTGAAAGATAGCATTCTAAAATATTTTTGCTTCTTAAACAAATACTGCCTGTGAGCTTACAGGCATGACGCTCGTCTCTTCTGAGGGAAGGACAGAGCTGGCCCTGCCCTGGTTGTGACCTCCCTGCCGAGACAGCGGTCAACACTTGTCATTTCTCACCACAGGGATGGTCAGGATTTAAGGTTTCAGCTATGGCCTAAATTTGCTCTTTTTTCCCATAACTTCTCATTCTTTGTAGTCTAGATAAGCCTCCAGCTTTGAGGAGTCTTTCCACTTGGGTTTTCAGTTTGGGATTTTTTTTTTTAAAACTACGTTTTAGACTTTGTTTTCTGCAAACTCCTAAAAAAATAACTTACAAAATAATCCATTCCTAAAAAGTCATACAGAAACTAGATCATGTTTTAAATTCCTCAAACAAGTTATCTGTACAGTCACTCCTACAAGACATACTCTAAAGTGAACAATTCTTCTATGAAATAATGATTGCCTCTTCTTTTTCAAATGAGAACAGTTACATGCTGGCTTTATTTTTTTAGGAATATGCCAACTTATGGGCAGACTTATTTATTAAGGAACCACTTGTAATTCACTTGAAAATACCTAAAAGATTTACATTTTAAAGATGTTCATGTAGATTAAAATCTTCTACCTTTAGAACAAAAGCAATTTTTACATAGTTAATATATTCATATCTTTATATTCAGTAGCTGTGATAATGGGGAAAAAATGGTTCTCTCCATTCTTCTCTTCAGTTTATTTTTATAAGTGATACGTGTCTGTGTATATATACACATTTTTGTGTGCGTGTGTTCTAAACTTGTTGGTCTCCAGTCAAAACTATAACTGTAACTTTAACTATAGTCTGACTCTGCTGATGTTGAGAGATTCGTTTTGTTTTGTTTTTATAATTTGGGCGCGGAGGCGCGGGTTGGGGATGGAGGGGGGCGGGTAGGCCACTTCTATTGGTCTTTCATTTGTCTGTTTTCATCCATCTTTGTTCTTTGGCTCCTGTGGGCCTCCCATCGCGGTGGCCTCTGTTGTCGCAGAGCACCGGCTCTGGGCGCATGCGCCCCAGAGCTCCGGCTCGGTAATTGGACACATCGGTCCAGCCGTTCCGCGGCACGTGGGATCTTCCCAGGCCAGGGCTCGAACCGGCGCCCCTTGCACCGCAAGGCAGTGTCCTTACCCACTGGACCACCAGGGAAGCCCCACGCGGAGAGATTTGTAAGTCAGAATGGAATGGAATGTGAATAAGATCAGGCGAAGTGAAGATAAAAGTAGAAAGTGAGCATAGAACTGATAATACTGATTTTGACACATTTTTCATAGTATGTTTCATATTTTATTAAAAACTGTTAAATGCAGTTCAGGGTCTTCTCTGGTAGCTCAGTGGTGAAGAGTTCGCCTGCCAATGCAGGAGACACAGGTTCAATCCCTGATCTGGGAAGATCCCACATGCTGTGGAGCAACTAAGCCCATGAGCCACAACTACTCTGAGTCTGTGCTCTAGAGCCTCAGAGTCACAACTACTGAAGCCCGTGAGCCCTAAAATCCAAGTTATCTGTACAGTCACTCCTACAAGACATACTCTAAAGTGAACAATTCTTCTATGAAATAATGATTGCCTCTTCTTTTTCAAATGAGAACAGTTACATGCTGGCTTTATTTTTTTAGGAATATGCCAACTTATGGGCAGACTTATTTATTAAGGAACCACTTGTAATTCACTTGAAAATACCTAAAAGATTTACATTTTAAAGATGTTCATGTAGATTAAAATCTTCTACCTTTAGAACAAAAGCAATTTTTACATAGTTAATATATTCATATCTTTATATTCAGTAGCTGTGATAATGGGGAAAAAATGGTTCTCTCCATTCTTCTCTTCAGTTTATTTTTATAAGTGATACGTGTCTGTGTATATATACACATTTTTGTGTGCGTGTGTTCTAAACTTGTTGGTCTCCAGTCAAAACTATAACTGTAACTTTAACTATAGTCTGACTCTGCTGATGTTGAGAGATTCGTTTTGTTTTGTTTTTATAATTTGGGGGCGGAGGCGCGGGTTGGGGATGGAGGGGGGCGGGTAGGCCACTTCTATTGGTCTTTCATTTGTCTGTTTTCATCCATCTTTGTTCTTTGGCTCCTGTGGGCCTCCCATCGCGGTGGCCTCTGTTGTCGCAGAGCACCGGCTCTGGGCGCATGCGCCCCAGAGCTCCGGCTCGGTAATTGGACACATCGGTCCAGCCGTTCCGCGGCACGTGGGATCTTCCCAGGCCAGGGCTCGAACCGGCGCCCCTTGCACCGCAAGGCAGTGTCCTTACCCACTGGACCACCAGGGAAGCCCCACGCGGAGAGATTTGTAAGTCAGAATGGAATGGAATGTGAATAAGATCAGGCGAAGTGAAGATAAAAGTAGAAAGTGAGCATAGAACTGATAATACTGATTTTGACACATTTTTCATAGTATGTTTCATATTTTATTAAAAACTGTTAAATGCAGTTCAGGGTCTTCTCTGGTAGCTCAGTGGTGAAGAGTTCGCCTGCCAATGCAGGAGACACAGGTTCAATCCCTGATCTGGGAAGATCCCACATGCTGTGGAGCAACTAAGCCCATGAGCCACAACTACTCTGAGTCTGTGCTCTAGAGCCTCAGAGTCACAACTACTGAAGCCCGTGAGCCCTAAAATCCAAGTTCCACCACAAGAGAAGTCACCACAAGAAGCCTGCTTACCTCAACTAGAGAGTAACCCCACTCACTGCAACTAGAGAAGAGCCTGCAGCAGCAGTGAAAACCCAGAATAGCCAAAAATAGATTAATAAAGAAAATTCAAAAAAAATTCTTTAAATGTAGCTCAGTCCTATAATTTAGCACAGAAGGCAATAATTCACCTGTAAGGCAGCATTAGTGCCAATAATTGTTTGTTTCCTGTGTATGTTCTCATTAATCTTTCCCTTAACTCCAAGTTATATCATTTTAGAACAGATAGGAAAATTGAGAAATAGACTAAATGGCTTTCCAAAGTTATAAACCAGAGTAAATAGTGTGCTCTCTATTAGAAGTAGACTGCTTCCAATTCAGCTTTAATTCAGCAGAATTCTCTTTGCATTTAATTTTAAGAATTCCGTGATTTTCATTCTTATTCTCCAACTTACTCCTAAAATACATTCAATAGATGTTTTAGAAGTATATACAAGATCAAAGTTGTAACTTCTAACAGACCGAATTGAGTTTATTTTGGGAGGTGGTTTTTATTGCCATTGTTTGTTTGTCTGTCTTCCCTTAACTGTAAATCTTTCTTTACAATCTCCTCTTTCAGATGGAAAAACAGTTTTACTTCTTAATTACTTTCTGAACCACCTCTGCCTTTCTTTTTTCTTTTAAGGGTAGATTTTTTTTCTTTTTTCTCTTGGTTGCACTGAGTCATAGTTGCGGCATGTAGGATCTTTTAGTTACATGTGGGATCTAGTTCCCTGCCCAGGGATCAAACCCAGGCCTCCTGCATTCGGAACATGCAGTCTTAGTCACTGGACCACCAGGGAAGTCCTTGCCTTTCATTTTCATTTTACTATTTTATTTTTGTTCTGTATGATCATTGTTTTTTTCTTTTACTCATTCACTGTCTATGCTGAATAATTAAATACTGAAAAATGGAGGATTCAGCTTCTAAAAGCCTGTTATAAATATCTAAGTACAGATGTTTTATTTGTGCACTTGCACTCTTTGGAGACTTTTGAATTCTTTTTGAATTCCTTCTGAATTGTTCCTTTTCTGGCTTTCTTTGACTTTCTGTATCTGTCTTCCTTTCATTGTGGTTCCCCTTCAAGGCCATAGCTCAGTCTTAAGCAGCTAATGAATTCCCTAATTACATGGTCAAGTGTATGACCCTGCACAAGAGGGCGGCTTTGTCTACTCTTTTCCCGCTTTCAAATCCCCAGTGATTCCTAGTAGTTTACAGTGTTTATGTAAAATATATACATATTAAATCCCAGAGTCAAACGTAAGTCGTCTCTGCAACTGCAGGGCTCAGAAGAAAGGGCTTTTGCCAGATATTGCAGTTCATAAGAATTCCAAATAAGACTGGCCATGAGTTGAGTTGGGATGTCTAGGAGGCAAATAGCTCTGTGGATAAAGGTTTGAATTCTTTGGAGTCAAACAAATCCAGGATGGAATCCAGGCTCCAGTACTTTTCCCTGACCTTGGGTGAGGATTTAGCATCTCAAAGTCTCACAGGCTTGCTGTGAAGGTTAAGTCCTAAATCTGGGTGAAGGACTGGGTATGCTAATTGATTCCTTTTCATTCTTATTCTCCAACTTACTCCTAAAATACATTCAATAGATGTTTTAGAAGTATATACAAGATCAAAGTTGTAACTTCTAACAGACCGAATTGAGTTTATTTTGGGAGGTGGTTTTTATTGCCATTGTTTGTTTGTCTGTCTTCCCTTAACTGTAAATCTTTCTTTACAATCTCCTCTTTCAGATGGAAAACAGTTTTACTTCTTAATTACTTTCTGAACCACCTCTGCCTTTCTTTTTTCTTTTAAGGGTAGATTTTTTTTCTTTTTTCTCTTGGTTGCACTGAGTCATAGTTGCGGCATGTAGGATCTTTTAGTTACATGTGGGATCTAGTTCCCTGCCCAGGGATCAAACCCAGGCCTCCTGCATTCGGAACATGCAGTCTTAGTCACTGGACCACCAGGGAAGTCCTTGCCTTTCATTTTCATTTTACTATTTTATTTTTGTTCTGTATGATCATTGTTTTTTTCTTTTACTCATTCACTGTCTATGCTGAATAATTAAATACTGAAAAATGGAGGATTCAGCTTCTAAAAGCCTGTTATAAATATCTAAGTACAGATGTTTTATTTGTGCACTTGCACTCTTTGGAGACTTTTGAATTCTTTTTGAATTCCTTCTGAATTGTTCCTTTTCTGGCTTTCTTTGACTTTCTGTATCTGTCTTCCTTTCATTGTGGTTCCCCTTCAAGGCCATAGCTCAGTCTTAAGCAGCTAATGAATTCCCTAATTACATGGTCAAGTGTATGACCCTGCACAAGAGGGCGGCTTTGTCTACTCTTTTCCCGCTTTCAAATCCCCAGTGATTCCTAGTAGTTTACAGTGTTTATGTAAAAATATATACATATTAAATCCCAGAGTCAAACGTAAGTCGTCTCTGCAACTGCAGGGCTCAGAAGAAAGGGCTTTTGCCAGATATTGCAGTTCATAAGAATTCCAAATAAGACTGGCCATGAGTTGAGTTGCGGGATGTCTAGGAGGCAAATAGCTCTGTGGATAAAGGTTTGAATTCTTTGGAGTCAAACAAATCCAGGATGGAATCCAGGCTCCAGTACTTTTCCCTGACCTTGGGTGAGGATTTAGCATCTCAAAGTCTCACAGGCTTGCTGTGAAGGTTAAGTCCTAAATCTGGGTGAAGGACTGGGTATGCTAACTAGCACAAAGCAAGCCCAGCAAAACGTAAACATCATTGGTCATCATGCTCACCACCGTCGTTTGAGGGCTTTGACCAGTTTCTCATCAAGCTTGTGTATTTTTGTTCATTTAAAATTAAAGTTCTGGAAAAGTAATCATTTTGGAGCGCTAATTGATAAAATCACTTTGGATGGTAATATAGCAGTATCTATGAAAATTTTAAGTGTGCCCTTTAACCCTGCATGACCTTGTCTAGAAGTCTGTTCTAAAGCAGTACTTGCATATTTGCTGTTTGGGGATTATTATAGTGAAAAAATGAAAATAACCTTTCAGCATCTGTCAGTGGATGTCAGAGGTTGACTTCCCCAGGAAATAGGATCTCCAGATTTGAGTTCAGGAAATTTATTAGGGAATGTTTTGGGGATCAACATCTATGGGGATGTGAGGGAAACAGGACTAGGCAGAGGAAAGAAACTTCAACCAATCCCATGGCGGCACTGCTGGGGAGTGTGCATGACCTTGGTCTAGTCAGTTCCCAGAGAAGCATTCAGCCAGAGAGAGCAGCCTCCAGCATGGTAGTGGGAGAATTAAGCGCCTCTGTCTTGAAGGGGAATCTAGGTGGTGCACCAGAGCATCCACTCACTACAAGAGTGGTTATTTATGGTATGTCCATACTATGGAGAAGCGCTTTTGGCAACTCAGATGGTAAAGAATCTGCCTGCAAAGCAGGAGACCTGGGTTTGATCCTGGGTCGAGAAGATCCCTAGAGAAGGGAATGGCCCCTATTCTTGCCTGGGAGAATCCCAAAAACCCCATTATTAATCCCAGAGTCAAACGTAAGTGCTCTGCAACTGCAGGGCTCAGAAGAAAGGGCTTTTGCCAGATATTGCAGTTCATAAGAATTCCAAATAAGACTGGCCATGAGTTGAGGGGATGTCTAGGAGGCAAATAGCTCTGTGGATAAAGGTTTGAATTCTTTGGAGTCAAACAAATCCAGGATGGAATCCAGGCTCCAGTACTTTTCCCTGACCTTGGGTGAGGATTTAGCATCTCAAAGTCTCACAGGCTTGCTGTGAAGGTTAAGTCCTAAATCTGGGTGAAGGACTGGGTATGCTAACTAGCACAAAGCAAGCCCAGCAAAACGTAAACATCATTGGTCATCATGCTCACCACCGTCGTTTGAGGGGCTTTGACCAGTTTCTCATCAAGCTTGTGTATTTTTGTTCATTTAAAATTAAAGTTCTGGAAAAGTAATCATTTTGGAGCGCTAATTGATAAAATCACTTTGGATGGTAATATAGCAGTATCTATGAAAATTTTAAGTGTGCCCTTTAACCCTGCATGACCTTGTCTAGAAGTCTGTTCTAAAGCAGTACTTGCATATTTGCTGTTTGCGGCATTATTATAGTGAAAAAATGAAAATAACCTTTCAGCATCTGTCAGTGGATGTCAGAGGTTGACTTCCCCAGGAAATAGGATCTCCAGATTTGAGTTCAGGAAATTTATTAGGGAATGTTTTGGGGATCAACATCTATGGGGATGTGAGGGAAACAGGACTAGGCAGAGGAAAGAAACTTCAACCAATCCCATGGCGGCACTGCTGGGGAGTGTGCATGACCTTGGTCTAGTCAGTTCCCAGAGAAGCATTCAGCCAGAGAGAGCAGCCTCCAGCATGGTAGTGGGAGAATTAAGCGCCTCTGTCTTGAAGGGGAATCTAGGTGGTGCACCAGAGCATCCACTCACTACAAGAGTGGTTATTTATGGTATGTCCATACTATGGAGAAGCGCTTTCTCGGCAACTCAGATGGTAAAGAATCTGCCTGCAAAGCAGGAGACCTGGGTTTGATCCCTGGGTCGAGAAGATCCCCTAGAGAAGGGAATGGCAACTCATTCCAGTATTCTTGCCTGGGAGAATCCCATGAAAAGTGGAGCCTGGTGGGCTACAGCCCATGGGGTTGCAAAAGAGTCAGATACTTCTGAGCGAGTAACGTTTCATACTTAATAGCTGTTGTGTAGCTGTTAAGAAGACTGAAGGAAACTTCACTCTCCAGTGAAAAAGTGCATCTCCAAACAATACATGTAGATAATATAAGCACATTTATGTTTAAAGTCCTGTGTAATGGGGAGGGGTATTTTGATACATATATAGTCTTTCAAAATGCTGTCCTCTCTGCACAGAACACTTACTACCCCGTCCATGGCCTTGTTAACAGTTACCGTGTCTCTTGGCATTTCAAGGCTCAGTTTACTTGTTTCCTCCTTGGAAAAGCCTCCTCTAAGCCCAAGTCTGATGTAGGTCAGGACTTCTGTATTGTCTGCAGATAATCCCAGTTTAGCTTGTCATAACTCGACCATATAGTTTTTCTCCTTAATTCCACTGTGAGCTTCTCTTAAGAGAGGGCATCAGCCTTACTAACTCAGTATCATCGGTATTTTGCAGGTGTTTCGGATAGATGTTTGGTGCTCAATAAATGTAGATGCATTGAATGATAATATTAAGTGGGTAAGCTGTTGAGATGTTTAGACATATTGTCTTGTGTCTTTTCCCTTTGTAATTGGCTTTCCTCAAAATTTATTCATGATAAGTATACTTTTGTGTTTGCTGATCCTTGTGTGACAGTATTCAGTTTTAACCTCAAAGAGAGTAGCGAGAAGGACTCCTCAACCAATCCCATGGCGGCACTGCTGGGGAGTGTGCATGACCTTGGTCTAGTCAGTTCCCAGAGAAGCATTCAGCCAGAGAGAGCAGCCTCCAGCATGGTAGTGGGAGAATTAAGCGCCTCTGTCTTGAAGGGGAATCTAGGTGGTGCACCAGAGCATCCACTCACTACAAGAGTGGTTATTTATGGTATGTCCATACTATGGAGAAGCGCTTTCTCGGCAACTCAGATGGTAAAGAATCTGCCTGCAAAGCAGGAGACCTGGGTTTGATCCCTGGGTCGAGAAGATCCCCTAGAGAAGGGAATGGCAACTCATTCCAGTATTCTTGCCTGGGAGAATCCCATGAAAAGTGGAGCCTGGTGGGCTACAGCCCATGGGGTTGCAAAAGAGTCAGATACTTCTGAGCGAGTAACGCTTTCATACTTAATAGCTGTTGTGTAGCTGTTAAGAAGACTGAAGGAAACTTCACTCTCCAGTGAAAAAGTGCATCTCCAAACAATACATGTAGATAATATAAGCACATTTATGTTTAAAGTCCTGTGTAATGGGGAGGGGTATTTTGATACATATATAGTCTTTCAAAATGCTGTCCTCTCTGCACAGAACACTTACTACCCCGTCCATGGCCTTGTTAACAGTTACCGTGTCTCTTGGCATTTCAAGGCTCAGTTTACTTGTTTCCTCCTTGGAAAAGCCTCCTCTAAGCCCAAGTCTGATGTAGGTCAGGACTTCTGTATTGTCTGCAGATAATCCCAGTTTAGCTTGTCATAACTCGACCATATAGTTTTTCTCCTTAATTCCACTGTGAGCTTCTCTTAAGAGAGGGCATCAGCCTTACTAACTCAGTATCATCGGTATTTTGCAGGTGTTTCGGATAGATGTTTGGTGCTCAATAAATGTAGATGCATTGAATGATAATATTAAGTGGGTAAGCTGTTGAGATGTTTAGACATATTGTCTTGTGTCTTTTCCCTTTGTAATTGGCTTTCCTCAAAATTTATTCATGATAAGTATACTTTTGTGTTTGCTGATCCTTGTGTGACAGTATTCAGTTTTAACCTCAAAGAGAGTAGTTTCCCTTCACCTACTAGTAAACACAAGAGAATGACGTGAAATGGGCTTGGGAATGTCATTAGTAAATGTGACTCAGGTCAGTGTGCCCTCTAGAATTTTGAGAGGTAATGATTTATCAGGGTTACTAGCCAGGCTGTCCTGTAAACTCTGCTGTTTTTTTTTTTTTTCTTTAGGAACTATCCTTTCGACCTAGTGACGTTGTTAAACCTAGTTCTGTTCAAGGCCTCTGACACCAGCAGAGAGATTTATGAAATCTCCATGCAGCTGATGCAGGCACGTATCACTGACAACCGAGAAACTTCCACCCCTGAGCACAGAAACTAGAAGGGGTAGTTGATCACTGGATTGCTGTTTCCTGATATACGTTCATGTATTCCTTCATATCACTGGTAGATATGACGAGTGAGAAAATAATTACTTAATCATCTGTAAACATAGGCAGTAAATGCTTCATCCTCGTTACAATATTAAAAGAGGCACTCCTTAGCTTTAGGAAAAAACTTGAGTCAATATAAATACTTCCACGATAGCCAGCCAATGCTTCTTCGTACTGTTTATAACTTTTTTTTTTTTAATGGAAACACAGGATAATGGTATCATTTTAATAAGTCATAGTAGAAAACTGACAACAGTATTATCTCAGTTTTATAAATGTGTTTTGACATGTATCTACATATAGCTAGTTTCCTCCTTCTTTCTAGATTCTTGAAGCAAAGCTTTTCGTGTACTCGAAGAAAGTAGCCGAGCAGAGACCCGGCAGCATTCTGTATGGGACACACGGCCCATTGCCGCCTCTCTACAGCGTGTCTCTAGCCTTCTTGTCGTGCGAGCTGGCCAGGATGTACCCTGAGCTCACTCTCCCTCTCTTCTCAGGTACTGGGTGATAGTTGTGACATGCATGATCCTTTCTGCCCTATGTATTTTTAAATCCTAGTGAAACTGAGAGTCAGAATTGCTCATGATACATTGGTTGATCCAAACTGCATTGGGCTAAGTTCAGTTACCCCTGGTGTAGGGACTGTATTCTTGCCAGGAAAATTCCATGGACAGAGGAGCCTGGCTGGCTGTATAGTCCATGGGCTCGCAGAGTCAGACATGACTGAGGGACTTAGCACGCATACAAGTTCAGTTGCACAGAAAAGTAAATTCTAGAATATCTTTAAATACAAAAGAATATGTTTATCTAAAACAGTACGGGTATAGATAAACATAGGACAAATGTGAAGATGCTCAGATGAATCGTAGTGACTAACATTTCCCCCAAACATTAAGTATGGTTGATAAAACTTGTAATACAGGTAATTGCCATCAGTTATTTTTCAGTGGTAGTGTTAATGGTATTGTGCTGCTTGAATGTTGCTACATACATGTTGTTGAGAGTTTGACTTAGGGCGTATCTTTATAAGTAGTCTTTGTGAATAATGTTTTGGAAAATCCATGTATCTGAATCAGATTAGTCACATCCTTGCATTGTGCCTGAAACAGTGAAAGGACTCAAGGAAAATCTTGGTGATAAATTAATTTTCTTCTTCTTGGAAAACTAAAATTTATTTTTATTCACTTCAATCAAGATTTGAATGCCCCCAAATAAAGAATTAAAAAAAAAAAAGATTTGAATGCCCCCTGTGTGCCAGACATTGTGCTTGGATCCTAGGAACACAGAGGTGGTCTTTCTTATCAAGGATTCATTGCCTAGTAATAAAGAAGGATGTGCAGTCACAGGATTATGATCCAGTGTAGCAAGTATAATTTTAAAAAAGCACATACTCTGTATGAGATGGAAGATCCAAGAGTAATCAGTTATTGAGTCAGGAATATCAGGAAGGATTTCTCAGAGAAGTCACTGGGCTGTAGTCTGAAAGAAGAGTAGAAATTTGCAAAGCAGATAGAGTTGACATTGCAATTGGCAAGTGAATTGGTATTACAGGCCAAGGAAATAGTGTATGCATTGACTTAGAGGTATAAAACAGCATGATGCATTGGAGAGATTATGTAATCAGTTTGGCTAATATAACATGCAGAGAAGGGGGAATGTTTGGGGTAGTTATGGACAGACAAAGAGGCAAAAGTCAATCTTGAAAAGCCTTTATTGTGTCCTTGGGAGTTTGTAGGTCAAAGACTACATATATCCCTCAAAAGCCTGTGAACAGGGAGGACATTCAATCAAGCTGCTTGGGTTTTGAAAACCCCTCATCAGTTTCAATCAAGAAGAGAGCAGGTGAGATCAGAATGCAGTTTTAGAAAGACTGATGTGTCATGTGGTGAATGGTTAGGAGAACATCCGGTCTAGAGAGAGGAGTCCGGCTGAGAAACAGTGACACAGGGAGGGTGTGGTGAAGACCTGAATATGAGAGCAGAGGAGGAGACCTCTCTGAGTCAAGAGCTATGGGCAGAGTGCATGAAGGAATGCCAGGTGTGTTACCTGGGAGACAGGGAAGCGATAACCCCACCTGGAGAGCTGATTCAGGGAGAATGGGAGGGTCTGGGCAAGGCAGAGACCATGAGCTTAGTTTGGGTTATTGAATAGGCATCTGTGGACACCCACATGTCTAGATAGACCAGGGTCAAGGGAAGGACCAACAGTAGTGACTCATGGAAGACCATAAAGGAGAAGAGCCATGGGGATGAATGAGATTATGAATGGAGAGAGTACAGAGTGAAAGAAAACTCCTGGACCCCAACTTTTAACCACTAGGCCAAGGAAGGATGAGGGAGCAAAGAGAGAGAGGAGGCATGTTTATGGAAGGAGAACACCTAGAGAGTGTGTCTTATGGAGACCTAGAGAGACAGTAGGACTTGGGAAGAGGGAGAGAATGGTCCACAGCCTCCTATAGAGTAACAAGATGCCAGAGCCTAAGGTCTGAATATCACCCTCTGGGTTTCACAGTTCATTCGTACTGTCGGTTGTTGGAGGCGTAGCAGCAGAAGCCAGATCTCAAGGGCTTGACTGAGAAAGAAGCAATAAAGAAGATGGGGCTTACCATGGACACAGTCAGAGGATGAACTAGACTCTAGCTTGTTTAGAGGGAGAAGCTGGGAAGAGGGAGAGGCTGACAGTTTGGGAGAGAGGAGATAAACAGTCCAGTGGATTTTACAAGGGAAGAAGCTTGTGTAATGAATTGTAAGAAAGTTCAGCTTAAGTTTTTTCTCAAGAATTTACCTTTGGGCTATCTTTATTTATGAAGAATAACTTTTTAAAAATATCATGGAAGAATAAGGAGGGTATAATGGGTTCCTCACCTTTGTTTAGACTGCCTTTACTTTTAAAAACCTCCTGGTGAGATTGTTTCACTGCCTGTAGTTAGTTTCATGTGACCTAACTCTTTGTAGGTCGCCAAGCCAGTTATTAAGGTCTCGTCCTAACAGCCAGAAAGAACATCTAGCATCCCAGTGACATTGTCTCACAGTTTGTTTCTGAAGAGGTGAATATTGTTCATATGTCATGGCATCTTTTTTTCTTTTCCCTTTAAAACACCTTTACACCTGATCTCAATGCATGGGGTACCCCAGACATCCCTCCCTCTGCCTCGGACCTTATGACCAACAGACAAGATGTAGTAAATAGCATCAATAAGGAAATTGTTTACAGATTTCATAAACATAAATTTATAAACACAAACTTGTTTTACATAACTAAGTAATATGATAGAAGGTAATTATTGACCCAGAAACTCTGTAGATTTTTATACCACTGTAGATTTTTATAAAATACCAGGTAGTCTAAAAATAGTTGTCCCTTCAATGAGAAATTTTTATTTCTCTCCAAAGTTCCAGTGCTTTCTGCTGTTGTTATTTAATTGCTAAGTTGGGTCCGACTCTTTGCAACCCCACGGACGCAACTTTTAACAAGGCCAAGAAGGTAGCATGAAAAAAAATTCTTATGGAGACCTAGAGAGACAGTAGGACTTGGGAAGAGGGAGAGAATGGTCCACAGCCTCCTATAGAGTAACAAGATGCCAGAGCCTAAGGTCTGAATATCACCCTCTGGGTTTCACAGTTCATTCGTACTGTCGGTTGTTGGAGGCGTAGCAGCAGAAGCCAGATCTCAAGGGCTTGACTGAGAAAGAAGCAATAAAGAAGATGGGGCTTACCATGGACACAGTCAGAGGATGAACTAGACTCTAGCTTGTTTAGAGGGAGAAGCTGGGAAGAGGGAGAGGCTGACAGTTTGGGAGAGAGGAGATAAACAGTCCAGTGGATTTTACAAGGGAAGAAGCTTGTGTAATGAATTGTAAGAAAGTTCAGCTTAAGTTTTTTCTCAAGAATTTACCTTTGGGCTATCTTTATTTATGAAGAATAACTTTTTAAAAATATCATGGAAGAATAAGGAGGGTATAATGGGTTCCTCACCTTTGTTTAGACTGCCTTTACTTTTAAAAACCTCCTGGTGAGATTGTTTCACTGCCTGTAGTTAGTTTCATGTGACCTAACTCTTTGTAGGTCGCCAAGCCAGTTATTAAGGTCTCGTCCTAACAGCCAGAAAGAACATCTAGCATCCCAGTGACATTGTCTCACAGTTTGTTTCTGAAGAGGTGAATATTGTTCATATGTCATGGCATCTTTTTTTCTTTTCCCTTTAAAACACCTTTACACCTGATCTCAATGCATGGGGTACCCCAGACATCCCTCCCTCTGCCTCGGACCTTATGACCAACAGACAAGATGTAGTAAATAGCATCAATAAGGAAATTGTTTACAGATTTCATAAACATAAATTTATAAACACAAACTTGTTTTACATAACTAAGTAATATGATAGAAGGTAATTATTGACCCAGAAACTCTGTAGATTTTTATACCACTGTAGATTTTTATAAAATACCAGGTAGTCTAAAAATAGTTGTCCCTTCAATGAGAAATTTTTATTTCTCTCCAAAGTTCCAGTGCTTTCTGCTGTTGTTATTTAATTGCTAAGTTGGGTCCGACTCTTTGCCACCCCACGGACTGCAGCCTTCCAGGCTCCTGCGTCCATGGGATTCTCTCGGCAAGAATCCTTGAGTAGGGGGCCATTTCTTTCTCCAGGGAATCTTCCCAACCCAATGCAGAACTCACTTCTCCTGCATTGGCAGGCAGATTCTTTATACTGGAAAGGAAGCCCCACCAAGAGGTTTCCACCAAGGAAGCCCCAAACCCACCCCAGTCCTTTCTAGCAAATTTTAAATGGTTCTTTTTGCCATAAAACTGCCTCAGATCTTAATAACCAGAATCATTTTCTTCCACCAAACTCCTAGGCAGGCTGTGCTCCATTGTGTAGTTTGGCCTACCTGGCCCCCGGGTTGTCAGGAGACACAGCTGGTCTCAGAGCTCCCTCGGAGGAGGAGGAGGACCACATCTGTAATCACGGCTGCCTTAGAAAGACTCAGGATCTTGGACTGAATGAGTGCTCTGCTTTCAGAGGGATCTAAGTATGTGTCCTGAAAATCCATAGTATCCGCTGTCATATCCGTCTCCGTTTAGACATCAAGGAAACATTGAAATGTTGGCCTGTGTGACATGCAACAGCACAACGTGTGTGACTATCGTAGTGCTGCGTTAAATATATTCTTCACAATAAGAGAACGATTGTGGGCATTTTAGGACAAAGGCCCAACCCCTTAAGCTCCTGTTTGAAAGGTGCGGTGGTTTATCTTGGTGTAATTCCTGGCGTCTGGATTGTCCTGTTGTGGATCAGGCGCGAGCTCTCTAAATGAGATTACATCCCACGCTGGGTGATAGCAAATGCCTTAGGCCAAGCTTTCTGATTCCCCTTGGGATAAAACATTAGGAACAGGCAATGACTTCAGAGCTTGCACCATGTACATAAGGCTGTGCTTCTGTCTCTATAGAAAGCTTATTCAGACTGTAGCAGTCAAGGCTGCTGCCCGTGAAACAGTGCAGAAACGCTATCAGAGGAAGTAATGGTCGTACAGTTCTACCCTTTTGATTCTGTTTTTATAAGCGCAGCACTGAACACACGCCTTCCACACGGTTGGCAGTTTTTAGGTAGACACGACAAATGGGCACTGGCTTTGCTATTCCTGGAGGGTTACATCTCACGTATCAACAGCTCGTGGATCATGTAAGGCACTTTGTAAAACTGAAGTATATGGGGGAGAGAATAGTCACTGCTCCAATAATCCTAAGTAAGTGTTAGTCGCTCAGCCATGTCCGACTCTTGGTGACCCCAAGGACTGTAGTGTGCCAGGCTCCTCTGTCCGTTGAATTGTCCAGGCAAGAATACTGGGATGGGGTCGGGGGAACCCATGTGTACCTATGGCAGATTCAGGTCTATGCGTGGCAGTAAACAACCAAACTCTGTAAAAAAAAATAAAAGAAAAAGACAAAAAAAAAGACTGGAGTGGGTTGTGCCCTCCTCCAGGGTATCTTACCAACCCAGGGATCAAACCCAGGTCTCCTGCATTACAGGCAGATTCTTTGCCGTCTGAGCCTCCAGGAAAACCTGTAATAATCCTAACCACTGTTTATTAAGACCCTGCTGAGTGAGTGACAGGTACCATGTTGAGTATATTATACACATTATGATTGTCTTTTAATCTTCATACTTGCCCAGTGTGGGACCCTGTTGTCTGCATTTTACAGATGAGGAAACTGAGGGACAGAGAACTTCAGTAAGTGACCCAGAGCCTGATGCAGCTAGTATGTGGACAAACCAGGATCTGGTCACACGTGCTTCTGATCACTGTTGTATTTGCCGTAACATAACCTCTTCCACTAGTAGCGGGTCTGAACCTGAGAGGCTGACCCGTTATGTTTTTTTCCCCAGGGGGGTGCGGTGGTTTATCTTGGTGTAATTCCTGGCGTCTGGATTGTCCTGTTGTGGATCAGGCGCGAGCTCTCTAAATGAGATTACATCCCACGCTGGGTGATAGCAAATGCCTTAGGCCAAGCTTTCTGATTCCCCTTGGGATAAAACATTAGGAACAGGCAATGACTTCAGAGCTTGCACCATGTACATAAGGCTGTGCTTCTGTCTCTATAGAAAGCTTATTCAGACTGTAGCAGTCAAGGCTGCTGCCCGTGAAACAGTGCAGAAACGCTATCAGAGGAAGTAATGGTCGTACAGTTCTACCCTTTTGATTCTGTTTTTATAAGCGCAGCACTGAACACACGCCTTCCACACGGTTGGCAGTTTTTAGGTAGACACGACAAATGGGCACTGGCTTTGCTATTCCTGGAGGGTTACATCTCACGTATCAACAGCTCGTGGATCATGTAAGGCACTTTGTAAAACTGAAGTATATGGGGGAGAGAATAGTCACTGCTCCAATAATCCTAAGTAAGTGTTAGTCGCTCAGCCATGTCCGACTCTTGGTGACCCCAAGGACTGTAGTGTGCCAGGCTCCTCTGTCCGTTGAATTGTCCAGGCAAGAATACTGGGATGGGGTCGGGGGAACCCATGTGTACCTATGGCAGATTCAGGTCTATGCGTGGCAGTAAACAACCAAACTCTGTAAAAAAAAATAAAAGAAAAAGACAAAAAAAAAAAGACTGGAGTGGGTTGTGCCCTCCTCCAGGGTATCTTACCAACCCAGGGATCAAACCCAGGTCTCCTGCATTACAGGCAGATTCTTTGCCGTCTGAGCCTCCAGGAAAACCTGTAATAATCCTAACCACTGTTTATTAAGACCCTGCTGAGTGAGTGACAGGTACCATGTTGAGTATATTATACACATTATGATTGTCTTTTAATCTTCATACTTGCCCAGTGTGGGACCCTGTTGTCTGCATTTTACAGATGAGGAAACTGAGGGACAGAGAACTTCAGTAAGTGACCCAGAGCCTGATGCAGCTAGTATGTGGACAAACCAGGATCTGGTCACACGTGCTTCTGATCACTGTTGTATTTGCCGTAACATAACCTCTTCCACTAGTAGCGGGTCTGAACCTGAGAGGCTGACCCGTCCAGCCCACATTTTCCAAGCCTGTGTTCTCCCCTCTCTCCTCTCCCTTTCCTCCATGGAGCACCTGCTGAGAAGTGAGAGGTTGAGGACCAGCCTTGGCTTTAAGAGTGTGGCCTGGGGCTTCCCTGGTGGTCCAGTGGGTAAGGACACTGCCTTGCAGTGCAAGGGGCGCCGGTTCGATCCCTGACCTGGGAAGATCCCACGTGCTGCGGAGCGGCTGGACCGATGTGTCCAATTACCGAGCCGGAGCTCTGGAGCGCATGCGCCCAGAGCCGGTGCTCTGTGACAAGAGAGGCCACTGCGATGGGAGGCCCACAAGAGCCAAAGAACAAAGACGGATGAAAATCGACAAAATGAAAGACCAATAGAATGGCCCTCCTGCCCCCCTCCCTCCCCACCCCACCCCCACCCCCAAATAAATACATAAGTAAATGTTAAAAAAAAAAAAAAAGAGTGTGGCCTGGGGAGGGACTGATGTCTGTGGAAGGGCTTTGTAACCAACGGCTCCACCCGTTGCTGTTCACCTTCAGTCGGATGAGATGACGGGCTCTTGGTCTCTGCCGTTCCCTGCAGAGGTCAGCCAGCGGTTCCCCACGACGCACCCCAACGGGCGTCAGATCATGCTCACCTACCTGCTGCCCTGGCTGCACAACATCGAGCTGGTGGACAGCAGGCTGCTCCTCCCGGGCTCGAGCCCCAGCAGCCCCGAGGACGACGCCAAGGACCGCGACGGAGAGGCGACAGCTTCTCACGGGCTGAAAGGCAGTGGCTGGGGCTCCCCGGAGGCGACGTCTCTGGTGCTGAACAACCTCATGTACATGACGGCCAAGGTGAGTGGCGAGGAGTCGCTCCCTCGTGGCTCCCGCGTCCCAAGAGACATGGTGTGACTCAAACCCCGGGAGGGTGGCCCCGGCCAGCAACAGCCACAGGGGTGGGATGTGGGTGGTGGGCACAGCCATGTGTATGTGCTTCAGGGCGCTGAACTGCACACTTAAACGTGGTTATGATGGGGGGCTTCCCTGGTGGTCCAGTGGGTAAGGACACCACCTTCCAGTGCAAGGGGCGCCGGTTCAGTCCCTGGCCTGGAAAGATCACATGTGCCGCGGAGCAGCTGGACCGATGTGTCCAGCTACCGAGCCAGTGCTCTGGAGTGCATGCGCCTGGAGCCGGTGCTCTGCGACAAGAGAGGCCACTGTGATGGGAGGCCCACAGGAGCCAAAGAACAAAGACGGATGAAAATAAATAATGAAAGACCAATAGAAGTGGCCCGCCTGCCCCCCTCCCTCCCCAACCCGCCCCCCCCCCCAAAAAAGTCATTTAAAATTTAAAAAAGTGGTTATGACGGGACGCTTGGTTACGTGTATTTTAGCACAGTTGTAACCATGATCCTGATCTTCATCATCGTTATCACGATCCTAACATTTGAAAAGTCATATGAGTACGTGTTGTGCTATGCATTAGTGATGTGTGTATTACAAATTCTTGAAAAGGGGCATCTTCGGAATAAATGGCTATTCTCCCCCTTCTTATGAGTTTGAGATGACGGTGACCTTTAACGTGACCTCTAGTCAGACGTTTTGCATCCTCACATTTTTTCCCATGAGTTTCCTGGACTGGCTTTTATTGTTGTCGTTTACAGTATGGGGATGAAGTCCCTGGACCAGAAATGGAGAACGCGTGGAATGCTTTGGCCAACAACGAGAAATGGAGCAACAACCTGCGGATCACCTTGCAGTTCCTCATCAGCCTGTGTGGGGTTAGCAGTGACACGCTCCTCCTGCCCTACGTGAGTGCCCCTCCCGTGGTCGGGGGCCGTACTCTCTCGCTGGTTCCATCCACAGTTTACAACTCAGGATGTGTTCACTGCACCTGTGGACTAGAGATGGCACATTTCCTCAGTCAACACTCACCTCCTGTGAGCATTCTGGAAGGTTCATAAAAGTTCCCTCCTACTTCTAAAAGCTCATAAAAGGTCCCACCCCCAGATGCGGGCTCGTGTCCCCGGGGCACCTCTGATACCCGCTTTATAAGCCTTTGGGCCCAGAAACTTTGGGGAGTGCACATTCTTCTCACCGGTACCTAAATCAGTCTCCTAGAAACATTAGACCCATAACTTAAGAGAAAAGTAGCTGACACATTTTCTTACTAATAAAACAGTGTTTCATGTTTACCTCCCGATGCTCTTAAAACAATAAACATGCAGAATATCCCAGTTTATCTCTTCAAAGATAGGCAGCAAAAGGGAGAAATGAGCAAGGAGAAATCCTACTGAGATGCTCACCACCTAGTGCTGGTATTTCAGAGTGAGATGATCAGCAAACCACTGCATTTGGAAATCCTGGCTCCGTTGGCATCTGCGTGCTGACTGTTTTTCTGGGAGGCTTTGCGCCTGCCCACTGTTCCGGGCCATGTAAGCCTCACTGCAGCTTCTGAGCCTCAGGCTTGAGGGCTGCAATAACGCAGAGCTTTAATCCAGAGTTATTTTTAAAAACTTAAAGCCATGCAAACAGCTCACACTCCTCTTTCTCTGGTGAGTGAGTGACAGGAGACTGAGTTTCTTTTTAAAGGGAAACAGCAGATTTTCCCATGGTTTACATAAATAAAATACTTTCTCAAGATAAGACCTTTGATGGCAAGCTTTTTTTTTTTCCTGAAGATTTTTTTCTTTTTCGACCTGGGCCATTTTTAAAGTCTTCATTGAATTTGTTAGAACATTGCTTCTGTTTTGTGCTTTGGATTTGTGGCCTGGAGCCACGTAGGATCTTAGTTCCCCGTGCCCCTGAATTGGAAGACGAAGTCTTAACCACTGGACCACCGGGCAAGTCCCCAGATGGCAGGTTTTTAGTTTATGGAAGTTGTCTTTAACCTCCAAGTTATCCCCAAAGTAGCTTTTTGTAACAGCCGCAAGGGACAGGTCAGACTTTTAATAACACAGCCCTGTCAGATGCGCATGCAAGAAGAGGTGACTTTTTTTTTTTTTTTGGCTTTCAGTTAAAGATTGACTTTAAAAAAGTTATTTTGTATTGGGGTGTAGCCAGTTAACAATGTTGGGATCATTTCAGGTGAACAGCAAAGGGGCTCAGCCGTACATATACACGTATCCATTCTCCCCCAGACTCCCCTCCCATCTGGGCTGCCACACACCATTGAGCAGAGTTCCCTGTGCTGTACTCTAGTCCTAGTTGGCTATCCACTTTAAACGTCGTCATGTGTACCGTCCATCCCAAGCTCCCTAACTGTCCCTTACCCACATCCTCCCGCCCTCCCTCCCTGCACCGGCAGCCATAATCCGGACACTTGGCTCATACTAGGAGAGGAGGACAAGGGGCTGTCCAGGGTGAGTGCTCCCGGGAGGGGACACATTCATCAGAATGAACAGGTTCCTGCCTCTTCTGTCAACAGCCTAGCATCCCCATGGGCTGCTCTGGGAAATATCCCTTGTGTTCTGCTTCTCATCTCAGATTAAGAAGGTGGCCATATACTTGTGCCGGAATAACACCATTCAGACCATGGAGGAGCTGCTCTTTGAGCTGCAGCAGACGGAGCCGGTGAACCCCATTGTGCAGCACTGTGACAACCCACCCTTCTACCGCTTCACGGCCAGCAGCAAGGCCTCGGCAGCGGCCTCCGGTAGGGGACAGGCGGCTGGATGGACACCTTGTCACGGAGCTCTCTGTTTTCCTTCCTGGAGAGCGCGAAAGGGATGTAGGAGTCTGTGCTTTCTACTTGTACTTATTCCTGTGTAGATTGTGCTAGCCAAAAATTTCATTCAGGTTTTTCCATACCATCTCTTTGGCCCGCCCAATACATTCATTTCAGAATGGCTTAAGGACAGCAGAGACTCTTAGTGCCTTGTCCGATTAATGAAATGATTTTGTGAGGATAACCAACAATCCAGACAGAGCCCAGGACTCACAGGCCACAGAGCTTTTTATTTTAGGCGGGGCTTAGGGTGGACACTGTAGTCATGTAGGAATCTGATTTCTGGGCCTTCCTTCTTGTAGCTAATGGGGTTCTCTTGGCTGATGTTCTCCCCGGGTTGACGGAAGCGCCCCCTTCCACCCATGTGACCACTTTTTAGTTGACGTCTCAGCGTCATTTTATGAAATATACACCACCTCCTCAAACTGTGTGAGGCTGTCTTCCCTTCAGCTCACCTCAAAATATGACGGCCTCCAAGCCTCTCCTCTCCAGCCCTGGTCTCTCATGCCTTCTCTGGCCCCAGCCCCTGCTGCCCGAGCAGTGATCTCTCAAGCAGTAGCCTGGGGATCAGAAGCTCTAGGCATTTGGAATGTCCACTAACATCCGTTGAATAGCTGCTGGCCCCAGAAATGCTACAGCCAATAACGGCGGGACTGGACACTATAAATAAGTGCGTTCCCCAAGTAGCCAGGAAGAGAGGGTTTCAAGAATGCCATAGCCTCGCTTGATGAGAGCGTTGAGGGATTGGGTTTGACTGTAACAGATGTCTGGGGTTCTCTGCTTCAGTGGTGTGGGCTTAGAAGTTTCTTGAGAATGTCTGAGATTGTGCAGAGGATGTAACGAATCTTTCAAACAGGGGATTTTACAGGAAATCCTTTCCTGGAACCACTTGAGACTTGAGCTTGACCCCCCGACAGGCGTTTCTTTCTCAGTGGTTCTTTAATCTCATCTCCAGGAACCACCTCCAGCAGCAATACAGTGGTTGCCGGCCAGGACAGTTTCCCCGATGCTGAGGAGAACAAGATATTGAAGGAATCTGATGAGAGGTGGGTGCACAAATTCGGCTTAACATGGAGCTTAACCTTCAGCGGTTGTCTATGCAAAACATTAGTAGCATTTGCACGGCTTCATAAATTTCTCACACACGTACATATACATAAATCGTTCTTTTCTTTTTTAGAAACACAGATTGACCTTCAGACGCTGCTCTGTATATCCCTAAAGATAACCATTTCTTCCTGAGCAAAGCCAGGGGAGAGAAAGATTAAGAGAGATGCTGGGGAATTCCCTGGTAGTCCAGTGGTTAAGAGTCTGCCCTCCAGGTTCGATCCCTTGTCAGGGAGCTAAGATCTCCCGTGCCGTAAGACAGCGAAACCCGCGTGCCACAATGGAATACCCTGTGAAGCAACTAAAACTCAATGCAGCCAAATAAATAATAAAATAGTTAAAAAAAAAAATTGTTGTTAAAGTGACTGACGCCCATTTACCCTGGAGCTTAATTTAAAAAAAAAACAGCTTGTTCTGCTAGTGGGCACAGTCCATTCGGAGCTAGACAATTTTTTTCCAGCGTCATTTTATGAAATATACACCACCTCCTCAAACTGTGTGAGGCTGTCTTCCTTCAGCTCACCTCAAAATATGACGGCCTCCAAGCCTCCTCTCCAGCCCTGGTCTCTCATGCCTTCTCTGGCCCCAGCCCCTGCTGCCCGAGCAGTGATCTCTCAAGCAGTAGCCTGGGGATCAGAAGCTCTAGGCATTTGGAATGTCCACTAACATCCGTTGAATAGCTGCTGGCCCCAGAAATGCTACAGCCAATAACGGCGGGACTGGACACTATAAATAAGTGCGTTCCCCAAGTAGCCAGGAAGAGAGGGTTTCAAGAATGCCATAGCCTCGCTTGATGAGAGCGTTGAGGGATTGGGTTTGACTGTAACAGATGTCTGGGGTTCTCTGCTTCAGTGGTGTGGGCTTAGAAGTTTCTTGAGAATGTCTGAGATTGTGCAGAGGATGTAACGAATCTTTCAAACAGGGGATTTTACAGGAAATCCTTTCCTGGAACCACTTGAGACTTGAGCTTGACCCCCCGACAGGCGTTTCTTTCTCAGTGGTTCTTTAATCTCATCTCCAGGAACCACCTCCAGCAGCAATACAGTGGTTGCCGGCCAGGACAGTTTCCCCGATGCTGAGGAGAACAAGATATTGAAGGAATCTGATGAGAGGTGGGTGCACAAATTCGGCTTAACATGGAGCTTAACCTTCAGCGGTTGTCTATGCAAAACATTAGTAGCATTTGCACGGCTTCATAAATTTCTCACACACGTACATATACATAAATCGTTCTTTTCTTTTTTAGAAACACAGATTGACCTTCAGACGCTGCTCTGTATATCCCTAAAGATAACCATTTCTTCCTGAGCAAAGCCAGGGGAGAGAAAGATTAAGAGAGATGCTGGGGAATTCCCTGGTAGTCCAGTGGTTAAGAGTCTGCCCTCCAGGTTCGATCCCTTGTCAGGGAGCTAAGATCTCCCGTGCCGTAAGACAGCGAAACCCGCGTGCCACAATGGAATACCCTGTGTGCAGCAACTAAAACTCAATGCAGCCAAATAAATAATAAAATAGTTAAAAAAAAAAATTGTTGTTAAAGTGACTGACGCCCATTTACCCTGGAGCTTAATTTAAAAAAAAAACAGCTTGTTCTGCTAGTGGGCACAGTCCATTCGGAGCTAGAGGGAATTTCCATGTGAAATTTGCAACTCTGGTTCTTGAGTAACTTCAGAATTACGATCTGGAGATGAGTTCTGTGAAGCATCAGCATTCCTCTTTGACCTTTACTCTGTCATGTCTTGATTACCAAAAACTCTGTCTAAAAGAAACCCAGGGGCTTCCCTGGTAGTCCAGTGGGTAAAGAGGCCGCCTTGCAGTGCAAGGGACACTGGTTTGATTCCTGGCCCAGGAAGATTCCACATGCCACGGAGTGGCTGGACCCGTGTGTCCAATTAAGAGCCAGCACTCTGGAGCACATGCGCCCAGAGCCAGTGCTCTGCTGTGAGAGAGGCCACTGCTATGAGAGGCCCACACTGGCCAAAGAATGAAGATGGATGAAAATAAATAATGAAGGACCAATAAAAGAAGCCAAAATTTAAAAAAAAATAAAAATAAAATAAAAATGTTAAATAAAAGAAACCTCAGTCTCCTTTCCCCTTAGGTCTTTAAAATAGAATTTCTCTTGTTCATATGTCTGCTTTCACGTCACCCTGAAATAACTCATAAGTAAGAACAATCTGGATCACTGTTTCCTGCATTTGAATGGGAAGAGCAGAGAAACAAAAAGAGTTAAACAGGACTCAAGTTTGAACATAAAAATTAAGATGGTGCTCTTGATGTTGAAAACTCCTTAGGCTGAGTATTTTCTGGTAAAAAGTAATGGGGAGCCCTTTCAGCTAAGAAATGAATTAAAAAAGAGGTACAAATTCACATGGAAGAAAACTGAGTGGATCACATAACAAAAAGCATTCATTTAGCCTGAAAAGCCCCTGGATGCTTCGTGATTATCCTCAAAATTTCATGCTGTACATGAGAACACATCAAGGGCTATAGGTGGAAGTGGTCTCACCCAGGGCTGGAGTTCAGAAAGTTCCTTCTCTGAGTCGGGCACTTACCAAATTCCCTAGTATGCTGATTACTGGCTGCCTTAAGGCAAATGCTTCTTCTGTGAGCTTGCCCTCAAATCGAAGGCACTAACTCTGTGTCATGAAAGGTCATGAATGATAATTCCTTTATAGTTCTCTAATTAAGGCTTTTCTTTCTCAGAAATGGATAAAGGGGGGCTTCCCTGGTGGTCCGGTGGGTAAGGACACCGCCTTGCAGTGCAAGGGACACCGGTTTGATCCCTGGCCTGGGAAGATCCCATGTGCCGCAGAGCGGCTGGACTGATATGTCTGTCCAACTACCGAGCTGGCCCGGAGCCGGTGCTCTGCAACAAGAGAGGCCACTGCGATGGGAGGCCCATGCGGGCCAAGGAACAAAGATGGATGAAACTAAAATAAAAATGAAAGAGCGATAAGAAAGTGGCCAAATATTTAAAAAAAAAAAAAGAAATGGATAAAGGTTTTCATCCTCTATATATCAAAGACATTGCACTATTACTAATTCTCATGCTATTTTTTAATCTATATTTGCCAGTACCTTCAGAAAACTCCCTTATGGTAAAAAAAAAAAAAAAAAAAATCACATTTCTCTAAAGACATTTCTATCTTCTGGTGGGAAGAACACATTCTTTATTATTCATTGTATAGTCTGAATTTTTCATCTTAATTATATATAGTAAGGATAGAAAAGTGACACATTTCCATATATTATCAGTCTCATTACAAAGGCACCTTTAGGACCAGAGTGTTCTGAGTGCCCTGCCTGAATTTTTAGTGGTGGCCGTTACTACAAAGAGGCCATTTACCACTATAACCTCGCATCCAGAGATCAGCTGTAAGAGTCTTTCTTTTCATCTCCTGCTCTGTCATTGTGTCCTCCTGGCAGTTGGTAAGTCCCAAGCTACCTACGTTTTTATATATTCATGCACATCTATCTTGTTCCTATTGACAATGTCTGATTATCTGCCTGTGGGTAGGTTAATTGGTTATATATAGGATCACAGCTATATGATTATTTTATCACTCTTATTCCATGTAGCCTATATTTCCGCCTGTACTGTTTCTCTAGTATATATAGTCTGTGTTTTGTTTGATGGTAGACTTTACTCTCAGCCTGATCTACCTTCCTCTCTGTGGGCTCTGGCATGTTGATTTATAGCTGCTTGTACACACACTTGCGTCTCAACCACTATATTTTCATTCTTAGAAAACAGAGATTAGGGCTTCCCTGGTAGTCCAGTGGGTAAAGAGTCTGTCTTGCAGTGCAGGGGACACCGGTTTGATCCCCGGCCCGGGAAAATCGCACGTGCTACGGAGCAGCTGGACTGACTTGGGCAGTTAGGAGCCAGCGCTCTGGAGCACATGTACCCAGAGCCAGTGCTGTGGGATGAGAGAGGCCACTTCAATGGGAGGCCCACACAGGCCAACGAATAAAAGGATGGATGAAAATAAATAAATAAAGAATAAAAAGAGGCCAAAATTTAAAAAAAGAAAACAGAGACTATACAGCTCTTAGACATATTTCTATCCTTAATGATCACCCTACTGTACTACACATCATAGTCATCTTTTAAAATGTTTATTGAGTGTATAAGTGAAAATTGGAGAAACATCACAGACCCAGAGGTAGATAAGCTGTCCAAACACTCTCCAGCCCGTCTTTCCTTCCCTTGCTAGCTCTGTTTCAAAAGAGAGTTATTTATCCTGATCTTTACAGTCCTTCCAGACAAGAGCCTACGAGATGATACTGGTCAGAAAGACTGAAGACCTGAGTGCCGTGTGGCACAGCTCCTGTGGGTACCAGTTGCCTGGTTGCATTGTTGGGCTCAAGGAGGCACCATGGAGTTGTACAAAGCAGCCGTCCTGATGCCATGTTCTTAGTGGAACTTTGATGTAATTCAGAAATCCTTAATAATACCATACCTACTGACAAAAAGTTCAGATAGCTTATAGTAAAATAACCATGAAAACCAGAGTAAGAGAATAGAGGTATGTATATGTTAGTCATTCAGTTACCATGGAATTCTCCAGTCAAGAATACTTGAATGGGGACTTCCCTGGTGGACCAGTGGTTAAGACGCTGTATTCCCAACGTGGGGGTCCTGGCTTCAACCCCTGGTCAGGGAACTAGATCCCACATTCTGCAACTAAGACCTAGTGCAGCCAAATGAATAAGTACTTTAAAAAACAATAAAATGAAAAACTTGGAAAAAAATAAATACTGGAGTGGATTGCCGTGCCCTTCCCCAGAGGATCTTCCTAACCCAGGGATCGAACCGAGGTCTCTTGCATTGCAGGTGGATTCCCTGCAGCCACCAGGAAGCCCAATAAGAATCAAGCTTAAAAGAAAGTAAGGTCATTCTGTCAAAAGTCCTGGCTAAGGAAAGCTACTAAAAGTTAATACTGATCTAACCTTGAGTTCTTCAGTAGTCAAAGTTTAGGAAAAAAGGAAAAATAGAGAAAAAATTTTAAACTTCCATTACATCAAACAAGCAAAAGCAATTTGTCAGAAACTACTAAATAAGTACTCCTAAGCTCTAAGAAGTATTTATCATGTAATTAAAAAAAAAAAATAAACAGCAAAGTAAACACATATTTTTAATTAAAATAATAGTTTGTAAACTATGCAGAAACAAGCCCTATAAGTATCTTTAATACATTGACCCTTAATAAAAGCTAGGAGAGGATTGTAAGGAACTAAAAGCAGTAAACTTTAGCTATATAGTTTCTGGTGATTGGTCTTGATACAGGAATAGAGATTAGTAATCCACAGTAAGTTGCTTAAGTATTAATTTGAGAAAAATCAGGCAGAGAAAACTTGGGGAAACACCTTGTCTTTCTAGTTTTTCTCTTAGCAGTTATTTTTGTGATATGTTTCCTAAGACATGTTATCTTTATATTAAAAGATTATTCCATCTGCTGAATCCTTGAAATTCCTCTGGGTTCTAGACCCAGAATTAGTTTCTTCAACCCAGGAAACCAAAGGAACAGCTTTTACCCTTGAGAGTCGGTTCTTACTTTTTCTTTTGGCCAAGCTTCCACTGCACTGGGGATTTGATCTTCTCCAGAAATGGGGAATAGTGTGGAACGGGCTTGCTCCTCCTGCATCTTGGCTTCATAAGCTCCTCCTTGCAGTCCTTTAATTCTGTCTTAAAAGGGAAAGAAGAGAACTGCCTTCCATTCCGTACCTCTTCTCTGCCCAGCCTTCCTGAGCACAGTTGTAAAACCAACACACATCACTGTTCTTGAGTCGCTAGTAGCTCTCTGCCCAGTGTGGATCCCCAGATGTAGAGTTCTTTCATCACATTTTTATTCCTTGTTGAATGGTGTCTGGGTTCTGCCTCGGCTGCTTATATCTTTGCATTTATCAGCATAAATATGATTGTCGAGCTTCTTCAGAAGGTAATAGGTTGGTCACTTTCCCAATTTCATAAGGACCACTCTATTTTAAACAGCTACATGGTCTGATATGTATGAAACTAAGCAGATTTCATCTGTCTTCTGTGTTATGGATTCACAAAGGAATAGCCCAGAAGCTGTGAAAATAAAGAATGTTTGCAATGCAAAGTTTTTAAACTTCCATTACATCAAACAAGCAAAAGCAATTTGTCAGAAACTACTAAATAAGTACTCCTAAGCTCTAAGAAGTATTTATCATGTAATTAAAAAAAAAAAATAAACAGCAAAGTAAACACATATTTTTAATTAAAATAATAGTTTGTAAACTATGCAGAAACAAGCCCTATAAGTATCTTTAATACATTGACCCTTAATAAAAGCTAGGAGAGGATTGTAAGGAACTAAAAGCAGTAAACTTTAGCTATATAGTTTCTGGTGATTGGTCTTGATACAGGAATAGAGATTAGTAATCCACAGTAAGTTGCTTAAGTATTAATTTGAGAAAAATCAGGCAGAGAAAACTTGGGGAAACACCTTGTCTTTCTAGTTTTTCTCTTAGCAGTTATTTTTGTGATATGTTTCCTAAGACATGTTATCTTTATATTAAAAGATTATTCCATCTGCTGAATCCTTGAAATTCCTCTGGGTTCTAGACCCAGAATTAGTTTCTTCAACCCAGGAAACCAAAGGAACAGCTTTTACCCTTGAGAGTCGGTTCTTACTTTTTCTTTTGGCCAAGCTTCCACTGCACTGGGATTTGATCTTCTCCAGAAATGGGGAATAGTGTGGAACGGGCTTGCTCCTCCTGCATCTTGGCTTCATAAGCTCCTCCTTGCAGTCCTTTAATTCTGTCTTAAAAGGGAAAGAAGAGAACTGCCTTCCATTCCGTACCTCTTCTCTGCCCAGCCTTCCTGAGCACAGTTGTAAAACCAACACACATCACTGTTCTTGAGTCGCTAGTAGCTCTCTGCCCAGTGTGGATCCCCAGATGTAGAGTTCTTTCATCACATTTTTATTCCTTGTTGAATGGTGTCTGGGTTCTGCCTCGGCTGCTTATATCTTTGCATTTATCAGCATAAATATGATTGTCGAGCTTCTTCAGAAGGTAATAGGTTGGTCACTTTCCCAATTTCATAAGGACCACTCTATTTTAAACAGCTACATGGTCTGATATGTATGAAACTAAGCAGATTTCATCTGTCTTCTGTGTTATGGATTCACAAAGGAATAGCCCAGAAGCTGTGAAAATAAAGAATGTTTGCAATGCAAAGTTTTTAGGGGAAAGATGGCTTATCAGGACTTAAAAGCTAAAAGCTGCTGCAAATTGCTACAGAGTTAATAAAACCAAAGTCTTCATAGTCCACACACTTCTGAATTCAGCAAAGCCGCATCACCATTGCTGTGTTCTGAGGTTCAGCAGCTGGGACACGGTAGCATCTTAATGGCACTTTTCCCTGAAAGACCCCGCTCATTGGATTCAAAGATTAGTCTTAAAATAGTTCTCTCTTCAAAATCTGAATTTTGCTTCTGAGCAGGAGTGACCACTGACCCACTGGCGTACAAGGGGCATGCGTGGGGTGCAACCTTTACAGTATTCGTTTAGGACAGGCATCGTCAGAACTAGCTGCCCCCAAACCAACAGCTAAATGATAGTGTCTTTGTGCCGCAGGGCGCACACCCGCGTGTGAGTGTCTCACGATGGCTGTTCTTGTGTTTGCAGGTTCAGTAACGTCATCAGAGCGCACACACGTCTGGAGTCAAGATACAGCAACAGCTCCGGAGGCTCGTACGACGAAGACAAAAGTAAGTACTGAGAGGCTGGCCGAGTTCAGATCAAGGGCAAATGGTTGGAGAATAGAAAATGACTATTTTGATCATTCTTGTTCTAATCTATAAAAAGAGACCCACAAATAACCATTTAATCCAACCGTGCAGATGGAATTAGCCTCTTCAAAGGAAAAACAAGCCAAGCCGTGGATGGATAAGAATTATGAAAACTTGCTACTGCCTAAAACCATATTTTTGTATTCTTGGCCCTTTTCCTTGGTGACGTAGTGGGGAAAAGGCTAGGAAGAAATTGTCTCCTTAGAAAACAAAGGTTTCCAGGTGGTCCAGTGGGTAAAGAGTCTGCCTTGCAGTGCAAGGGGCACTGGTCCGATCCCTGGCCCAGGAAGAGCAGCTGGACTGGTATGTCCTGTTAGGAGCCAGCGATCTGCAATGAAGGAAGCCACTTCAATGGGAGGCCCACACATGCCAAAGAATAAAGATGGATGAAAATAAATTTAAAAAACCAATAAAAGAGTCCAAAATTGAAAAGAAACCAAAGGTGTTCCACTCAGTTTTTCTCCCTGAATTGGGAGTGGATTTGACCTTTAAGCTTTATCAGGCAGCTTCCCCAGGAGAGATGTGTTTTCACCTTGAATTTCTCCGGGGCTGAGTGAAAACCTTGCCCGACTGGGAGATCCAGTTGTCCCAGGAATCCCATTGCACCTTGGGAAGTTGGAAAAACTGAAAAGATCAGTGCATTCGTTGATTTTTGTTTAAGCCTCAGACAGGTTGTGCAGTTATTGGGCAGGGAATAAGTATTACTTGTTCTCAAGTTACAGAAATTCTGGAAGCAGAGAGCATTCCCAATGATAGTTAAGGTGTGCTAAGGAAGTTAGAAACTATCTGGTGGAGCTCACCTGGTTGTATGCATGGAAATCATAATATAGTATCTCATGAGTTAGGTCTGTTTTGTAATTCAACGCATGGAGCCCTCCTAGTACTTGTTTTGAATTATTTTGTTCTTACAGGAAACGTACAGAGTATGGTAAGAGGTTAAGTATTGTCAAACTGGCAAAAAACCTTGTTTGGGCTTTTCAGTATGATGTTAGGACAAACCCAAATGAGCTTTTCAGCCAGCCCAGTAGTTCTAATGACACCATATTTCAGCTTTACGTTTTCATTCACAGGTAGGCAATTCCCTGCCACTCAAAATGTCAATGGAGGGAATGTCTAAAAATCCTGTATACTGCCATACTCAGGTTACATTTTAACTGGTTGCGGTACTTTGCCTAAAAAACCAAAAAATTTTCCCGTATTCTTGGAAAAACAAGCCAAGCCGTGGATGGATAAGAATTATGAAAACTTGCTACTGCCTAAAACCATATTTTGTATTTTTGGCCCTTTTCCTTGGTGACGTAGTGGGGAAAAGGCTAGGAAGAAATTGTCTCCTTAGAAAACAAAGGTTTCCAGGTGGTCCAGTGGGTAAAGAGTCTGCCTTGCAGTGCAAGGGGCACTGGTCCGATCCCTGGCCCAGGAAGAGCAGCTGGACTGGTATGTCCTGTTAGGAGCCAGCGATCTGCAATGAAGGAAGCCACTTCAATGGGAGGCCCACACATGCCAAAGAATAAAGATGGATGAAAATAAATTTAAAAAACCAATAAAAGAGTCCAAAATTGAAAAGAAACCAAAGGTGTTCCACTCATTTTTTCTCCCTGAATTGGGAGTGGGTTTGACCTTTAAGCTTTATCAGGCAGCTTCCCCAGGAGAGATGTGTTTTCACCTTGAATTTCTCCGGGGCTGAGTGAAAACCTTGCCCGACTGGGAGATCCAGTTGTCCCAGGAATCCCATTGCACCTTGGGAAGTTGGAAAAACTGAAAAGATCAGTGCATTCGTTGATTTTTGTTTAAGCCTCAGACAGGTTGTGCAGTTATTGGGCAGGGAATAAGTATTACTTGTTCTCAAGTTACAGAAATTCTGGAAGCAGAGAGCATTCCCAATGATAGTTAAGGTGTGCTAAGGAAGTTAGAAACTATCTGGTGGAGCTCACCTGGTTGTATGCATGGAAATCATAATATAGTATCTCATGAGTTAGGTCTGTTTTGTAATTCAACGCATGGAGCCCTCCTAGTACTTGTTTTGAATTATTTTGTTCTTACAGGAAACGTACAGAGTATGGTAAGAGGTTAAGTATTGTCAAACTGGCAAAAAACCTTGTTTGGGCTTTTCAGTATGATGTTAGGACAAACCCAAATGAGCTTTTCAGCCAGCCCAGTAGTTCTAATGACACCATATTTCAGCTTTACGTTTTCATTCACAGGTAGGCAATTCCCTGCCACTCAAAATGTCAATGGAGGGAATGTCTAAAAATCCTGTATACTGCCATACTCAGGTTACATTTTAACTGTGCTCATGTGCTCAGTCACACCTGACTCTTTGCAACCGCATGGCCTGTAGCTCGCCAGGCTCCTCTGTTCATGAGATTTCCCAGGCAAGAATCCCAGAGTGCATATGACTAATCTGGGAACATACATATCTGTAAACAACAAAACCCTGTAAAAATTAAAAGTGAAATAAAAATTAAAAATGAATAAAAAAAAAAAAAAGAATCCCAGAATGGGTTGCCATTTCTTCTAGGGAATCTTCCCGACACAGGGATCAAACCTGTGTGTCCTGCATTGACAGGCAGACTCTCTACCACCAGGGACATCTGGGAAGCCTAAGTTTTAACTATTCCCTATAAACCCTTTTTCTAGAATGGTTAGTATGAAGTTGTAGGGGTGGGGGGTGCTGTTTGTATTCTCCCTCGTTTCTGTGCCCCGTCAGGGTACTCGACCACCAAACAGTTGCATCTCAGGAGCATAGATCATTAGTTCTAGGCAGGACCAGATTTTCTAGATGAAGTAGAGCAAAACCTGTCAGCCATACAGGCCGTGGCGCGGATGCTGGCTTTCATGGTGAGTGTTAAGGGAACCACTGGCCAGAGGTAGACAGAGAAAGGGACTCTGAATGAACTTCTGTTTTCAAAGGATGGCTCTGGGCACTTGCCTGGTGATCTAGTGCTTAACACCTCACCTTCCAGTGCGGAGGGTGTGGGTTCAATTGCTGTTTGGGGAGCTGAGATCCCACATGCCTCCAGGCTGAAGAAACCAAAAGGTAAAACATAAGCGATGTTGTAACATGTTCAACAATAACTTTAAAAATTGTCTATAAAAAAGGAATCTTAAAAGGAGGGTGGCTCTGGGTGCTCTGCTGAGAACAGGCCCCAGAGGGGTAAGGATGGAGGTGGGGAGGTGGTAGGAGGCGCTACCCCACATGAGCCATGGTGGGGGCTCGGCCCAGGACAGCAGCGATGGAGACGGTGAAAGCGGTCGTCTCCTGGGTTTGTTTGGAGGGAGAGTTTCGTGAATTTGTGGACGGGGACACATAACTTAACCTCAGTGTCCCCTCTACAAAATAGGGATACGAAGTACCTATTATTGGGCAAATAATACGTGGACTGCACAGACCAGTGCCTGGCCTTAAGTAAGCTCTCTCTGTTTAGTCACTCAGTCACGTCCGACTCTTTCGTGACCCCGTGGACTGTCGCCCACCAGGCTCCTCTGTCCATGGGATTCTCCAGGCAGGAATACTGGAGTGGGCTGTCATCTTCTTCTCTAGGATCTTCCCAACCCAGGAATCAGACCCGGATCACCTGCATTAGTAGGTGGATTCTTCACCACTGAGCCACCAGGGAAGCCCAAGACACGTATACATCAGTTCTGATGTTATTATTTTTGTTATAAATGTCACCACTACCACCGTCATCGGGATTAGAAATATAAGCGAGAAGTCGGGGAATTCCCAGGCTTCCCATCCTGGGTGAACTGAAAATAAGGAATCGCACTTTACAGAGTTGGAGATTAGAGGAGCAGATTGTCACAGTGACGGGCGCTCATGTAGATGTCATGTTTTTCTTGTTGTGTATCTTCAGTCGCTCTATAATGAATGACTATAAATTAGATACTCAAGAAATAAAGGAATGAAAGAAACTTAATCAAGTAATTCCAGCCCAATTGATCATATAATTTCATCCTTACCAAATGGAACGGTTAGAAAGTTATTTTTACAAACCCAAATTTGTAAGTTGCTTGCTAAAAAGGCAAGTCCAGAAAACCAGCCTCTTCTCTCCCTGAAAATGAAGCATGCGGGTCTTTCTCACATTACAGATGACCCCATTTCTCCCTACACCGGCTGGCTGCTGACCATCACGGAGACCAAACAGCCGCAGCCCCTGCCCATGCCTTGCACTGGGGGGTGCTGGGCCCCCCTGGTGGACTACCTCCCGGAGACCATCACCCCCCGGGGGCCCCTCCACAGGTGAGTAGCACATGCAGGTAGAGGGGAATGATCGCTTTGCTTTGACTGGGCTTTTCATCCTGTGAAAAGAGGGAAACCTCTTCCAGCTCTCATCAATTGAAATGACCTTTGAAATCAGAGAGAACGCAGGCAACTTGAACTGCGGCTCCCAGCGTCCTGGTGGGCTTTCTTCGAACGGTAACCGGCGTGCAAAGCTCACCTGCAGCCCTTTGAATTTTTCCTTGATGTGCTCTTGGTGTGGAGGTTCATTCTGTTACACATTTTAAATCGTGAGCAGCTTGAAGGAAGAGCCCTTGCTGTCTGGGTCTCTTCATCTTCAGCCCTTATTTTCAAGGGACTGGTAGAGTCTCTGTTATACAATTAGCTCAGGAAGTTTGTGGACTGTCGCCCACCAGGCTCCTCTGTCCATAAATCTGGAGTGGGCTGTCATCTTCTTCTCTATGATCTTCCCAGCCCTCGAATCAGACCCGGATCACCTGCATTAGTAGGTGGATTCTTCACCACTGAGCCACCAGGAAGCCCAAGACACGTATACATCAGTTCTGATGTTATTATTTTTGTTATAAATGTCACCACTACCACCGTCATCGGGATTAGAAATATAAGCGAGAAGTCGGGGAATTCCCAGGCTTCCCATCCTGGGTGAACTGAAAATAAGGAATCGCACTTTACAGAGTTGGAGATTAGAGGAGCAGATTGTCACAGTGACGGGCGCTCATGTAGATGTCATGTTTTTCTTGTTGTGTATCTTCAGTCGCTCTATAATGAATGACTATAAATTAGATACTCAAGAAATAAAGGAATGAAAGAAACTTAATCAAGTAATTCCAGCCCAATTGATCATATAATTTCATCCTTACCAAATGGAACGGTTAGAAAGTTATTTTTACAAACCCAAATTTGTAAGTTGCTTGCTAAAAAGGCAAGTCCAGAAAACCAGCCTCTTCTCTCCCTGAAAATGAAGCATGCGGGTCTTTCTCACATTACAGATGACCCCATTTCTCCCTACACCGGCTGGCTGCTGACCATCACGGAGACCAAACAGCCGCAGCCCCTGCCCATGCCTTGCACTGGGGGGTGCTGGGCCCCCCTGGTGGACTACCTCCCGGAGACCATCACCCCGGGGGCCCCTCCACAGGTGAGTAGCACATGCAGGTAGAGGGGAATGATCGCTTTGCTTTGACTGGGCTTTTCATCCTGTGAAAAGAGGGAAACCTCTTCCAGCTCTCATCAATTGAAATGACCTTTGAAATCAGAGAGAACGCAGGCAACTTGAACTGCGGCTCCCAGCGTCCTGGTGGGCTTTCTTCGAACGGTAACCGGCGTGCAAAGCTCACCTGCAGCCCTTTGAATTTTTCCTTGATGTGCTCTTGGTGTGGAGGTTCATTCTGTTACACATTTTAAATCGTGAGCAGCTTGAAGGAAGAGCCCTTGCTGTCTGGGTCTCTTCATCTTCAGCCCTTATTTTCAAGGGACTGGTAGAGTCTCTGTTATACGAATTAGCTCAGGGAAGTTTCTTCTCCTCATAGAGAGCGCTCTGTGCTGTGTCAAGTTTAACTTCATTTCCTGGAATAAAGGATCTTAGCCTAACTCTTGAAGCCCTAGGAGTTGGGCCTAATTGTGACTGAATGATCGATCAACCTGTTTTCGCCCTCTTCGGAAGCAGCATTAACATCATCGTTTCCGTTGATTAGGTGCAACATTGCCGTCATTTTCATGACCGAGATGGTGGTGGACCACAGTGTAAGGGAGGACTGGGCTCTGCATCTCCCTCTGCTGCTCCACGCTGTCTTCTTAGGTAAGCCTAGGACGCGGAGGAGCTCTGGCCAGTAGGCTCCGAACCCACGCAGGGCATCCAGGGAGCTGTCCTTTGACGTGGACGTCCTGCTGTTCTAAAATAGCTGGTCTCTTCTGGTTTCCACTGTCTTTCTGTGGCATCTCTAAAATTCCAGTTGGTCAGTCATTGTTTAAAGGTGTGCTGTCACTATCATACGGGGTGGTACCTCACCCATGCCGCCGCTGGAAAGATACCCAGAGCAAGTTGGACTTCTTTGCAGGTCTAGTTCTCTGTGATAAATTGAAAGCCATGAGACACAGTCAACGCTTAGAGAGAAAGAATATAGGACACATTGGGCCTAGCAGTGAGGTTTTAAATTAGCCAAGTTGTAGAGCAAAAATAAAATGGAAGGAGGACCCAGGCAGGCAGGCAGACTCGAAGAGATAAACTTAGAATCCTTCAGTAACAGGGAGGAGAACATCTCAGGAAAGAGGCATGCTGACCATGTCAGATGCTGCGGAGAGGTCAAGAAAAGTCCATCACGCCACATTTCATAAGAACATTTATTTTAAGGAATAAAAACATCAGATTTTTCCTAAGCCCGATTTCTTTCTGTCCTTAACACAAACACTCACAAAGGAAACTATAAACATTCCTCTGAATGGGTTCCTCCCGGGTATCTTGGAATCTCCGCCATCCTCGGAATCTCAGGCGAGCTGAAGGTTTGTTTGTGCGAAGAGACGCCGCCTTTTTGTTCCAGGTTTGGACCACTACCGGCCCGAAGTCTTTGAACATAGCAAAAAACTGCTCCTGCACCTCCTGATCGCCCTCTCCTGCAACAGCAGCTTCCATGCCGTCGCTTCCGTGCTGCTGCAGACCCGAGAGATGGGGGAGACCAAGACGCTGACCGTGCAGCCTGCGTACCAGCCCGCGTACCTCTACGCCGGTAGTGCTGGGGGAGGGGCAGGAGACTGGGACACAGCCACGAGTCTGGGGAAACCTGCGCGCGTCGCCGGAGCCCACACTGACTTTTCGGCTTTTACCCTTCCCCCAGCTTTCTCAGGGATAAAACGTGCACCGTTTTTGTTTTTGTTTTTAATTTTGGCCTCTTTTTATTGAGTATTTATATATTTTCATCCATCTTTATTCTGTGGCCTGTGTGGGCCCCCCATTGCAGTAGCCTCTCACTGCAGAGCACCGGCTCTGGGCGCATGTGCTCCAGAGCGCTGGCTCGTAATTGGACACACCAGTCCAGCTGCTCCATGGCACGTGGGATCTTCCCAGGCCAGGGATCGAATGGGGCCCCTTGGACTGCAAGGACGGCCTCTTGACCCACTGGACCACCAGGGAAGTCCCTCATGCACTATTTTACTTATGTTAAATCCTTCTTCTTTAGCAAATATTTCCAAATGTGCTTTTGTGTGGCTATTCTGGGTTTTCACTGCCGCTGTCTCTTCTCTAGTCTGGGGCTACTCTCTAGTTGAGGTGAGCAGACTTCTTGTTGCGATGGCTTCTCTTATGGTAAGACTCGGACTCTAGGGCACACAGGCTTCAGTAGTTGCAGCACATGGGCTCAATAGTTGGCTCCAAGGCTCTAGAGGTTTTAAATTAGCCAAGTTGAGAAATGAAACCCAGGCAGGCAGGCAGACTCGAAGAGATAAACTTAGAATCCTTCAGTAACAGGGAGGAGAACATCTCAGGAAAGAGGCATGCTGACCATGTCAGATGCTGCGGAGAGGTCAAGAAAAGTCCATCACGCCACATTTCATAAGAACATTTATTTTAAGGAATAAAAACATCAGATTTTTCCTAAGCCCGATTTCTTTCTGTCCTTAACACAAACACTCACAAAGGAAACTATAAACATTCCTCTGAATGGGTTCCTCCCGGGTATCTTGGAATCTCCGCCATCCTCGGAATCTCAGGCGAGCTGAAGGTTTGTTTGTGCGAAGAGACGCCGCCTTTTTGTTCCAGGTTTGGACCACTACCGGCCCGAAGTCTTTGAACATAGCAAAAAACTGCTCCTGCACCTCCTGATCACCTCTCCTGCAACAGCAGCTTCCATGCCGTCGCTTCCGTGCTGCTGCAGACCCGAGAGATGGGGGAGACCAAGACGCTGACCGTGCAGCCTGCGTACCAGCCCACGTACCTCTACGCCGGTAGTGCTGGGGGAGGGGCAGGAGACTGGGACACAGCCACGAGTCTGGGGAAACCTGCGCGCGTCGCCGGAGCCCACACTGACTTTTCGGCTTTTACCCTTCCCCCAGCTTTCTCAGGGATAAAACGTGCACCGTTTTTGTTTTTGTTTTTAATTTTGGCCTCTTTTTATTGAGTATTTATATATTTTCATCCATCTTTATTCTGTGGCCTGTGTGGGCCCCCCATTGCAGTAGCCTCTCACTGCAGAGCACCGGCTCTGGGCGCATGTGCTCCAGAGCGCTGGCTCGTAATTGGACACACCAGTCCAGCTGCTCCATGGCACGTGGGATCTTCCCAGGCCAGGGATCGAATGGGGCCCCTTGGACTGCAAGGACGGCCTCTTGACCCACTGGACCACCAGGGAAGTCCCTCATGCACTATTTTACTTATGTTAAATCCTTCTTCTTTAGCAAATATTTCCAAATGTGCTTTTTTTGTGTGGCTATTCTGGGTTTTCACTGCTGCCGCTGTCTCTTCTCTAGTTGCCGGGAGTGGGGGCTACTCTCTAGTTGAGGTGAGCAGACTTCTTGTTGCGATGGCTTCTCTTATGGTAAGACTCGGACTCTAGGGCACACAGGCTTCAGTAGTTGCAGCACATGGGCTCAATAGTTGGCGGCTCCAAGGCTCTAGAGCACAGGCTCCATAGTTGTGGCTCACGGGCTTAGGTACTCCGCAGCATGTGGGGTCTTCCTGGATCAGGGATCACACCTGTGTCTCCTGCATTGGCAGGTGAACTCTTAACCAATGAGTAACCAGGGAAACCCCAATGTACTTTTCAAATGATTGCTAAGACAGCCATCTTCATTAAACATGTTCCTATCAAAAAAAAAAAAATAGCCATTGACCATGAGCCTGAGTCTAGTCTGGGATACCCATGGAGGAGAACATGGAAAATAGCGACCACGCCCAGCACTTTGAGACCAGGTGTTACCAAGACATGAGATGTTTCACTGTGTACCTTGAGGCATAAGTATATTAATATACGTAATCATAACTGTGGGCACATTTATGCAAAACATTGTGTAGAATCTACTTATCACTATTAGGGGCTGCTATCCTCAAAAATAATATCTTGTCTTATAGTTAAGTCATCTGTTACCCAAGAATAATTTACCTACAGCACAGTTAGGTACACATGTGTAATGGAGCTGTTCATCAGTCTGTGCGCGTGTACAAGCGCACACACACACACACACACACACACACACACAGACACACACACACAGACACACACACACACACACACACACACACACACACACACACACACACACACACACACACACACACACACACACACACACACACACACACACACACACACACACACACACACTCCTTTTGCAGAAACCATCAATTAAAACCCCAGAGCATCAAATGATTTAGTCTGTTAGGAGAAGACTGATTAAGTGAGCTTCTCCTGGGTATTTTGAAGATCTTTGCATATTAGCACAAATGGTTCCATGTCATTCTTTTTTAGGTACTGCATAGTATCCATTGTACCATATGTCTTAACTTGTGTGTTTCTTATCCGTAGCTATACAAATTATTTCTCGTTTATGTCTGCTTGTTTTGCTTTCTTGCTCATGTACAGAGAGCTTTCATGAGCCTCCAGGGTCACATAACTTGATATACTTTTAATCAGTATGGCTCCGGGACACATTTCTTAGTTTGAAATTGTTGGGTCAAAGAAGACATAGGTGTGTTTAAGTTTTGTATGGATATTGTGAGTTGTTCTCCGAGATTATTGCACTAATTTAAACTCCCACCCACTGTATTTAAGCGTGTGTACTGCACACTTACTAAAGTTTTTCATCTTTACCAGTCTGATAAATAAAAAGTGGTTTCTTGGTGAGGGGGAAAGAGACCAGAGTAGAAAATAGCAGATCACCCTCTATTACAAAATCACCAGTTTACGTGGCAGGGCAGCTATTCCATAAGCAGAGAAAGAGTATCAGTCTCATTTAATCATAGCCATCAACAAAAATGAAGTGTTTTTCTTTCCCTGAAATTTAAGTAACTACACACTTCTTTATGCATACCTCCCAACCTTATTAAGTGCCTGGCCTGCCCATTCCACCTTGACCTTGTCTCCCCACAGGCGGCTTTGACTTCCTGAGAGAGGACCAGTCTTCCCCAGTGCCCGACTCAGGGCTTAGTTCCAGCTCCACCTCGTCCAGCATCAGTCTGGGAGGCAGCAGTGGCAACCTTCCCCAGATGACCCAAGAGGTGGAAGACGTGGACACGGCCGCTGACGCGGATGAAAAGGCGAACAAGCTCATTGAATTTCTGACGACCAGGTAAGGAGGGGTCAGGAGACGAGCTGCTGTCTTCGAGTCAGTCTCCTGGAAGAGTGGCGCCACTTTAAAATCGCATGTGCAAGTCCTAGAGAAGTGTTTCTCTCCTGAATCGCGTCCGCTGGAGTCTGTTCGAGGCAGACCCTGGTAGGCATTGCCTAAGACCACACTGTTAGGGAGATTTCATGCCTCATGACCATGTGACAGATGGGGGCAGGAGACAGTAGCTCCCAGAGGTGAGCATGACCTTCACCATCTGTTGGAACAGCTAAGATCTGGGCATTCCAAGACTCGGTAAAGAACATCACTGTGGAAGGCATTAGCTGTGGTCAAGCTAGTAACAGCTGCAGAGGGCACTGGCGTCGGCTCCTCTGGTCCAAAGAATCATTTATAAATGGAATTCAGAAACAAGAGCCTGCAGGGTAGACACAGGAATCACACTAATAATAAATCCAAATTTTAAAAAAAGCTACGAGTGATCCTGTTTCTTCAGGCCTTCTGGTTCTTGTAAGGTTGAGCTTGTAGACTTTCACATCTCTGGACCTTGCTAAGTTGCTTCGGTCATGTCCGACTCTTTGTGACCCCGTGGACTGCAGCCTGCCAGGCTCCCCAGTCCACGTTACTCTCCAGGCAAGAATACTGGAGTGGACTGCCATTTCCTCCTCAAACCTGGGTCCATCCCATTCTTACTGTAGAGAAAACCAAACAAGACAGCAGAGGTGATATCTTCAATTTAGTGCTACAGTATTGTCAGCCTATCCTAACTATGTGATCTGGATAAAACATTATCTCTGCAAATTCTAAAATGATTAAGTGGAGTCTGTGTCTAAATCTGTATTTTATTTGACAGGTTATATCATTTTATTTAACAAACATAAAGTACCTATCATGTGCTAAATAAACACTGTCCTGGTGAATAGAGAAGGTTTAGTTTTGTGAGAAAAACATGAAAAAGGATGTCTCCATCAGTTAACTAGACCTGTTTTGAGTATGGTCTTAAGTTTTATAAGACTGAAATTTCCCACCATTATTAAGTAAATGTTTTTAAATGCTATATTACCCCTTTGGAGTTAAAACTGTGTTTATTGTTTCTAAAGTGCAAAATGATGGTTAACATTTTTGACAGTTTGTGTGTTTTGTTGAAGGGCATTTGGTCCGCTCTGGTGCCATGAGGACATCACACCCAAAAATCAGAATTCAAAGAGTGCCGAACAACTCACCAATTTTCTACGTCATGTTGTATCTGTATTCAGAGATTCCAAATCAGGTACTTCCTCCTGTTCCTGCCAAACCCACTTTCAGTATTTCTCTGTAATGGAGCGCATTCTCCCCATGTAACTACACACTATGTACTTGCGTGGGTGCATGTGTGAGTGCAAAATCCGCTTTCGGCAGCGATCGCCAAGAGGATTTTGAAGCTAGTGCAGGTGTGCCTCGCTGAATCGATAGTTAACGTCACATATACTTGCATCACACTCTAGCAGATAAGTTCCCCAAGTGTTCTCCTGGTCTCATTTCCCTCAGTACAACTAAACTGTGCCTATATTAATTTTATTTAAAGAAAGCCATGAGAAAGAAATCGTATTCACTTCCTATCATCAGACTTAACTAGGGGAACTGTCTGACTTGCAAACTATTTTAAAAGGAATTTCTCAATAAAATGTTTTGGTTAAAAAAGGAATTTCTCAATAAAAGCTCCCAGTCCACGTTACTCTCAGGCAAGAATACTGGAGTGGACTGCCATTTCCTCCTCAAACCTGGGTCCATCCCATTCTTACTGTAGAGAAACCAAACAAGACAGCAGAGGTGATATCTTCAATTTAGTGCTACAGTATTGTCAGCCTATCCTAACTATGTGATCTGGATAAAACATTATCTCTGCAAATTCTAAAATGATTAAGTGGAGTCTGTGTCTAAATCTGTATTTTATTTGACAGGTTATATCATTTTATTTAACAAACATAAAGTACCTATCATGTGCTAAATAAACACTGTCCTGGTGAATAGAGAAGGTTTAGTTTTGTGAGAAAAACATGAAAAAGGATGTCTCCATCAGTTAACTAGACCTGTTTTGAGTATGGTCTTAAGTTTTATAAGACTGAAATTTCCCACCATTATTAAGTAAATGTTTTTAAATGCTATATTACCCCTTTGGAGTTAAAACTGTGTTTATTGTTTCTAAAGTGCAAAATGATGGTTAACATTTTTGACAGTTTGTGTGTTTTGTTGAAGGGCATTTGGTCCGCTCTGGTGCCATGAGGACATCACACCCAAAAATCAGAATTCAAAGAGTGCCGAACAACTCACCAATTTTCTACGTCATGTTGTATCTGTATTCAGAGATTCCAAATCAGGTACTTCCTCCTGTTCCTGCCAAACCCACTTTCAGTATTTCTCTGTAATGGAGCGCATTCTCCCCATGTAACTACACACTATGTACTTGCGTGGGTGCATGTGTGAGTGCAAAATCCGCTTTCGGCAGCGATCGCCAAGAGGATTTTGAAGCTAGTGCAGGTGTGCCTCGCTGAATCGATAGTTAACGTCACATATACTTGCATCACACTCTAGCAGATAAGTTCCCCAAGTGTTCTCCTGGTCTCATTTCCCTCAGTACAACTAAACTGTGCCTATATTAATTTTATTTAAAGAAAGCCATGAGAAAGAAATCGTATTCACTTCCTATCATCAGACTTAACTAGGGGGAACTGTCTGACTTGCAAACTATTTTTTTAAAAAGGAATTTCTCAATAAAATGTTTTTGGCTTAAAACAAAAGTCCTGTGCCAGTGGCCACTCCGTATTCTGAACACAGTCTAACTTAGACTCTAGCAGCATCAGAATATTTAAGCTCTTAGCTGAATTCCATTCGGATCACCCTGGCCAGGGCTGATGTGTGTGTGAGATTTAAATGTGGTTCTTCCGCACGGTACAACAGCTATCCCTGCCTTTGGTCACTCAGCAGGCTGGCCATAAAATACGTCTCACTGGCTCCTCAGGCTGCTGTGATAATTAGCACATTTCACAGTTTGAAGCATTCCAGATTAGCCACATCTCTTTTCATTATCAGAGGGTACTTGCTTAGAAAACAAAAAAAATCCTGTTAAACTGAAATGGGAAAGTTGTTTCAGGAATAGAATTGCCACTTCTTGTTTTGAGTTTCCCCTTTGGAATTTCTTTGAAGTATTAAGACTGCTATTATTGGTATTTCCCCCTGACTTAAAAGTCACTTAATAGCCTTAAAGGGAGAATTTTATGAGGCATGTGAACTCTTCGTTTTTGTAAAACTTTTGATTGTATGACAGTACTAGAAATGAGAAAAAGTATGAATGCCTCATATAGTGCATTCTCAGAGGATATTTCAGGCTGCTTGGAATATCCTGTCTTTTCACATCTTGCTCGGTATATTTTTACTCACTATAATTTCCTTGAACGTGGCTGCTTTCTGCCTGCTTCCAGTAGAGCACTATAAGACGTGTTGGAAACACTTGTATTTCTCTGTAATGGGCGCATTCTCCCCATGTAACTACACACTATGTACTTGCGTGGGTGCATGTGTGAGTGCAAAATCCGCCGCAGCGATCGCCAAGAGGATTTTGAAGCTAGTGCAGGTGTGCCTCGCTGAATCGATAGTTAACGTCACATATACTTGCATCACACTCTAGCAGATAAGTTCCCCAAGTGTTCTCCTGGTCTCATTTCCCTCAGTACAACTAAACTGTGCCTATATTAATTTTATTTAAAGAAAGCCATGAGAAAGAAATCGTATTCACTTCCTATCATCAGACTTAACTAGGGGGAACTGTCTGACTTGCAAACTATTTTTTTAAAAAGGAATTTCTCAATAAAATGTTTTTGGCTTAAAACAAAAGTCCTGTGCCAGTGGCCACTCCGTATTCTGAACACAGTCTAACTTAGACTCTAGCAGCATCAGAATATTTAAGCTCTTAGCTGAATTCCATTCGGATCACCCTGGCCAGGGCTGATGTGTGTGTGAGATTTAAATGTGGTTCTTCCGCACGGTACAACAGCTATCCCTGCCTTTGGTCACTCAGCAGGCTGGCCATAAAATACGTCTCACTGGCTCCTCAGGCTGCTGTGATAATTAGCACATTTCACAGTTTGAAGCATTCCAGATTAGCCACATCTCTTTTCATTATCAGAGGGTACTTGCTTAGAAAACAAAAAAAATCCTGTTAAACTGAAATGGGAAAGTTGTTTCAGGAATAGAATTGCCACTTCTTGTTTTGAGTTTCCCCTTTGGAATTTCTTTGAAGTATTAAGACTGCTATTATTGGTATTTCCCCCTGACTTAAAAGTCACTTAATAGCCTTAAAGGGAGAATTTTATGAGGCATGTGAACTCTTCGTTTTTGTAAAACTTTTGATTGTATGACAGTACTAGAAATGAGAAAAAGTATGAATGCCTCATATAGTGCATTCTCAGAGGATATTTCAGGCTGCTTGGAATATCCTGTCTTTTCACATCTTGCTCGGTATATTTTTACTCACTATAATTTCCTTGAACGTGGCTGCTTTCTGCCTGCTTCCAGTAGAGCACTATAAGACGTGTTACTGGAAACACTTGTATTTGTCAGGACAACGTAGCTCCTATAACAAATGACCCCCCAGAGCTCAGAGACCTAGCACAAGAGGCGGTTTCTGGATCTCATGTAACAGTTCAGTGTTGATGTTTGGCAGCCTTCACCTGGTGCCTCAGGGGCCCTCCACCTTATGTATCTGCCGCCCCAAGGCTCAGAGTCTCTGTTCCACCCTTGGTGTCCAGCGGCAGGTGGAGCAAGGGAGCGCGTAGAGGGTTGTTCGGGAGGAGTTTACCTGCTAGCCTTGAACGTGGCATCCAGTGCTTCTCCCCACTTCCCACTGGCTAGAACTCAAGCCCGAGGTCATGTCTGACTGTAAGGACGGCTGAGAAATGTGGGTTCATTGTGTAACAGAAGAGGAAACATTTTTCTTTTCTCTGTTGTTGTTTAATCCCTCAGTTGTGTCCAGCTCTTTGTGGGCCCGTGGACTGTAGCCCACCAGGCTCCTCTGTCCATGGGATTTCCCAGGCAAGCATACTGGAGTGGGTTGCTGTTTCTTACTCCAGGGGATCTTCTAGACCGAGGGATAGAATCAGAATTTCTTGAATTGGTAGGTGGGGTCTTTACCACTGAGCCACCTGGAAGCCCCTTTCTTTTCTCTGCCACACATTAACTAACTTTTCCAGAAGGACATCATCTTAGAGGGGTGGGGGTCAGCAGTCTTTCTAGAATAGTTTCAGCAATATGACCACACTGCGTGGCATGTCAGATTGTAGGTCCCCAACCAGGGATTGAACCCACACCCCCTAGCAGTGGATCTGCAGACTCTCAAACTCTGGGCCACCGGGGAAGTCCCTCCAACAGTGTGATTTAAATACATTTTTAATTCCTTGCCATGGGACCTAACTCCCACATATAACATGGCTTTTGTAGGAAAATATGTTTTGAAAAGCAAACCAAAAATGTCAAAAACTGTTTTGAAACAACCATTCATAGGTTGTGAACTCTCGATAAGGGTTAAAGCCCGTGCTTACTACCCTGAATGTGTCGTGAGCCCACTTTCTCGGACCCCTTTGGTGACACTGCGGGAACGTTGTCTCATGTGGTCTAGTACGTGTCTCAGGGCTCAGACAGCCAGGTGGTGGCACCAAGAAACAGTAACACTGAATTTTCCCTCCTGGTCCACGTTGGTAGGACCACCAAATGTACCCCAGAACCTCTTGATGACAGAGACAGTGCACGTCGCTGGTTTTCTCCCGTCCACTGACTTGCAGAGCCTGGGTTTCCCTGTAAGAGGTGCAACAAGTGGAGGGTTTAGTGGCCCAGAGTTCAGCCGTGGATTTTCGCTTATGTTTTCATTTCATTCTGATCAGATGGTTTTCTGAGGACTGAGATTATCTTCATGCTATTGGAAGGACAAGTATTCAGGAGGTGAAAGTTTAACTAATGCTTGCAATTCCACATCTGGATGTTGATGGATTATTCTGAAGAGCAGAGAATTTGGCCCACGCTTTGGTTGTGCTCGCATGTGCGTTATGTCTGATGCTGCGACCCTATGGACTCTAGCCCTCCAGGTTCCTCTGTCTATGGGGTTCTCCAGGCAAGAATGCTCGAGTGGGTTGCCATGCTCTCCTTCAGGGAATCTTCCCAACCCAGGGATCGAACCCACAACTCCTAAATCTCCTGAACAGGCAGAAGGGTTCTTTACCACTAGCTCCACCTAGCTGGTTAGATCCACTCACCACTTTCCTCTTCATTCATAAGTCTTCCAAAAAACCTGTCTAACAGGTTTTTGATAAAAGGAGAACATACTCTATGTTAAAAAGTGCAGAAGAACAATGCCAACCAATAGCAGGGCAACAACTAAAAATACATTTGTGAGCACAGATGATTTGTCAGACACCATTCTAAGCCCTTCTTAAACTGTTTGATTTTCACAACCACTCTTTGAGGTGGATGTGAATATCAAACAATTTAAAAAGGGCTTAGAACACAAGCTAAAGGGCTCTGATTCACAAGGTAAAGACAAGGAAACAGGCTCACAGAGGATAAGTTTCTTTCCCAGAGTCCCCAGTTCTCATTTAAAATCAAGACCACGTTGCTCCAAAGTGTTCTACTCCCAAAGCTTGCTCCAGACTCTTTCTGTTCCACTATGCCCCTTTAAGATCGATTCAGACTTGGTTTTTATTTTAACATGATTATTTTTTTTAGTATTTTTAAAAATTTTTTGGAGTATAGTTTCTCAACAATGTTGTGTTAAAGTGAACATTTCAATTGTATAGCGAAGTGAACCAGCCTTACGTATACACATTTCTCCTCTTTTGGATTTCCTTCCCAGTCAGGTCACCATAGAGCACTGAGGAGAGTTTCCTGTGCTGTACAGCAGGTTCTCATTAGTTATAAGGATTCCCAGGTAGGCACTAGTGGTAAAGAACCTGCCTGCCAATGCAGGAGACATAAGAGGCACCAGTTTGATCCCTGAGTCAGGAAGATTCCCTGGAGGAGAAAATGAAAACCCATTCCAGTATTATTGCCTGGAGAATCCCATGGCTAGAGGAACCTTGAGGGCTACAGCCCATGGGGTCACAGAGTCGGACACAACTGAAGCAAATTAGCACGCACCCTCGTTAATTATATGTATTAAACCTAGTAGGGTATGTAGGTCAATCCCAATCTCATGGTTAATTTTTAAATAAGAACCACCAGGAGGGGGCGCCATGCAGCCAGCATGTCCTAAACACACGGATAACTGGGAGCCGGTGGCCGCCGTTTGCAAAGGAGCCACTGACCTGCCTCCGCCTCTGTGCCCTAGGTTTCCACCTGGAGCAGCACCTGAGTGAAGTGGCACTGCAGACAGCCCTTGCCAGCTCTTCCCGGCACTATGCCGGCCGGTCCTTCCAGATATTCCGGGCCCTCAAACAGCCTCTGTCGGCACACGCCTTGTCAGACCTCCTCTCCAGGCTGGTGGAGGTGATTGGCGAGCACGGAGACGAGATTCAGGTACAGAAGGAAAGGTCGGGGGCTCAGCCCTTCTCTCAGCACAAGGATGAGGAGCTAATGACTTTCTTTGACCTTCCTTCCTCTTGGCAATTATCCCAGCAATTTGGACTGGTATAATTTCATTTTAAAATTCTAGAGGTCGACTTTTATTTTTACGAACGTCTCTCCAGGGGGGTGCTGTTCTAGAAATTCAGTGGACCCTTTGATTGAGCCAACAACTAAAATCCTTTGGCGACTTTGTCTTTATTGATTTTATTTGGTGGGGGCCGGGGCAGGTATTGTCTGGCTTTGTCTTTTTCCTGACAGCCTGAGACGCACGTGTGCAGCCTGCTCACCCGGAGGAGAAGGGGGCCACTCTTGTGTCCATGCAGAGCAACACCGCTGTCTGTGTGGCTAGCCTTCCACAAACTGAGAAAAGCTGAAGGAAAATTGGGCAGAGGAGCTGCCACAGGAGGACCCTGTGCTGTACAGCAGGTTCTCATTAGTTATAAGGATTCCCAGGTAGGCACTAGTGGTAAAGAACCTGCCTGCCAATGCAGGAGACATAAGAGGCACCAGTTTGATCCCTGAGTCAGGAAGATTCCCTGAAGAGAAATCAAACCCATTCCAGTATTATTGCCTGGAGAATCCCATGGCTAGAGGAACCTTGAGGGCTACAGCCCATGGGGTCACAGAGTCGGACACAACTGAAGCAAATTAGCACGCACCCTCGTTAATTATATGTATTAAACCTAGTAGGGTATGTAGGTCAATCCCAATCTCATGGTTAATTTTTAAATAAGAACCACCAGGAGGGGGCGCCATGCAGCCAGCATGTCCTAAACACACGGATAACTGGGAGCCGGTGGCCGCCGTTTGCAAAGGAGCCACTGACCTGCCTCCGCCTCTGTGCCCTAGGTTTCCACCTGGAGCAGCACCTGAGTGAAGTGGCACTGCAGACAGCCCTTGCCAGCTCTTCCCGGCACTATGCCGGCCGGTCCTTCCAGATATTCCGGGCCCTCAAACAGCCTCTGTCGGCACACGCCTTGTCAGACCTCCTCTCCAGGCTGGTGGAGGTGATTGGCGAGCACGGAGACGAGATTCAGGTACAGAAGGAAAGGTCGGGAGCTCAGCCCTTCTCTCAGCACAAGGATGAGGAGCTAATGACTTTCTTTGACCTTCCTTCCTCTTGGCAATTATCCCAGCAATTTGGACTGGTATAATTTCATTTTAAAATTCTAGAGGTCGACTTTTATTTTTACGAACGTCTCTCCAGGGGGGTGCTGTTCTAGAAATTCAGTGGACCCTTTGATTGAGCCAACAACTAAAATCCTTTGGCGACTTTGTCTTTATTGATTTTATTTGGTGGGGGCCGGGGCAGGTATTGTCTGGCTTTGTCTTTTTCCTGACAGCCTGAGACGCACGTGTGCAGCCTGCTCACCCGGAGGAGAAGGGGGCCACTCTTGTGTCCATGCAGAGCAACACCGCTGTCTGTGTGGCTAGCCTTCCACAAACTGAGAAAAGCTGAAGGAAAATTGGGCAGAGGAGCTGCCACAGGAGGACCCTGTGGACTGTGGAACCCAGAGACTGGGGAGCTGGGCAGGTGGAATGCCACGAGCATTGCAAGCTCTGTAGCTGGGGCCAGGCCCTTCTTTTCCATCAGAAATGTTCTGCATCTCAGGGGCATGTACCCCTGGAGACTTCGGCTTCTTTTTCTCCTCTGATCATTGGAAGCACACTTTAAAATGCCCTGAGACACAGCCCTTCCCATACTTCATCTCTTAATCTCTGGCTTCCAGATGCTGCCACTCTGTATTTCAAATGCCCACCGTCCACCTCAGCAAGGGGCTTCATCTGCCCCCTGTAGCCTTAGTCCTTCCTGTTGAGTTTCGAATGAAATCAATCGGTTGAAAACCTCACACCTAGGGAAAGAAATCCTCATAATTGTCTGCTGACTCCTAAGCCATCTGAGTTTCTTAGGTGGCCCTTAAAATTTGTTTGTAAATTAAAGTAGCCATGGCTATCCAGCTTTCAATGACAGTACCATGTTTGAATAAAGTTAGCATCAATTAAATTCATCTTCAGGACTTTCGTAGTCATTGCAGGCAGCATGGAATGTGGTCTTTGTGTGTCTGGCAGGGTTATGTCATGGAAGCCCTTCTCACCCTGGAAGCCGCCGTGGACAACTTGTCTGACTGCCTGAAGAATACTGATCTCCTAACTGTACTCTCTCGGTGAGCATCAGCTGAACAGCCTTTTAAAATGAATACACCCAAAACAAAAAATAAAATAAACAAATAAAATGAATACACTGTACTGAGTATTTGGGAGGTGCCTGGATGTTGGGCAAAGTCTAAAGAATACATCTAGTTTTTTGAAGTCTATTTATGACCCATGAAAGTATGTATGACATTTCCTTCAGATTAAAAAAAAAAAAAAGGAAGATACAACACACACACACATACATACACAGGAAGATAAGCAGTATGTTATTTCTAATACAAATATTAATGCTTTTATTTCCTATTTGAGTAGTTTTTCAAATTTATATAATTATCTTATTTATTACATTTTATAGAAACAAACTAAGCATTCTTTTGTTTTTTTAATGAATATACATAAGACTTACCCGATCCATCACCATGAAAAACACTTCAAATAAATGTGGGTTTTATTTTAAAAAATTTCTACCTTAGGATGTTTCTTTTTTAGTTTTTAATTCCTTTAGCTCCTGTCTGTTTAATGACCCATTTCAAATCATCCACAATTCTCTTTGGGTAGTTAAGCTCATCCTGCTTGAAATAGAATCAGTAATATTATATCTCATTGGGCCTTGTTTCATTTTTAAGTTGAACATTTTTATGGATAGGTAATTTTAGTTTAATTACTAACATCATACATATTCATCTGTATAAACCTACAGATTGGTCTATATCAGTAAAAATTTAGCAACAATGTTGATAAAAAGTTTTATCTTTTCAACCTGAAATAGAAATCATTTTTGATAAATTTTATAAGTGTAAAAAATGCCCTTTGGCACAAACATTTTTATTTCTAGATATTTCTATATCTGTTCTTTTTATCAGTCAGTTAATAGAGTATACACATTTGTACCTATCAGATATATTTTATCTCATAATTATTCTCACCTAAACTCAAACAAAAAGTAAATGAAAGATCAGTCATCTTTAGAGCCAACTGCTTATTTCTTCAACTCTTCAGTAAGTCAAAGTCAGTACTTGGTTTTGTTGTGTTGTTGGTGTGGATTGTTCTGGTTAAGTTTGGTTTTTCACAGCATTGTGTTTAGAAATAAGGAGATATTCCTTTCAGTTTAAGAATGTGGAAGAAATAAATAGTAATATTTCCAAAGATTGATTTCCGCCAGTATTTGTCGATGGATCTTAGAAGGTCTAGCCTTTCACTGAAATGTGCTGGCTTCCTATTGAACGTTTTAATTTTTATACCCAGCTCTTCATCACCAGACTTGAGCTCTAGCAGCAAGCTGACGGCAAGCAGAAAGAGCACAGGACAGCTCAACGTGAACGCCGGGGCAGCCAGCGGCAGCACCACCACCGCCGAGCGCAGCCGGCACCAGAGGAGCTTCTCCGTGCCCAAGAAGTTCGGTGTCGTGGACCGATCCTCAGACCCACCTCGGAGTGCCACTCTGGACAGAATTCAGGCCTGTACCCAGCAAGGCCTCTCCTCAAAAACCAGAAGCTCCTCCTCCTTGAAGGACAGCCTCACGGACCCATCGCACATAAACCATCCGACCAACCTGTTGGCCACCATCTTCTGGGTCACAGTGGCCTTGATGGAATCTGATTTTGAGTTTGAGTACCTAATGGCCTTGAGGCTGCTGAACAGGCTGCTGGCTCACATGCCGCTTGATAAAGCTGAGAACCGAGAGAAACTGGAGAAGCTCCAGGTGCAGCTCAAGTGGGCGGACTTCTCGGGCTTGCAGCAGCTGCTGCTGAAGGGGTTCACCTCCCTCACCACCACCGACCTCACCTTGCAGCTCTTCAGTCTGCTGACACCAGTGTCCAAAGTCTCCATGGTGGACTCGTCTCAAGCCATTGGTAACTCCCTCCCCACTCCCACTCCTAAGTCCTGGTCGTGGTGGGCCGCAGGTTTAGTGTTGTAAGACAATGAGGGCTTAGTGCTTTAAATGATGTTGCTTAAAAATGGTACTTTGGGAATAGTTTAGTTTTTCTTTTAAAATTCTATATGATTTTTTTAAATTGAGTTTGACGATGCTGGATCTTTGTTGCTGCGAGTAGGCTTTCTCCAAGTGGAAGAAAGTGGGAGCTTCTCTTCGTTGTGGTACACGGGCTTCTCACTGCGGTGGTTTCTCTTGTGTGCTCTAGGGCATGCGAGCGTGAGCAACTGCAGTGCTTGGGCTCAGTAGTTGTGGCTCCTAGGCTCCAGAGCGTGGGCTCAGTAGTTGTGGCACATGGGCTTAGTTGCTCTGCAGTATGTGCGACTTTTCCCAAACCAGGAATCAAACCTATGTCTCTTGCATTGGCAAGTGGATTCTCTGCCACTGAGCCACCAGGGAAGCCCAATAGAAGTCTTAAGTATGTATACTGTAGAGGATGTTCTTAAGGCAGTCGCATAAAAGGGGCAGGAATAATCAATCACATTGCAGACATGCTCGTTTATTACATTGCTCTTATACTTTTTCCCATTTTTTCTTAACTCCTAAATATTTTATTTCTCTTAGCCTTTCTTTTCTGCTTGAAAATTCCCTTGGTTCCCTGTTGTTTCCAGTCAACAAACTGGATTTTCAGTAGCATAGCATATGGCCCACAATTCTTTCCAGGAAACCAAAGCTTAATACAATGGAAGTAAGCTACTCTCCCTCATTTTAAAGGATCTTTCTGAGAAGTTGCATTGATAGGCCTATGTCTTTTCAAACAAATTTTTCTTAAAATTTTTTGATAAAAAAAAAAAAAAAGATTTCAGACTAGTGCTTTAATTCATTTTAATCTACTTTTTAAAATCTGTGCCAAAAATAAAATAAAATCTGTGCCAATCATTCTTATTTGCAATAGCCGATAGCGTGACAGCACTGTACCTGAAAATTGCAAATCTACTTCAGTGCCTGCTTTGAGTTGGTGCTATTGTGGCTGTCCATTTTTCATGGATTTTATGTTAGATCAAAGCTGCTTCCATAGGCTGCTTTTGCATCACCTCAAAATAAACTCTGAGGTCCTAGGCCTGCCTGCTGTTGATACCTCAGATGCACCACATTCATCTGTCTCCACTCTCTTCTCTAATCCAGGGTTTCCACTGAATGTCTTGTGTCTTCTGCCCCAGCTGATACAGCATTTTGAAAACCCCAACCAGTTCTGTAAGGATGTAGCTGAAAGGATCGCTCAGGTATGCCTTACGGTTTCACCCTCAGGCAAACCCAAGACCCGATGCCAGGCAGAGGTTACAAGGCTCAGGGTGATGGGTTTCATAAACATGAGACTAGTGACTGATATCACTAGTAATTCACATCTCTGGGTGGCTGATTCACTTAGTCTTTTCATTATTGAAAAAATATTTGAAAAAAAAAAAAAGGTGAAATTTAAATGACTACACATGCTGCAGCTGCCCCCAAAAATGTGTTAATGTGTTTTCCAGGCATCTGGAGCTTAGAGCAAAATAGCTAACATTTCTTCTGTTTTCATCAGACTGTTGTATCCCTTATTGATTTTCTTAAGGCAGTCGCATAAAAGGGGCAGGAATAATCAATCACATTGCAGACATGCTCGTTTATTACATTGCTCTTATACTTTTTCCCATTTTTTCTTAACTCCTAAATATTTTATTTCTCTTAGCCTTTCTTTTCTGCTTGAAAATTCCCTTGGTTCCCTGTTGTTTCCAGTCAACAAACTGGATTTTCAGTAGCATAGCATATGGCCCACAATTCTTTCCAGGAAACCAAAGCTTAATACAATGGAAGTAAGCTACTCTCCCTCATTTTAAAGGATCTTTCTGAGAAGTTGCATTGATAGGCCTATGTCTTTTCAAACAAATTTTTCTTAAAATTTTTTGATAAAAAAAAAAAAAAAGATTTCAGACTAGTGCTTTAATTCATTTTAATCTACTTTTTAAAATCTGTGCCAAAAATAAAATAAAATCTGTGCCAATCATTCTTATTTGCAATAGCCGATAGCGTGACAGCACTGTACCTGAAAATTGCAAATCTACTTCAGTGCCTGCTTTGAGTTGGTGCTATTGTGGCTGTCCATTTTTCATGGATTTTATGTTAGATCAAAGCTGCTTCCATAGGCTGCTTTTGCATCACCTCAAAATAAACTCTGAGGTCCTAGGCCTGCCTGCTGTTGATACCTCAGATGCACCACATTCATCTGTCTCCACTCTCTTCTCTAATCCAGGGTTTCCACTGAATGTCTTGTGTCTTCTGCCCCAGCTGATACAGCATTTTGAAAACCCCAACCAGTTCTGTAAGGATGTAGCTGAAAGGATCGCTCAGGTATGCCTTACGGTTTCACCCTCAGGCAAACCCAAGACCCGATGCCAGGCAGAGGTTACAAGGCTCAGGGTGATGGGTTTCATAAACATGAGACTAGTGACTGATATCACTAGTAATTCACATCTCTGGGTGGCTGATTCACTTAGTCTTTTCATTATTGAAAAAATATTTGAAAAAAAAAAAAAGGTGAAATTTAAATGACTACACATGCTGCAGCTGCCCCCAAAAATGTGTTAATGTGTTTTCCAGGCATCTGGAGCTTAGAGCAAAATAGCTAACATTTCTTCTGTTTTCATCAGACTGTTGTATCCCTTATTGATTTTCTTCTCGTAAAAGGTTTGTTTGGAAGAGAAGAACCCCAAACTCTCCAATCTTGCGCACGTCATGACTCTGTATAAAACACACAGCTACACCAGGGACTGCGCCACGTGGGTCAACGTGGTCTGCCGGTACCTCCATGAAGCCTACGCTGACATCACTTTGAATATGGTTACCTACCTGGCAGAGGTAAACTCTTGAACTGAGGATAAAATCTGTTATAGCTGCTGTGGGTAAAATAGGTGTGTGAAACTGATAATAAGAGCCTTAACTTCACTTATTGGTCGCTTATTATATATTATCATAGATGCTGTACAGAATCATTTAAATTCTGCACAACCACCCAGGGCTGCAGGTGTTGTCATTACACTCTGAAGCTCAGCCAGGCTGAGTAATCCGCCACGAGCTTAAAGTGGCAGAGCAGCCTTTGAAATGAGGTTTAGCTACCACCAAAGCTTACACTCCTTTTCACGACACAGGTACCTGTCAGCACATGGCAGAGACAAGGAGATTTTGTTCCGTTTCTTCTGGGTGTGCAAATATTATTTAAGGAGTTACTGTATTGAATAGTAGTTTGCCCTGAGCTCATTAACAAGGATGTATTTTCAGAAAAACAACTTTATCTTTCGTGTTTGTTTCTAAAATTGGGATTGGATTTTTGTTCTTAATACCAGTGTATTTCTAGAACATTCATCACCTAAACCCTACTCTGACTTCCATGTACACTGGCTGGAAATACACAGCACGTTGGGCAAGTGATGAAATGCATTGTTTCGCACTCTCAGATCACAACAACTACTTTATTCTCCAAGGTCAGGAAATCTTTGAGGCATGTGACAATAGCAGTTACCTTGTTTTAGCATGTTTCAGCATTGCTTTTCCTTAAAAATATCCATAAAAAAAAAAATCGGACTTTTTACCCAATTCTGTTGAGCTCATTTCTCCCGGTGGCAGTTCCCATAGCAACTATCAAGGTAAAGCTCATGGATATGTGGATATGTTCCTTACTTCTTCAATGCACTTGAGAAACTGGCCTTCATAGATACTTTCCCAATTTATAAGCAGTGTATAAATATTCATATTATCCCATATACCCACTGAAGTTTATCATTCTCATATTCATGTTTTCAGTGTAATATTTTTATGCAGCATAAAGTTTTAACCACAGGACCACCAGGAAAGTCCCTATTTGAACATTGCATTTATATATTCAGACCTACCCCGTTGTCTTTGATAGCATCTCCATCTCTTCAGTACTTAGGATTTTCTTTGCCCTCCTAAGGAACGTGCAGTCATAAAGACACTAGGAAACCTTGGTTCTTCTGTGTGGAGACCTGGTATCAGGCTGACTCACCCTGTGCGTTGCCCCCACAGCTGCTCGAGAAGGGCCTCCCCAGCATGCAGCAGCCCCTCCTGCAGGTAATTTACAGTCTGCTCAGCTACATGGACCTTTCCGTCGTTCCTGTAAAGCAGTTCAATGTGGAAGTTCTGAAGACCATTGAAAAATATGTGCAGGTACGTACTGAACCAAGGTGTTTTCCAGACAGTCATTCCAGAAAGGCAGGCTTTACAGGGAGCTTGGCATGGCAGCAGTTCCATGGGTGCCGGGTCGTGTGTTCGTTCATGGACGCTCATAACACACTGAGAGCGGCCGAGACATTGGCTGACCACGCCCTGCGCCGTGTCCTGAGGAGAAAGACAGGACCAGGCCCCGGTGTGTTTCTGAGCCTTCAGAGCACACGTCTCTTTCTCCTGAGCTTCTAGGCTGGATATGGAAAAGACATCAAACTGGGAGGGCAGAGGCAGGATCTCGTTTGACGGGTCCTATTGCAAAGGAGAAGGAAGAAGTGGCTTGCATGTGCCTGGTTCTAGGCCAGGTGTTTCAAACAGGCAGAGTTATTTCAGAGGTTAAAATCTGAGTCGATGGTATTAAGGCTAAGATATTGGTATACATGTACTTGGAAATACTCCAGCAAACAGGTATTAAGGCTAAGGATATTGGTAATTAAAAATGGTACGTTGGGAAGTTCCCATAGCAACTATCGAGGTAAAGCTCATGGATATGTGGATATGTTCCTTACTTATTCAATGCACTTGAGAAACTGGCCTTCATAGATACTTTCCCAATTTATAAGCAGTGTATAAATATTCATATTATCCCATATACCCACTGAAGTTTATCATTCTCATATTCATGTTTTCAGTGTAATATTTTTATGCAGCATAAAGTTTTAACCACAGGACCACCAGGAAAGTCCCTATTTGAACATTGCATTTATATATTCAGACCTACCCCGTTGTCTTTGATAGCATCTCCATCTCTTCAGTACTTAGGATTTTCTTTGCCCTCCTAAGGAACGTGCAGTCATAAAGACACTAGGAAACCTTGGTTCTTCTGTGTGGAGACCTGGTATCAGGCTGACTCACCCTGTGCGTTGCCCCCACAGCTGCTCGAGAAGGGCCTCCCCAGCATGCAGCAGCCCCTCCTGCAGGTAATTTACAGTCTGCTCAGCTACATGGACCTTTCCGTCGTTCCTGTAAAGCAGTTCAATGTGGAAGTTCTGAAGACCATTGAAAAATATGTGCAGGTACGTACTGAACCAAGGTGTTTTCCAGACAGTCATTCCAGAAAGGCAGGCTTTACAGGGAGCTTGGCATGGCAGCAGTTCCATGGGTGCCGGGTCGTGTGTTCGTTCATGGACGCTCATAACACACTGAGAGCGGCCGAGACATTGGCTGACCACGCCCTGCGCCGTGTCCTGAGGAGAAAGACAGGACCAGGCCCCGGTGTGTTTCTGAGCCTTCAGAGCACACGTCTCTTTCTCCTGAGCTTCTAGGCTGGATATGGAAAAGACATCAAACTGGGAGGGCAGAGGCAGGATCTCGTTTGACGGGTCCTATTGCAAAGGAGAAGGAAGAAGTGGCTTGCATGTGCCTGGTTCTAGGCCAGGTGTTTCAAACAGGCAGAGTTATTTCAGAGGTTAAAATCTGAGTCGATGGTATTAAGGCTAAGATATTGGTATACATGTACTTGGAAATACTCCAGCAAACAGAGTGTAGTTGGTGAATTTCAGAGTTCAAGAGTAAATGCTCAGGGCTTCCCAGGTAGCTCAGTGGTAAAGAGCTTGCCTGCCAAAGCAGGAGACATGGGTTCGATCCCTGATCTGGGAAGATTCCATATGCTGCAGAGCAACTAAGCCCGTGAGCCACAACTATGGAGCCTGTGCTCTAGAGCCTCAGAGCTGCAACTATTGAAGCCCATGTGCCCTAGAGCCCAAGTTCCACAGCAAGAGGAGTCACCGCAGCAAGAAGCCTGCTCACCAGGCCCCCACTCCCTGCAACTAGAGAAGAGCCTGCAGCAGCAGCAAAAACCCAGAATGCCCAAAATAAATAAATAAATAATAAAATTGCATTTTAAACAAACAGAAAAGACACTCTTTTAAAAAAAAAAAAAAAAAAGTAAATGCTCAGTTTTTCTCTGGTTAAACTCACTGATGAAGCCTGACAATTTTAAACATTTTCTTTTTCTATCCTCACATTACCAGTCACATTACTTGCAGAAATTGCTAATGCTAAAAATGATTTTCAAGCTTTTTTTTTTTCAAGTGGCTTCTCTAATAATTGTACCATGTGGTAAGACATTCATTATCACGTTCTCACCTGACACTCAAGAGAGACAGAAGCTCAGTTCACATCTTTCTCTGATCACGTGCCCCTAGTTTAAAAACAAAAATCACTCTTTTATTAGGAGACTTATTCTTAGGCCCTGGGCCATCCCTGGAACTTGAGTTCTTATCCTAGTGGTAGCTAATTTCATATTCAAACCGTGACCTCCCTTGTGCTGAATTTAACCGTGAAGGGAGTGAGTTTTATTTCATGCGCTTTTATTCCAAGTCCTAGGCACGTAATAACTTTCTCAAGCTGGTTTATTTACATTCAATACTTATGTGGGAGAAGTGCCTCCATCAGCCTGGGAGTTGTCAGGGACACAGAGACAGTGAAACACAGTAAGGCTTAAAGAAGGAGGAGGAGTTTGGTGAGAAAGGAGAGGGAAGGCCTTCCAGGATGAGGGAACAGCATGCGGAAAGGCAAAGAGGCTGAGAGACCTGGCTGGGGTGGGGAACTCCCCGAGTAGCTCAGAGGAGATGACTCAGGCAGGCCTTGCTCAGAGAGCGTGGACTCCTCCTTGGCCACTAGAGGGAGGCCGTGAAAGACTTGAAGCAGGGAAGTGGCTTGAGCTGAAGATTCCGAAAGATGGCTGTAGCTGGAGTGGGTTTGATGGAGCCCAGAGAGGCTGCAAGCCGGGAAATCAGTTACTAGACCATTGAAATAGTCCAGGAGCTGCAACTATTGAAGCCCATGTGCCCTAGAGCCCAAGTTCCACAGCAAGAGGAGTCACCGCAGCAAGAAGCCTGCTCACCAGGCCCCCACTCCCTGCAACTAGAGAAGAGCCTGCAGCAGCAGCAAAAACCCAGAATGCCCAAAATAAATAAATAAATAATAAAATTGCATTTTAAACAAACAGAAAAGACACTCTTTAAAAAAAAAAAAAAAAAAAGTAAATGCTCAGTTTTTCTCTGGTTAAACTCACTGATGAAGCCTGACAATTTTAAACATTTTCTTTTTCTATCCTCACATTACCAGTCACATTACTTGCAGAAATTGCTAATGCTAAAAATGATTTTCAAGCTTTTTTTTTTTCAAGTGGCTTCTCTAATAATTGTACCATGTGGTAAGACATTCATTATCACGTTCTCACCTGACACTCAAGAGAGACAGAAGCTCAGTTCACATCTTTCTCTGATCACGTGCCCCTAGTTTAAAAACAAAAATCACTCTTTTATTAGGAGACTTATTCTTAGGCCCTGGGCCATCCCTGGAACTTGAGTTCTTATCCTAGTGGTAGCTAATTTCATATTCAAACCGTGACCTCCCTTGTGCTGAATTTAACCGTGAAGGGAGTGAGTTTTATTTCATGCGCTTTTATTCCAAGTCCTAGGCACGTAATAACTTTCTCAAGCTGGTTTATTTACATTCAATACTTATGTGGGAGAAGTGCCTCCATCAGCCTGGGAGTTGTCAGGGACACAGAGACAGTGAAACACAGTAAGGCTTAAAGAAGGAGGAGGAGTTTGGTGAGAAAGGAGAGGGAAGGCCTTCCAGGATGAGGGAACAGCATGCGGAAAGGCAAAGAGGCTGAGAGACCTGGCTGGGGTGGGGAACTCCCCGAGTAGCTCAGAGGAGATGACTCAGGCAGGCCTTGCTCAGAGAGCGTGGACTCCTCCTTGGCCACTAGAGGGAGGCCGTGAAAGACTTGAAGCAGGGAAGTGGCTTGAGCTGAAGATTCCGAAAGATGGCTGTAGCTGGAGTGGGTTTGATGGAGCCCAGGAGAGGCTGCAAGCCGGGAAATCAGTTACTAGACCATTGAAATAGTCCAGGTAGAGGCCAGAAGGGATTCAGCTGAGCCCGTGCCAACAGGATTGGAGGGGGGCCGTTAGGGTCCAGATTCCCAGGAGGGAGGCAGAAAGGAGTTGAGAGTGGCTCCTAGACTCCTGGGCTTAGGTCAGGAGGAAGACAGGGAGCGAGAGAGGAGGGCAGAGGGCAGAGGGCAGACGGCCAGAAGGCAAATGGAGCAGGAAGAGCCAGAGAAGTTGGAAGCCTGGAAGTTGGAGGCGGGAGACTCTTGAGAACTATGAGGAAACAGTAAGCGTAAATGGTGTGAGAGTTGGAGGTATTTTGTTTTTCACTTTGTTTTTCAAATTAAGAAAGTACCTCATTAGCAAAAATGGCACCCTGTTATTTTAAGCTTCTACTTACTTGAATGTGGACAAAACTGGTCTTTTTTATTTCTCCCCTAACAAATTACCTTTTTTATGTCATTAACCTTTTACTTATCAAAGAATTTCCTGCACTCTTTAAATCAGTGAGTTCTGACAGGTCATGAGAAGTTTCAGTAACAAGGAGTATGAGGTGTTGATTGTTTTATTTCTTTCAGAGTATTCACTGGAGAGAAGCTCTGAGCATCTTGAAGCTGGTGGTTTCTCGATCTGCCAGCCTAGTTTTGCCTTCCTACCAACACAGTGACCTCTCAAAGATAGAAATACATCGAGTGTGGACGAGTGCATCTAAGGAGTTACCTGGAAAAACCCTAGACTTCCACTTCGATATTTCAGAGGTATGTTAACTGAGTCCGTAAACTTTAGCATGAATGCATAGGGGCAAAGGTGAAAACTAGCTGCCTGGAGAACGGGAGGCTTAGTTTACATTTGTGGCAAATGAAAGCTTCTAAGGCCTAATGAGGTTCTGTTTCTTTAAGAGCATGTTTTTATTCATGGAGGCTCTCATTTGGCAGCTTTTAAAAACAGAAGCTAAAAATAAGAAAAATTTTTAATTAAAAAAAAAAAACAGAAGCTAACCTCAGCTATATAAAATGATTCCAGACACAATAAAGATGACTTTAGGAGTGGGTTACTAGTGGAGCCCAGGAGAGGCTGCAAGCCGGGAAATCAGTTACTAGACCATTGAAATAGTCCAGGTAGAGGCCAGAAGGGATTCAGCTGAGCCCGTGCCAACAGGATTGGAGGGGGGCCGTTAGGGTCCAGATTCCCAGGAGGGAGGCAGAAAGGAGTTGAGAGTGGCTCCTAGACTCCTGGGCTTAGGTCAGGAGGAAGACAGGGAGCGAGAGAGGAGGGCAGAGGGCAGAGGGCAGACGGCCAGAAGGCAAATGGAGCAGGAAGAGCCAGAGAAGTTGGAAGCCTGGAAGTTGGAGGCGGGAGACTCTTGAGAACTATGAGGAAACAGTAAGCGTAAATGGTGTGAGAGTTGGAGGTATTTTGTTTTTCACTTTGTTTTTCAAATTAAGAAAGTACCTCATTAGCAAAAATGGCACCCTGTTATTTTAAGCTTCTACTTACTTGAATGTGGACAAAACTGGTCTTTTTTATTTCTCCCCTAACAAATTACCTTTTTTATGTCATTAACCTTTTACTTATCAAAGAATTTCCTGCACTCTTTAAATCAGTGAGTTCTGACAGGTCATGAGAAGTTTCAGTAACAAGGAGTATGAGGTGTTGATTGTTTTATTTCTTTCAGAGTATTCACTGGAGAGAAGCTCTGAGCATCTTGAAGCTGGTGGTTTCTCGATCTGCCAGCCTAGTTTTGCCTTCCTACCAACACAGTGACCTCTCAAAGATAGAAATACATCGAGTGTGGACGAGTGCATCTAAGGAGTTACCTGGAAAAACCCTAGACTTCCACTTCGATATTTCAGAGGTATGTTAACTGAGTCCGTAAACTTTAGCATGAATGCATAGGGGCAAAGGTGAAAACTAGCTGCCTGGAGAACGGGAGGCTTAGTTTACATTTGTGGCAAATGAAAGCTTCTAAGGCCTAATGAGGTTCTGTTTCTTTAAGAGCATGTTTTTATTCATGGAGGCTCTCATTTGGCAGCTTTTAAAAACAGAAGCTAAAAATAAGAAAAAAAAAAATTTTTTAATTAAAAAAAAACAAAACAGAAGCTAACCTCAGCTATATAAAAATGATTCCAGACACAATAAAGATGACTTTAAAATGGAATGATCTTAAGCATTTTAAACTATGACCTTATTCTTTATCTGACGGCTGTCATGTTCTGTCTTGTCTCCGTAACCTTGTTTCTTGAACTGCAGCCAAACCAGCAAATGACCAAGATTTACAGGAATATGGAATCTGCCTTTGTGGTCATTTTCCCCCAAGTCATACTGTTGTTTTTCTTTTTAATAATTTTTTTAAGTTGATATGCTCTATTTTCATTTGTATTAAATTCCAGGACATTTTTTTTTTTTTCGGCCATGTAGTGTGAAGGATCTCAGTTCCCCAACCAGGGGTTGAACCCACGTCCCCTACAGTGGGAGCATGGAGTCCTAACAGCTAGACCACCAGGGAGGACCCCTACACTGCTTTTTATCATTTTTATGTGTTGAGAGGAGTACATTAATGTCAAGTTCATTTTTGTGGGTTTTCTTCGTTTTGAGCTGTACATTAAACAGTTTAGTATCAGTCACTCTTGGGTTGTATGAAAATGTAAGGCAGTCAGTGTGTTGTCTTTCTTGGCATGTGACACTGGATGTGGACTGATGTTGTTTACTGGGACCGCAAGGTCCAGTCAAGAGTAAAATCGTGAAATCAGTAACAGTATCTTGTATGTGTAAGTTCCACGGACGTGTCTCAATGTCGTGAGAAAAAATGTTGCTTGTTTAGTTTCTTCATAGTACTGTTAAATCCTGTGTACGTGCAGTGCATGCTCTGTACCGTCCAGTGTCCATTCAGCATAGAGTCCAGTGCACCCTCTAGGGTCCAGTCCAGTGTGCACTTCAGTGTACAGTCCAATGGACACTGTACAGTCCAGTACACAGGGTCCAGTCCAGTATTCAGTGTCTAGTCCAGGGTACAGTCCAGTGCACATCTGGAACACATCTGGGTAACAGCTGGATCATCAGAACTCACATCTGGACACATCTGGTATACATGTCCAGTGTATGTGTGTAAGGTCCAGTGTACATGTGTAAGGTCCAGTGTATATATCCAGTAGACACATCATTGTGCAGTCCACTGTATGTCCACTGTCAGTGCCTACCTTCCTGTGAATGACCCTGTCATTCTTAGAAGAAATGGCAAAGAACAGTCATTAGAGTCAGAGGAGGGAAGATTATATCACCAAATTGAACTGAACTGAAACTTGGATTGCTTGACACTGAGTTTAGGTCAGTAGCGTACCAGGGCGCGGTGGTAACGGGCCACATGAGCAACGCTCAGGAATGCTGCCAGCTGTTACCCTTCGTAGCTTAAAAGTGGTGGGAACAGTGACGCCAGGGAAGTCAGCACGCACTCCCAACCAGGGCTCTTGTTTACCCGAGAGTCCGTGTTCTAGCAGACAAGCCACGTTCACGCGTATGGTACTGTGAGTCCAAATGTGCGCCCACCCAACGTGTGACGGCATTAAAGTGCCTGGACGCCAGGTGCACCCAGTGCAGGGGCAGCGGTTCAAACCCCGCTTGGGACCACACAGTGGAGTCAAAACAAATCTACCACCAGAATACAGTTTAGGTAAGAATCTTGGCAGTCTAGAACGGAACAAAAGATTGTTACACTTTATTTTTCCTAATTGCCAAAGTTAAAACTTTTTCATACATAAACAGGCCACATTTGACTACAAAACAGATGGTTTTTTTCCTGTTTTGATGTAGGTTTCTACAGACTGAATTTATAACCATAGAACTCATTTTCAAAATGGTTGGCCAAGACCAGGTTACAGCTCATAGCTACGAGAGTGTGACAGAATGGCCACAGTAGCATTCACCTCATGGCTTTTGACCTCATGAGCCAGCTGATAAAAAGTCATCCACAAACATAGCGCTCAGAGCTCCCAGGGGTGGTAGACCCAGCTGTCCTCATTCTGCCTGAGGTTAGTCTGGGGGGAGGAGCTCCGAGCTGCCTCAGCACCAAGTTGCTGGCACCCCGTCTGACGAAAGCATATCAGATGAACACGGGCAGGCGTGCAGAAATGCAAGAAGGCCACATTTTCTTCTCAGCAACCTGACCTCATAAAGACAGTAAAAATTCCCGTGTCTCCTACAGCCATGCTCCCTCTGGGTTGTGGCTGGTTGCTGGCTGTCCACGCAGCCATCTGGACGTGGGAAGCTCAGAGAATAACTTCAATAATATGACCGCCTCATCGATTTAAAATGGAACTCAGCGAAGGCTTCCCTCGCGGGCCTTCACTGAAATGTCCTGCGCGAGCCATTCCTGCAGTCGCCTCACAGTGTCTCTCAGGTTTGCCACCCAGTGACTGCCTTCCCCTAGGTCATTAGGATTGACTGAACTGCCAGGGACTTGTGTAGCCTCCGGCGGCTCATTCTGCACTGTGCTCCGAGCAGCAGGAGGAGCAGAAGCCTTCCCAAGGTTTGGGAGCGGGGAGGGGGTGGGGAGTTGGTCTGCCAAAAGTGCAGCAAAGCATGGAGCGGTTGGGACAGTGCTGGTAAGATCTACCCAGGGAAACTGCCTTTGGGAAGGGCAGTCCACTTTTAATCCTTTTTCAAACACGTAAACCAGGACTTTATACACGCTGCTTTTTAAACCAGTACAAGAGAAGAAAGGAATGTGGAGGGAAGTCGAGACTTACGAAACTAAAATAAGGAGTCAAGAAGAAAAAACAGTCAGATTTACCTGTGGGTTCATGAATGAACTTCTGCAGGCTTGTACTTAAGTATTTTAGTCTCAGATATAGAAATACACCTGCTTTCCTATCTCTCTCACCCCATGAGCTATAAGTCCCCTAAAGCATAAACCATGGTCTGTCTACTTTGTAACTACGACCCGTACAGTGCCTGATGCATGGAGGTGCTTCATAAATATTCTCCATGAATATTTATGAAAGTGATCTGCTGACATGGTAACTACCAGCTCAATTAATTATGCTGCAGCCAGATTGGGTTTTTTCAAACAATGGTCCCATTGACTCTATCATTTCAACAGTCAGATGCAACTCTGTTTCGCTGCTGTTGTGATTTTGCTTTAAAGACTGGCCAGCTGTCCTCCATTCCGTGCCTTTTGAGGTTAGTCTGGGGGGAGGAGCTCCGAGCTGCCTCAGCACCAAGTTGCTGGCACCCCGTCTGACGAAAGCATATCAGATGAACACGGGCAGGCGTGCAGAAATGCAAGAAGGCCACATTTTCTTCTCAGCAACCTGACCTCATAAAGACAGTAAAAATTCCCGTGTCTCCTACAGCCATGCTCCCTCTGGGTTGTGGCTGGTTGCTGGCTGTCCACGCAGCCATCTGGACGTGGGAAGCTCAGAGAATAACTTCAATAATATGACCGCCTCATCGATTTAAAATGGAACTCAGCGAAGGCTTCCCTCGCGGGCCTTCACTGAAATGTCCTGCGCGAGCCATTCCTGCAGTCGCCTCACAGTGTCTCTCAGGTTTGCCACCCAGTGACTGCCTTCCCCTAGGTCATTAGGATTGACTGAACTGCCAGGGACTTGTGTAGCCTCCGGCGGCTCATTCTGCACTGTGCTCCGAGCAGCAGGAGGAGCAGAAGCCTTCCCAAGGTTTGGGAGCGGGGAGGGGGTGGGGAGTTGGTCTGCCAAAAGTGCAGCAAAGCATGGAGCGGTTGGGACAGTGCTGGTAAGATCTACCCAGGGAAACTGCCTTTGGGAAGGGCAGTCCACTTTTAATCCTTTTTCAAACACGTAAACCAGGACTTTATACACGCTGCTTTTTAAACCAGTACAAGAGAAGAAAGGAATGTGGAGGGAAGTCGAGACTTACGAAACTAAAATAAGGAGTCAAGAAGAAAAAACAGTCAGATTTACCTGTGGGTTCATGAATGAACTTCTGCAGGCTTGTACTTAAGTATTTTAGTCTCAGATATAGAAATACACCTGCTTTCCTATCTCTCTCACCCCATGAGCTATAAGTCCCCTAAAGCATAAACCATGGTCTGTCTACTTTGTAACTACGACCCGTACAGTGCCTGATGCATGGAGGTGCTTCATAAATATTCTCCATGAATATTTATGAAAGTGATCTGCTGACATGGTAACTACCAGCTCAATTAATTATGCTGCAGCCAGATTGGGTTTTTTCAAACAATGGTCTCATTGACTCTATCATTTCAACAGTCAGATGCAACTCTGTTTCGCTGCTGTTGTGATATTTAGCTTATATATGACATTAAGGTATCAAATCAGTGTTTTTCCATTTTTAACAGTTTTTACATTGCTTGCGGGAGTGGGAAGCTTACTCTGACTAAAGCTGATTCTGTTCCAAAGAGGTACGGAAGAGTAGCCCCAGAGACCCACCTGCTCCAGGAAGATGGGCCTGGAGAGACAGGTGGAGAATCGCCAGCCAGAGTCTGTCTTCTCTGAATGCAGGCCTACGAGCAGGTTTCCGCAGAGACCTCCCTGGGGCTAAAGTTCAGGTGCCTACCGGCCACCACACCCCAGACCTCTCAGGAAGTGAAATTTCTGAAGTGTTGCTCAAGAACTGACCTTATCCATTTAAATAATCAAAAAGATACAATTTAAATAAATTTTTAAATAGAGGTGTATCAAGATTGGTCAGTACAGGCTGAAATGAGGGGAAGGAGTTTTGGCCTTGTGTATAAGGAAGTTTTTTCAAGTGTAAACATCTGAAAAACTGATTTGCTTTCTTGCATGTTTTCCTTCTCATCTTACAGTCATTTCTAAGGTGTGCTTAAGAACAAGCAGTTGGATTTGTTTTCAGCTACTCAAGAGGGTGGGAAAGTGCTGAAGATGCAAAATGGTTTAAGATGTGCATTTGAACATCAGGGAAATGAGCCTCCGTGTAACCCTGAACTTCTCTCTGTTTTAACAAATACACAGTTCTTGGTTGCTGCTGGGAGAGAGCGACCCACACACCCAAGGGCTGTGGATGTGAGAGAAGAGCGTGTGCTTCTCTGCTCTTGTTCCTGCAGACGCCTGTCATTGGGAGACGGTATGATGAACTGCAGAGTTCCACTGGGCGAGATGGGAAGCCCAGGGCCATGGCCGTCACCCGGAGCGCGTCCTCCACCTCATCTGGTTCCAACTCCAACGTCCTCGTTCCTGTCAGCTGGAAAAGGCCCCAGTATTCCCAGGTAGAGTCCTCAACTCTCAGGATTCGACGGCAACTTAGGGGACTTGTGGAACACGGGATTTGGGCATCCACCATCCTGAGGATGCCCCCCTGGGCGTCAGCACTTCAGGCATGGGGATCTCGCGGTGTCTGTATTCCGAGGGAAGCCATTCTGCCTTTGAAGAGTTCCTTACATTGAGTTGAAGTAAGACACACGGTTGCTTCTTCTCACTGGTAGATCTTCCACGTGGCAGCTCTTCAAACACAGCCTACCCGCTCTACCACTCACCCAAGTGAGTCCTCCCTTCTCCAAATAATACATCCTAATTCTCCCAGCCAGGCCTCTGTGACAGGGCCGCATGCCCGGTGCCAGCCGCTGTCCTGCGAGCCGGCCCTCCAGTCAGGCTCTGTACCGCTGACGGCGAGGAGCAGAGCGGGCGGCCAGATTTCTCTGTGGTTCTGTTGTCTCTAGTCACTCTGGATGACTGCGTCACAGTACTGATGTCATCGGGTTCACTGTCAAGCAAAACCTGCACCTTATTTAGGGCTCTTTGAGTGACGTGTGCCAGAAACCCAGTGAAAAATTACCTTAAGTGGGGCTTCCCTGGTAGCTCAGTGATAAAAAATGAGTTCACCTGCCAGTGCAGGGGACATGGGTTCAATCCCTGACCTGGGAAGATCCCACATGCTGCGGAGCAACTACACCCGTGAGCCACAACTATGGAGCCTGTGCTCTAGAGCCTCGGAGCAGCAACTATTGAGCCCATGTGGCGCAGTTAAGAGAAGTCACTGCAACAAGAAGCCTGCTCACCTCAACTAGACAGTAGCCCCCACTCCCTGCAGCTAGAGAAGAGCTTGGAGCAGCAGTGAAAACCCACAATAGCCAAAAATAAATGAATGAATGAATAAATAAAAATTTTAAAACATTACCTTGAGTGAAAAAGGAAGGCGTTCACTCCCATATTAGGGCTTCAGACATAGCTGGAACCTAGCACATAGGATCCACAGACCCTCTCCCCTCTTCTCACGGCTCCATCTTACCATCCTGAAGTCCAGCGTTCCTCTCTGCTGACTTCGCACTCGGGCAGCCTCTTCCCTGTGAGGCACCAGGGACCTCCTGCAGCTCCAGATTTTCATGTTCTTTGTGCCTCTGACAGTTTCAAGACAGAGGCCCAGTATTCCCAGGTAGAGTCCTCAACTCTCAGGATTCGCGGCAACTTAGGGGACTTGTGGAACACGGGATTTGGGCATCCACCATCCTGAGGATGCCCCCTGGGCGCAGCACTTCAGGCATGGGGATCTCGCGGTGTCTGTATTCCGAGGGAAGCCATTCTGCCTTTGAAGAGTTCCTTACATTGAGTTGAAGTAAGACACACGGTTGCTTCTTCTCACTGGTAGATCTTCCACGTGGCAGCTCTTCAAACACAGCCTACCCGCTCTACCACTCACCCAAGTGAGTCCTCCCTTCTCCAAATAATACATCCTAATTCTCCCAGCCAGGCCTCTGTGACAGGGCCGCATGCCCGGTGCCAGCCGCTGTCCTGCGAGCCGGCCCTCCAGTCAGGCTCTGTACCGCTGACGGCGAGGAGCAGAGCGGGCGGCCAGATTTCTCTGTGGTTCTGTTGTCTCTAGTCACTCTGGATGACTGCGTCACAGTACTGATGTCATCGGGTTCACTGTCAAGCAAAACCTGCACCTTATTTAGGGCTCTTTGAGTGACGTGTGCCAGAAACCCAGTGAAAAATTACCTTAAGTGGGGCTTCCCTGGTAGCTCAGTGATAAAAAATGAGTTCACCTGCCAGTGCAGGGGACATGGGTTCAATCCCTGACCTGGGAAGATCCCACATGCTGCGGAGCAACTACACCCGTGAGCCACAACTATGGAGCCTGTGCTCTAGAGCCTCGGAGCAGCAACTATTGAGCCCATGTGGCGCAGTTAAGAGAAGTCACTGCAACAAGAAGCCTGCTCACCTCAACTAGACAGTAGCCCCCACTCCCTGCAGCTAGAGAAGAGCTTGGAGCAGCAGTGAAAACCCACAATAGCCAAAAATAAATGAATGAATGAATAAATAAAAATTTTAAAACATTACCTTGAGTGAAAAAGGAAGGCGTTCACTCCCATATTAGGGCTTCAGACATAGCTGGAACCTAGCACATAGGATCCACAGACCCTCTCCCCTCTTCTCACGGCTCCATCTTACCATCCTGAAGTCCAGCGTTCCTCTCTGCTGACTTCGCACTCGGGCAGCCTCTTCCCTGTGAGGCACCAGGGACCTCCTGCAGCTCCAGATTTTCATGTTCTTTGTGCCTCTGACAGTTTCAAGACAGAGGCCTTCCTCCCCGAAGTCCACAGCAATTCTAGAGAAAGGACTCTTACAATCTGTGCCAGGGAGGCAAAGCGCCCCCTGGTGGAAGAAGAGTCGTCATGAGATGAATTGAGGGACTTGGGGACCGGGCAAAGTGGGAGAAACTAGAGAAAACCCTAGTTTGCATGCCCAGCAGGACTCATCCTCACTCTCAGAGGTTTGAGGGGAGCCTAACAGCAACACCTGCTGGAGCCGAGCTGGTCCTCAGAGGGTGTCCATCATGTGCTTCAACAGAGAGCTCATGTCCTCTCTTGGGTGTTGGGAAAAGGGAAGATACACGCCCAGGCCAGTTCCACATTCCCCTACACGAGTTCCTTCCCAGAATTGTAAAATTGTAAAATGCCCACTAAAACCTAGAGAAAAGAGGGTAGTGAGTTTTCTGCCATTCTTTAGCATCAGAATCCTCCTGTCTTTGATCTTGAAGCGATACCACATTGAGTGTCTTGTCTACGATTTAAAACGGATGCAGGGAACTACCATTAAAAACAAAAATCTGTGCGTGATCCTAGCCTTCTTACAGTCTCCATATTAGATGAAAAAGGAAAAGAAAACCAGTCTTCAAGAGATATGGATGATTGCTTTAATAAGAGTAGTTCTGAAGCATGTTAAGAGTTTTTAGGCTCTAGTTACTCATCTTTTTCATTCCCAACTCACCAGTCATTCTGAGACCTACTTTACCTATGTCACTGGAAAATGTAATGGTTTGTGGAGGAATCCCAATGCTTAGGGAACTGAAAAGTAAGGTTTACGAAGAAAAGCAAAAGGACTTAAATCTGTTTAACGATAGGAAGAATAAGTTGAAAGGTTTAACGTGCCTTGTAAAAAATCAAATTCTGGGCTTCCCCTGGTGGTCCAGTGGGTAAGGACACCACCTTGCAGTGCAAGGGGTGCCGGTTCGATCCCTGGCCTGGGAAGATCCCACGTGCCGCGGAGCGGCTGGACTGATGTGTCCAATTACCGAGCCAGAGCTCTGGAGCGCATGCGCCCAGAGCCAGTGCTCTGCGACAACAGAGGCCACCACGATGGGAGGGCCCACAGGAGCCAAAGAACAAAGACGGATGAACATAGAGAAAGGAAAGACCAATAGAAGTGGCCCGCCCGCTCCCCTCCCTCCCCAACCCGACCCCCGCCCTAAATAAATAAATAAATAAATCTTTAAAAAAAAAAATCAAATTCTGTAAATCTGTTCTCCCACCTGCTCCCCTCCCTCCCCAACCCAACCCCCGCCCTAAATAAATAAATAAATAAATAAATCTTTAAAAAAAAAAATCAAATTCTGTAAATCTCTTCTCCTACCTGCTCCCCTCCCTCCCCAACCCAACCCCCGCCCTAAATAAATAAATAAATAAATCTTTAAAAAAAAAAATCAAATTCTGTAAAGCTGTTCTCCCATTTGAAGTAAACAGATCTGTGTTGTACATAAGAGATTAAGTCTAAGGAAGGGCTTGCTAATGACTGAAAGTTGTAGCAGACATTATCAAGAAACATTACCAAGGAAAGTAATGAGTATCTTATGAAGAACCAAGGGATTGATATTCACGTCCCCTTCTTGGGGAAAACTTGGATCAGCACTGTCCAGTAGACAGTGCAATTTAATTAATTTAATTAATGTGCAATTTAAAGTTTTCCAATAGTCACCTTTTGAAATAATGATTAAAAAAAACAGGTCAGGTTAATTTTAGTATCATTTTAACCTATCTAAAGTACTTTTCAACAGAGTCAATGCACTAGAATCACTGATGAGCTCTCTTGCGCTCTGTTTTCACACAAAGTTTCTGTGTATTTCCATCTCTCTGCCCCACTGGTCGTGTCTCCAGCAGGTTAGCCCTGTGTGGCTGATGGCTACAGAGTTAGAGCAGATTTGATCCCAGGACACCAGAATAAGACCTGCCTGTGTGCTTCTTTTCCAGAAGAGGACCAAAGAGAAGCTGGTGCATGTCCTTTCTCTGTGTGGCCAAGAAGTAGGATTAAGCAAAAATCCATCCGTAAGTTCTGCCGGGGTATCGTATGTATTGTATCCCTGGCCTGGGAAGATCCCACGTGCCGCGGAGCGGCTGGACTGATGTGTCCAATTACCGAGCCAGAGCTCTGGAGCGCATGCGCCCAGAGCCAGTGCTCTGCGACAACAGAGGCCACCACGATGGGAGGGCCCACAGGAGCCAAAGAACAAAGACGGATGAACATAGAGAAAGGAAAGACCAATAGAAGTGGCCCGCCCGCTCCCCTCCCTCCCCAACCCGACCCCCGCCCTAAATAAATAAATAAATAAATCTTTAAAAAAAAAAATCAAATTCTGTAAATCTGTTCTCCCACCTGCTCCCCTCCCTCCCCAACCCAAACCCCCCCCCAAAAAAAAAAAAAAAAAAAAAAAACTTTAAAAAAAAAAATCAAATTCTGTAAATCTCTTCTCCTACCTGCTCCCCTCCCTCCCCAACCCAACCCCCGCCCTAAATAAATAAATAAATAAATCTTTAAAAAAAAAAATCAAATTCTGTAAAGCTGTTCTCCCATTTGAAGTAAACAGATCTGTGTTGTACATAAGAGATTAAGTCTAAGGAAGGGCTTGCTAATGACTGAAAGTTGTAGCAGACATTATCAAGAAACATTACCAAGGAAAGTAATGAGTATCTTATGAAGAACCAAGGGATTGATATTCACGTCCCCTTCTTGGGGAAAACTTGGATCAGCACTGTCCAGTAGACAGTGCAATTTAATTAATTTAATTAATGTGCAATTTAAAGTTTTCCAATAGTCACCTTTTGAAATAATGATTAAAAAAAACAGGTCAGGTTAATTTTAGTATCATTTTAACCTATCTAAAGTACTTTTCAACAGAGTCAATGCACTAGAATCACTGATGAGCTCTCTTGCGCTCTGTTTTCACACAAAGTTTCTGTGTATTTCCATCTCTCTGCTCTCACTGGTCGTGTCTCCAGCAGGTTAGCCCTGTGTGGCTGATGGCTACAGAGTTAGAGCAGATTTGATCCCAGGACACCAGAATAAGACCTGCCTGTGTGCTTCTTTTCCAGAAGAGGACCAAAGAGAAGCTGGTGCATGTCCTTTCTCTGTGTGGCCAAGAAGTAGGATTAAGCAAAAATCCATCCGTAAGTTCTGCCGTGTATCGTATGTATTGTGATATCGTATCATTTTGTCTTTGGTCATGTAGTTTATTCAACTGGTCACCAGTATGCTCTCCACTGCCTAGAGCAGACCCTTAGATGACGTCTCTCCTCACTTCAGCTTTCAGTCTCACTTAGTTCAGAAAAAATGAAGTATGTTACTGGCTGTTTGCTCCAGGTAGCAAATTAAAACTTGATTATTTTACTTTTTAATATCTTGATTTTTAATGAATATGAAAACTTGTTTAAAATAGGTGTATGTGATTGTCTCATGCAACACCATACATGATATACACTCCTTGTGGGTGTGATTTAGGGAGGGGGGAGGGAAGGGGGCGGGCGGACCACTTCTATTGGTCTTTCATTTATTTAATTTCATCCATCTTCGTTCTTTGGCCCCTGTGGGCCTCCCATCGCGGTGGCCTCTCTCGTCGCAGAGCGCCGGCTCTGGGCGCATGCACTCTAGAGCTCCGGCTCGGTGATTGGACACATTGGTCCAGCCGCTCCGCGGCACATGGGATCTTCCCAGGCCAGGGATGGAATCGGAGCCCCTTGCACTGCAAGGCGGTGTCCTTACCCACTGGACCACCAGGGAAGCCCTGTGGGTGTCATTTTACTCTGTACACACAGTTGAGTGTGATGTCACTGTTTTACTCATGTAAAGGCTAAAATACTGATTTTTCTTTCTCATATAAGCTTCCACTGATACTACAGATGGGACTACATATATATGTACCACTGGTCTTTGAAATAAAATGAATAGCTGAAGGACCAGAAGTTAGCTTCTGAAGCTTTTTTAAAATGTATAAAATTCAATTGTGTATATGAGAACATTACAGCTAAGGGTTTGGTTTTGCCAGGTATTTTAATTTCATCTGTATCACAGCCTCTTTATTAGTAACTGAACTAGAAAATAGCAGACTATGTTATTTCTCAAGTAGAGTAAGAACTAACAAACAGGTTCTCTGTAGAGCTGCTATTTGAAATTCCAAAACGTGTACTGATGCAATTCGTGAGCAGGTGAGATATGAAAGACAGGTCCCTGCTGAAGTGCCAGGTGAAACTTCTGACCCTCCTGGAATGCGCTTCAGCAACAGGGGTGGCCTCCACGGAAGCCACCTTCTGAGTTACTGATTGGCGGGTTTGCTGCTGCTCCTGTGACATCATTGAGAGCAGAGGGGGCAGGGATGATGCCAGGAGGACGCAGCCTTGCAGCCCCCAGGTAGAGAGTGGGGGCCCCTCACCTCCACGGCAGCGCAGCCAGCCAGGGTCGTTTCTCTCCGCCCCTGTGGTTACACTTTCCGCTTCCGATCCAAACTGCCTGCTCCTGTGTTGAGGCCATTCCAGCTACTCTTACAAATAAGAAAAGCAGCCTTAACTAGGACAGGGAGCCCACGTTGGTTGACAAAGGGAGGGAAGGGGCGGCGGACCACTTCTATTGGTCTTTCATTTATTTAATTTCATCCATCTTCGTTCTTTGGCCCTGTGGGCCTCCCATCGCTGTGGCCTCTCGTCGCAGAGCGCCGGCTCTGGGCGCATGCACTCTAGAGCTCCGGCTCGGTGATTGGACACATTGGTCCAGCCGCTCCGCGGCACATGGGATCTTCCCAGGCCAGGGATGGAATCGGAGCCCCTTGCACTGCAAGGCGGTGTCCTTACCCACTGGACCACCAGGGAAGCCCTGTGGGTGTCATTTTACTCTGTACACACAGTTGAGTGTGATGTCACTGTTTTACTCATGTAAAGGCTAAAATACTGATTTTTCTTTCTCATATAAGCTTCCACTGATACTACAGATGGGACTACATATATATGTACCACTGGTCTTTGAAATAAAATGAATAGCTGAAGGACCAGAAGTTAGCTTCTGAAGCTTTTTTAAAATGTATAAAATTCAATTGTGTATATGAGAACATTACAGCTAAGGGTTTGGTTTTGCCAGGTATTTTAATTTCATCTGTATCACAGCCTCTTTATTAGTAACTGAACTAGAAAATAGCAGACTATGTTATTTCTCAAGTAGAGTAAGAACTAACAAACAGGTTCTCTGTAGAGCTGCTATTTGAAATTCCAAAACGTGTACTGATGCAATTCGTGAGCAGGTGAGATATGAAAGACAGGTCCCTGCTGAAGTGCCAGGTGAAACTTCTGACCCTCCTGGAATGCGCTTCAGCAACAGGGGTGGCCTCCACGGAAGCCACCTTCTGAGTTACTGATTGGCGGGTTTGCTGCTGCTCCTGTGACATCATTGAGAGCAGAGGGGGCAGGGATGATGCCAGGAGGACGCAGCCTTGCAGCCCCCAGGTAGAGAGTGGGGGCCCCTCACCTCCACGGCAGCGCAGCCAGCCAGGGTCGTTTCTCTCCGCCCCTGTGGTTACACTTTCCGCTTCCGATCCAAACTGCCTGCTCCTGTGTTGAGGCCATTCCAGCTACTCTTACAAATAAGAAAAGCAGCCTTAACTAGGACAGGGAGCCATCAGCTGAGAAAATCAGAATTCTAGTCTTTCCGTGGATGGACCTAGAGACTGTCATACAGAGTGAAGTCAGTCAGCAAGAGAAAACAAGTATCATATCATAGCACTTACATGTGGATGCTATAAAAACGGTACAAGGGAACTTAAGTGCAAAGCAGACCCAGAGACAGATGTTGAGAACAAACATGGATACCAAGGTGGGGCGAAAGGGTGGGACAAACTGGGAGATTTGGACTGACATACACACGACTATGCGTAAAACAGCTGACTAGTGAGAACTTACTGGATCGCACAGGGCACTCCACCAGCTGCTCTGGAGTGACCTAAATGGGCAGGAAATCTTCAAAGAGAAGGGATATATGTGTAGAGAGCTGATTTACTTTTCCTACAGCAGAAACTTACACGACATGGTAAAGCAGCTATACTGCTGTGAAAAGTAAAAGAAAAAAATTCTAGTCTCTGGTGTCTCATTGCCTAGCTGGCTGATTCTCCGTGCTTTTTATCTCATACCCATTTGTAATCCCTGTACAAACTGTGTCTTATACTATTTTATGAAAACCTAGTGCCAATCATTCTATGACAATTCTTTAAAATCCCTGGAGGAAAAATAGTATAGTTAAAATCCATTCACTTTTTCCTGTTGAGAGACATCTGTTATATTTACATTTTACAAATAGCTTTTACTTTGAAGGAAGACTGAGACGTCAGAGCAGTTCTCTTTTCCAACGGAAGCCACAAAACAGGTCCCTGCTGAAGTGCCAGGTGAAACTTCTGACCCTCCTGGAATGCGCTTCAGCAACAGGGGTGGCCTCCACGGAAGCCACCTTCTGAGTTACTGATTGGCGGGTTTGCTGCTGCTCCTGTGACATCATTGAGAGCAGAGGGGGCAGGGATGATGCCAGGAGGACGCAGCCTTGCAGCCCCCAGGTAGAGAGTGGGGGCCCCTCACCTCCACGGCAGCGCAGCCAGCCAGGGTCGTTTCTCTCCGCCCCTGTGGTTACACTTTCCGCTTCCGATCCAAACTGCCTGCTCCTGTGTTGAGGCCATTCCAGCTACTCTTACAAATAAGAAAAGCAGCCTTAACTAGGACAGGGAGCCATCAGCTGAGAAAATCAGAATTCTAGTCTTTCCGTGGATGGACCTAGAGACTGTCATACAGAGTGAAGTCAGTCAGCAAGAGAAAAACAAGTATCATATCATAGCACTTACATGTGGATGCTATAAAAACGGTACAAGGGAACTTAAGTGCAAAGCAGACCCAGAGACAGATGTTGAGAACAAACATGGATACCAAGGTGGGGCGAAAGGGTGGGACAAACTGGGAGATTTGGACTGACATACACACGACTATGCGTAAAACAGCTGACTAGTGAGAACTTACTGGATCGCACAGGGCACTCCACCAGCTGCTCTGGAGTGACCTAAATGGGCAGGAAATCTTCAAAGAGAAGGGATATATGTGTACGCAGAGCTGATTTACTTTTCCCTACAGCAGAAACTTACACGACATGGTAAAGCAGCTATACTGCTGTGAAAAGTAAAAGAAAAAAATTCTAGTCTCTGGTGTCTCATTGCCTAGCTGGCTGATTCTCCGTGCTTTTTATCTCATACCCATTTGTAATCCCTGTACAAACTGTGTCTTATACTATTTTATGAAAACCTAGTGCCAATCATTCTATGACAATTCTTTAAAATCCCTGGAGGAAAAATAGTATAGTTAAAATCCATTCACTTTTTCCTGTTGAGAGACATCTGTTATATTTACATTTTTACAAATAGCTTTTTACTTTGAAGGAAGACTGAGACGTCAGAGCAGTTAAATAAACAATACTGTTCATTTTATTTAGTATCAGTCAGTGCTCAGGAGAGGCTAGACAGCAGAACATTTAGATGTATTTCAAAGTGTTTTATTTCTAGTAAGTTATATTAAGATGGCCCAAGAAAAATAAACCTACACATAGAAGTTAATGTTAAAATGTTGATTTTCTAAAATTTTAATAGGGGAAGGTAAAAAAGGTTTGTTTAAATGAACAGGGCAGGAATTTAAGTGTGACTTTTGAGTACAGCTACTCGGCTTCTCTTCCTGTAATTCAAGTGAACAAGGTCTGTGCTTGTTGACTTCTGTTTCTTTTTCCTTACCAGTTTCTGGTTTATCTCTAAAAGGTTTAAATCCTTTGCTCTCACTGTTCATTCTACAGCAACATATCTTGGCATCAGTAGTCCTTAAAGGCTTAGGTGGTCATGTGTAGGTGGTGTGTGTGTGTGAAGTCTGTACAGCCTCTCACCTCGGGCAGCGTAGAAACAATGGAAAATTTCTTGGCTGCTGCAGAGTGTGAACACGGACACGCTCAGCTGAAACACCCCCCAGACAAACACACGGAGGATCCAGTCCTCATTCAGTGGCAGCTATTTGACTCTTGAACATTTTCCTAGTGCGGGAACTTGCGTCTCTGCCACAAGTTTAATCTGAAGGCACCTGTCCAACATAAATAGTAGAAGAACATTCTAAAAATACCCGCGTAAGGAATTAGGTGCGTACTGGAAGCACAGTGCTACGAGGAGCCGGTCCCAGGGTCTGCAGCACAGACCACCGGACGGAGCGCGGTTTCCCAGGAGAGCCCTCTTGGTTTGTAGGTGATCTTCTCCTCGTGCGGAGACCTGGACCTGCTGGAGCATCAGGCGAGCCTGGTGTCGTCGGAGGACGGGGCCCGGGAGCAGGAGAACATGGACGACACCAACAGCGAGCAGCAGTTCCGGGTCTTCAGAGACTTCGACTTCCTGGACGTGGAGCTGGAGGATGGAGAGGTAGGCAGGCGCAGGCTCGGTGACAGCCATTCATTCAACCTTGTCCTCGCTGAAAATAGTATAGTTAAAATCCATTCACTTTTTCCTGTTGAGAGACATCTGTTATATTTACATTTTACAAATAGCTTTTACTTTGAAGGAAGACTGAGACGTCAGAGCAGTTAAATAAACAATACTGTTCATTTTATTTAGTATCAGTCAGTGCTCAGGAGAGGCTAGACAGCAGAACATTTAGATGTATTTCAAAGTGTTTTATTTCTAGTAAGTTATATTAAGATGGCCCAAGAAAAATAAACCTACACATAGAAGTTAATGTTAAAATGTTGATTTTCTAAAATTTTAATAGGGGAAGGTAAAAAAGGTTTGTTTAAATGAACAGGGCAGGAATTTAAGTGTGACTTTTGAGTACAGCTACTCGGCTTCTCTTCCTGTAATTCAAGTGAACAAGGTCTGTGCTTGTTGACTTCTGTTTCTTTTTCCTTACCAGTTTCTGGTTTATCTCTAAAAGGTTTAAATCCTTTGCTCTCACTGTTCATTCTACAGCAACATATCTTGGCATCAGTAGTCCTTAAAGGCTTAGGTGGTCATGTGTAGGTGGTGTGTGTGTGTGAAGTCTGTACAGCCTCTCACCTCGGGCAGCGTAGAAACAATGGAAAATTTCTTGGCTGCTGCAGAGTGTGAACACGGACACGCTCAGCTGAAACACCCCCCAGACAAACACACGGAGGATCCAGTCCTCATTCAGTGGCAGCTATTTGACTCTTGAACATTTTCCTAGTGCGGGAACTTGCGTCTCTGCCACAAGTTTAATCTGAAGGCACCTGTCCAACATAAATAGTAGAAGAACATTCTAAAAATACCCGCGTAAGGAATTAGGTGCGTACTGGAAGCACAGTGCTACGAGGAGCCGGTCCCAGGGTCTGCAGCACAGACCACCGGACGGAGCGCGGTTTCCCAGGAGAGCCCTCTTGGTTTGTAGGTGATCTTCTCCTCGTGCGGAGACCTGGACCTGCTGGAGCATCAGGCGAGCCTGGTGTCGTCGGAGGACGGGGCCCGGGAGCAGGAGAACATGGACGACACCAACAGCGAGCAGCAGTTCCGGGTCTTCAGAGACTTCGACTTCCTGGACGTGGAGCTGGAGGATGGAGAGGTAGGCAGGCGCAGGCTCGGTGACAGCCATTCATTCAACCTTGTCCTCGCTGACAAAACGGTTTATTTCTACCTGCTACAAAGGGAGTTCTTTCAAGAGGAAGCTTGTAAACTTTATTTTGGATCTGTTTATTTAAGTACAGCAACTTAACTTGCGCAGAAGTCACCACACCCTTCCTGTCTGAGCCCGGGGCCAGAGCTGCCGAGGTCTTTCTAAATGGCAGAGGTCTGACTTTGAGTGACCACACAGAGACTGAGTGTGTGTAGTCCACAGGTGAACTTAAAAAAAAAAAATCACAAACTCTGAAGGTCTGAGCCTGTTCTCTGGTACCTGGGTAAAACATGCAAACCTTTTCATTATTTTAAACGTGAAATTACTCATCCGGGATGACTTCAAAGCATGCCTGCTGCTGCAGCCTGTGATCTTAGCCTGAGGGCTCGGCACCTTTGTGCTGCTTGAAATCCTCAGACCTTGAAACTAGAGGTAACACAGATGAGAGCTCCTGGCTCTGGTTCTGGATGGCTCTTGATGCCTGGAGCAGCTGGCTTCAAGTCTGAACAGGCAAGGCAGATCTGTGGACTGGAGTGATCGTTGTGGTAGCCAGATGCTTTCAGTTAGGAGTCCTGTTTTTAAAACTGGGTGGGGAAGGAAGGGCATCGTTTCCATAGATCAGGGGCCTGTTCCAGCAAAGAGGCAGGCTCTTTCCTTCTGGGACGGACACTCTGTTCCCTCCAATGAGGTGGCATCTGGAAAAATGCCTTGTACTCAGCCTGGTGTGGGGTGGGCTTCACATTCTATTTCCCAGACAACGGGCTTTCTGCCAGTCACAGGTAAAACTGAAGCCCAGGTTCCAAGCTTCTCATCCTGTGGCCGGTGGCAGTAGGAGAACTGTTAGTAGCTCAGTCATGTCCATGGGATTCTCCAGGCAAGAATACTGCAGTGGGGTGCCATGCCCTCCTCTGGGGGATCTTCCCAGCCCAGGGATAAAATCCACGTCTCCTGCCTCGCAGACAGATTCTTTACCATCTGAGCAGCAGTTCCGGGGCTTCAGAGACTTCGACGTCCTGGACGTGGAGCTGGAGGATGGAGAGGTAGGCAGGCGCAGGCTCGGTGACAGCCATTCATTCAACCTTGTCCTCGCTGACAAAACGGTTTATTTCTACCTGCTACAAAGGGAGTTCTTTCAAGAGGAAGCTTGTAAACTTTATTTTGGATCTGTTTATTTAAGTACAGCAACTTAACTTGCGCAGAAGTCACCACACCCTTCCTGTCTGAGCCGGGGCCAGAGCTGCCGAGGTCTTTCTAAATGGCAGAGGTCTGACTTTGAGTGACCACACAGAGACTGAGTGTGTGTAGTCCACAGGTGAACTTAAAAAAAAAAAATCACAAACTCTGAAGGTCTGAGCCTGTTCTCTGGTACCTGGGTAAAACATGCAAACCTTTTCATTATTTTAAACGTGAAATTACTCATCCGGGATGACTTCAAAGCATGCCTGCTGCTGCAGCCTGTGATCTTAGCCTGAGGGCTCGGCACCTTTGTGCTGCTTGAAATCCTCAGACCTTGAAACTAGAGGTAACACAGATGAGAGCTCCTGGCTCTGGTTCTGGATGGCTCTTGATGCCTGGAGCAGCTGGCTTCAAGTCTGAACAGGCAAGGCAGATCTGTGGACTGGAGTGATCGTTGTGGTAGCCAGATGCTTTCAGTTAGGAGTCCTGTTTTTAAAACTGGGTGGGGAAGGAAGGGCATCGTTTCCATAGATCAGGGGCCTGTTCCAGCAAAGAGGCAGGCTCTTTCCTTCTGGGACGGACACTCTGTTCCCTCCAATGAGGTGGCATCTGGAAAAATGCCTTGTACTCAGCCTGGTGTGGGGTGGGCTTCACATTCTATTTCCCAGACAACGGGCTTTCTGCCAGTCACAGGTAAAACTGAAGCCCAGGTTCCAAGCTTCTCATCCTGTGGCCGGTGGCAGTAGGAGAACTGTTAGTAGCTCAGTCATGTCCATGGGATTCTCCAGGCAAGAATACTGCAGTGGGGTGCCATGCCCTCCTCTGGGGGATCTTCCCAGCCCAGGGATAAAATCCACGTCTCCTGCCTCGCAGACAGATTCTTTACCATCTGAGCCACCAGGGAAGCCCTATGGGCAGGTGGGCACCTCCTAACTATAATTTGTGGGAAATGGTACTTCAGGTAACTGCTTACCTTCCCTAAAAGAATACGCTTGCTGACCAATCCACTTATGTCATGGTGAGGCATGGAGCTGTCCGTTTCTGTCCTTACTGGCCACTGATGACTCTGGCTGTCTGTGCTGATAAGGAATTTAAAAAAAAAATAGTGATTATATTATCTTGTATGATTAAGATTTTATAAGAAACTCAAGAATGTGAAAGTATATACTTTTTCCAAATAAAACCATTTGAGAATGTTACTTCTCCATAAGGCTATAAAAAGGGATTCTAGCCTGCTTACGGAGTGGCAGATGGTCAAAGCAGGTCCAGCTCTGACTTTAGCTCAGCCTCTGGCCCCACATAAGCCTCGATGTGGCTTCTCTTGCTGTCCTCACCTATTGAATGGGGGTGACGGTACCTGCCTGGAGAGTTGCTGAGAGGGATCGAGTAAGATGACCTATGTGGAGCTTCTCACATCACCTCAGGCACAGAACAGGCATTCTAAATGTGAATTCCTTTGTAGTGACAATGGTGAGTTATTTCAGTATTTCCTCATCTGCAAAAAGCAAGCATATTTGGCTTCTAGATCAAAACATATTTTTAAAAAAAGGCAAGGTTCTTGTCATATCTATTCCTTTTCATTAAATAGTTTCAGAATTTACTGACTAAATCTTTAAGGGCTTACCTGTGAACCAACTCTTGAGAGTCTTAAAAGGGTGCTGGGTCTTTGCTGTTAATTGCACCTCAGCAGTGGAACAGATCCTGATCACAAACACTTCTGGTTTTGTGAGCAGGATCAGGTGAGGCCACCTTTTTTTCCCCCAGCAGATGACCCTTTCCATGACACTGCAGTTTTCTCACACATAAAAATTTAGGCATTCCAAAAAAAAAACTGTTGAGGAGACCAAAGTTGTTACTGAAGTGGAAGCTATTTCAGAAAGTATATTTATGATTTGTTACCAGCTACATCATCCACCACTAAGAGGTTTGGAATTTCCGGGATTTGGTACTTATTTTTATCTTTGGGGTTTGTGTATCTTTGCCTTTTTTTTAAAGTTACATCTAAGTATATACTGTTAGTTGCTGTTGTGTTAAAACTAAGACAAATGCACTTGAGTGTCTGTAATATAATCATTTTAAATAGACCTCTTATTTGTTTCTCTGTGCATTCAATCTGCTACCCAGGAACTTCAGGTAAGAGGATGCTGTTTTCAATTCAGATACGCTAGTAGATATTTTGCATCATTGCAGATTTATAACAATATACTTGCTTTTTCCCCTCCCTTGGAGAGTATGTATGCCTATTTGCACATTTACACTGAGGTGTGTTTGATAGAAGTTTTTTTCTTGGTTGTTCTAGAAGGGAAATATTTGCTAAACTATAAATACATTTTAAAATATAAATAGTTTCAAAATTTTTATATGTCTAGTTCTGGAAGTTGCATGATTCTGTCTCTTGAGAGAAAGTAAGTTTTTAAAAGTATGATCCATGGAAATCCTATAATCTCTCATTAGGCAGTTGCACAACTAGATCAGTTTTGTGGTTAAATTCTTTTATTAAAAGCAAAATCAATCACCTTCATCCAACAATATGCTACATCCACTTCCAATCAACTGCTTTTATTTCCAGGAATTAGGAGCTATCTTTGTAGGGTGACTATCCAAGGGAGGACCCAGACAGCAGGCATAAGCCAGGGTTATCCTAGAAGATAACCTGATCCAGGAGCACCCTGTATCTATGTCATATAGACTAGTAAGTCTAAGCAGGAAAATCATGGGAACATGTTTTGACCATCTAAGTTCCTTTCATAGTAATTCTTTTTTGGAATTCCAATATCAAAGAATATGATTTCCACCATTTCTAGAGTATTCCATTGAGAACAGTTTCTCACCTCTAGAGGAATCCCAGCATGGTTATTTACGTTTGATAACTGACACATGCCCGCTGTCCATCAGGGAAGCTGAACCATCTTCTAAATCTCACATGTAGAAAATCTGACTTAATCAGTGAAACTCTGTCTTGGCTTTGAACCTACAGGTAACATAAAACACAAATGTGACATTTGGGTGTTCTATGCTGTGGGAAGGAATGCCCCTATTGACCGTTAATCACCATGGACTCCAGCACAGGCAAGGCTGCTGTTCCTCTCCACTCCTCCGCCAACACCAGGGAAACAGTTTCAGCATCCTTGCCTCTGATGGAATTACAGAATCCTAAAAAGGCAAATTTACCCACTTGAGTGTCTGTAATATAATCATTTTAAATAGACCTCTTATTTGTTTCTCTGTGCATTCAATCTGCTACCCAGGAACTTCAGGTAAGAGGATGCTGTTTTCAATTCAGATACGCTAGTAGATATTTTGCATCATTGCAGATTTATAACAATATACTTGCTTTTTCCCCTCCCTTGGAGAGTATGTATGCCTATTTGCACATTTACACTGAGGTGTGTTTGATAGAAGTTTTTTTCTTGGTTGTTCTAGAAGGGAAATATTTGCTAAACTATAAATACATTTTAAAATATAAATAGTTTCAAAATTTTTATATGTCTAGTTCTGGAAGTTGCATGATTCTGTCTCTTGAGAGAAAGTAAGTTTTTAAAAGTATGATCCATGGAAATCCTATAATCTCTCATTAGGCAGTTGCACAACTAGATCAGTTTTGTGGTTAAATTCTTTTATTAAAAGCAAAATCAATCACCTTCATCCAACAATATGCTACATCCACTTCCAATCAACTGCTTTTATTTCCAGGAATTAGGAGCTATCTTTGTAGGGTGACTATCCAAGGGAGGACCCAGACAGCAGGCATAAGCCAGGGTTATCCTAGAAGATAACCTGATCCAGGAGCACCCTGTATCTATGTCATATAGACTAGTAAGTCTAAGCAGGAAAATCATGGGAACATGTTTTGACCATCTAAGTTCCTTTCATAGTAATTCTTTTTTGGAATTCCAATATCAAAGAATATGATTTCCACCATTTCTAGAGTATTCCATTGAGAACAGTTTCTCACCTCTAGAGGAATCCCAGCATGGTTATTTACGTTTGATAACTGACACATGCCCGCTGTCCATCAGGGAAGCTGAACCATCTTCTAAATCTCACATGTAGAAAATCTGACTTAATCAGTGAAACTCTGTCTTGGCTTTGAACCTACAGGTAACATAAAACACAAATGTGACATTTGGGTGTTCTATGCTGTGGGAAGGAATGCCCCTATTGACCGTTAATCACCATGGACTCCAGCACAGGCAAGGCTGCTGTTCCTCTCCACTCCTCCGCCAACACCAGGGAAACAGTTTCAGCATCCTTGCCTCTGATGGAATTACAGAATCCTCTAGCAAGACATGAGATACCAGCCCTGCAAAGACAGTTTCCCTGACTCCCAGTTCCCGTGCCTGGCTCATTCAGGCCTTCACCTGTGGTCCCGTCAGCAGCACCAGCTGTCTGTGCCCAGTGCAGCACTTCCTGCCCTGGATGTCTGTATTTCCTGGCCAGCTCAGAGCAAGCCTGCTTCTGGTTGCTGCCGGAGACACTTCATCCAACCCACTCATTGATTTGGTGCAAGAGAATCAGTTCTGTGAATCTGTTTCACAGTCGTACATTTTTCCAAGTAATTTTCCCATTCTTTTTTCTCTGTTGTCTAATCTCATTTTTCTTAACCCTCTTTATTTCTTCACATACACTATTTTCTTTTTCTTCCTGGAACTCTTGCCTCTTCCACATTTTTCTTCATTCTTTCCCTGAGACAGCTATTTTAAAATGCCAACACAATAGTAAGCCTTCTCTACCAGGAAATATAAAATCATTTCATGGTAATGTATCACAGTCATAAGAGATACAAGGTACAGATACAGCTATAAATTGTGGAAACCATATTTTGAGTCTTATAATCAAACAGTCCGAAGGATAATCAAAAATATCGTAAGTGGGTAAATAATGAGAATTTCCACACAATATCTAGAATGTGTTCAGGATTCTTACCTGTTGCATCCCACCACAAATAGCCAAAACAGACTTTGGGAAAGCTAAGCATCTTTTATATCCGAGATCTGTGAGAATGGTAGGCTTTGCAGGAGCCAGAAAATATAGACCCTTAAAACAGGAGGAAAATTAAATCAACTTAAAGCTCATTAATTTTAATAGTAATTTACATCTCTCCCTGAAATTGTATTAGTATGCTATTTACGGAGCTCTTATCAGAAAGTTTACTACAGTGAACCATCTGTGTTTCAAATGACAAGATTCATTGCTAGATTTTATTCAGATTACCTATTTGATTTAGGTTAAAATTTGCTTACCCCTGGGTGAGTAATACTTTCTTGCTTTCTTCCTAGAGAGAAAAATAAAACCCAGGTTAGTTTTCAGTTTATTCATTACATAAACTTATTTAATATCTGAGAAACTGTAAAGACAGTCTGAGACACATCTGAAGTCTATATTGAACGCTCTGCATGGCCACTTGGTCCAGTTCTAAGGGCAGAGGAACAGTTCAGCCATGGTCCTTTGTACGGAGAGTCTGTCCAGGGCCAGGGAGGGACCTCTTCTGTGTTGGGACAGTTGGTTAAAGACGAGCCTAAAGCAAAACTGAAGTCTTGCTGCTCTGGCCTCTGCATCGTGCATGACTGTCCGACTGCGCCCGGCTGCTCTCTGACCCCGTTTAACTCTGCACTTCATCTGTGAAAACTGCTGCAGCAGGAACAGGCTGGAATGTGGACCTAATGCTCTCCAACTTAATACCCTGAACATGTGGACTATGCCACAGGCCATTTTTCTTAACCCTCTTTATTTCTTCACATACACTATTTTCTTTTTCTTCCTGGAACTCTTGCCTCTTCCACATTTTTCTTCATTCTTTCCCTGAGACAGCTATTTTAAAATGCCAACACAATAGTAAGCCTTCTCTACCAGGAAATATAAAATCATTTCATGGTAATGTATCACAGTCATAAGAGATACAAGGTACAGATACAGCTATAAATTGTGGAAACCATATTTTGAGTCTTATAATCAAACAGTCCGAAGGATAATCAAAAATATCGTAAGTGGGTAAATAATGAGAATTTCCACACAATATCTAGAATGTGTTCAGGATTCTTACCTGTTGCATCCCACCACAAATAGCCAAAACAGACTTTGGGAAAGCTAAGCATCTTTTATATCCGAGATCTGTGAGAATGGTAGGCTTTGCAGGAGCCAGAAAATATAGACCCTTAAAACAGGAGGAAAATTAAATCAACTTAAAGCTCATTAATTTTAATAGTAATTTACATCTCTCCCTGAAATTGTATTAGTATGCTATTTACGGAGCTCTTATCAGAAAGTTTACTACAGTGAACCATCTGTGTTTCAAATGACAAGATTCATTGCTAGATTTTATTCAGATTACCTATTTGATTTAGGTTAAAATTTGCTTACCCCTGGGTGAGTAATACTTTCTTGCTTTCTTCCTAGAGAGAAAAATAAAACCCAGGTTAGTTTTCAGTTTATTCATTACATAAACTTATTTAATATCTGAGAAACTGTAAAGACAGTCTGAGACACATCTGAAGTCTATATTGAACGCTCTGCATGGCCACTTGGTCCAGTTCTAAGGGCAGAGGAACAGTTCAGCCATGGTCCTTTGTACGGAGAGTCTGTCCAGGGCCAGGGAGGGACCTCTTCTGTGTTGGGACAGTTGGTTAAAGACGAGCCTAAAGCAAAACTGAAGTCTTGCTGCTCTGGCCTCTGCATCGTGCATGACTGTCCGACTGCGCCCGGCTGCTCTCTGACCCCGTTTAACTCTGCACTTCATCTGTGAAAACTGCTGCAGCAGGAACAGGCTGGAATGTGGACCTAATGCTCTCCAACTTAATACCCTGAACATGTGGACTATGCCACAGGCACAGCCCTTCCTGTTTCTCCTGAGAACAGTACTCAGCAAGGCGACAGGGGTGGGAGGTTGGGGCAGGAACACCGCTGATGAAGCTGTTCTAATATTAAGTCTCTTTCTGATAGACTCTGTTAACATGGATCTTTGATAGAGTACCCCCAAATCAACTTGTGAGATGACATTACCCCACGGTACCCAAGAGGAGTGTATAATCATGTCCATCTGTCATTTAATACGCATTTAGGTGAAAAGTAGTGTGGTGTTTTACTGCTTTTCACAACACGTAAGCAAAATGCTGGGTGCCCATGTCTGTGAGGGGAGGGCTTGAGAGTTCAGGGTGTACAGACTGATGCTAAGCGATGGCTGACCGGGTGTGTGAAGGTGTGCCTGCAGGAGGATTCTGGCCCTCAAAAGCAGCTGATGGTGTGATTTCAGGGCGAGAGCATGGACAACTTCAACTGGGGTGTCCGCAGGCGCTCTCTGGACAGCCTGGACAAATGCGACCTCCAGCTGCTGGAGGAGCACCAGCTCTCAGGAAGCTCTCCCAGCCTTGATAAAATGAACCACGAGGATTCCGATGAGTCCTCGGAGGAGGAGGACCTCCCCACCAGCCAGATCCTGGAGCACACGGACCTTGTAAGTAGGAACGCTCCACCTGTTCTTCCCAAGGAAGAGCTGCTAGTCGTTCCCAAGGCAGAGCTGCTAGTTGTTCCCAAGGAAGAGCTGCTGGTCGTTCAGGCGGGAGGGCAGTTCCCTACTAAAGAGACCTCCTGCAGCTGCCAAGCTCAACTCTGAGACATTGGCTGGGGTCTGTCTGATTCTAACCAGCCTCTTGGCTGGAGGCTGCCCATGGAGACAAGCACTGGGGGATTCATAAGCCCTGAATGCCATCAGATCTGTTCAGGCCTAGATTTTCCCTAAATAGCTTATTATGCTGAACTATCTTTAAAAAAAAAAAAAAAAAAAAAATTGTAAGTTTGAGGAAATAAGACATTCTCGTGGGATAATCTGGAAAGAGACGTCTTTGTGTTTTCCAGTGCTGGACCCTGCCAGCTGCGGGGTGTAAGTTCTGATGACAGGGAGGTATGTATTGATATGTTCAATAGTGAGCACCTGTCCCCCAGCAGCCAGCTTGTACACTGGTTTGTACTCTTATGTAGAAAATAATCAGAGCTTGTCACACGATGTTGTCTTTCCTTTGCTTCATTGACAGATCATGAATCTTTCCCATTCTAATATTAAGTCTCTTTCTGATGGAATGCTTTGATAGAGTACCCCCAAATCAACTTGTGAGATGACATTACCCCACGGTACCCAAGAGGAGTGTATAATCATGTCCATCTGTCATTTAATACGCATTTAGGTGAAAAGTAGTGTGGTGTTTTACTGCTTTTCACAACACGTAAGCAAAATGCTGGGTGCCCATGTCTGTGAGGGGAGGGCTTGAGAGTTCAGGGTGTACAGACTGATGCTAAGCGATGGCTGACCGGGTGTGTGAAGGTGTGCCTGCAGGAGGATTCTGGCCCTCAAAAGCAGCTGATGGTGTGATTTCAGGGCGAGAGCATGGACAACTTCAACTGGGGTGTCCGCAGGCGCTCTCTGGACAGCCTGGACAAATGCGACCTCCAGCTGCTGGAGGAGCACCAGCTCTCAGGAAGCTCTCCCAGCCTTGATAAAATGAACCACGAGGATTCCGATGAGTCCTCGGAGGAGGAGGACCTCCCCACCAGCCAGATCCTGGAGCACACGGACCTTGTAAGTAGGAACGCTCCACCTGTTCTTCCCAAGGAAGAGCTGCTAGTCGTTCCCAAGGCAGAGCTGCTAGTTGTTCCCAAGGAAGAGCTGCTGGTCGTTCAGGCGGGAGGGCAGTTCCCTACTAAAGAGACCTCCTGCAGCTGCCAAGCTCAACTCTGAGACATTGGCTGGGGTCTGTCTGATTCTAACCAGCCTCTTGGCTGGAGGCTGCCCATGGAGACAAGCACTGGGGGATTCATAAGCCCTGAATGCCATCAGATCTGTTCAGGCCTAGATTTTCCCTAAATAGCTTATTATGCTGAACTATCTTTAAAAAAAAAAAAAAAAAAAAAATTGTAAGTTTGAGGAAATAAGACATTCTCGTGGGATAATCTGGAAAGAGACGTCTTTGTGTTTTCCAGTGCTGGACCCTGCCAGCTGCGGGGTGTAAGTTCTGATGACAGGGAGGTATGTATTGATATGTTCAATAGTGAGCACCTGTCCCCCAGCAGCCAGCTTGTACACTGGTTTGTACTCTTATGTAGAAAATAATCAGAGCTTGTCACACGATGTTGTCTTTCCTTTGCTTCATTGACAGATCATGAATCTTTCCCCATCGGAGGAGACTAACCCCATGGAGTCGCTCACGACCACCTGCGATCTGACCGCCACTGACCCTCACTCCTTTAACACCAGGATGGCTAGCTTTGATGCTGCTCTGCCTGATATGAATAATCTTCAGATTTCTGAGGGCTCAAAGGTAAAGAGATTTTGGCACTCATTGGTTGTGGTTTTCTTTCAAAAAAAAAAAAACAAGAGTACTTTCAATTTTCTGAGTGTTCTCAGTGGTTTATAAGTGGAGGGACTATGTCATTTTCTATTTTTTTGAAAGAGTTGTTAGTGCCTCCTAAGTGTAGGTTTTAAAGTTGCTTTACTCTCAGCGGACCTGAGCAACCGTCTTTTTGTGGGTTGAAAAACATTTGATTTGAGGTCCTTCCAAGAGCAAACGTTTTCCATTTTCCATAATGCACAAACACTGATGAACAGGGCAACAAATGTCTGAGATCGCTGAGACTGGGAAACTGCAGTTCTTTGTCCTGACTTTTATAAAACAGTCTGTTAAGTGAGGTGTGGTGTGGGTGTGTGCCTATACTGGCGAGCATTTTTTCCTATGTAGGAGCCAATTATACAGGCTCTGCATTGACTCCGTTCTTGCCTTTCGTTGGACTATCACAATTTTCAGTATCAGTCACAGTATTCTGAACAAAACTGTCCTCATCAGGCTCTCTGAGGAGAAAAGTAAGTAATGGATACAATTTCCTTATTTAAAAGGTCAACTTTTTTAACAATCTAAAAATGTGTATTTCATTGAAGGTTTATTGATTTCCATAAGCTATCTTGTCCATAAAACTATCAACTCCCACTCTGTTCACACAGATGCCACATAAATGGTACATTAGTACTTTATTTCCTTATCTTGGACAACCCAAATAGCCTATTGCTATTAGGATCAAGTTTTCTTCACCTAGCATTTGGTTATGGTGGTGTAAGTTTAAATGAGAAAATAGGAAAAAGGAAAAAAAAACATAGAAAACAAGCAAAAAAAATTAAGTATATTCTTTCTGATGCTTCTACTAGAAAAATATAATATTAGCTATTCTGGGTTCTTATACAATGTAGTAAATATATGTCTGAGGTCTAGCAAAACTGTAAAGGGAAACGAACCAAATTGAAGTCAGTTTAGAAATAATTTTTAAGCTTCAGTATTTTTAAGACTTCCCCTTTGCTAAAGGACCATGATCAGGATCCTGAGAATTAGGAGAGTCCTTTTTTAGCCACAAAAGGGGCCAGAAAGGAAACTTGTCTGAGATTAAAATGCCAGAATCTTTGAAACTAAACTTTGTGGGAAGGACATTATAAAATAAATGTGAAGTTATTAGCATCTGTCATTTCTCAGTCTTGCAGTGGTCAACTTCTGTTTTGAATACTAACTTACATAGATTTCTCATACAAACCATTGTGGAAGTAGTGGTGTTTTTATGGACTCACACAGAAATCTATCAGGGAAAGACTGAGTCTCATTTCTGAAAAGTTATCTGTTTTTAAAATCAGCTGGGCTTCTGCAAACTTTAATGTATCTGTGATATTAGAGAAAGCAGAAGATGTTTGTATAAGATCTCAGCCTGCCCCCAATAGATTAAGTTTATATACACTAATGACCCTGGCCAGTCAGCAGTTCCATTGGCACCGGTCTAGTTTTAAAGAGCTGGAAGAATCAGATATGGATAAGCCTCTGAAACTCAGTATTTATGAGCAGCTCCTTCAAAGACATGAGATAACCTATTTCCCTAACATTTCTGTAAACATTCCTAATTTCCCCACTTAATCCTAGATACAAAATACTAAAGGGGCAGCCAGATGCCGGCCTGGGATAACTCTTAATTTCATATGTATGCCTGTTTCCCTCTCATTTTGTCTTTGTTTTAAGAAAATGACTCACTGAACCCTGTCTGTGTGCTATCTTCCTCTCTTCTTCTATGGTCCGGCTGCCTTCCTTCCTCTCCTGAAGAACAAATGGTTCTCCAGACAGTTTCCCCCAGGCCTGGCTTCAAGCCCAGTGCCTTTTTCCATTTGACTCGCTATGTCTCTTTCCTGCTTCTCAGTGATCCCAGCTTTGCTGGCCTTAAATCACACTCATCTCCTTGCTCATTCTGCATTTTACAGAAGCCTCTCGCATCTGCTGCCTTCCGGGGATATTCCTAAGAGTGAAGCATTACATGTATATGGGCCAGAGGATGCTCAGTGTGGAGGGCCTGTCAGAGACATGGACGTGGTGAATAACTCTGGGTCCCTCAGGAGCCTTTATTATGCCAGGCACTGAGCGAGTCTAGTTTCCATAGGTAACACTGGACATTGTACAGAATATATTGGAGAGTTAACTCTGGATAACTTGCTTCGGAAGACTGGGCTTGCACAATGAGGAGAGTTCTGAATCCAGAGATGGTGTCTCTTGCCCCAGCTCTGGCTCTGATTACATACCTGGTGTTAGGCACGTCCTTTTTCTGTGTGGAGCATCGATTTCCTTATCTATGACAGTGGCAGTTGGACCCAGGGGTCTCTTCCACGTTTAGCATTTATACTCCGTAAGGATGAATCACATATGGTCATTTTCTGAGAACCTCTTTGGGAACTCTCTCAGCAAAGGCTGAAAAGACAAAGAACAGTGCTTCAGAGAATTCTTGAGTTCAGTTATACAAACTCACTGTACCCACAGCATTGCTAGTGCTCTCAGGACAAGTTTTTCCATGCTGGCACCGGTCTAGTTTTAAAGAGCTGGAAGAATCAGATATGGATAAGCCTCTGAAACTCAGTATTTATGAGCAGCTCCTTCAAAGACATGAGATAACCTATTTCCCTAACATTTCTGTAAACATTCCTAATTTCCCCACTTAATCCTAGATACAAAATACTAAAGGGGCAGCCAGATGCCGGCCTGGGATAACTCTTAATTTCATATGTATGCCTGTTTCCCTCTCATTTTGTCTTTGTTTTAAGAAAATGACTCACTGAACCCTGTCTGTGTGCTATCTTCCTCTCTTCTTCTATGGTCCGGCTGCCTTCCTTCCTCTCCTGAAGAACAAATGGTTCTCCAGACAGTTTCCCCCAGGCCTGGCTTCAAGCCCAGTGCCTTTTTCCATTTGACTCGCTATGTCTCTTTCCTGCTTCTCAGTGATCCCAGCTTTGCTGGCCTTAAATCACACTCATCTCCTTGCTCATTCTGCATTTTACAGAAGCCTCTCGCATCTGCTGCCTTCCGGGGATATTCCTAAGAGTGAAGCATTACATGTATATGGGCCAGAGGATGCTCAGTGTGGAGGGCCTGTCAGAGACATGGACGTGGTGAATAACTCTGGGTCCCTCAGGAGCCTTTATTATGCCAGGCACTGAGCGAGTCTAGTTTCCATAGGTAACACTGGACATTGTACAGAATATATTGGAGAGTTAACTCTGGATAACTTGCTTCGGAAGACTGGGCTTGCACAATGAGGAGAGTTCTGAATCCAGAGATGGTGTCTCTTGCCCCAGCTCTGGCTCTGATTACATACCTGGTGTTAGGCACGTCCTTTTTCTGTGTGGAGCATCGATTTCCTTATCTATGACAGTGGCAGTTGGACCCAGGGGTCTCTTCCACGTTTAGCATTTATACTCCGTAAGGATGAATCACATATGGTCATTTTCTGAGAACCTCTTTGGGAACTCTCTCAGCAAAGGCTGAAAAGACAAAGAACAGTGCTTCAGAGAATTCTTGAGTTCAGTTATACAAACTCACTGTACCCACAGCATTGCTAGTGCTCTCAGGATTTCAGACTTGCCTATGGATAGCCTTACACGTCGGGACATTCTTTTCTCTTCTTTGTTCGCAGGCTGGCACTGTCCAGGAGGAGGAGGATGCCACCATGCACGAGGATGACCTTTCCAGCTCCATCAATGAACTCCCGGCGACTTTCGAATGCAGTGACATCTTTAGCCTGGATATGACTGAGGCAGAGGAAAAAGGCAACCGAGCACTGGACCAGTTCACTCTGGCCAGGTAAAGGGTGTACATGGCACGTCATACTGGGTTTACTCTCACTCCAGCTTCATGTCAGGCTTGTGCCGCTGGGAGTTCCTAGCAAAGGAGTCTAAGCTGACATGACTTGGCAGGGCTGTCAGCCGGTGGGAGGAATCATCCAGCTCCAGTGTAGGGCCTTGTGCGTAACCAAAAAGGCTATGCCTGGCGTAACTCATAAAGGCCTGGAATAATCTTATAATAGGCTCAGACGCTCAGTCATGTCTGACTCTCTGACCCCATGGAATGTGTAGCCCACCAGGCTCCTCTGCCCCTCGGATTCTCCAGGCAAGAACACTGGACTGGGTTGTCATTTCCTTCTACAAGAGATCTTCCCCACACAGGGACTGAACCCGGTCTCTTGCATTGCAGGTGGATTCTTTACTAACTGGGCCACCAGGGAAGCCCTAAAACCCTGGAGTAACATAAAAAGCCAAAGAGAGCCCTGGGGACATGGTCCACGCCTTGTAAGCTCTGAAGATAAACAAGCATGTGAGGCTCGGAAATAGGGAGTTCTTCCCATCCTGAGTTAAAGGAGCAGAACAAGAGGCCCTTTCTAATCTGCATACCTTTTTTTTTTTTTTTTTTTTTTTTTAAAAGTGGGTGGCTTTCAGCTTCATGGCTGACATTTCTGAGACAAGTAAGATCTAGTCAGAGAATACAAACAGGAAAAATAGAAAGACTAGATTTAAGAAAAAAATGACTGTGGCATCTAGGATAAACCACAAATAATAATGCTACAGATTTGCTTCAGAAGAAAGAATCCTAAAATCATTCCCCTGAACAGTGAAAATAAGAAAGAAAAGATGTCGCTGCACAGAGGCCTTCTGTTATGGTGACGCACATCCAGAAGCAGTATCAGAGAAGCAGCTTAAGGTGATGCCTAGAAAAGAACACATTTTTCAGTTCGTCTGTGTCTCTCTCCTTTCTTCACTCCCCTCTGACTCACCCTGCATTTAACCTGTCTCGTTTTCTTTCCTCTGTCCTGTTCTCTTGGACATTTATGTGCAAGACGCACTAATACTCTCCATTCCACAAAGGAAAAGATTCAAAAAATTTCTCATCATTTTTTCTACTTGAAAAATAAAAAGGACTGAAATAGGCCAAAGCACGGGAGCAAGTAGGCCCTGTGTCCAGGGAGAGGCCGTCCAGGAAGCTGAGGGCCAGGTGCGGAAGGCCAGAAAGAGGTGCTGTCTCTGTTATAAAGGAAATGGGAATTGGGGGACCCCAGAGATTCTAGAATTCTAGAGGTGAAAAATTCTCTTTTCTAGTGTCAGAAAGGACTCGCGAGACCTCTGACTGAGAGCCAGGTTCCTGAAACAACACCGCGCCACCGCCCGCCCCAGGGGAAGTGGGCAGCGGGGGTGCCTCAGATGAGGACCAGCACAGCCTGCAGAGGTGAGGACGCTGGTCCTGACCTTGTCTTCTGCCTTTCTTCCAGCTTCGGAGACGGTGAGAGGGGCGTGTCGCCCCCTCCCTCGCCCTTCTTCTCGGCCATCCTGGCCGCCTTCCAGCCCACAGCCTGTGACGACGCCGAGGAGGCCTGGCGCAGCCACATCAACCAGCTCATGTGCGACTCGGACGGCTCCTGTGCGGTGTACACGTTCCACGTGTTCTCCTCCCTGTTTAAGGTCAGCTGCCCAGGGACACTCCGAGGTCACAGTCTCTTCAGGGAGCCAGCTGGGTCTCCCTTCGGGGGTGAAGTGCTGGGTTTACACTACTTGGTCTCCTAGGCATCCCTCAGTTTCCTCTGACTTCCTCCTCCTCCAGTTCATCCTGAATCTACACAGCATGGTGCAGACGCTGTGCTTGGTGATTCAGGCTGCAGTGATGTGCTCCTCGCTGCCCCTCTCTGTGCTCCTCGCTGCCCCTCTCTGGCCTTCACTGGTGTCCAGGCCCAGGCAGGCAGCCAGGACTTCAGGACCCTGGGTAGCATCTTCTGCCAAGCCCATCTTCCATCTCTTCTTTTCACTTCAACTTCTCCTGTATCTCTTTCTTCCTCATTCTTTTCCTTGTCTTCTATCCACCTCACCCCCAACCATGAATTCCTTCAAACTGCCAGCCTGTGACACTCTCCTAGAGGTTTACTGTCTTGAGTTCATCATGAGAAAGGCACAGCAGTTTATGTTGGATGAAGGTCACCTTCAGGAAGAACCATGGCAGAAGGGAAAGATAGGAAAGTAAGGGTCTTCCCTGGTGGTCCAGTGGGTAAGGACACCGCCTTGCAGTGCAAGGGGCGCCGGTTCGATCCCTGGCCTGGGAAGATCCCATGTGCCGCGGAGCGGCTGGACCCATGTGTCCAACTACCAAGCTGGAGCTCTGCAGCGCATGCGCCCGGAGCCGGTGCTCTGAGACGAGAGGCCCCTGTGATGGGAGGCCCACAGGAGCCAAAGAACAAACATAAATAAATGAAAGATCAATAGAAGTGGCAAAAAAAAAAAAAAACAGATAAATGAAAGACCAATAGAAGTGGCCCGTCCGCCCCCTTCCCTCCCCAGCCCGCCCCCACCATCCCCCACCCCCAAAAATTTCAAATGCTCTTGAAAAAAACAAAACCCCCCCACCAAGGTTTTTTAAACATTGACGCGCCGGATCCTGGCCGCCTTCCAGCCCACAGCCTGTGACGACGCCGAGGAGGCCTGGCGCAGCCACATCAACCAGCTCATGTGCGACTCGGACGGCTCCTGTGCGGTGTACACGTTCCACGTGTTCTCCTCCCTGTTTAAGGTCAGCTGCCCAGGGACACTCCGAGGTCACAGTCTCTTCAGGGAGCCAGCTGGGTCTCCCTTCGGGGGTGAAGTGCTGGGTTTACACTACTTGGTCTCCTAGGCATCCCTCAGTTTCCTCTGACTTCCTCCTCCTCCAGTTCATCCTGAATCTACACAGCATGGTGCAGACGCTGTGCTTGGTGATTCAGGCTGCAGTGATGTGCTCCTCGCTGCCCCTCTCTGTGCTCCTCGCTGCCCCTCTCTGGCCTTCACTGGTGTCCAGGCCCAGGCAGGCAGCCAGGACTTCAGGACCCTGGGTAGCATCTTCTGCCAAGCCCATCTTCCATCTCTTCTTTTCACTTCAACTTCTCCTGTATCTCTTTCTTCCTCATTCTTTTCCTTGTCTTCTATCCACCTCACCCCCAACCATGAATTCCTTCAAACTGCCAGCCTGTGACACTCTCCTAGAGGTTTACTGTCTTGAGTTCATCATGAGAAAGGCACAGCAGTTTATGTTGGATGAAGGTCACCTTCAGGAAGAACCATGGCAGAAGGGAAAGATAGGAAAGTAAGGGTCTTCCCTGGTGGTCCAGTGGGTAAGGACACCGCCTTGCAGTGCAAGGGGCGCCGGTTCGATCCCTGGCCTGGGAAGATCCCATGTGCCGCGGAGCGGCTGGACCCATGTGTCCAACTACCAAGCTGGAGCTCTGCAGCGCATGCGCCCGGAGCCGGTGCTCTGAGACGAGAGGCCCCTGTGATGGGAGGCCCACAGGAGCCAAAGAACAAACATAAATAAATGAAAGATCAATAGAAGTGGCAAAAAAAAAAAAAAACAGATAAATGAAAGACCAATAGAAGTGGCCCGTCCGCCCCCTTCCCTCCCCAGCCCGCCCCCACCATCCCCCACCCCCCAAAAATCAAATGCTCTTGAGAACAAAACTGGTGTTAAACATGCTGGAAGTGAAACACATTTCAGACACACAGTCTACTGACCTCTCGTCTTGTCCTCACCAAGGCTGTTTACTGGTTTCCAACATTTCCCTGTAGTTGGTGGGGTTCTTGGTGGGGCAGAGAGCAGATTAATGGCAGAGCTACTTGCTTTTATTTATGTATGTATATATTTATTTATTTTGGCCACTTCTATTGGTCTTTCATTTCTTTGTTTTCATCCATCTTTGTTCTTTGGCCTGTGTGGGCCTCCCATTACACTGGCCTCTCTCACTGCAGAGCACCAGCTCTGGGTGCATGCGCTCCAGAACTCCAGCTCGGTAGTTAGACACATCGGTCCAGCCGCTCAGCGGCACGTGGGATCTTCCCAGGCCAGGGACTGAACCAGCACCCCTTGCACTGCAAGGCAGTGTCCTTACCCCCTGGACCACCAGGGAAGCCCGCTACTTGCCTTTAAAAACAGGATATGGTTTCTAATGGTCCAGCAGGCTCAGTTTTCCAAGTGTCTCTGTCAATGTGTTTCCTTCCCATGCTCCTGGGTTAGAATATGGTTGTCTGTGTGTACAGTGTCACCAGATCATGTGCTATTTTTATATAGAGATCATAGGTGGCTTCTCAGTACAGTGAAAAATAAACCCAAGAACCCAAACATGAGGACCCAGCTCCTCCTCCCAGCTCTGCCCCTCCCAAAAAAAAAAAGATACATGGACATCCACACATTAAGAAATGACATTTTAGGAAGAAACCTTGTTCACACAGCATTATTATTCACTTAAGACAAATATCCACTCTGTTCCTATCACACATAGTCCTCACTCACTATGTGAAAGACCTGTGCTCATTTGATATTTTCATAAAGATTTAAAACTAGGTTTTTTTTTGTAGTATGTAAGTTAAAGCATGGCCTATACAAATAATTATTCTGTTGCCTTTCAGAATATTCAGAAAAGGTTCTGCTTCCTAACCTGTGATGCGGCCAGCTACCTTGGTGACAACCTCCGGGGCATCGGGTCCAAGTTTGTAAGCTCCTCCCAGATGCTCACCTCCTGCTCCGAGTGCCCCACGCTCTTCGTGGACGCCGAGACTGTGAGTATCCCAGGCCTGTTCCCAAGGCTAAGGGCCTGCCCAGCAGATGGTATGGAACTTCAGAGAAGCACGTGTGTGTGGCAGTCTGCTGGAGAGACACTTGCGGTGTTTGTGAGCCAAGGGTCTGCACCGGAATGGCTGGGTGTGGCCAGCCCAGGCCCGGGGCCCCCACTGCAGGGAAGCTGGAAGAGACCCCACCCCCCGCTCTGCATGCCCACTGTGTCCCTGTTGCTTCACTCTGATGACCCTGACGGCTGTGAACATTCTGAGCTAACCTCTCAGATCCGACCTAGCCAGTCTCCATGATGCCAGGTCAGCCGACCGGATGGGTCCCCAGAGGCACCATGTCATCACTTTCTCTTCTTCCAAGAGACGGGCTGCCCTCTAGATGGGCTTGTCCAGCCCAGCCACAGATGATGAGTTTACAGGATGATTAAAAGAGTCCCTGGCTGACTGCTGAATTGTGACCATATAAACGTAATGCTAACCTTGAGACTGGCCACCTCTCTGCAGGGACGAGGGGCGGTACCTCTTCCCATCCCCTATGTGTATCACAGGACTGTCTCACCTGCTTGGTACTCACTGGGGTTTAGAGACAACAGAGATGTGCTTCAGTTTGGAAAGTCTCTGAAGAGCTGGTCTGTTCAGGAACATGATTAGTGGTTGGCTCTTCTGCAGCAAGGAATACAATATAAGAAATGACATTTTAGGAAGAAACCTTGTTCACACAGCATTATTATTCACTTAAGACAAATATCCACTCTGTTCCTATCACACATAGTCCTCACTCACTATGTGAAAGACCTGTGCTCATTTGATATTTTCATAAAGATTTAAAACTAGGTTTTTTTTTGTAGTATGTAAGTTAAAGCATGGCCTATACAAATAATTATTCTGTTGCCTTTCAGAATATTCAGAAAAGGTTCTGCTTCCTAACCTGTGATGCGGCCAGCTACCTTGGTGACAACCTCCGGGGCATCGGGTCCAAGTTTGTAAGCTCCTCCCAGATGCTCACCTCCTGCTCCGAGTGCCCCACGCTCTTCGTGGACGCCGAGACTGTGAGTATCCCAGGCCTGTTCCCAAGGCTAAGGGCCTGCCCAGCAGATGGTATGGAACTTCAGAGAAGCACGTGTGTGTGGCAGTCTGCTGGAGAGACACTTGCGGTGTTTGTGAGCCAAGGGTCTGCACCGGAATGGCTGGGTGTGGCCAGCCCAGGCCCGGGCCGCCACTGCAGGGAATCAGGAAGAGACCCCACCCCCCGCTCTGCATGCCCACTGTGTCCCTGTTGCTTCACTCTGATGACCCTGACGGCTGTGAACATTCTGAGCTAACCTCTCAGATCCGACCTAGCCAGTCTCCATGATGCCAGGTCAGCCGACCGGATGGGTCCCCAGAGGCACCATGTCATCACTTTCTCTTCTTCCAAGAGACGGGCTGCCCTCTAGATGGGCTTGTCCAGCCCAGCCACAGATGATGAGTTTACAGGATGATTAAAAGAGTCCCTGGCTGACTGCTGAATTGTGACCATATAAACGTAATGCTAACCTTGAGACTGGCCACCTCTCTGCAGGGACGAGGGGCGGTACCTCTTCCCATCCCCTATGTGTATCACAGGACTGTCTCACCTGCTTGGTACTCACTGGGGTTTAGAGACAACAGAGATGTGCTTCAGTTTGGAAAGTCTCTGAAGAGCTGGTCTGTTCAGGAACATGATTAGTGGTTGGCTCTTCTGCAGCAAGGAATACAATATAAGAAATCTTTCTAGCTTAAAGGATTTAAAACACAGATTAAATACAGAGAGCCAGTGGGAGGTCTGTCTTCACATTGCCTGGAATATTACTGGATGAAGACACTAGAGTCCATGCATAAAATGAATGCCAATTTTTTTTTTAAAATGAGACTATTTTAAATTTATTTATTTTTGGCTATTCTGGATTTTCACTGCTGCTCTAGGCTCTTCTCTAGATGCAGGGAGTGGGGGCTTTTCTTTAGTTAAGGTGAGCAGGCTGCTTGTTGCAGTGATTTTTTTAGTTGTGGAACTTGGGCTCTAGGGCATGCAGACTTCAGTAGCTGGGGCACATGGGTTCAATAGTTGCGGCTCCAAGGCTCTAGAGCACAGGCTCCAAAGTTATGGCTCACGGGCCTAGTTGCTCCGCAGCATGTGGGATCTTCCCGGATCAGGGATCAAACCCGTGTCTCCTGCATTGGCAGTCGAACTCTTCACCACTGAGCTACCAGGGAAGCCCTAATGAATTCCAACTCTTAATGTGGGGTTCTGTAGGATACTGGTGTTACAGTCTGTCTGTACCAACATGGGGAGAATAGATATATTTTCACAGGAGACTTAGATTAGCAAATGGTATTCAAGTGCAGCTGCTGCTGAGAGTGGAACACAATGATAAACTGCACAGGTTATTAAAAGGATACCCCACCTCCCTTATGTCTAAATATACTTCTCTGTTTTCTCTGTGGAGCCATGCCTTTGTCTGAGTATCTCGTTGAAAGTTATTTTAATAGAAATTATTTTCCTGTCTTTAAGCTCCTTTCTTGCGGACTTCTGGACAAGCTCAAGTTCAGTGTTTTAGAACTGCAAGAGTATCTGGATACCTACAACAACAGGAAAGAGGCCACACTCTCAGTAAGCATCCGTGTTTCTGTGCATACATTTCATTAAGACCAAATGAATCCAACCACCGTGAGCTCCTGGGAGGGGATGTGACTAACTGAGGAGAGGCCCTTTGGGAAGAAGACAGCCTTCGTCTATTCTGTGAAGGATTATAATTCCAACTTAATGGTGGCAGAACTGTCAGTAGTATGGATTAGATAAAAATGCAATCTACAGAAGAGATTTTGTTCCACATTTAATTTTAGCCCTGTAATTTCCCTCGCACGAAACTGGGGAAAGTGAGTATCTGCTTAATATATCCCTTTATCAACATTATGACTTCTTATTTCTCAGAATTGTATTAATAAGGTTGTTCGCTCCCCCAGAGCTGGTTGAGATGGATCTCCTCTCTCCACCACGCGCGGAAGCTGTTTCTCCCCATCGCTGTGGTTGCTCTTGGCCTCAGCTCCTGCTCTTTAAACTCAAAAATGTTACAGACAGAAGTGATTCAGAACCGACCATGCAGGATCCCCGCCCCAATTTCCCACAGAGTCGCATGTAATTTCCAGAGAGCACTTCCCATCCTAGACCAGGCATTATCATAAAGAGCATGGATTTTGAAGTCAGATGAACTTAGAGTTCAAACTGCAGCTTGGTTACTTACAGGTTAGTAACCCTGGATAAGTTGCTTACCTCAGTGTCATCTCAGAGTCATCGTCCATAAGAAAGTGAGATGCTGTGATTCTAACAGTCACCGCGGCTGTCATTTCCTGAGTCCTTTTTATGTATCCAATAACCTCATAAGAGTTCTCTCTCACATCACGTAATCCTTAAAATTATCCTGGGAGTTTCTGTTACTCTCATTAGTTAGGATGTAGAAATCTCTGGGGTGTGTGTGGGATAAAAAGTTTCATGCTATTAACTGCAACACAGCATTGCCTTTAAAATAGATATCATGTATGTAGACTGCTCTGCACAAGTGCCTCATGCACAGAAAACATGCGTTCTCAAGTTCCTGGGGCTTTGTTTCTTGCTGTTCATCTCCACGACCTGTCAGGGTGAGAGTTCTGACCTCCTACCACAGCAGTCCCCTCGTCTTCTATTTCTCTTCCACTATCACTGTTTTCCAGCTTCTCAGTCATCAGGTAATAGAAGTCATCCTTTCATTATGGCTAGTGAACAGGCCTGTCTTTCAAGGTCAAGTTTGAGTGTCATCTCTCCAGTGCTTATGGTTTTCTGCCCAAAGGTTCCTTGCATCTCAATACTAGTTACTATCCCAGATACTTAAGCTGCCAGACTCTTTGAATAGCTGGGCTATTATTATATAAAGTTTTGCTTACAGTTAGACCTGCCCCATAGAATGCAATCTACAGAAGAGATTTTGTTCCACATTTTTTTCCCTAACATAAGGGGACTTTTCCTTATTTCTCAGAATTGTATTAATAAGGTTGTTCGCTCCCCAGAGCTGGTTGAGATGGATCTCCTCTCCACCACGCGCTGAAGCTGTTTCTCCCCATCGCTGTGGTTGCTCTTGGCCTCAGCTCCTGCTCTTTAAACTCAAAAATGTTACAGACAGAAGTGATTCAGAACCGACCATGCAGGATCCCCGCCCCAATTTCCCACAGAGTCGCATGTAATTTCCAGAGAGCACTTCCCATCCTAGACCAGGCATTATCATAAAGAGCATGGATTTTGAAGTCAGATGAACTTAGAGTTCAAACTGCAGCTTGGTTACTTACAGGTTAGTAACCCTGGATAAGTTGCTTACCTCAGTGTCATCTCAGAGTCATCGTCCATAAGAAAGTGAGATGCTGTGATTCTAACAGTCACCGCGCTGTCATTTCCTGAGTCCTTTTTATGTATCCAATAACCTCATAAGAGTTCTCTCTCACATCACGTAATCCTTAAAATTATCCTGGGAGTTTCTGTTACTCTCATTAGTTAGGATGTAGAAATCTCTGGGGTGTGTGTGGGATAAAAAGTTTCATGCTATTAACTGCAACACAGCATTGCCTTTAAAATAGATATCATGTATGTAGACTGCTCTGCACAAGTGCCTCATGCACAGAAAACATGCGTTCTCAAGTTCCTGGGGCTTTGTTTCTTGCTGTTCATCTCCACGACCTGTCAGGGTGAGAGTTCTGACCTCCTACCACAGCAGTCCCCTCGTCTTCTATTTCTCTTCCACTATCACTGTTTTCCAGCTTCTCAGTCATCAGGTAATAGAAGTCATCCTTTCATTATGGCTAGTGAACAGGCCTGTCTTTCAAGGTCAAGTTTGAGTGTCATCTCTCCAGTGCTTATGGTTTTCTGCCCAAAGGTTCCTTGCATCTCAATACTAGTTACTATCCCAGATACTTAAGCTGCCAGACTCTTTGAATAGCTGGGCTATTATTATATAAAGTTTTGCTTACAGTTAGACCTGCCCCATAGAAGCCACTTCAACATAACAGAGTCAGGCTGCATGGTCCAGGATGACCCAGCCTGGGAGGAAGTACTGGTCCTGTCTTCTAATCTCAATTGGATAAAAGGTTTCTAACAGTTTATGAATTGAATTTATACAAAAATTTGAAGTGGCCTGGTGAAATTGCTTCTCAGGGTGGATACATCACAATGATAACATGAAATACGTTGAAATTTTAAAATGGCCATCGCTGAACCCATATGAACAGGTGTTTTCATTTTAAATTGTTACATCTTTAACCAAAAACTTACCAGTCAAAATTTTACTGTGATTAGAAGCTTAATCTACTTTCCCTGGAAGAACTGATGATAAACATACTCTGGATACACCACTGAACTTACCTGTGTCTCTCTCTCTCTCTGGCAACAGTGGCTTGCAAACTGTAAGGCGACGTTTGCAGGAGGATCAAGAGATGGAGTAATTACCTGTCAACCAGGGGACTCAGAGGAAAAGGTAATAAACGCATGTTGAAGTTTATCTTTCCTGTGCTCTGACTCTGTGTGTGGGTTTTGATCCACCCAAGAAGCGTGGAACTTGAAAAAGGGAGACTGTGTCATCCCATCCTTTCCCATGACACCTGCACAGTAAGAAAGAAGGACGCTAGAGCCCAGCATGACGGCGTGTGGATGGGATTTGGGGGGGTAGAGGGTCTTCTTTGTGGAGAAGTATAAAAAATAACCTTTCTGCTGGAGACTACCTCTACTAACCATTTCCTAATCTTTCCTTCATTCAGAATATAAAACCAAATGTCATTAATTTTTCACTGAACCACTTAGTACTTTCAGTCAAGGAAGTCTCCACTGATCTTTTCAGCAATCACTCGGATTTTTTTTTTTTTTTTCTCATTTAGAATTGCTTTAAGTACACATCTCAGACCAGCTGGCTTATAAACCTGTGCCCGCTTGTGAAGGAAACTGGGCAGAAACGTACGAGGTCATTCATTGGGCAGTTACTGCCGCCTGGCCCCGCTGGTGGGTGCAGCAGTGAACTGTGTCCTGGGTGGAGTTTCTCATCTGTTCAGGGAGAGGGACATTAACAGTCATACGGGTGGAAACTGTGACAGGTGCCGTTAAGGAAAGGAAGGGACAGGGAGCTAGGAAAGGGAATAGCCGAGAACCTGGACTGACAGGAGGACAGTTCTGGGAGGGCTTCTTCACAGACATGCTGTCCAAATGGAAATCTAGACTCTGAGCTGGAGTTTGCCAGTGCGAGGGCGGGGAGTGGGTGGAGAACCTGGGCGAAGGCCCCGAGACAGGAGGCAGCCCTCTGTAAAAACTAAAGAAAAACCATGCGGCTTGGGCAAGTAAGAGGTGAGAAGGAGAAAAGCAACAGAAACCAGTTCATGCAGAACCCAGGTACTTAAACTAACAGCTATGGTAAGCAATCAAAAGCTGTGGCAGGAGGGTGGGGTTAGATTGCACTTCCCCAACGCTCCTGTGGAAACAGATCTAGTGGGCAGGTAAGGATTCGGGACGACGAGTTAGGAGGCTGCCGATGGTCAAGGCAGGGGTGTCGCCTTGTAAGTACGTGGTCACGCCTAGAAAAGCATGTCAGAGTCTGGTCCTTCTGAGGATGAAAAATCACCTTCAGGGTGGGCCTTGTGGAAAAATAATGGTGTCCATCTATTTAAATGCTAATCTTATGTCCAGGGTTTGGTGGGGAGATTATTTTTCTGATTAGGCTACGATTTGGTTTCCATCCGAAAGCAAAACCCAACAAATGTTTGACCTCGGCTTACCCTCCAGTGATTGATTTCAGCTCTTCTTTTTTAAGTCAGATTCTCTGTCTTCTGGGATAGTTTGATGTTTCCAATTATTCTGAGCACCCTTAGTATGGGTAACAGAGGAAAGGGAGAAAGGAAGTACGCTTTCGCTTGAAGAATCTATGTCTGAAAAAGAAAAAAAGAATTTATATCTGGATATAAATTGCAAAGTCAACATACCAAAAATTACTCCACGTGTGTACTCTACTTCAGAGTGTGGACTTGGTGGAAGGATTAGCGCTTACCTTCCTAAAGCCAGCAAACTCCTGAGCAGTTAGAGACGACAGCTGCCCAGAGATGGCATGACTGTGTAAAGACAGGCAAGTGAAGTCCCCGACCCCAGGCCTTGCCCCCTAGCGTCCAGTCTTTGCCAGTGACTGATTTCTAGTCATTCTTAACAGGTGACCTAAGTGGAAAATTGCCGTGGAATTTGTGGAAGAGAATATAACTGTTGGCTGGATGTTATTCTCAGTGTGATACTGTAGACATCAAATTAATAAGGAAAGTTTACACACTGGTAGCCTGTAAGCTATAACCAGTTCAGACATGTTTTACTCAGCTTGTACCATTTTTTAATTGATTCAACATTTTTAAGTTGTTAACCCACACCCTCTCAAAATAGCATTTCTGGCATCTCTTTTAAAAAAAAGAACTAGCAACACCAGGCCTGCTTTCCTAAAGTGGCAGCAGTGCCCTTGACCTGGTCAGCTGTCCGCCGTCCACTGTGCAGTGAGTTCCTGACCCTGCAGGTGAGAGCCAGTCATGATGCTGCTGAAACACACGCCTCTGTACCTGAGGCCCCCCTGGGGAAGTGAATGCTGAATAGAAAGAGTTGTGTCTTTTGAGGAAAACATGAGTGTTCCTCTTTGCCGCTCCAAGAACCATCTCTGTGTGCTAAGATGCAGGTGCCCACGTGCTAGGAACAAGCATGTGTACAAAACAGAACAAACTGTGTTCCTGAGAAAAGTGCTTCTAAGACCATGGGAAGCATTTTGGAGAAGAGGCTTTTTTTGTTTTTGTTTTTGTTTTAATTAGGCTGGCATGATTAGTTAATAACTTAGGCCATTGGGTGGCTGCACCACCAGTTCTAGAAGAGGCACAGCGCACAGTAAATAAGATGTACAACGAGGCAGGCGTGCAAGACCCAGACACTGCTTTAGGTATGTTTTCCACCTGCACACATTGTAAGGACAGACAGATCTCTTCACAACTGAACACCAGCACTGACCCTTTGTCGCCGGTGGAATTCATTGTGGAGCAGCTGTGGGGGGGCTGAGGTTCCTGGAAACTTAGGTCGAGGTGAAGGTCGCACAGGTCTGGGCTACCCAGGCAGCAGCTTCAAACCCATGACCAAGGAGCACAGCCCTCCTCGCCGTTCTGTGGAGCTGGCCCTGGGAAAACTGCAGAGGTTGCCGCTTCATCTGCTGTAAGTGATTTTAGCTGACGGACTGAATTCCACAGCCGTATCTGAGCACTACTGGAACACTCCACTATGTGGACTCGAGAACAGTGACAGCCATTTCTAGCGTGTTTGCATGAGTCATTCTTAACAGGTGACCTAAGTGGAAAATTGACGTGGAATTTGTGGAAGAGAATATAACTGTTGGCTGGATGTTATTCTCAGTGTGATACTGTAGACATCAAATTAATAAGGAAAGTTTACACACTGGTAGCCTGTAAGCTATAACCAGTTCAGACATGTTTTACTCAGCTTGTACCATTTTTTAATTGATTCAACATTTTTAAGTTGTTAACCCACACCCTCTCAAAATAGCATTTCTGGCATCTCTTTTAAAAAAAAGAACTAGCAACACCAGGCCTGCTTTCCTAAAGTGGCAGCAGTGCCCTTGACCTGGTCAGCTGTCCGCCGTCCACTGTGCAGTGAGTTCCTGACCCTGCAGGTGAGAGCCAGTCATGATGCTGCTGAAACACACGCCTCTGTACCTGAGGCCCCCCTGGGGAAGTGAATGCTGAATAGAAAGAGTTGTGTCTTTTGAGGAAAACATGAGTGTTCCTCTTTGCCGCTCCAAGAACCATCTCTGTGTGCTAAGATGCAGGTGCCCACGTGCTAGGAACAAGCATGTGTACAAAACAGAACAAACTGTGTTCCTGAGAAAAGTGCTTCTAAGACCATGGGAAGCATTTTGGAGAAGAGGCTTTTTTTGTTTTTGTTTTTGTTTTAATTAGGCTGGCATGATTAGTTAATAACTTAGGCCATTGGGTGGCTGCACCACCAGTTCTAGAAGAGGCACAGCGCACAGTAAATAAGATGTACAACGAGGCAGGCGTGCAAGACCCAGACACTGCTTTAGGTATGTTTTCCACCTGCACACATTGTAAGGACAGACAGATCTCTTCACAACTGAACACCAGCACTGACCCTTTGTCGCCGGTGGAATTCATTGTGGAGCAGCTGTGGGGGGGCTGAGGTTCCTGGAAACTTAGGTCGAGGTGAAGGTCGCACAGGTCTGGGCTACCCAGGCAGCAGCTTCAAACCCATGACCAAGGAGCACAGCCCTCCTCGCCGTTCTGTGGAGCTGGCCCTGGGAAAACTGCAGAGGTTGCCGCTTCATCTGCTGTAAGTGATTTTAGCTGACGGACTGAATTCCACAGCCGTATCTGAGCACTACTGGAACACTCCACTATGTGGACTCGAGAACAGTGACAGCCATTTAGCCCCATGACACTTTATTATATTACACTCAAGTCATCATAGCGTCTCTTGGACACTACCCCTCTTGGGTTGTGTGTTTCCTATCCCTGCCTAATCCACGAATGGGAGAAGCCTGCAACCTCTGTTCTTCTACAAATTGCAAACAAGCTAAATGGTGGAGAAGACAAGATATTTCTTCAGCTGAAATGTAACCCATTAAACATCCTTCAGATACAGTTCATCAGTCCTTCTCTGTAAGGAATCTCTTTCCTAGACTGACTAAGGAAATACCTCCTGAAGTGGAAGTTCTCTTGAAAAAGTAAATACCGCAAGCTGTGTAACTGGAGGCTTAAAGGTTATTTATCTTTCAAAAGCTCTGAAAGATATTCATGACCAAGGTCCAAAAAACTATTCAACAAATATAATGTAATAGTCATCCCTGTGCCAGAACCAAGTGATAATAGTAACAGTGAGGACACATTGTTTCTACCTGCTCAGGAGATTACATGCATCCATGTAATACAGAGTGGGCTAGTGGTAATAAACCCAAGAGAGTTCCTAGAGAATGCCATGCAGCCCATCCCAATATTCTTACCTGGAAAACCTGCTGGACAGAGGAGCTTGGCAGGCTACAGTCCATGGGGTCACAAAGAGTCGGACACGACTAAAGCAACTTAGCACACACGCATGTAATACAGAACAGAAACTCTTCAGCATTTGGCTAGATTTTCTATCCAGTTTAAACCAATGACTTTGAGATACTAAACATGGTTTTAAAAAAAAAAGCTAATATATTAATAGTATACTGTGACTTACCTTCTGACATGTCCAATTTCTCTGTGACATTCCTGAGGTTCAGTGGTTAAGACTCCATGCTTCCAATGAAGGAGGTACAGGTTTGATCCCTGGTCAGGGAACTAAGATCCTGCATACCACGTGGCACAGCTTAAAAAAAAAAGAAAAAAAAAAAATCTCAGATTTTTACCTAAATGGCAGTCATAAGCAAAGTACTCATTTCAGAGCAGAATCCAGAGCAAAAGAATGGCCATGCTACTGCTCATGAGTAAGGACTAGATGTTTCTAAGCTTGTAAACTACCTTATCTATCCTCAGTTCTTAATATCCTGACTTCCTGATTTTCTTCTCATTTTGCAAAAATGTACGTCTAAGTCCAGTTCAATACATCAAACCAAATCAGGAGTACAGGACTTGAATAAAATCCCTGTGACCAAACAAAACAATGACATTTTCAAAAGAATCTTGAATCACCAAAAACAGATAACATCTGTAAAGACTTCTAAAGGGATTATTTTTAAAACCTGGATACCAGAAAATATTAGCACAGGGCAAAGATAAAGTTTTAATATTTTCTTTGAAAGGCATTTTTCACTATCTTTTTGGAGCTCTGAATGCACACTAGGCCCAGCCTGAAGCTAAGGAAAAGATTCAGAGATAATAAATATCAATATGGCTTGGGCTAACCTACCTTAAAAGGAGAGTGTTAAGAAGGACTCTGAGAACTGGTGTTTGTCAAGTTGGCCGTCTCCCAAATAACACAATTTTGTGCCCTGGGTGCCAAATGGGAGGAATTCGTTGACAATGAAATTCCTTAGCGCAAGGCTGGAGTCAGAAAGCCTCATATGCCTTCACTGAACAGAGATTTTCCTTTAAGATGACCTTCTTGGATTACAACTGGAAACTAGTAAAAAGACAGCAGTTTTCTTCATATAATAAGACCCTGTAATTCCTCAGCACTTGCTTCATTCCATGCTTCTGGAAAATAAATTCCATGGTGGCAGCAGTTACGTGCTAAGGTGATTACAAATGTTTCAATCAAATAGGACATTTTGTAATAAGTCTTCACAGTGGAAACTGTACCTGTAGACCTCAGACTCTGGCCCTTGTAATCCTTTCTAGCTTGACAGTGTCTTTCAGTAGTACATAAAGTTTGGTTATAACAACGTCTAGCCTAATGGTTAAAGTTTTATGAAAATAGTAACTTGGGTTGTATAATCTGTATCCCAGGTATGTACATTTCCAAAACTTTTAAAAAGTATTTGTGGGGCTTTCCTGGTGCTCTAGTGGGTAAAGAGTCCACCATGCAGTGCAGGGGGCACCAGTTCGATCCCTGGACCGGGAAGATCCCACATGCCGCAGAGCATATAATAAGATAATAAATAAAAAAACAGTAAAAGAGGCCAAAAATTTTTTTTAAAAGTATTTCTGGCCAGAGTCCAAATACAGTAGTCATCAATGTGCCAAATGCACATGGTATTAGTAGCAAGTGAGACAAGTCGTCATGAGGTGAGGGGATTGATACTGGTGAAGCTTTATGTGTGAAGATACTAATAATTTGATAGTTTTATTTTTTCTATACCCTACCTTATGTTAAGTACAACATATTAAACTGAAGATAATCTAGAGGGCTTTTTTTTTTTTTTGGCAAAGAGCTTTAAAATAATTGACTTTTGTTATCAAGGATTAGAAATGGTTATATCCTTATATATTTTGAAAATCCAGAACCAGACATATTAACCCCTAATTAGGAATGACCAAGCTGATTTTTTTTTTTTTAATTTTGGCCTGTTTTTTTGATCTTTTATTTATTTTCATCCATCTTTATTCTTCAGCCTGTGTGTGCTTTCCATTGCAGTGGCCTCTCTCGTTACAGAGCATTGGCTCTGGATACATGTGCTCCAGAGCACTGACTCGTAATTGGACACACCTGTACAGCCGCTCCACAGCACGTGGGATCTTCCCAGGCGTGCTCCAGAGCTGCAGCTTGGTAGTCGGACACATTGGTCCAGCAGCTCCGCAGCACGTGGGATCTTCTCAGGCCAGGGATCGAACTGGTGCTCCCTGCACTGCAAGGTGGACTCTTTACCCACTGGACCACCAGGGAAGCCCTGAATTTTATTTTTTTAAGGCTCTGTCAGGTTGTGGCAATCTCTTTCCACATATCCAAGGCTTCCTTAAATCAACTCTATGGTTATGATACACCACCAAAAAAAAAATAGCAGCTGTTGTTGAACATGGCCCTAGTACAAATTTATATTCTTCTAGATTAACCATTGGTTCTAGATGACTTTTAGAAATTCACTTTTAAAATGTATTTGTGGGGCTTTCCTGGTGCTCTAGTGGGTAAAGAGTCCACCATGCAGTGCAGGGGGCACCAGTTCGATCCCTGGACCGGGAAGATCCCACATGCCGCAGAGCATATAATAAGATAATAAATAAAAAAACAGTAAAAGAGGCCAAAAATTTTTTTTAAAAGTATTTCTGGCCAGAGTCCAAATACAGTAGTCATCAATGTGCCAAATGCACATGGTATTAGTAGCAAGTGAGACAAGTCGTCATGAGGTGAGGGGATTGATACTGGTGAAGCTTTATGTGTGAAGATACTAATAATTTGATAGTTTTATTTTTTCTATACCCTACCTTATGTTAAGTACAACATATTAAACTGAAGATAATCTAGAGGGCTTTTTTTTTTTTTTGGCAAAGAGCTTTAAAATAATTGACTTTTGTTATCAAGGATTAGAAATGGTTATATCCTTATATATTTTGAAAATCCAGAACCAGACATATTAACCCCTAATTAGGAATGACCAAGCTGATTTTTTTTTTTTTAATTTTGGCCTGTTTTTTTGATCTTTTATTTATTTTCATCCATCTTTATTCTTCAGCCTGTGTGTGCTTTCCATTGCAGTGGCCTCTCTCGTTACAGAGCATTGGCTCTGGATACATGTGCTCCAGAGCACTGACTCGTAATTGGACACACCTGTACAGCCGCTCCACAGCACGTGGGATCTTCCCAGGCGTGCTCCAGAGCTGCAGCTTGGTAGTCGGACACATTGGTCCAGCAGCTCCGCAGCACGTGGGATCTTCTCAGGCCAGGGATCGAACTGGTGCTCCCTGCACTGCAAGGTGGACTCTTTACCCACTGGACCACCAGGGAAGCCCTGAATTTTATTTTTTTAAGGCTCTGTCAGGTTGTGGCAATCTCTTTCCACATATCCAAGGCTTCCTTAAATCAACTCTATGGTTATGATACACCACCAAAAAAAAAATAGCAGCTGTTGTTGAACATGGCCCTAGTACAAATTTATATTCTTCTAGATTAACCATTGGTTCTAGATGACTTTTTTAGAAATTCACTATTAGGGGAAAAATTATAAAAAATAAAATGTGAGGTTATCTGTCATAGTTCACACTTGTTGGGGAGGATAAAGACAACGTTCATTCATTTGAAATCATACCTAGCTGTCCTGTAAGATATACTCAATGTGGAAGGCTAATTAGATATTCATAGTACAGCAGATATGGAGCCAAACACATTAAAGACTCTCCCTTAACTAACAGTCAGCAATAGCATGATTTGATTGAGGCTGTAGTTCCTTCAAATTAATCCACTGGTCTCCTCACAGTTTTACTTCCTTCACATAAACACTAAAATCTTCAAGCAGTACAACAGTTTTTCACTTACAGTCTCTAAGACCAACAAAATCTAAAGCAACTAATCCGAGAATCTAAAGAGTCACAAGTAACGTTTTCCAGTGGGTAGTGCTTCCCACTGGAGCTTGTCTTTAACTGGGCCGCTGTGCATGCTGAGTGGGTACGACAGTTGCGACCGTCTGTCCGGGTGGGGTGGCAATGCTAACACGCGGATGGTTCTGCTCCCGGAGGAGGGCTGTGCTTCCTGTTGCATGCGGTACACTGACCCTGTACTCTCTTTCCTTTCCTTTGTTTCCTGCGCCATGCTTGCTGTGTAGCAAATGGAATCTCTTGCAGTAAGTTAACTTTCTTTCATACTTTGTCCATTTAGGCATGGACCCATAACAAATCTTATTTTTACTGGGACTGTTATACCTCTTAGCATGTTTTCCCTTTTTCGTTTCATTTTCTTTTATTTGGTAGACTAAGACATGCAATTTATTAGCATTCTGGCCTGCTTTCCTCCAAAAATAGAAACCTATGTTGCTGTGAACTCTCATGCTATAGGTGAGATATTTTTAGTAATAACGACCCTTATCAGACACTTAAAGTCAGGGTTGCCATAGGTAGGTTTCACCCTAAGGCGTGAAAGGTAACACTGTGTTTAAAGATTTCATCTGCCAGTCTCTGGCAGTTGTCTTAGATTTTGAAAGGTTTCCACTTAAAGAAAAGTTCTAAAATCAAAGACCAAACTTATTACAGCTGTTGTTGAACATGGCCCTAGTACAAATTTATATTCTTCTAGATTAACCATTGGTTCTAGATGACTTTTTTAGAAATTCACTATTAGGGGAAAAATTATAAAAAATAAAATGTGAGGTTATCTGTCATAGTTCACACTTGTTGGGGAGGATAAAGACAACGTTCATTCATTTGAAATCATACCTAGCTGTCCTGTAAGATATACTCAATGTGGAAGGCTAATTAGATATTCATAGTACAGCAGATATGGAGCCAAACACATTAAAGACTCTCCCTTAACTAACAGTCAGCAATAGCATGATTTGATTGAGGCTGTAGTTCCTTCAAATTAATCCACTGGTCTCCTCACAGTTTTACTTCCTTCACATAAACACTAAAATCTTCAAGCAGTACAACAGTTTTTCACTTACAGTCTCTAAGACCAACAAAATCTAAAGCAACTAATCCGAGAATCTAAAGAGTCACAAGTAACGTTTTCCAGTGGGTAGTGCTTCCCACTGGAGCTTGTCTTTAACTGGGCCGCTGTGCATGCTGAGTGGGTACGACAGTTGCGACCGTCTGTCCGGGTGGGGTGGCAATGCTAACACGCGGATGGTTCTGCTCCCGGAGGAGGGCTGTGCTTCCTGTTGCATGCGGTACACTGACCCTGTACTCTCTTTCCTTTCCTTTGTTTCCTGCGCCATGCTTGCTGTGTAGCAAATGGAATCTCTTGCAGTAAGTTAACTTTCTTTCATACTTTGTCCATTTAGGCATGGACCCATAACAAATCTTATTTTTACTGGGACTGTTATACCTCTTAGCATGTTTTCCCTTTTTCGTTTCATTTTCTTTTATTTGGTAGACTAAGACATGCAATTTATTAGCATTCTGGCCTGCTTTCCTCCAAAAATAGAAACCTATGTTGCTGTGAACTCTCATGCTATAGGTGAGATATTTTTAGTAATAACGACCCTTATCAGACACTTAAAGTCAGGGTTGCCATAGGTAGGTTTCACCCTAAGGCGTGAAAGGTAACACTGTGTTTAAAAGATTTCATCTGCCAGTCTCTGGCAGTTGTCTTGCAGATTTTGAAAGGTTTCCACAAAGAAAAGTTTAAATGACCAAATGTGTTACTAAAATAATCAAAGACCTAGTTTGGGTAAACTTAAGCTGGTTACCAGCATTGGGAGATCACATAATTCTAAGTAGAACTGTGTTCTTTTCCCTAAGGGCCAAGGAGAGAGAATAAAGAACTTCATCCAGCACAGTTTTAGCATGAACTTGAGTCATTTTTTAAAAGTTGGGATCAAATATGTGTTAATAATACCATTAGTGGAGTATTCTTCCTAAGAACCTAAATTTAAATTCTTGTCATTTCTCTCTTTAAACTGATTTGGGGGTCAATTCTAAGTCACCTTAGCAGCGTCTCAGAACAACTTAGGTCACATCACTCACCTCAGCAGTCACCTAGCACCTAACCAGCTCTCAGTTCTTTTTTACTCTATGAAGAACAGCCCTGTCTATCCTTACTTAACCACATTTGAACAATGAAGTGTTGTTTTAAGTCACATATTTAACCCACTTTCACTGGTGACTGCTGAGCCATGAAATTGTATCTGGTGAAGGCTGTCCTTTTCCTCTGGCAGAAGCCCATTCGTTCCTGGGAGCTGACCCTTTCTTGGGATAAAACAGTCAAAACTTAGAGGCCATCAAGCATCTATAGCTCAGTGCTCATGATCTTCGATGTTGGAATTACTCCTGGCTTATCCTTCCCCTTACAACATACATACGCTGAATAATGAAAACATTTTCAATTCCAGAGGTGTGTATAGGGCTCAAGGGCCATTTTGTATGAATAGGTGTGTGGGTGTGTGTGTTTTTGGTACAAATCATTTTTGAAGATTCTTTCCACAGAAAGTTTTTTTCCCCACAGAAAGTTTTTTGCTTGCTTTTGTCATTTCACCTTTTTGTAAGCACTTTGGGTCCTTGAATTCAACAAGTATCTGTTGACCTCTGAATGAAGGCATTGTCAATAAAAGTGACTGAGCACCTTAGACAATTGCGTGACTTTCCTTGTTGTTTACACAGACTTTAAGATGCATGCCTGCAGCCTGAGTGACAACCAGGATTGTCACAAGGAATAATCTCCTGAGTGTCTGATGAATTGATAAATTTAACACCTAGAACCATTTAATGCCGTGCCTTTCAAATACAGTTTTAACAAAGAGAAGATGTTTGAAAAGACAAACTGATAAAATTACCACCACCATGGCTAGAATTTGTAGACATTAACTCTAAAATAATCAAAGACCTAGTTTGGGTAAACTTAAGCTGGTTACCAGCATTGGGAGATCACATAATTCTAAGTAGAACTGTGTTCTTTTCCCTAAGGGCCAAGGAGAGAGAATAAAGAACTTCATCCAGCACAGTTTTAGCATGAACTTGAGTCATTTTTTAAAAGTTGGGATCAAATATGTGTTAATAATACCATTAGTGGAGTATTCTTCCTAAGAACCTAAATTTAAATTCTTGTCATTTCTCTCTTTAAACTGATTTGGGGGTCAATTCTAAGTCACCTTAGCAGCGTCTCAGAACAACTTAGGTCACATCACTCACCTCAGCAGTCACCTAGCACCTAACCAGCTCTCAGTTCTTTTTTACTCTATGAAGAACAGCCCTGTCTATCCTTACTTAACCACATTTGAACAATGAAGTGTTGTTTTAAGTCACATATTTAACCCACTTTCACTGGTGACTGCTGAGCCATGAAATTGTATCTGGTGAAGGCTGTCCTTTTCCTCTGGCAGAAGCCCATTCGTTCCTGGGGAGCTGACCCTTTCTTGGGATAAAACAGTCAAAACTTAGAGGCCATCAAGCATCTATAGCTCAGTGCTCATGATCTTCGATGTTGGAATTACTCCTGGCTTATCCTTCCCCTTACAACATACATACGCTGAATAATGAAAACATTTTCAATTCCAGAGGTGTGTATAGGGCTCAAGGGCCATTTTGTATGAATAGGTGTGGGGTTTTTTGTGTGTTTTTTTGGTACAAATCATTTTTGAAAATTCTTTCCACAGAAAGTTTTTTTTTTTTCCCCACAGAAAGTTTTTTGCTTGCTTTTGTCATTTCACCTTTTTGTAAGCACTTTGGGTCCTTGAATTCAACAAGTATCTGTTGACCTCTGAATGAAGGCATTGTCAATAAAAGTGACTGAGCACCTTAGACAATTGCGTGACTTTCCTTGTTGTTTACACAGACTTTAAGATGCATGCCTGCAGCCTGAGTGACAACCAGGATTGTCACAAGGAATAATCTCCTGAGTGTCTGATGAATTGATAAATTTAACACCTAGAACCATTTAATGCCGTGCCTTTCAAATACAGTTTTAACAAAGAGAAGATGTTTGAAAAGACATATAGCTGATAAAAATTACCACCACCATGGCTAGAATTTGTAGACATTAACTCTAATTGAAAAATATAATGGAAATCTGGCAGCTCACCAAGTCCCTTCACAGCTACTAATTCTATTTAGTCACCCTCCAGAAATTGTTTTATTCTGTATTATACTCTGATTTTTCTCACTGGTCTTCCCTGATTGGATTTTATTGTTCTGTGTTATTTACAATGATAACAGCTAGTTATGCTTCCTTGATTTAAAAAGAGAAAAACATGTTAGTCTCCACTAAGACTATATAAGACTGATACTTAATATCTGTGTCTTCCCACGCAAATTCTCTCCATAGCAATTGGAACTGTGCCAGAGGCTGTATAAGCTACACTTCCAGCTGCTGCTGCTTTTTCAGTCCTACTGTAAGCTCATCGGCCAGGTGCATGAAGTCAGCTCCATGCCAGAGGTGAGCCCGCCCGCCCCGACCACCCCCACCCCCGCCCCTCCGTCCTGCCAGAAGCTCATCACTGCTTTCCTTTTCTTCTCCTCCCGCCAGTTTATGTCTAATAGAATCACTTGGACACTTATAATCATTTCATTCAAGTATAAGTCTTTAAATACTAGTATCTTACGGATCTCTGTGCCCATGGAGTGGTGACGGGCCTAGGCTGAGGCAAGTGACCTATCTGGACACAAAATGCAAGGACAGCCTTGAGGGTCCACTGCGGGAGGTGCTCAACCTCGAGACTATACACATATAAGGCAGCATTTAAAACTTACCTAGATTTAAAATAAGGGATTCACTTTCAAGCTTAAAAACTGTGTGTCTGGTCTTCCCTGGTGGTCCAGTGGGTAAAGAGTCCATCTTGCAGTGAAAGGGGCACTGGTTAGATCCCTGACCCAGGAAGATCATATGCCAAGGAATGGCTGGGCCAGCGTGTCTAATTACAAGCCAGTGCTCTGGAGTGCATGTACCCAGAGCCAGTGCTCTGCAACGAGAGAGGCCACTGAGATGGGAGGCCAACATGGGCCAAAGAACAAAGATGGATGAAAAAAGAAAACTATGTCTCTAAGATACTCTAACAACTTATGTAAAAGTCTTACCTTATTTAACTTTGAGTGCACAGCTGGAGTGCAGTTGTATTTTCCAATCTTGACCGTGCCTTTCAAATACAGTTTTAACAAAGAGAAGATGTTTGAAAAGACATATAGCTGATAAAAATTACCACCACCATGGCTAGAATTTGTAGACATTAACTCTAATTGAAAAATATAATGGAAATCTGGCAGCTCACCAAGTCCCTTCACAGCTACTAATTCTATTTAGTCACCCTCCAGAAATTGTTTTATTCTGTATTATACTCTGATTTTTCTCACTGGTCTTCCCTGATTGGATTTTATTGTTCTGTGTTATTTACAATGATAACAGCTAGTTATGCTTCCTTGATTTAAAAAGAGAAAAACATGTTAGTCTCCACTAAGACTATATAAGACTGATACTTAATATCTGTGTCTTCCCACGCAAATTCTCTCCATAGCAATTGGAACTGTGCCAGAGGCTGTATAAGCTACACTTCCAGCTGCTGCTGCTTTTTCAGTCCTACTGTAAGCTCATCGGCCAGGTGCATGAAGTCAGCTCCATGCCAGAGGTGAGCCCGCCCGCCCCGACCACCCCCACCCCACCCCTCCGTCCTGCCAGAAGCTCATCACTGCTTTCCTTTTCTTCTCCTCCCGCCAGTTTATGTCTAATAGAATCACTTGGACACTTATAATCATTTCATTCAAGTATAAGTCTTTAAATACTAGTATCTTACGGATCTCTGTGCCCATGGAGTGGTGACGGGCCTAGGCTGAGGCAAGTGACCTATCTGGACACAAAATGCAAGGACAGCCTTGAGGGTCCACTGCGGGAGGTGCTCAACCTCGAGACTATACACATATAAGGCAGCATTTAAAACTTACCTAGATTTAAAATAAGGGATTCACTTTCAAGCTTAAAAACTGTGTGTCTGGTCTTCCCTGGTGGTCCAGTGGGTAAAGAGTCCATCTTGCAGTGAAAGGGGCACTGGTTAGATCCCTGACCCAGGAAGATCATATGCCAAGGAATGGCTGGGCCGGCGTGTCTAATTACAAGCCAGTGCTCTGGAGTGCATGTACCCAGAGCCAGTGCTCTGCAACGAGAGAGGCCACTGAGATGGGAGGCCAACATGGGCCAAAGAACAAAGATGGATGAAAAAAGAAAACTATGTCTCTAAGATACTCTAACAACTTATGTAAAAGTCTTACCTTATTTAACTTTGAGTGCACAGCTGGAGTGCAGTTGTATTTTAACTAACCTCTGTGTGAAAACTGTTCTTGAGGGCTTCAGTTCTGTAGCTTGTACAGAGAGGAAGCTGGGAATGAAGAAAAATGATGTTTGGTAAATCAACTTCCCAAAGAAAAAGAGCATCGTCCGCTTGTGTTACAAAGGAAAAAAAAAATTCACGTTGATTTCTTTTAAATGCTCCTGAGGCCAAACTGCAATACAGCTAACTTCCTTAATACACTTTGGGGCACTAGAAGTGACCTAGGTTGTCTTTATGATTTACTTTTTCACAACACAGGATCTTCTGGTTCCAGTAATTCTGAGGGAAAATATCCGTTATCTCTGTGGTGAATACTAACGTGACATTGTGATTTTTCATCCTTTCCCATGGCATAGGAATAGGGAGAAAAATTGATTCTGTCCATGATCATGATTACATTTATTGGGCATTTATCTAGCAAAGTGTTTAATCTTTAAAATAACCTGCGAGGTGGATAACATCTTTAGTCTCAAGATGAAAAAACTGTGGCACATGAGTCTATCTGCTTGACTATGCAGCAGTCAAGAATGCAGAAGGGGGGCTTTCTTGGTGGTCCACTGGATAAAGAGTCCACCTTGCAGTGCAAAGGGTGCCAGTTCGACCCCTGGCCTGGGAAGATCCCACGTGCCACAGAGTGGCTAGACCAGTGTGTCCAATTACAAGCCAGCGCTCGGGAGCGCATGCCTAGAGCCAGTGCTCTGCAACGAGAGAGACCACTGCAGTGGGAGGCCCACATGGGCCAAAGAACAAAGATGGATGAAAATAAATGAAAGGCCAATAAAAGAGGCCAAATTTTTTAAAAAAGAATGCAGAAGGGGCATCTAAACCCAGATTTACCAAACTCCTGCCCATTCTGTAGAGCGTTTACCTCTACGTGTGCCTGTCTACTGAAACAGAAAATATTTTAAAAGCAGTCCTAATCTGGGATCATACATATCTGTAAACAACAAAACTCTGTAAAAGTAAAAAGTAAAATAAAAATTCAAAAAAAAAAGGAGGCAGTCTATTATATAAAAGTGTGTCAACTGCTGATACAGTTATTCAATGCATACAGCCCCATAACCTTATATGTATCAAGCAGTCAGCTTTCATCTGTCCTATTGTCGTTTACTGAGATACTAAGCTTGTGCTTAACCAGACCTCATACAGGTTTACTTCAGGGATGAAAATCCAGCCAACAACTCAGTACAGTAAAAATGCTTTTTTTTTTTTTTTTTTTGTAACAGTTGCTAAATATGTCCAGGGAACTGAGTGAGCTAAAGAAAAGCCTGAAGGAGGCCACTGCGGCCATTGCAGCTGATCCGCTCTACCTCGAGGGGGCGTGGTCTGAGCCAACCTTCACGTCCACTGAGGCAGCCATCCAGTCCATGCTCGAGTGCCTGAAGAACAAGGAGCTTGGCAAGGCTAACGTGACATTGTGATTTTTCTTTTCCCATGGCATAGGAATAGGAGAAAAATTGATTCTGTCCATGATCATGATTACATTTATTGGGCATTTATCTAGCAAAGTGTTTAATCTTTAAAATAACCTGCGAGGTGGATAACATCTTTAGTCTCAAGATGAAAAAACTGTGGCACATGAGTCTATCTGCTTGACTATGCAGCAGTCAAGAATGCAGAAGGGGGGCTTTCTTGGTGGTCCACTGGATAAAGAGTCCACCTTGCAGTGCAAAGGGTGCCAGTTCGACCCCTGGCCTGGGAAGATCCCACGTGCCACAGAGTGGCTAGACCAGTGTGTCCAATTACAAGCCAGCGCTCGGGAGCGCATGCCTAGAGCCAGTGCTCTGCAACGAGAGAGACCACTGCAGTGGGAGGCCCACATGGGCCAAAGAACAAAGATGGATGAAAATAAATGAAAGGCCAATAAAAGAGGCCAAATTTTTTAAAAAAGAATGCAGAAGGGGCATCTAAACCCAGATTTACCAAACTCCTGCCCATTCTGTAGAGCGTTTTACCTCTACGTGTGCCTGTCTACTGAAACAGAAAATATTTTAAAAGCAGTCCTAATCTGGGATCATACATATCTGTAAACAACAAAACTCTGTAAAAGTAAAAAGTAAAATAAAAATTCAAAAAAAAAAGGAGGCAGTCTATTATATAAAAGTGTGTCAACTGCTGATACAGTTATTCAATGCATACAGCCCCATAACCTTATATGTATCAAGCAGTCAGCTTTCATCTGTCCTATTGTCGTTTACTGAGATACTAAGCTTGTGCTTAACCAGACCTCATACAGGTTTACTTCAGGGATGAAAATCCAGCCAACAACTCAGTACAGTAAAAATGCTTTTTTTTTTTTTTTTTTTGTAACAGTTGCTAAATATGTCCAGGGAACTGAGTGAGCTAAAGAAAAGCCTGAAGGAGGCCACTGCGGCCATTGCAGCTGATCCGCTCTACCTCGAGGGGGCGTGGTCTGAGCCAACCTTCACGTCCACTGAGGCAGCCATCCAGTCCATGCTCGAGTGCCTGAAGAACAAGGAGCTTGGCAAGGCTCTACGGCAAATAAGGGAGTGCAGGTAAAGCTACTATTTCTATTTAGAGATGGTTAAAGGAAAGGCGTGTCTAACAGTTACTTTGTCACGGCTGGAAACTAAATCACGGTGGAAGAAACACTGAGGTGTTTGTATAAATTCTCCTCTGATCTTTCCCTTTACAATGCCAGAAACATCAGGTTTCAGGACTTACTGTTTGAAATAGTCATGTTGGTTCTGGTCATCTGTCATCTCCAAAATGGTTAAATACTTCAAAGTATACTCCAACATCATTTTAAAACTAATTATTTGAATATATTCTCTCTGGGTTTTTTTCTCCCTACACTTTGACAGTATATTCACATTCATTATAACCACAATGAATTATTTGCTAAGCAAATATATTTTTTTAAGATTATAGGATTCCAATCTGATTTCTCTTTTTGTTGGCTATGAAGGATGGCATGTGGGATCTTACTTCCCTAACCCGGGATCAAACCCGTGCCCCCTGCAGTGGAAGCTTGGAGTCTTAACCACTAGATGGCTAGGGAAGTTCCCCCGTTCTGATATTTTTATACTTTAGATATTTTAAAGTCAAAACCAGTAATAATTAACATTCTAAAACTAATTATAGTGATATTTATACAACTCTGAAGATTACCCCAAAAACCCCACAGAATTGCATTTTAGATAGCTGAATTGAATACTGTGGGAATCTTAACTCAATAAAAGCTTTTGTCTTAAGGTGATTTTCTTATACAGACTCAACCTTGTGAACAACAGTGACTCTAACCTCTGATACTCTCTTCTGCCTGCAGAAGTCTGTGGCCCAATGACATCTTTGGAAGCAGTTCTGACGATGAGGTCCAGACACTGCTGAATATCTACTTCCGTCATCAGACTCTGGGGCAGACGGGTACTTACGCCTTGGTGGGGTCTAACCAGAGCCTGAGCGAGATCTGCACCAAGCTGATGGAGCTGAACATGGAGATCCGGGACATGATCCGCAGGGCCCAGAGCTACCGGGTCCTCACCACCTTCCTTCCAGACTCCAGCGCTTCCGGCACTAGTCTCTGACAGGAGCCTCCCGTCCCCCATGGGTGCCAAGCTTGGGGTGCTGCCGTGCTGGGGTGACGTCATTCAGTGTCTTCTCGGCCTTCAAAAGGCTTGGTCAGACTGTTCTCCCTCTTGTTACCTGTAGGACGTTTCCTAAAGAGGATGGCAGAACTTCCCACATGTAGCAATACTCTAAGAACCAAGGTAGCGTAGGACATTCTGGAACAGCCTCCATCCGTCATGCTGTGTGGCACAAACGTGTTATCCTTTTCCTGAGCAAATGCAACTCACTACTGAAGATGAGACTTCCACTGCATACCAAAGCCGACTACTCTGAACAATACCTTCCCTTCTAGAAACAGTTTTAGATTGGCAAAAGTGCAATGTTTTCTTCGCTAAAAAATATTTTATATTCTAAAACTTGTACATTCTTCCCTTTCTTATTCCCTTTGTGTGTGGTGAACTGAGGAAGGGGCAGGCAGAATGAAGCTGGCCACTGAAAACTGTAAGGATGGGTCAAAAGTACACTGTACAATTATGCAAACTGTTGACTATTTAGGGATGGCTAGTGGAAGCTTGGAGTCTTAACCACTAGATGGCTAGAAGTTCCCCGTTCTGATATTTTTATACTTTAGATATTTTAAAGTCAAAACCAGTAATAATTAACATTCTAAAACTAATTATAGTGATATTTATACAACTCTGAAGATTACCCCAAAAACCCCACAGAATTGCATTTTAGATAGCTGAATTGAATACTGTGGGAATCTTAACTCAATAAAAGCTTTTGTCTTAAGGTGATTTTCTTATACAGACTCAACCTTGTGAACAACAGTGACTCTAACCTCTGATACTCTCTTCTGCCTGCAGAAGTCTGTGGCCCAATGACATCTTTGGAAGCAGTTCTGACGATGAGGTCCAGACACTGCTGAATATCTACTTCCGTCATCAGACTCTGGGGCAGACGGGTACTTACGCCTTGGTGGGGTCTAACCAGAGCCTGAGCGAGATCTGCACCAAGCTGATGGAGCTGAACATGGAGATCCGGGACATGATCCGCAGGGCCCAGAGCTACCGGGTCCTCACCACCTTCCTTCCAGACTCCAGCGCTTCCGGCACTAGTCTCTGACAGGAGCCTCCGTCCCCATGGGTGCCAAGCTTGGGGTGCTGCCGTGCTGGGGTGACGTCATTCAGTGTCTTCTCGGCCTTCAAAAGGCTTGGTCAGACTGTTCTCCCTCTTGTTACCTGTAGGACGTTTCCTAAAGAGGATGGCAGAACTTCCCACATGTAGCAATACTCTAAGAACCAAGGTAGCGTGGACATTCTGGAACAGCCTCCATCCGTCATGCTGTGTGGCACAAACGTGTTATCCTTTTCCTGAGCAAATGCAACTCACTACTGAAGATGAGACTTCCACTGCATACCAAAGCCGACTACTCTGAACAATACCTTCCCTTCTAGAAACAGTTTTAGATTGGCAAAAGTGCAATGTTTTCTTCGCTAAAAAATATTTTATATTCTAAAACTTGTACATTCTTCCCTTTCTTATTCCCTTTGTGTGTGGTGAACTGAGGAAGGGGCAGGCAGAATGAAGCTGGCCACTGAAAACTGTAAGATGGTCAAAAGCTGACAGCCTGTTGTATGTGAAAAGGGAACTGTAAATGGACAATTTAATGTACACTGAAATTTGAATACAATTACTGTATCTAAAAGGAGCTGCTATGAAGTACCTTTCTTATGTTGCTAGGCTACTGTCTCGGAAAGCCCTGGATCTCGTTGCAGGGGTCTCTGAGTAAGACCCTCGCACCAAAAATGGTCCAGATAGACCTTTTTTTAAAGGATCTTGGCTGCTTTTTACTAGAATGTTGCTTTTATGAACATATTTATACTACAGAAGGATGAGTGTTAATTTTAACCGACTTCGCCATTTTGTAGAAAAAAGTTAAAGATACACATATTATAAATTCCAAGTCTTTCCACCTGTTGCGCATGCGTAGTTTAATACCCGTCTGGATAGCCAGAAGTAGTATCATAAAGGTAAAATATAAGTTGTCACTTTGAGAAATGTCATTTTATTTGTAATATATATGTAAAGGGCCATTCTTAAGTTTTCTCCTTAAATTCAATGCTGTCAGGTGTTAGCTGTGTGCATGTAAACCTGTTGCACATTGGAAACATATTCAAAGTTTATCTATGTAACTTATTCACTCTGTAAATACATTTAAAGTTTTTGTGATGTAATCTCAGTTGATACTCTGTTTAGAACTGCCTTTAAACTAAAAAAAAAAAGAAAAGAAAAGCACATACTGACCACAGGTTTCATTTCTGCTTAATGAAGATTTCTGCCTTGATTTACAGTTTGCATGTGGGTTGCCATGGTGACAGTCCCAAGAGGACCACACTTTGTGTTCCATGAATGGCAGCCAGGGCATTGAGAGGCAAGTACCATGACCCCGGAAAGGAAGAGGTCCCTGTGACCTCTTGGAGTGGACGCCCGAGATTGTAACCCTAAACCAGCTCTTGCTACAATCAGAGAAATGTGAGAAGAACAAGAGTTCTCGTTACCCACAGCCTATCATTAGGTTGTTGTCCTTAAAAGTTTCAAAAAGATCCATTACTAATAAAGAAAAAGTAATGACTTTTATTTCACCAAAACCCATCTTTTCTCTACCCCACTCAAAAAACAGGATCGTGGAGACACGTAACAATCTAATTTCTGTGGTCTTCCCACTCATACTACTTAGATTAACCAACATAACTTGCTTTCCTACCATACAACAACTAAATCATAAGTAGTAATTTTCTAGATGTATCCATAGGGTCTGATCCAAGATTTTTTTTAATGTCAGCATTAGTTATAACTATTAACTGTTTTAATGACTTTTTGGACACTGCTATCAACATACTGTTGATTTTCAGCTTACCTTAACCATGATTAACCATGATTTGTAGGAAAAAAAACTAAAATTACAAGCTCTCTGGAAAAATATCTCACAAAATGCAGGTTTCTATGGTTAATGACACTAGGCGACCCTGAGTTCTGCTGGGACCCCACCACAAGAAAGGACTGATAAGTTGGGATTGAATTTTTCACCATGGCCTCTTACCCAGCAAAGAACCATCATGACTGGGCTGTTCTTTTAAAAATGCTGGTTTTGGTAATATCATCTGTAGTCATGAGAAGTACTGGAGTTTTTCCTGTTTTCTTAATTAAAAAAAAAAAAAATATTTATTTATTTGTTTTTGGCTATTCTGGTTTTCACTGCTGCTGCAGGCTCTCCTCTAGTTGCAGGGAGTGGAGGCTACTCTCTAGTTGAGGTGAGCAGGATGCTTGTTGCAGTGACTTCTCTTGTTGTGGAACTCAGGCTCTAGGGTACACGGGCTCAATAGTTGTGGCTCCAAGGCTCTAGAGCACAGGCTCTGTAGTTGTGATTCAAGGGCTTACTTAGTTGCTCTGCAGCACGTGGGATAGTCCAACATCAGGGATCGAACCCGTGTCCCCTGCATTGGCAGGTGAGTTCTTCACCACTGAGCTACCAGGGAAGCCCTCAATTTTTTTTTTTTTTTTAAACAGGTTTGTTAATGTCAACAAGTTCTACTTTTCCTCTGTTTCTTAATCTCCTCTCTGTCAAGTGTCACAGAAAGGCCCTTTGAAACTGGAGACCTGCCCCAGTCTAACCCAACAGTCAATGACTTTAGAGCTGCTATCAAATCTCCTGGGATATTGTGTTGCCTTAATTCTCACCTTTCCCAGGGGCAGGGATGGAGAGGAGACAAGAGGGGAAAGGAGAGAAGTTGAAAGGAGCAGAGCAGAGAAAGGAGAGGAGGAGGAGAGCTATCTGCCCTCTTCCTTTAAATGGGTATCTCATACCTGAAGAGAAACACCTCCTTAACCACAGTGTTCTTTAGCCCCAAAATGTGATAAACTTTACTGTCAGCATTAGTTATAACTATTAACTGTTTTAATGACTTTTTGGACACTGCTATCAACATACTGTTGATTTTCAGCTTACCTTAACCATGATTAACCATGATTTGTAGGAAAAAAAACTAAAATTACAAGCTCTCTGGAAAAATATCTCACAAAATGCAGGTTTCTATGGTTAATGACACTAGGCGACCCTGAGTTCTGCTGGGACCCCACCACAAGAAAGGACTGATAAGTTGGGATTGAATTTTTCACCATGGCCTCTTACCCAGCAAAGAACCATCATGACTGGGCTGTTCTTTTAAAAATGCTGGTTTTGGTAATATCATCTGTAGTCATGAGAAGTACTGGAGTTTTTCCTGTTTTCTTAATTAAAAAAAAAAAAAATATTTATTTATTTGTTTTTGGCTATTCTGGTTTTCACTGCTGCTGCAGGCTCTCCTCTAGTTGCAGGGAGTGGAGGCTACTCTCTAGTTGAGGTGAGCAGGATGCTTGTTGCAGTGACTTCTCTTGTTGTGGAACTCAGGCTCTAGGGTACACGGGCTCAATAGTTGTGGCTCCAAGGCTCTAGAGCACAGGCTCTGTAGTTGTGATTCAAGGGCTTACTTAGTTGCTCTGCAGCACGTGGGATAGTCCAACATCAGGGATCGAACCCGTGTCCCCTGCATTGGCAGGTGAGTTCTTCACCACTGAGCTACCAGGGAAGCCCTCAATTTTTTTTTTTTTTTTAAACAGGTTTGTTAATGTCAACAAGTTCTACTTTTCCTCTGTTTCTTAATCTCCTCTCTGTCAAGTGTCACAGAAAGGCCCTTTGAAACTGGAGACCTGCCCCAGTCTAACCCAACAGTCAATGACTTTAGAGCTGCTATCAAATCTCCTGGGATATTGTGTTGCCTTAATTCTCACCTTTCCCAGGGGCAGGGATGGAGAGGAGACAAGAGGGGAAAGGAGAGAAGTTGAAAGGAGCAGAGCAGAGAAAGGAGAGGAGGAGGAGAGCTATCTGCCCTCTTCCTTTAAATGGGTATCTCATACCTGAAGAGAAACACCTCCTTAAACCACAGTGTTCTTTAGCCCCAAAAATGTGATAAACTTTACCTACTGGCATAAAAAGCAATTCAGGGGCTTCCCTGGTGGTCCAGTGGGTAAGGACACTGCCTTGCACTGCAAGGGGTGCCGGTTCGATCCCTGGCCTGGGAAGATCCCATGTGCTGCGGAGCGGCTGGACTGATGTGTCCAATTACCGAGCTGGAGCTCCGGAGCGCATGCGCCCAGAGCCAGTGTGACAACAGAGGCCACTTGCGATGGGAGGCCCACGCGGGCCAAAGAACAAAGATGGATGAAAATGGATAAATGAAAGACGAATAGAAGTGGCCTGCCTGCTCCCCTCCCTCCCCACCGCATCCCCCTCAAATAAATAAATAAATAAATCTTTAAAAAAAAAAAAAAAAAGGCAATTCAGACAAGTACGCTTCAACTTAGACAAAACTTGATTAACCTGCAGTGTCCCAATTGAGTATTTTAGTAAAAGCACCATACATTTTAGAGGCATGTGAATGTCTTACCAATAGATAAGACTTAATGTTAGTAAAGCTGTGAAGTAAAGATGCTTGTAATTTAGCATGGCACATGTGTACACAAACACGCACAGTCGATTCTTAAGGTTCTTCAGGTTCCAAATCCTAACACTGTTCTTTTCAGTGAATTGTGGAACTACAGAAGTAAGAGAGGGGTCAGTTGCTGGTGTGGGGAACAACTGGGAGTGCCTGGAGAGGTCATGGAAGCTCTGTGCCCTCTCCCTAAAAGCCCTGCCCTGCACATCTGCTCTATATGGATGTTCATCTTATCCTTTATCATATCCTTTAAGAACAAAGCAGTATATGGTACTACCATTTAAGGCACATCCCTCTCACAGGAAGCTTGGTTGTTATCCTTGCTCCAATCTTGCTGCTCAGCACACAGATCAACATCTGCTCCTTCTTCTGGGAGCCCAGCAGAAACATAGATCCTCAGGTCCTAGTCCAGATGACAGATTCAGAGTCTGTATCTTAACAGAACCCTCAGGGAGATCCCTGGACAAGATGGTGGAGTAAAAGCACCTGCATTCAGTCCCTCCTGAAAACAGCAAAACCACAACTGCTGAACAACCATCAGCAACAAATGACTGGAACCTAATCTACTAGCAAAAAGAAAAAAGAAGGCACAAGACTAGAAGGGATGCATACACCATATAATCAAATCCCATACACATAGGGTGGGCAACCCACAAACTGGCAAATCATTCTATCACAGAAGTTGTCCTACAGGAGTGACAATTCTGAGCACCAGGTCAGGCTCCCCAGTCTGAGGTCTGGCCATTGGGAGGAGAAGCCCCCAGTGCATTTGGCTTTGAAGGCCAGAGGGGTTTGATCACAGAAACTCCACAGAACTGGTGGAAGCAGTTTGAGGGTGCATACAAGATTCCGTGCACATGGTGACCCAGGGGAAAAAGCAGTAACTTCATAAAAGCCTGAACCAGATCTACCTGCCGGTCTTGGATGGTATCCTGGGGAGGCAGTGGACAACCTGCGGCTCACTGCAGGGACAAAAATACGGGGGGCAGAGGTACTGGGGAGTAGACATTTACATGAATTGTCCTCAAGGCCACCATTTTGAGGCCAAGACCTGGTCCCACGCAGTAGCCCAAAGGTTGCAGTGCTGAGATGCCTCAGGCCAAACAACACACAGACCCGCCCTTCAGACAGGCTGCCTGAGCCCACAGACATCTATAAACACAATTCTTAAATGGTCGGAGGGCTAAGATCCAGTTCCACCCACCAATGGGCTGGCATGAGTCCCTCCCACCAGGAAGCCTGCACAAGCCTCTGGGGCAGACACCAGAAATAAGAGGCACTATAATCCTGCAGGTCGTGAGACAGCAAACACACAACGTTAGATAAAATGAGACAGCAGAGGAATAGAGGAAGGAACAGATAAAACCCTAGAAAAACAAACAGGTGAAGTGAAGATGGGCAATCAAACCAAAAAAGAATTCAGAGCAATGACAGGAAAGATGATCCAAGCTCTCAGAAATAGAGGCACAGACTGAGAAGACAGAAGAAATAATTGACAAAGAGCTAGAAAATTGAAGAACAGCGATGTACAATACAAGAACAAATGAAAAAAGACTAGAAGGGGGCTTCCCTGGTGGTCCAGTGGGTAAGGACACCGCCTTGCAGTGCAAGGGGCGCCGGTTCGATCCCTGGCATGGGAAGATCCCACGTGCAGCAGAGCAGTAGGACCGATGTGTCCAATTACCGAGCCGGAGCTCTGGAGCACATGCACCCAGAGCCAGTGCTCTGCAACGAGAGAGGCCACTGCAATGGGAGGCCCACAGGGGCCAAAGAACAAAGACGGATGAAAACAGATAAATGAAAGACCAATAGAAGTGAAGTGGCCCGCCCTCCTCCCTCCCTCCCCACCCCCCCCCCACCCCCAAAATAAAACAGACTAGAAGGAATCAGATAAGTGAGCTGAAGACAGAATGGTGCAAGGTATTGCTATGGAACAGAATATAAAATGGAATGGAAGGAAATGAGAACAGTTTAAAAGACCTCTAGGGCAAATTAAACTCGTAAGTATTTGCATTAAAGGGGTACCAGAAAGGGAAGAAAGGATCAGAGAAAATAATTGAGGAGATAATACCTGAAAAATTCCCTCAGGGGAAAAGAAATAGTCACCCAAGTCCAGGAAGTGCAGAGTTCCAAACAGGATAAACCCAAGGAGAACTCAGCCAAAACACATATTAGCCATATTGACAAAAGTACATAGAAAAAAATTTTTTTTGCTTTAAAAGAGGAAAAAAATATAAGGAAACAAAGGTTGCAGTGCTGAGATGCCTCAGGCCAAACAACACACAGACCCGCCCTTCAGACAGGCTGCCTGAGCCCACAGACATCTATAAACACAATTCTTAAATGGTCGGAGGGCTAAGATCCAGTTCCACCCACCAATGGGCTGGCATGAGTCCCTCCCACCAGGAAGCCTGCACAAGCCTCTGGGGCAGACACCAGAAATAAGAGGCACTATAATCCTGCAGGTCGTGAGACAGCAAACACACAACGTTAGATAAAATGAGACAGCAGAGGAATAGAGGAAGGAACAGATAAAACCCTAGAAAAACAAACAGGTGAAGTGAAGATGGGCAATCAAACCAAAAAAGAATTCAGAGCAATGACAGGAAAGATGATCCAAGCTCTCAGAAATAGAGGCACAGACTGAGAAGACAGAAGAAATAATTGACAAAGAGCTAGAAAATTGAAGAACAGCGATGTACAATACAAGAACAAATGAAAAAAGACTAGAAGGGGGCTTCCCTGGTGGTCCAGTGGGTAAGGACACCGCCTTGCAGTGCAAGGGGCGCCGGTTCGATCCCTGGCATGGGAAGATCCCACGTGCAGCAGAGCAGTAGGACCGATGTGTCCAATTACCGAGCCGGAGCTCTGGAGCACATGCACCCAGAGCCAGTGCTCTGCAACGAGAGAGGCCACTGCAATGGGAGGCCCACAGGGGCCAAAGAACAAAGACGGATGAAAACAGATAAATGAAAGACCAATAGAAGTGAAGTGGCCCGCCCTCCTCCCTCCCTCCCCACCCCCACCCACCCCCCAAAATAAAACAGACTAGAAGGAATCAGATAAGTGAGCTGAAGACAGAATGGTGCAAGGTATTGCTATGGAACAGAATATAAAATGGAATGGAAGGAAATGAGAACAGTTTAAAAGACCTCTAGGGCAAATTAAACTCGTAAGTATTTGCATTAAAGGGGTACCAGAAAGGGAAGAAAGGATCAGAGAAAATAATTGAGGAGATAATACCTGAAAAATTCCCTCAGGGGAAAAGAAATAGTCACCCAAGTCCAGGAAGTGCAGAGTTCCAAACAGGATAAACCCAAGGAGAACTCAGCCAAAACACATATTAGCCATATTGACAAAAATTACATAGAAAAAAATTTTTTTTGCTTTAAAAAGAGATAAAGCATCAAATAAAATATAAGGGAATCCTCATAAGGTTTTCAGCTGATTTTTCAGCAGAAACTCTACAGGCTACAAGGGAGTGGCATGAAAAATTTTAAGTAATAAAAGGGAATAACCTACCACCAACAATACTCTAACCAGCAAGACTCTTCAGATTCAACAAAGAAATAAAAAACTTCACAGACAAGCAAAAGCTAAGAGAATTCAACACCACCAAACCAGTTAAAGAAATTTATTCTAAGTGGAAAAAGAAAGTCCACAACCAGAAACAAGAAAATTATGAATGGGAAAGCTCATTGGTAAAGGCAAATACATAATAAAGGTAGGAAAGCATCAAACACAAATATGATAATTAAACCAGAAATAGAAGATGAGAGCACAAATGCAGGATATTTAAAATGCATTTAAAATTAAGAGACTAGCAAAGTTTAAAAACAATTTTGTATATACAGACACTTGGTATATCAAAACTTCATGGGACTCTCAAACCAAACATCTATAATAGGTGGTGGTAGAGTGCTTAGGAACCCACCTGCCAATGCAGGGGACACAGGCTCAATCCCAGGTCCAGGAAGATCCCACATAATGCGGGGCAACTAGCCCAGTGCATAGCAGTTACTGAGCCCACACACTAGAGCCTGTGCTCTGCAATAAGAAAAGCCAAAGCAATGAGAAGCCTGTGCACCACAACTAAAGGGTAGCCCCTGCTCACCACAACCAGAGAAGGATGGCACGCTGCAACAAAGACTCAGCACAGTCAAAAATAAATAAAATTCTTTTGAAAAACCATATAATATACAGACAAAAAAGATGAACAAATCAACACAACACAGTCATCAAATCACAAGAGAAAAGAACAAAAGATGAAGGGGTAAAAAAAAGACCTATAAACATGACATAGTGCTTCCCTGGTGGTCCAGTGAATGGAGAGTCCACCTTGCAGTGCAAGGGGCACCAGTTCGATCCCTGGCCTGGGAAGATCCCATGTGCTGCAGAGCGGCTGGACCGGTGTGGCCAATTGTGAGCCAGCACTCTGGGGTGCATGTGCCCAGAGCTGGTGCTCTGCAACAAGAGAGGCGACAGTGATGCGAGGCCCACACAGGCTCAAGAATAAAGAGGGATGAAAATAAATAAATAAAAAACCAATAAAAGAGGCCAAAATTAAAAAAAAAAAAAACATGATGTATACATATGCATATAATATGATATTCATTTTCCTCTTTCTGATACCACAGAAATACAAAGAATCATAAGAGACGACTATAAGCCACTACTGGATAATAAAATGGACAACCTAGAAGAAATGGACAAATCCTTAAAAAGGTACAATCTCGAGAACCAGGAAGAAATAGAAAATATGAACGGACCAATCACAATCACTGAAATTGAAACAGTGATTTCAAAACTCTCATAAACAAAAGTCCAGGACGAAATAGCTTCAAAGGCAAGTTGTATCAAACATTTCAAGAATTAACACCTATCCTTCTGAAACTACCTCCAAAAATTGCACAGGAAAGAACATTCCCAAACTCATTCTATGAGGTCACCATCACCATGATACCAAAGTCAGACAAAGTCAGAACCACAACAAAGACAATTATACGCCAGCATCACTGCTAAACATAGAAGCAAGGATCCTTAACAAAATATTAGCAAGCCAAGGCCAACAATACATAAAAGGATCGTAACCACAACCAAGTGGGATTTATCCCAGGGATGCCAAGATTTTTTTAATATCTGCAAATCAGTGATACACCACATTAATAACCTTTAAATCCCAGGTCCAGGAAGATCCCACATAATGCGGGGCAACTAGCCCAGTGCATAGCAGTTACTGAGCCCACACACTAGAGCCTGTGCTCTGCAATAAGAAAAGCCAAAGCAATGAGAAGCCTGTGCACCACAACTAAAGAGTAGCCCCTGCTCACCACAACCAGAGAAGGATGGCACGCTGCAACAAAGACTCAGCACAGTCAAAAATAAATAAAATTCTTTTGAAAAACCATATAATATACAGACAAAAAAGATGAACAAATCAACACAACACAGTCATCAAATCACAAGAGAAAAGAACAAAAGATGAAGGGGTAAAAAAAAGACCTATAAACATGACATAGTGCTTCCCTGGTGGTCCAGTGAATGGAGAGTCCACCTTGCAGTGCAAGGGGCACCAGTTCGATCCCTGGCCTGGGAAGATCCCATGTGCTGCAGAGCGGCTGGACCGGTGTGGCCAATTGTGAGCCAGCACTCTGGGGTGCATGTGCCCAGAGCTGGTGCTCTGCAACAAGAGAGGCGACAGTGATGCGAGGCCCACACAGGCTCAAGAATAAAGAGGGATGAAAATAAATAAATAAAAAACCAATAAAAGAGGCCAAAATTAAAAAAAAAAAAAACATGATGTATACATATGCATATAATATGATATTCATTTTCCTCTTTCTGATACCACAGAAATACAAAGAATCATAAGAGACGACTATAAGCCACTACTGGATAATAAAATGGACAACCTAGAAGAAATGGACAAATCCTTAAAAGGTACAATCTCGAGAACCAGGAAGAAATAGAAAATATGAACGGACCAATCACAATCACTGAAATTGAAACAGTGATTTCAAAACTCTCATAAACAAAAGTCCAGGACGAAATAGCTTCAAAGGCAAGTTGTATCAAACATTTCAAGAATTAACACCTATCCTTCTGAAACTACCTCCAAAAATTGCACAGGAAAGAACATTCCCAAACTCATTCTATGAGGTCACCATCACCATGATACCAAAGTCAGACAAAGTCAGAACCACAACAAAGACAATTATACGCCAGCATCACTGCTAAACATAGAAGCAAGGATCCTTAACAAAATATTAGCAAGCCAAGGCCAACAATACATAAAAGGATCGTAACCACAACCAAGTGGGATTTATCCCAGGGATGCCAAGATTTTTTTAATATCTGCAAATCAGTGATACACCACATTAATAACCATGAACATCTCAACGTGAGTGACAGTCAGTCAGTCGTGTCTGACTCTTTGTGACCCCCATGAACTATAGCCTGCCAGGCTCCTCTGTCCATGGAATTCTCCAGGCAAGAATAATGGAATGGGTTGTCATTTCCTTCTCCAGAGGAATCTTCCTGACACAGTGATTGAACCTGGGTCTCCTCCACTGCAGGCAGATTCTTTACCAGCTGAGACACCAGGGAAGACTATTATTATGAGACATTTCTAAGTATAAAAACAGATAAACTTAAGAAGAATCAGCAGATACATACCTGACTTAATCTTATAATTTACAGACATTAGAATATGTAATGAATTCATACACCTTTTAAAGGGAATACCCAAGACAGAAGCAGCAATAAAGTTATAAATGACAATCATTAATCAGATGAAATAATTTAGATGAAGCTTGTCTAAGACATGGGGACTGGGAAAGCGGTCAGGAAGGAAATACAATGTGCTTTTTAACTTTGTATGAAAAATAATGTTCAGTTCCATGTTGCTGAACATAGTTCTGTCTTTACCACATAAATTCTCTCCTTCAAATTACTGTCTGAATGCTTTATCAAAACTCCAACAGCGGGCTTCCCCTGGTGGTCCAGTGGATAAGGACACTGCCTTGCAGTGCAAGGGGAGCCGGTTGGATCCCTGGCCTGGGAAGATCCCACGTGCCGTGGAGCGGCTGGACTGATGTGTCCAATCACCGAGCCGGAGCTCTGGAGCGCATGAGCCCAGAGCCGGCGCTCTGGGACAACAGACAATACCGCAACGGGAGGCCCGCAGGAGCCGAGGAACAAAGACGGATGAAAATAGAGAAATGAAAGACCAATAGAAGTGGCCCGCCCGCTCCCCTCCCTCCCCAACCTGACCCCTGCCCAAAATAAATAAATACATCTAAAAAAAAAAACTCCAACAGCAATTTATGATAAAACCTCTCCACTTTGTCATACCTAAACATAATACAGGTCATTTATGACAAATCTGTATCTAACAGCATACTCAAGAGTGAACAGAGAGGGCTTCCCTGGTGGTCCAGTGGGCAGAGAGTCCGCCTTTCAGTGCAAGAGGCACTGGTTCGATCCCTGGCCTGGGGAGATCCCACATGCTGCAGAGTGGCTGGACTGGTGTGTCCAATTGTGAGCCAGTGCTCTGGAGCGCATGCGCCCAGATGGATGAAAATAAAAATGAATAAAAACCAATAAAAGTGGCCAAAATTTTTTTTAATTATATATATAAAAAAAGAGTGAAAAGAGAGGTCATACCTCAACATAATACAGGTCATTTATGACAAACCCATATGTAACATCATGCTCAAGAGTGAAAAGCTGAAAGCATTTCCTCTAAGATCAGAAACAAGTCAAGGATGTTCTCCACTCTCACCACTTTTATTCAACATAGCTTTGGAAATCCTAGCCGTGGCAATCAGAAAAGAAATAAAACGAATCCAAATTGGCGATAGAAAAGCCCGTTTGCAGATGGCATCATACTATACACAGGAAATCCTAAGATGCAGCAATAAAGTTATAAATGACAATCATTAATCAGATGAAATAATTTAGATGAAGCTTGTCTAAGACATGGGGACTGGGAAAGCGGTCAGGAAGGAAATACAATGTGCTTTTTAACTTTGTATGAAAAATAATGTTCAGTTCCATGTTGCTGAACATAGTTCTGTCTTTACCACATAAATTCTCTCCTTCAAATTACTGTCTGAATGCTTTATCAAAACTCCAACAGCGGGCTTCCCCTGGTGGTCCAGTGGATAAGGACACTGCCTTGCAGTGCAAGGGGAGCCGGTTGGATCCCTGGCCTGGGAAGATCCCACGTGCCGTGGAGCGGCTGGACTGATGTGTCCAATCACCGAGCCGGAGCTCTGGAGCGCATGAGCCCAGAGCCGGCGCTCTGCGACAACAGACACTACCGCAACGGGAGGCCCGCAGGAGCCAAAGAACAAAGACGGATGAAAATAGAGAAATGAAAGACCAATAGAAGTGGCCCGCCCGCTCCCCTCCCTCCCCAACCTGACCCCTGCCCAAAATAAATAAATACATCTAAAAAAAAAAACTCCAACAGCAATTTATGATAAAACCTCTCCACTTTGTCATACCTAAACATAATACAGGTCATTTATGACAAATCTGTATCTAACAGCATACTCAAGAGTGAACAGAGAGGGCTTCCCTGGTGGTCCAGTGGGCAGAGAGTCCGCCTTTCAGTGCAAGAGGCACTGGTTCGATCCCTGGCCTGGGGAGATCCCACATGCTGCAGAGTGGCTGGACTGGTGTGTCCAATTGTGAGCCAGTGCTCTGGAGCGCATGCGCCCAGATGGATGAAAATAAAAATGAATAAAAACCAATAAAAGTGGCCAAAATTTTTTTTAATTATATATATAAAAAAAGAGTGAAAAGAGAGGTCATACCTCAACATAATACAGGTCATTTATGACAAACCCATATGTAACATCATGCTCAAGAGTGAAAAGCTGAAAGCATTTCCTCTAAGATCAGAAACAAGTCAAGGATGTTCTCCACTCTCACCACTTTTATTCAACATAGCTTTGGAAATCCTAGCCGTGGCAATCAGAAAAGAAATAAAACGAATCCAAATTGGCAAAGAAGTAGTAAAAGTGTCCCTGTTTGCAGATGGCATCATACTATACACAGGAAATCCTAAGATGCTACCAAAAAACTCCTGGAGCTCATCAATGAATTCAATACAGTAAGTCACCTATATATGAACCTTCAAGTTGGCAGATTTTCCAAAGATGCAAACGTGTGTTCACATGTCCAATCACATGTTATTTCATGTGTCTAGAGTATATGGTCACAGTCACAAAAAGCACTGACTTTGCTTGGTGTGATGTCACGGCCATCACCATGAATGGGGTTTGGAACAACCTTTGCCCACAGTTTGTTCACAGTTTTTGAGGATTTAAGGAAGTGGATGAAAAGTCCAAAAAGGTCTTCAGCGACTTAGTGGCCCTCAGTGAGAATTTGCAAGAGGATGACGTCACTAAACTCTGTGCTGTGCAAGACGAGGAGCTGACCAATGAACATCTGATGGAAATGGAGGCCCAGAGAGAGGACCAAGAGAGACAAAAGCAAGAAGTAACTGCAGAACCACTGAGATTCCTGACATGGGAGATGACAAGGGGATTTTATTTGAAGAGGTACTATTAGTTTTTTTTTTTTTGGGCGGGGGTCAGGTTGGAGAGGGAGAGGAGCGGGCCGGCCACTTCTATTGGTCTTTCATTTCCCTATTTTCATCGGTCTTTGTTCTTTGGCTCCTGTGGGCCTCCCATCGCGGTGGTGTCTGTCGTCGCAGAGCACCGGCTCTGGGCTCATGCGCTCCAGAGCTCTGGCTCGGTAATTGGACACATCAGTCCAGCCGCTCCGCGGCATGTGGGATCTTCCCAGGCCAGGGATCGAACCGGCGCCCCTTGCACTGTAAGGCAGTGTCCTTACCCACTGGACCACTAGGGGAAGCCCTACTATTAGGTTTTGAGGCACAGGACCTGAATGTAGAATACTACACAGAGACTGCAGCAGTTCAGAATGTAACCCAGAAATCAGTGCCACTATGTCATCTAGGATGAGAAAAAAAGAACTGCTACCCATACATCACAGGATTGTCTTTTTTCAAGAGGGTAGACAGAACTGAATCCAGCAAGGAAACAGAACCTGTGCCATCAACATCAGTCGTGAATGAAACTGCAGCTTGCCCTATATTTCCTATTGCTGACAATCCCTGAGTTCTATAATCTCCCACTTCCTCTCCCGCCTCCAGTCAGTAATTTTGTTTGTTTCTTCATACAATGTCAGTCCCTGTACATTAGCTATTATACCTTACTACTGTATTTTTCAAGGTACTGCATGGAAAAGGTCAGTTTTCAATCCAATCCCACAGAAGGGTAATGCCAAAGAATGTTCAAACTACCAAACAATTGCTTTCATTTGACATGTTGGCAAGGTAATGCTCAAAATCCTTCAAGCTAGGCTTCAACAGTTCCTGAACCAAGAATTTCCAGATATACAAGCTGGATTTAGAAACGGAAGAAGAACTATATATCAAACTTCAAACATCTGTTGGAACATTAAAAAAGTAAGAGAATTCAAGAAAAACATCTACTCCTGCTTCATTGACTACAGAAAGGCCTTTGACTGTGTGGATCACAACCAACTGGAAAATTCTGAAAGAGATGGGAATACTAGACCACCTTTCCTGCCTCCTATGAAACCAGTATGTGGGACAAGAAGCAACAGTTAGAACCAGACATGAAACAACAGAATGGCTCCAAATTGGGAAAGGTGTATATCAAGGTTATCTACTGTCACCTTGCTTATTTAACTTATATGAATAGTACATATATGAAGAGCTAGATGAATCAATCACAAGCTGGAATTAAGACTGTTGGGAAAAATATCAGCAACCTCAAATACGCAGATGACACCACCCTAGTGGAAGAAAGCAAAGAGAAACTAAAAAGCCTCTAGAAAGAGGAGAGTGAAAAATCTGGCTTAAAACTCAACATTGTAAAAACTAAGATCATGGCACTGGTCCCATCACTTCGTGGCAAACAGATGGGAAACAAGTGGCAACAGTGGCAGATTTAATTTCCTTAGGCTCCAAAATCACTGAGGACACAAACTGCAGTCATGAAATTAAAAGACGCTTACTCCTTGGAAGAAAAGCTATGACAAACCTAGACAGCATATTAAAGTGACAGAGGCATAACTTTGCCAACAAAGGTCCATATAGTCAAAATTGTGGTTTTTCCAGTGACGTATGGATGGACTGAATCCAGCAAGGAAACAGAACCCCTGTGCCATCAACATCAGTCGTGAATGAAACTGCAGCTTGCCCTATATTTCCTATTGCTGACAATCCCTGAGTTCTATAATCTCCCACTTCCTCTCCCGCCTCCAGTCAGTAATTTTGTTTGTTTCTTCATACAATGTCAGTCCCTGTACATTAGCTATTATACCTTACTACTGTATTTTTCAAGGTACTGCATGGAAAAGGTCAGTTTTCAATCCAATCCCACAGAAGGGTAATGCCAAAGAATGTTCAAACTACCAAACAATTGCTTTCATTTGACATGTTGGCAAGGTAATGCTCAAAATCCTTCAAGCTAGGCTTCAACAGTTCCTGAACCAAGAATTTCCAGATATACAAGCTGGATTTAGAAACGGAAGAAGAACTATATATCAAACTTCAAACATCTGTTGGAACATTAAAAAAGTAAGAGAATTCAAGAAAAACATCTACTCCTGCTTCATTGACTACAGAAAGGCCTTTGACTGTGTGGATCACAACCAACTGGAAAATTCTGAAAGAGATGGGAATACTAGACCACCTTTCCTGCCTCCTATGAAACCAGTATGTGGGACAAGAAGCAACAGTTAGAACCAGACATGAAACAACAGAATGGCTCCAAATTGGGAAAGGTGTATATCAAGGTTATCTACTGTCACCTTGCTTATTTAACTTATATGAATAGTACATATATGAAGAGCTAGATGAATCAATCACAAGCTGGAATTAAGACTGTTGGGAAAAATATCAGCAACCTCAAATACGCAGATGACACCACCCTAGTGGAAGAAAGCAAAGAGAAACTAAAAAGCCTCTAGAAAGAGGAGAGTGAAAAATCTGGCTTAAAACTCAACATTGTAAAAACTAAGATCATGGCACTGGTCCCATCACTTCGTGGCAAACAGATGGGAAACAAGTGGCAACAGTGGCAGATTTAATTTCCTTAGGCTCCAAAATCACTGAGGACACAAACTGCAGTCATGAAATTAAAAGACGCTTACTCCTTGGAAGAAAAGCTATGACAAACCTAGACAGCATATTAAAGTGACAGAGGCATAACTTTGCCAACAAAGGTCCATATAGTCAAAATTGTGGTTTTTCCAGTAGTCACGTATGGATGTGAGAGTTGGACCATAAAGAAGACTGAGCACCAAAGAACTGATGCTTTCAAACTGTGGTGCTGGAGAATACTTTGGGGCGGGGGGGGGCACTTCTATTGATCTTTCATCTATTTATCTTTGTTCTTTCATTGCAGAGCACCGGCTCTGGGCGCATGCACTCCAGAGCTCAGGCTCAGTAGTTGGACACGTTGACCCAGCCGCTCCGCAACACGTGAGATCTTCCCAGGCCAAGGATCAAACCGACGCCCCTTGCACTGCATGGTAGTGTCCTTACCCACTGGACCACCAGGGAAACCCCAGGAGAATACTCTTGAGAGTCCCTTGAACAGCAAAAAGATCAAATCAGTCAATCCTAAAAGAAATCAACCCTGAGTATTCATTTGGAAGGACTGATGCTGAAGCTGAAGCTCAAATATTTTGGTCACCTGATAAGAAAAGCTGATTCACTGGAAAAGACAATGAAGCTGCAAAAGACTGAGGACAGAAGGAGAAGGGGATGACAGAGGATGAGATGGTTGGATGGCATCACTGACTCAATGGACATGAGTTTGAGCCAACCCCAGGAGACGGTGAAGAACAGGGAAGCCTGATGTGCTGCAGTCCATGGGGTTGCAAAGAGTTAGATATGACTCAATGACTGAACAACAATTTTGTTTTGTTCTGTTTTGTTTTAAGTACCAATGTTTTATTTGATACAAACCGAGGGCATTGAGAATAGAGGTCACAAGCTGGAATTAAGACTGTTGGGAAAAATATCAGCAACCTCAAATACGCAGATGACACCACCCTAGTGGAAGAAAGCAAAGAGAAACTAAAAGCCTCTAGAAAGAGGAGAGTGAAAAATCTGGCTTAAAACTCAACATTGTAAAAACTAAGATCATGGCACTGGTCCCATCACTTCGTGGCAAACAGATGGGAAACAAGTGGCAACAGTGGCAGATTTAATTTCCTTAGGCTCCAAAATCACTGAGGACACAAACTGCAGTCATGAAATTAAAAGACGCTTACTCCTTGGAAGAAAAGCTATGACAAACCTAGACAGCATATTAAAGTGACAGAGGCATAACTTTGCCAACAAAGGTCCATATAGTCAAAATTGTGGTTTTTCCAGTAGTCACGTATGGATGTGAGAGTTGGACCATAAAGAAGACTGAGCACCAAAGAACTGATGCTTTCAAACTGTGGTGCTGGAGAATACTTTGGGGCGGGGGGGGGCACTTCTATTGATCTTTCATCTATTTATCTTTGTTCTTTCATTGCAGAGCACCGGCTCTGGGCGCATGCACTCCAGAGCTCAGGCTCAGTAGTTGGACACGTTGACCCAGCCGCCCGCAACACGTGAGATCTTCCCAGGCCAAGGATCAAACCGACGCCCCTTGCACTGCATGGTAGTGTCCTTACCCACTGGACCACCAGGGAAACCCCAGGAGAATACTCTTGAGAGTCCCTTGAACAGCAAAAAGATCAAATCAGTCAATCCTAAAAGAAATCAACCCTGAGTATTCATTTGGAAGGACTGATGCTGAAGCTGAAGCTCAAATATTTTGGTCACCTGATAAGAAAAGCTGATTCACTGGAAAAGACAATGAAGCTGCAAAAGACTGAGGACAGAAGGAGAAGGGGATGACAGAGGATGAGATGGTTGGATGGCATCACTGACTCAATGGACATGAGTTTGAGCCAACCCCAGGAGACGGTGAAGAACAGGGAAGCCTGATGTGCTGCAGTCCATGGGGTTGCAAAGAGTTAGATATGACTCAATGACTGAACAACAATTTTTGTTTTGTTCTGTTTTGTTTTTAAGTACCAATGTTTTATTTGGGTGATACAAACCGAGGGCATTGAGAATGAAAAAAGGGACCCAAGGTAAGGAAGAACGGGAGGTAATGCAGGTGATAGCACATGGAGTCTGCTTCACAAGCCTGGAAGAGGCACAAAAGCTGTGTCCACTGGCTACTTTGGAGATCTCCCCATTGGGAGAAATGGTATCTTGCATCAGTTCAGGGAAGGGAAAGAAGAAGAGGGAATTTATCTGCCTGGATTTCTCCCAACTCCCATTAGCCAAACACTATGCTAAGACTATTAACTCTTCCACACTTCTGGGTTGCCAGTGGCACTTGAGATGCCAGATCTCATGACCTGTAGGGAGTATTCCATCCAAGTCCAGAAATGATGGGAAGAGACAAACTGGACATGTGGCTAATGACTGCCAGAGAGCACCTGACATTGTACATTAGATGGGTTCATAATAGTCCAATACTGTTTTTCTCATTTATCAGAAAAGGAAACCTGGCATAATGATGAAAGACCTTTCCCAAGGTCACATGGCTAGAAAGTGGTAAATTCAGGATTTGAACATAGTCTGGCTCTGGAAACTGTCAAAGACCAAGATAAGGAACTTGGATTTTGTGTAGCAGGCAAAGGAGAATCACTAAAAGGTTTCAAGCTGGGAGTGACATAAGATAAAGAGCTTTTGAATAACGCTTCCATTCTCTACTTTTCCCCTTCTGTCCATGTGGCTGAACTCGGCACAAGTAGGTGGCCCCAAAGACATGAGGACATTCAAGACAGTTTCAGAGGAGCCCTGACTGGCTCACATGGGCTTCAGTGTTGCCTCATAATCTTTCTGTCTTCATCCAAGTCTACACCTACCAAAGCAACTAGCTGGTCAGAGGCACATAGGATCTGGGTGGAGAAGCCAAAATGAGGGGAAGAGCAGATTGACCTAAAGACCAGGAATAGGAGGAGGACCAGCCATATGTCTGTTGTCAGCTGGTGGATTTGGAGATCCGAGCATCCGCATATGAGTCCTTTGGCTGTTGCCTGAGATGATCAGATCTCATGAATTGTCAGCCACACTGGTCACATTTATGCGGTCGGTATTTGGTGTGTATTTGAGAATGTCTTCTTCTAAGTTCATCGGAACAGAAGAAGGACCAGGTACAGGCTTCGCAATTGCATTTAAAGATTTATTTATTTATTCATTTTTTGGGCGGGGGTCAGGTTGGGGGGGGGAGGGGAGCAGGCGGGCCACTTCCATTGGTCTTTCGCTTCTCCATTTTCATCTGTCTTTGTTCTTTGGCTCCCGTGGGCCTCCCATCGCGGTGGCTTCTGTTTCCGAGCACCGGCTCCAGGAGCATGCGCTCCAGAGCTCCAGCTCGGTGATTGGACACATCAGTCCAGCCGCTCCGCGGCACGTGGGATCTTCCCAGGTCAGGGATCGAACCGGCGCCCCTTGCACTGCAAGGCGGTGTCCTTATCCACTGGACCACCAGGGGAAGCCCCGCAATTGCATTTATAGGGCCTTTCACCTGTGTGTTTGTGTTGGTGACTCACAAGGTGGGAGCACTTAGTGTAAGCTTTTTCACAGTTCTTATAGTCACAGCAGTAAGGGCTTTGACACTGGAGATTTCTTCATGGGAGCCTTTCCCTGGGCCCCAGAGTGCTGCTGATCTGCTTTCTTGGGAGGTACAGGTACAGGCTGCTTAGGTAGGAAGGGATCATCCTGGGAGACTGGCTGGTTCACAGAAGAGCCTTGGGATTCCAAAGACAATAATGGGGATCCACCTGGGAGCATCCCAAAGTTGTTGGGGTTTCTAGGAGGTAACATCTGAGCCAAAGAAGGGAGCACTGCCTGGGCCTCAGTGGAAGACACAGTTGGATTCAATAATGGTTTAGGTGGCAAAGGGTCTCTGTTAGAAGCTTCTGTTGGGAGGTCAAAATAAGACATGGTCCGCATTCTGATGTGGGACATCATTGGGATTCCACCAGGAGATGAGTCTAGTGGCCCATTGAGAGGCATCCTTAGATTCCCACCAAAGATCACGGCCATTCCTAGAACACTGGCCTCTTGTAAGGGCACTGACTGGGGTCCCTTGAAAATCATCATTCCTGGCGGTGGAGACATTCCCTGAGTGTTAAATCATCTGGAAAGGAGTGAAAGTCAGTTGGGGGCAGTAGCTCACATGCTGATCAGGCAGCGCCACACTGAACTGTGGCCCCATTTCACTGGTATTCTGCCTTAGTGCCTCAGGAGAGGCCAGGGGAACCCACTGCAGCTCTGTGCACTGAGGGACGTGTTGAATGGCTGATGAGCCATGGTTCCAAGAGCTGTGCCCGCCACTGCTTCCAGGAGATGAAGACATGCTCAAGATGGGCACTGATGTCTCAGTATCCTCTGTGAAACTGATGTGGAGCCACATGCCACTGGTTCAGACCCTCAGCGCCCTGCTCCATTTGAATTTAACAACAATTTTAATATTAAAAATGTTTATTATTGGGCTTCCCTGGTGGTCCAGTGGGTGGAGAGTCCACCTTGCAGTGCAAGGAGCACCAGTTCGATCCCTGGCATGGGAAGATCCCACATGCAACGGAGCAGCTGGACCGATGTGTCCAACTACTGAGCTGGAGCTCTGGAGCACATGTGCCCAGAGCTGGTGGTCTGCAATGAGAGAGGCCACTGCAAGGGGAGACCCACACAGGCCAAAGAACAAAGATGGATGAAAATAAATAAATGAAAGAGCAATAGAAGTGGCCAAAAAAAGTTTATTATTTGTTTTTCTGTATTATGTGAAAATTATTACAGACCTACTACAGTGCTATATAACTGACTGTGTTCATTGTGTGCCTAGGCTAACCTTGTTGGTCTTATGAACAAATTGGACTTAAAAATGCGCTCTTGGGGCTTCCCTGTTGGTCCAGTGGGTAAGGACACCGCCTTGCAGTGCAAGGGGTGCTGGTTCCATCCCTGGCCTGGGAAGACCCCATGTGCCGTGGAGCGGTGGGACTGATGTGTCCAATTACCGAGCCGGAGCTCTGGAGCGCATGTGCCCAGAGTCAGTGCTCTGCGACAACAGAGGCCACTGCGATGGGAGGTCCACAGGGGCCAAAGAACAAGGATGGGTGAAGATAGATAAATGAAGGACCAATAGAAGTGGCCAAAAAAAGTTTATTATTTGTTTTTCTGTATTATGTGAAAATTATTACAGACCTACTACAGTGCTATATAACTGACTGTGTTCATTGTGTGCCTAGGCTAACCTTGTTGGTCTTATGAACAAATTGGACTTAAAAATGCGCTCTTGGGGCTTCCCTGTTGGTCCAGTGGGTAAGGACACCGCCTTGCAGTGCAAGGGGTGCTGGTTCCATCCCTGGCCTGGGAAGACCCCATGTGCCGTGGAGCGGTGGGACTGATGTGTCCAATTACCGAGCCGGAGCTCTGGAGCGCATGTGCCCAGAGTCAGTGCTCTGCGACAACAGAGGCCACTGCGATGGGAGGTCCACAGGGGCCAAAGAACAAGGATGGGTGAAGATAGATAAATGAAGGACCAATAGAAGTGGCCTGCCTGGGCTTCCCCTCCTTCTCCACCCCCTCCCCACCACCCTGACCAAAAAAAAAAAAAAGTGCTCTTGGAATGGAATGCATTCAATATGCAAGAGACTTACTATAAAGTTGCAGGATACAAATTTTTTTATTAATTTATTTTTATTTTACTTTTAAAGAATTTTGTTGTTTTCTGCTATACATCAACCTGAATCAGTCATAGGTATACACTTGACCCCTCCCACCTGAACACACATCCCACCACCCACCCCATCTGACCGTTCCAGGTTGTTGCATAGCCCCTCGTGTAAGTTCCAGCAGGACACAAAATTTTTAATACAGAGAAATATCTTGCATTTTTATACACTAACAATGAATGATGAGAAATAATTTAAAGAAACAATCCCATTTATCATCAAAAAGAATAAAATACCTAATAACAAACCTACCTAAGTAAGCAAAAGACCTGTACTCTGAAAACTCTAAGATGATGATGAAAGAAATCAAAGATGACTCAAATAGATGGAAAGATATACAATGTTCTTGGATTGGAAGACTCAATACTGTCAAAATGATTATACTACCCGAGGCAATCTACAGATTCAATATAATCCTATCCAAATGACGAAGGGTATTTTTTGCATATCTAGAACAGAAATCTTAGAATTGGTATGGAAGCACAAAGACTCCAAATAATCAAAGCAATCTTGAGAAATCAAAACAGAGCTAGAGGAAGCAGGCTCCCTAACTTCAGATTGTATTACAGAGCTACAGTAATCAGGGGCTTCCCTGGTTGTGCAGGGGACACAGGTTCAATCCTTGCTCTCGGAAGATCCCAATGCCATGGAGCAAGTGAGCCATTTGCCACAACTACTAAGCCTGTCCCCTAGAGCCACATGCCCCAGCTACTGAAGCCTGGGTGCCTAGAGGCCATGTTCCACAATAATAGAAGACATTGTGATGAGAATCCCTCACTCACTGCAGTTACAGAAAGCCCATGCACAGCAACGAAGACCCACCACAGTCAAAATATGAAATAAATTCATTATTTTTTTTCAAAATAAAGCTACAGGGAATAGAAGAATGTGCACCCATCTTCTCCTGCAAGAACTCCAAAACTGCAGCTAGCTTCTGAAAAACCATTCACAGGGGACACTGGATCCTATCCAAAAAAAGATATCCCACATCCAAGAGCAAAGGAGAAGCCACAACAAGATGGTAAAAGGGACACAGTCACTTTTTTGTTGTTTTGTTTTGCAATTGCAAGGTTTTTTTGCATTTATAAAAACTTTTATTTTACTTTTAACTTTTACAGAGTTTTGTTGTTTACAGATAATGTATGTTCTCAAATTAGTCATATGTATACTCCCCCCATCCCACCCCTCCAGACCGTCATACAGCACCGGTGAAGGATGCAATCGCATTTTAAAAATCAAACCTCATATCCGCCAGAGTCACCGGGAGAGTGCAAACAAAACCTCGTGCACACCAAGACCCGGGTAAAGGAGCAGTGACCTCCACAAGAGACTGAGCCAGACCTGTCTTTGAGGGTCTGAGTGTCTCCTGCGGAGGCATGGGTCAGCAGTGGCCTGCAGCAGTCCTGGGAAGCTCAGCGTGTGGCCTAAGTCCTCTTGAAAGAGGTCGCCATTAGTCAGACTGCAGAGCCGCCAACCAGGACTTGGAAAACAAGACTCTGGAGGACACAAACAAAACTTTGTGCACACTAGGATCCTGGAGAAAGGAGTAGTGTCCCTGTGGAGTCTCTGGCAGAGGTGTTTAAGTCAACAGTGGCCTGAACCGGGGTCAAGGACACTGAAACAGCAGTTGTGGTGAGTCCTTTTGGAGAAGGTTGCCATTATCCCACCACAGGAAGGGAACATAGCTCCACACATCAGCAGATAATTAGACTAAAGATCAAGTGCCTGATACAGGCAGGACCCCACCCAGGAAGGGCCTTTCAGTACTCCAAAAAGACACAGGTTCAATCCTTGCTCTCGGAAGATCCCAATGCCATGGAGCAAGTGAGCCATTTGCCACAACTACTAAGCCTGTCCCCTAGAGCCACATGCCCCAGCTACTGAAGCCTGGGTGCCTAGAGGCCATGTTCCACAATAATAGAAGACATTGTGATGAGAATCCCTCACTCACTGCAGTTACAGAAAGCCCATGCACAGCAACGAAGACCCACCACAGTCAAAATATGAAATAAATTCATTATTTTTTTTCAAAATAAAGCTACAGGGAATAGAAGAATGTGCACCCATCTTCTCCTGCAAGAACTCCAAAACTGCAGCTAGCTTCTGAAAAACCATTCACAGGGGACACTGGATCCTATCCAAAAAAAGATATCCCACATCCAAGAGCAAAGGAGAAGCCACAACAAGATGGTAAAAGGGACACAGTCACTTTTTTGTTGTTTTGTTTTGCAATTGCAAGGTTTTTTTGCATTTATAAAAACTTTTATTTTACTTTTAACTTTTACAGAGTTTTGTTGTTTACAGATAATGTATGTTCTCAAATTAGTCATATGTATACTCCCCCCATCCCACCCCTCCAGACCGTCATACAGCACCGGTGAAGGATGCAATCGCATTTTAAAAATCAAACCTCATATCCGCCAGAGTCACCGGGAGAGTGCAAACAAAACCTCGTGCACACCAAGACCCGGGTAAAGGAGCAGTGACCTCCACAAGAGACTGAGCCAGACCTGTCTTTGAGGGTCTGAGTGTCTCCTGCGGAGGCATGGGTCAGCAGTGGCCTGCAGCAGTCCTGGGAAGCTCAGCGTGTGGCCTAAGTCCTCTTGAAAGAGGTCGCCATTAGTCAGACTGCAGAGCCGCCAACCAGGACTTGGAAAACAAGACTCTGGAGGACACAAACAAAACTTTGTGCACACTAGGATCCTGGAGAAAGGAGTAGTGTCCCTGTGGAGTCTCTGGCAGAGGTGTTTAAGTCAACAGTGGCCTGAACCGGGGTCAAGGACACTGAAACAGCAGTTGTGGTGAGTCCTTTTGGAGAAGGTTGCCATTATCCCACCACAGGAAGGGAACATAGCTCCACACATCAGCAGATAATTAGACTAAAGATCAAGTGCCTGATACAGGCAGGACCCCACCCAGGAAGGGCCTTTCAGTACTTGAACAGGCAGAGCCATAGAAAAGGACCAAACAGGCCTTCTGACTGCCAGCTGCCAGAGGCTAGGAAAGACGCTGATAGGGCCATTGCTCCTGTACTGAGGCCCTCTGTATCCCTGCACACTTGGCGCTGCCAGGATCCCTGCAATCCAAGCCGCTGCACCTCCTTCACACTCAATTCTCACTGGGGCAGAGCCGCCACAGGCTAGAAAAAGCCCTAATAGTGTCACATCTCTCCAGTGACAACAGTCACCGGTTTGCCTGCATAGCCAGCACTGCCAGGGTCCCCACAAATCGCACCACCTCCATTAATGATCCCCACTGGGACAGAGCTGCTAGAGGCTAGAAAAAGTCCTGCACCTGTGCAGGAGGAGGCAGTTCCATCATGTGGGACTCTGCAATTCTTTGGAGTGTGGCCTTCCAGGCTTCTCTATCCGGGGGATTCTCCAGGCAGGAAAGTCCAAGTGGACTGACATTCCCTTATAGAGCACCACATTTCCAGCTACCCTGAATACCTGGTTCTGCCAGGGCCCCTGTGACTTAAGCAGCTGTACCACCTCCGCACCCGGCCCTCACTAGGGTAGGCCCCAGTCCTCTAGGGCAGCCTCAGGAGCAAACCATGGTGGGCGACCGACATGCAGAGATGAAGATAAAAATCACAACTGAAATCCAGGGGCAGGGTGGCTAAGGAAGAGGACACAAACCCTTCCCACCAGCTGTATAAGCTGCAGATTAAAACCACATTATCTACTAGGTAGACTCTGTGTCTATGGAATACATAAAAGGATAATAACAGTTTCCACAAAACAGACAGACAAAAACACATTAGTTTTGACAGCTGTGTACACTGAAAGCAAGAATACACAAGAGTAGGGCCAGATTAGAGTCTGATCTGCCCTCTAAGCAGGTTCAGAGACCAGTGGCAGAGGGCATGCTAGGTAGGCAGGTTAGATTGTCACTCATAGCAAGGTAAAGGACACTGACAGCACAAATACAAAAAAAAAAAATTATCATTTTTACGTTTTGTTTCAGAAGAAACTCTGCAGGCCAGAAGAGAATGGCAGGACATATTTAAAGTACTGAAATGGAAAAATCTAAAACCAAGATTACTCTGTCAAGGATCTTATTCAAAATTGATGAAGAAATCAAAAAGTTTTACAGACAAGCAAAAGTTAAGAGAATTTTCCACCACCAAACCAAATACTAAAGGGACTTTTAATATCAGCAAATACAAAAGAAGAAAAAGATCTATAAACCCCCCAAACATTTAAGATGGCAATAGAACATATGTATCAATAATTACTTTAAATGTAAATGGACTAAATGCTCCAACCAAAAGACAAAGACTATGGCGGCATAGAAGGACGTGCACTCATCTCTCCTGCAAAATCGCCTGAATTGCAACAAGTTCCTGAAAAACCATCAACAGGAGGACATTGGATCTGATCACAAAAAACACACCCCACATCGAAGAACAAAGGAGAAGCCGCAACAAGATGGTAGGAAGGGCGCAATTGCGCTTTTAAAAGTCAAACCTCATACCCGCCAGAGAGGCTGGGTGGGCCAAAGGCTCAAAGCCTATTGCAGATCAAGACCCGGGAAAGGTGCGGTGACGCCCACAAGGGACTGAGCCAGACCTACTCTGGAGGGTCCAAGTGCCTCCTTGAACTAGAAGTGCCCTTGAGCAGTCCTCGGAAGGATGACACTCAGTTCCCTTTGGAAGAAGTTACCATTAACTCGATCATAGAGCCACCGAGGAGGACTGAAAACTCTGTGCGCACTGTGATCCAGGAAAGGAGAATAGCGATCCTGCATGAGACTGAGCCAGACTCACCTCTGAGTAACCTGACGTCTCCCGCGGTGGCGGGGGTCGACGGTGGCCTGCAGTAGGGTCGGGGTCACTGCGGAAGTGCTTCCCATACAGCGTGTGGGAATAAATCCTTTGTGAGACAGACGCCATTTTCCCTACTGTAGTTTGGCTGCTGGTCTAACTGCAGGGCTGCTGGTCAAGCTACAGGGAGGGAACTTAGTTCCACCCAGCAATAAAAGGCATTTGGATTAAGAAACTCTCAGGGCCAGCCTGGGCGGGCCTTTTAGTTCTGCAATAGGCCAAAATAAACAAGCAGTCAAAGAGGCCTTCAGATCCAACCACTGCCAGAGGCAAGTAAAAGACTGATAATTCCTGAATAGTCAGTAAGAGACAGAAGAACATAAACACTATTTTCACGTTTTGTCTGAAGCTGGAGTTACTCGTCAAGGATCTTATTCAAAATTGATGGAGAAATCAAAAGTTTTACAGACAAGCAAAAGTTAAGAGAATTTTCCACCACCAAACCAAATACTAAAGGGACTTTTAATATCAGCAAATACAAAAGAAGAAAAAGATCTATAAACCCCCCAAACATTTAAGATGGCAATAGAACATATGTATCAATAATTACTTTAAATGTAAATGGACTAAATGCTCCAACCAAAAGACAAAGACTATGGCGGCATAGAAGGACGTGCACTCATCTCTCCTGCAAAATCGCCTGAATTGCAACAAGTTCCTGAAAAACCATCAACAGGAGGACATTGGATCTGATCACAAAAAACACACCCCACATCGAAGAACAAAGGAGAAGCCGCAACAAGATGGTAGGAAGGGCGCAATTGCGCTTTTAAAAGTCAAACCTCATACCCGCCAGAGAGGCTGGGTGGGCCAAAGGCTCAAAGCCTATTGCAGATCAAGACCCGGGAAAGGTGCGGTGACGCCCACAAGGGACTGAGCCAGACCTACTCTGGAGGGTCCAAGTGCCTCCTTGAACTAGAAGTGCCCTTGAGCAGTCCTCGGAAGGATGACACTCAGTTCCCTTTGGAAGAAGTTACCATTAACTCGATCATAGAGCCACCGAGGAGGACTGAAAACTCTGTGCGCACTGTGATCCAGGAAAGGAGAATAGCGATCCTGCATGAGACTGAGCCAGACTCACCTCTGAGTAACCTGACGTCTCCCGCGGTGGCGGGGGTCGACGGTGGCCTGCAGTAGGGTCGGGGTCACTGCGGAAGTGCTTCCCATACAGCGTGTGGGAATAAATCCTTTGTGAGACAGACGCCATTTTCCCTACTGTAGTTTGGCTGCTGGTCTAACTGCAGGGCTGCTGGTCAAGCTACAGGGAGGGAACTTAGTTCCACCCAGCAATAAAAGGCATTTGGATTAAGAAACTCTCAGGGCCAGCCTGGGCGGGCCTTTTAGTTCTGCAATAGGCCAAAATAAACAAGCAGTCAAAGAGGCCTTCAGATCCAACCACTGCCAGAGGCAAGTAAAAGACTGATAATTCCTGAATAGTCAGTAAGAGACAGAAGAACATAAACACTATTTTCACGTTTTGTCTGAAGCTGGAGTTACTGCTGGATTTTTTTAAATTTCATTTTATTCCTTACTCATTTTTATTGCTTTTTTTTTTGTTTTGTTTTAATTGTTTTTTTCCCTTTTTTCCAAACCCACTCAGTACTCCCCCTCCCCGCCGCCCTCTTTTTTTTTTGGGTGTGTGAGTGTGGGTGTGCTTATTTCCTCCATTGAATTCTATTGAAGCTGCTAACCTTATCAGTAAGACTGAATATATTCAAGCTTAAGTAATTTTTTTTTCTTGTTTTTCCTTTTATTTTTTTTTCTTTATTATTTATTTATTTGGCTGGTTTTGGTGTTAGTTGCAGCATATGGGATCTAGTTCCCTGACCAGGGATCAAACCCAGGACCTCAGCATTAGGAGCCCAGAGTCTTAACCATTAGACCACCAGGGAATTCCCATTCTTTTTCCTTTTAAACCACACATTTTATTTTGGCATAAACTTCTGGTTCCACATTGGCCTTTTAAGGTTCTGTGGGGGTTTTGTTTGTTTTTATTGTTTTTGCTTTTTCTATATTTTTCTATATACTTATTTCTGTTTTAATTTTTAAATTTTTTTATTTGTACTACTACTTCCTCTATAATTCTTTGCTTTCTCTGACGCTCCTTTCCTATAGCACTAAACTCTAATACACACAAGTCTTTATCTCCCTATATTTAACTTTGCAGTATTATTCTATATTTCTCTTCTATCCTCCCTTTCTCTTTTTACCTCTTCCCACCATATTTCTTACCCTGTTCTGTCCTCATTGCCTTATCCCCAACGGGGACCCTGCTCTAGCATTATTCTCCAATTGGTGCTCTGCTTAGTTTGGTCATTAACTGGTGGATATTATTCTTGGTTTTCTATTTGCCGTGCTAATGTATTGTACTGTATTTTTGGTTGGAATGCTTGGGTTATGTTACAGCTGTATATGTTTATGTGTAAAATTCAATATGCTAGATAGTATTTGCATAATATTTTAATTGCCATTTGTCAAAGGTATACCTTCTGCTTCTCATTCACATATATATGTTTTAATATCATTTAATGCCATAACAAACCAGCCGTCAAATCTTCATTCTCTGGTCAGGTAACAAGACCCAGGGCTTTAGGGAGGGAGCACTGACTCCAAAACTCTACAATACTAGAGAACACCTAACACTAGAGAGCACTGTACACGTGAGAATGCCAACAAAGGTAATCACTTGTATGCAAGTCCTGACATCACCCAACCACCAGCATCACCCAGAATAAGAAGCCCCATCCAAACAACAAACACCAATAGATGTAACTCAAAGTCTGGGAAAAGGAAATCCCAAACAGAGTTAGTTAAAAAATTAATAATAACAATGAAACAGCAGAGAAATACCACACAAGTGAAGGAACAATCTACAAACACACAAGATCAAATCAACGAAGAGAATTTGGACAAACTTTCTGAAAGGGATTTCAGAAGAATAATAGTAAAGATGATCAAAGACACTGAAAACAGAATGTTAGAGAAATTACAAGACACAACTAACACACTGAATAAAGAAATTACAAGACACAACTAACACACGATAAAGAAAAAGGCCTTTTAAGGTTCTGTGGGGGTTTTGTTTGTTTTTATTGTTTTTGCTTTTTCTATATTTTTCTATATACTTATTTCTGTTTTAATTTTTAAATTTTTTTATTTGTACTACTACTTCCTCTATAATTCTTTGCTTTCTCTGACGCTCCTTTCCTATAGCACTAAACTCTAATACACACAAGTCTTTATCTCCCTATATTTAACTTTGCAGTATTATTCTATATTTCTCTTCTATCCTCCCTTTCTCTTTTTACCTCTTCCCACCATATTTCTTACCCTGTTCTGTCCTCATTGCCTTATCCCCAACGGGGACCCTGCTCTAGCATTATTCTCCAATTGGTGCTCTGCTTAGTTTGGTCATTAACTGGTGGATATTATTCTTGGTTTTCTCTATTTGCCGTGCTAATGTATTGTACTGTATTTTTGGTTGGAATGCTTGGGTTATGTTACAGCTGTATATGTTTATGTGTAAAATTCAATATGCTAGATAGTATTTGCATAATATTTTAATTGCCATTTGTCAAAGGTATACCTTCTGCTTCTCATTCACATATATATGTTTTAATATCATTTAATGCCATAACAAACCAGCCGTCAAATCTTCATTCTCTGGTCAGGTAACAAGACCCAGGGCTTTAGGGAGGGAGCACTGACTCCAAAACTCTACAATACTAGAGAACACCTAACACTAGAGAGCACTGTACACGTGAGAATGCCAACAAAGGTAATCACTTGTATGCAAGTCCTGACATCACCCAACCACCAGCATCACCCAGAATAAGAAGCCCCATCCAAACAACAAACACCAATAGATGTAACTCAAAGTCTGGGAAAAGGAAATCCCAAACAGAGTTAGTTAAAAAATTAATAATAACAATGAAACAGCAGAGAAATACCACACAAGTGAAGGAACAATCTACAAACACACAAGATCAAATCAACGAAGAGAATTTGGACAAACTTTCTGAAAGGGATTTCAGAAGAATAATAGTAAAGATGATCAAAGACACTGAAAACAGAATGTTAGAGAAATTACAAGACACAACTAACACACTGAATAAAGAAATACAAGAACTTACAGAAAAAGTAACAGAGACAAACAACTCAATTGCTGAACTGAAAAACACTGTAGAAGGAATCAAGAGCAGAGTATCTGAGACAGAAGACCGGATAAGTAAGCTGGAAGATAGAATGGTGGAAGTAACTGCTGAAAAACAGAATCTGGCTCAAAGAATGAAAAGAGCAGAGGATAGCCTCAGAGACCTCTGGGATAATATCAAACGCACCAATATTCAAATTATAGGGGTACCAGAAGAAGAAGAAAAAAAGAAAGGCTATGGGAAAATTTTTGAAGAGATTCTAGTTGAAAACTTCCCCAACATGGGAAAAGAAATAGTCAATCAAGTCCAAGAAGCGCAAAGACTACCATACAGAATCAATCTGAGAAGAAACACACCAAGACACATATTAATGAAGCTAACACAAATTAAACACAAGGACAGAATTCTCAAAGCAGCAAGGGAAAAGCAACTAGTGGCATACAAGGGAAAGCCCATACGTTTAACAGCTGATCTTTCAACAGAAACTCTGCAGGCCAGAAGGGAATGGCAGGACACATTTAAACGGCTAAAAGAGAATAATCTGCAACCAAGAATCCTCTACCCTGCAAGGATCTCATTCAAAATTGATGGAAAATCAAAAGCTTTACAGATAAGCAAAACTTGAAAGAATTTAGTCACACCAAACCAGCCTTACAACGAGTGTTAAAGGCAGCACTATTTACAGTAGCCAGGATATGAAAGATACGTAAGTGTCCATCAATAGAGGAGTAGATAAAGATGTGTTACATATATACAATGGAGTATTACTCAGCCATAAAAGGAATGAAATTGTGCCATTTGCAGAGACATGGATGGACCCAGATGCTGTCATACAGAGTGAAATAAGTCAGAAGGAATAAAAGAAATACTATATTAATGTATATGTGGAATCTAGAGAAATGGTATAATGAACCTACTCACAAAGCACAAAGACAGATTAATGCTGTTTGATTTCATATGTAAGAGGTACCTAGAAGAGTGAAATTCACAGAGTCATGCTCAGCGAAGCCCCTGGTTCTCTTTCTTCCTGATCCACTACTGTAATAGGACTGTCTAGACGAGCCAAATGTTATTATTTCAGTCATTCTCTAAACTGCAACTGAGAACAAGGTCCCAGCCTCTGTTTTCATGAACATAGCCGTATTGTAATAACTTCAATTTCTAAGGGTTATACTAAGTGATAATGTTCTGTTAAATAACTAGGTTATTTTCTGTACAAGAAAACAGTATTTTTAGAAATTATTGCTGATATCTATGCTTGCCAATTAGAATGCTAATATAAAGGTCAGTTTTGGGTTGTTTAAAGAAAGTAGGATGAGTGCTTTTGGTAAAGAACGTATGAAAAATGGAATTACATTTTGTGAAGGAAAAAAGAAGTAGGTCTGACTAGATGGCTATTGCAAGGTGAGAGAATAAATTGAAGGGTATAGAAAGTGATAAGAAGGTTTGTGGAAGTGGACCCTGAGTAAGAGGTTTATACACATTTAAGACTGACTGAAGTAAATTTAACGATAATCTGAGGCAAAAGCTTGAATTCAGCTTTTTTTCTTTATTACAAGGACACACTTTCTTCAGATGTCAATTACTTTTGATAATAGACTTAAGCTTATTTGCCTCTTAACTGATCTGTTATGTAAGCAGTAACTTTAGGAATACTAGCTCAGCCCAAACATCCTCTAGCTCAGAGAAAGCCTGTTTGTTTAGAGGTAAACACTGCTATTTCTTTGCTAATGCCTGAAATCCTTAAGTTTACTAATGGGGGGAATCTTACCATGCTGTTTCCCTGATGTAAATAGAATCTTAAATTCTAAAGTTTATAGTTGGATGTCAGATAGTGAGCTTCTTAAATCAAATGTCTTTATGACAGGCGTTTTGAACACAGATATTGCCATAGATCTTGAAGCCTTAGCAATTTTCATAAGCTTTAAGTGATAGTAACTAGGCTATTAGCCTATGACCCAATTCTTTTTCGTATATGTGGAATCTAGAGAAATGGTATAATGAACCTACTCACAAAGCACAAAGACAGATTAATGCTGTTTGATTTCATATGTAAGAGGTACCTAGAAGAGTGAAATTCACAGAGTCATGCTCAGCGAAGCCCCTGGTTCTCTTTCTTCCTGATCCACTACTGTAATAGGACTGTCTAGACGAGCCAAATGTTATTATTTCAGTCATTCTCTAAACTGCAACTGAGAACAAGGTCCCAGCCTCTGTTTTCATGAACATAGCCGTATTGTAATAACTTCAATTTCTAAGGGTTATACTAAGTGATAATGTTCTGTTAAATAACTAGGTTATTTTCTGTACAAGAAAACAGTATTTTTAGAAATTATTGCTGATATCTATGCTTGCCAATTAGAATGCTAATATAAAGGTCAGTTTTGGGTTGTTTAAAGAAAGTAGGATGAGTGCTTTTGGTAAAGAACGTATGAAAAATGGAATTACATTTTGTGAAGGAAAAAAGAAGTAGGTCTGACTAGATGGCTATTGCAAGGTGAGAGAATAAATTGAAGGGTATAGAAAGTGATAAGAAGGTTTGTGGAAGTGGACCCTGAGTAAGAGGTTTATACACATTTAAGACTGACTGAAGTAAATTTAACGATAATCTGAGGCAAAAGCTTGAATTCAGCTTTTTTTCTTTATTACAAGGACACACTTTCTTCAGATGTCAATTACTTTTGATAATAGACTTAAGCTTATTTGCCTCTTAACTGATCTGTTATGTAAGCAGTAACTTTAGGAATACTAGCTCAGCCCAAACATCCTCTAGCTCAGAGAAAGCCTGTTTGTTTAGAGGTAAACACTGCTATTTCTTTGCTAATGCCTGAAATCCTTAAGTTTACTAATGGGGGGAATCTTACCATGCTGTTTCCCTGATGTAAATAGAATCTTAAATTCTAAAGTTTATAGTTGGATGTCAGATAGTGAGCTTCTTAAATCAAATGTCTTTATGACAGGCCGTTTTTGAACACAGATATTGCCATAGATCTTGAAGCCTTAGCAATTTTCATAAGCTTTAAGTGATAGTAACTAGGCTATTAGCCTATGAAATTCTGAGATGTCTATACTGAGAAAGGCAACTGATACACAACTGCAAGGCCCTTGGTGCCATATAACATCTCAGGGAGGTTATCTGTGCTTTAAATCAAACTGAATGCTGTATTTGCATACCTGATGAATCCTTTAATAGCTATTTGAACCATATGAAAAATCAAATTTCTGCCTTAAGTGACCCATTCCCTAGTTTTGACTATCTTTTCAAAAACCAGCTTGGTGTGGGAGGCTCATGGCTAGCATATTCACTTATTTATACTATTTGTATTTTGCCCGTTTTACAAGATTATCATTTCTTGTATTGCCAAGTGTTATGACTGAACATCCAACAAAAATAATGAGAATAACTAGACTTAAACCAGTTGATCAAATGTTTGACTAGGTATATGATCAATGATTGTAATAGTGTAACTCTAAATGTGGGCAGATACGAGAGAGAATATCTTCCTGGACCATAACTAGGAAACAGGGGTCCAGAGAACCTTAACCATTAAGACCTAGTCCATAATAAGCACACTGAGTGGCCAATCAGCAAAAAAAACCTTCTTCGCTAGACCTGGGAATGAACCTTCCCAGCAACATGGGACAAAATGGTCATGAAATGCCTCCAAAGTATGGTCGGATTTATGACCACAAGGGGGGCATGTCAACTACAAACTGGCATTTACCAATTACATTGCCAATGACTAGACAACAAGGACATTTGTCCTCTGCCTCTTCAGAGACCAGACCCTGTGCTATTGAGAGCTGCTGATCTTCAATACCCCCTGACGGAGATCAGGGTGGGGTTGAGGCACTCTGTGCTCCAAGGAATCTCGTGTGGCAAGTCTTTAGATAGCTGTATGCTTTTAGGAACAGATTTTATTATCTCCATCCTTGCATCTCCTCATATTTAGAAAAACACTACATCTCCTCATGGTAATCCTTAAATATTGATCCTTCTCCTGCTGCCTCTTTGGAACAGTCTCTCAGAGCTATCTGGGGTGCTGCCTCCTGGGCTGCTGTCCTAATTATGTCCCATATGAAATTTAACCCACAACTCTCAAGTTGTTCATCTTTTTTAGTAAACACCAGCTTTCAGCTTTTTTCAACAGACACTGTGAGAATGCAGCCGCCAACTCAGACAACCCGCTACTAGATATGTGGACCACGCCCTTCAGTTCAAGACTTCTACCATAATAGATTTCTCCACTTCAAGAAAAACTCTGTATAATAATTGATTGTTTTGTTTTTGCTATTTGCTCCTTGTATCTACAATTACATAGTAGAATTTGTCTCCAACTGTCTAAATGCTTTTAAGTTACAAATAATGGTTTAGGCTCCTACAACCTCCTCCAGCTATTACTTGGGAGTCCTGGATCAAAGACCTTAATAAAGGATAAGAAGAATATGTTGCCTCAATAATTTAGGCAACACGCCCGTTATCAGCTCTAAGAAGCCAGAGAGGTCGTCGCCCCCTTTCCCTGGCAACATAATTCTCCTAAAAGAAAACAGGGGTAGGGGAATGAAAGGGGTTCATAGGCAGAATTGGCAGAGAGAGGCTAGCAGGTCCCAAGGACAAGGAGGAGAAGAGGAAGGACAAGGAGAACTAAAGACAAAGATCTTCAACGTTGAAACTGAAAATTTCCAGTTTTATGTTAATCTGGGCATTTCCATTAGGGTGTCTCACCTAGCCCTGAGGCCTGGAGATTGTCTTGGGTGTGGGCCTAGAGGGCCTTTACAACCTTAAGATATTCTTTTGATTTATTGCTTTGGTAACTGACTGGAAGATACAAATTGTCATGCTTCAACTGGCAAAGGGGGATACTCTTCTACCCGCCTTCCAGTGTCTATGCTGGAAGCTTTTCCCTATACTTTCTTACTTTAATAAACTTTTCACTGCACGGAAAAAAAAAAAAAAAAAAAAGAAATTCACAGAGTCAGAAAGTACACTGGAGGATGCCAGGGGCATTCAGTGGGACCAGGGAATGGGAGAAAGATGGAGAGTTGGTGTTTGTCTAGCAGGGAAAGAGTTTGGATTTAGGAAAGTGAAAAACCTGGGAGACGAGTGCTCATGTGAGCTGCACGACAACGTGAAGGTGCCTAGTGCCACTGAGTACAGTTAAATATGGCTGAAACAGTAGGCTTTCTATTAATATGATGCGACTTCAACCACAGTAAAAAACTGAAAGCTTCATAGTAACCACAAACCAAACACCTGCAATGGACACACATATGCACAAAAAGAAAAAGAAGTCCAAACAACACTAATCACCAAATCACAAGAGAAGAGAACAGAGAGAGGAGAAAAAGAAGGCCTACGAAAACAATCCCATTGACCACTACAACAAAAAGAATAAAATGCCTAGGAATAGACCTACTTAAGGATGCAAAAGACCTGTACTCAAAAATCTGTAAGATACTGATGAAACAAATCAAAAGTGACACCAGCAGATGGAAAGATACACCATGTTCCTGCACCAGAAAAATCAGTATGGTGAAAATAACTATACTACCCAAAACAAGCTACAGATTTACAGATTCAATGCAATCCCTGTCAAATTACCAATGGTATTGTAAGGGTTAGGAGGGAAAGGGGCAGGGCACAATTTTTGAAAAGAATGACAGCCCAAGGACACAGCATAAATCCATTAGAATCAAATGGGTCCAAGATGGCAGACCAGACCTTGATCCTCAGTCAGCAGGCTAAATGATACACCCAGAGGCGCCATGACAGTTCCACTCCTTCACTAAAAGAGCTGGAATAATCCTCCCACTCATTAGCATATGGAATTACCCAGCCTATAAAAGCTAAGAATGCCATGTTTTCGGGGCTGCTGGATTTGCTCTGTGATGGCTCACACTCTGTCTGTGGAGTGTGCTTTCTCTGAATCTGAATAAATCCATTTCTTACCTATCACTTTGTCTCTTGCTGAATTCTTCTCTGCAAAGAGACATGAAGAACCTGAACCTCAGTGGGTCCAGACATTGGTTGAGTGATTTTAACTACCAGGGTTTAGGCTGGGTTCGAGTCCCAGACGCATGGGTTCAAATCCCAGACAGGTTTTTGGCTGGGTTCAAGTCCCAAACAGGTTTGATTAAGTCTGGGCCCTGGGTTTAAGTCTCAAATTGAGGTTGAACACTTTCAGATGGCGACCACGAACAAAGGGATGGTGATAAGGTAAAAAAGGTCTAGAGTTAAGTGTTGTGAGGCACACTCAGTGAAGCACCCAACTCCGCTCGTGGTAGATGGAAAAGAGGTTTATTAGGCTACACTGGTTTATTAGCTTTACACCGGTGGGTCCAAGACCTTCATTTAGCCAAGGACCCACCGGTGTAAAGCCAGCCTAATAAACCTCTTTTCCATCCACCACAAGCAGAGCTGGGTGCTTCACTGAGAGTGCCTCACAACATTTTGGGGGCTCGTCCGGGATCTTCCATGCTCAGTCCTGTTAAACTGCCCCAACCGGTCTTGGATTCTCGGAGACTCTGGGACTACCGGGAGCCAACCCTCCTGGGCGGCCGACAGGACTTCTTGCCCTGGCTGGGAAGACCTTGGTGAGACGGTGTCCAACGGATCTAGCTGAGACTACAACGCCATACACTGTGGTTGTGAGGTTCCTGGTACTTGTCATCCCTCAGGAGGTAAGCCTGTTTTCTGATGCACACATCTGTTTGGGTGCTCGGGGAGCCCGACACGGCACACATCTCTGACCCCAGGTTCCAACACAAGACGTCGTTTGGTTCCTCTGTACCTGGTCAAGGCGAGCTTGCTTTTGTTCCTGTCGCCTTGACACACCTGGTTAAGGTGAGCCTGTTTTGTTTCTGTCACTTTAACACCCCCAAGACCCTCTGCATGTTCGGTGTTCTCGGGAATTTGTCCTTGTTTCACTTTCTTCCTTTCCTTTTAGCTTTCTTTTCTGGGACTCTCTGCGAACAGACAGGCAGCTGTGAAGACAACTGAGGAGCCCTGGCCAGGGCCACTCTCTGGTGAGCTCCAAAGGTCCCACAGCTTGCTCCACCCCAGTAGCTGGTGCCCGAACGGGTGAGAGTCCCCCTTTTCTTTCTCTTTTTCAAACTGAGGACCAGGCCATGTAATACCTTGTGGGCACGGGTCAGGCAACTAAAAGCCAAAGGGCGCCTGCCACTGAAAGACTCCCGTGACAGGATAAGGGGGCTGCGGAACAGACAAGGCCAGTAGGGCATCTGCCCCCAGCAAGACAACTTCTGTGCAACGTGGTAGGCACACAGTGGTTAAAGCAAACCAAAATCCCTCTCTTTTGGCCACCACCTTCCTATTAGGACTTAGGTGGAGTCCTCAGTCTTCTGCTATATTCTTCTTCCTATAGATTCTTCTAGTTCTAATACTGTCTATTGGTTTGTCTGTTACTACACCCCCTGCTTGGAACACAAGGGAATGAATCGTCATTGTTTTGCTCAATTGCGAGGCAAACATTCTGTTCTGCTATTGTTTGGATGCTCTATTCTGTGCCTCCTTAAAACTTACAAGCTCTAAGACTCTAATAAGACTAGAGACCCTCTGGCACCTGGAACTCGGATGCCACCGGAGTCAGCACGGGGAAACCAGTCTTTCCTTAGGGGACATGCACCCTGAAGATGTCCCAGGGCCCCGAGGAAGACCATCCAAACTCCTCTGTGCTGATCACAGGAGACAGACAACGTCGCCTGCCCCTTGGGAAGACCTTGGTGACGGTGTCCAACGGATCTAGCTGAGACTACAACGCCATACACTGTGGTTGTGAGGTTCCTGGTACTTGTCATCCCTCAGGAGGTAAGCCTGTTTTCTGATGCACACATCTGTTTGGGTGCTCGGGAGCCCGACACGGCACACATCTCTGACCCCAGGTTCCAACACAAGACGTCGTTTGGTTCCTCTGTACCTGGTCAAGGCGAGCTTGCTTTTGTTCCTGTCGCCTTGACACACCTGGTTAAGGTGAGCCTGTTTTGTTTCTGTCACTTTAACACCCCCAAGACCCTCTGCATGTTCGGTGTTCTCGGGAATTTGTCCTTGTTTCACTTTCTTCCTTTCCTTTTAGCTTTCTTTTCTGGGACTCTCTGCGAACAGACAGGCAGCTGTGAAGACAACTGAGGAGCCCTGGCCAGGGCCACTCTCTGGTGAGCTCCAAAGGTCCCACAGCTTGCTCCACCCCAGTAGCTGGTGCCCGAACGGGTGAGAGTCCCCCTTTTCTTTCTCTTTTTCAAACTGAGGACCAGGCCATGTAATACCTTGTGGGCACGGGTCAGGCAACTAAAAGCCAAAGGGCGCCTGCCACTGAAAGACTCCCGTGACAGGATAAGGGGGCTGCGGAACAGACAAGGCCAGTAGGGCATCTGCCCCCAGCAAGACAACTTCTGTGCAACGTGGTAGGCACACAGTGGTTAAAGCAAACCAAAATCCCTCTCTTTTGGCCACCACCTTCCTATTAGGACTTAGGTGGAGTCCTCAGTCTTCTGCTATATTCTTCTTCCTATAGATTCTTCTAGTTCTAATACTGTCTATTGGTTTGTCTGTTACTACACCCCCTGCTTGGAACACAAGGGAATGAATCGTCATTGTTTTGCTCAATTGCGAGGCAAACATTCTGTTCTGCTATTGTTTGGATGCTCTATTCTGTGCCTCCTTAAAACTTACAAGCTCTAAGACTCTAATAAGACTAGAGACCCTCTGGCACCTGGAACTCGGATGCCACCGGAGTCAGCACGGGGAAACCAGTCTTTCCTTAGGGGACATGCACCCTGAAGATGTCCCAGGGCCCCGAGGAAGACCATCCAAACTCCTCTGTGCTGATCACAGGAGACAGACAACTTCGCCTCCTTCTGCTAAGAGTGGTTTCTGTTGCTTCTCAGCACAGCATTTGGAGACTTCCAAATCTGTCTCTTTCTGCTGACATACTCCCTGCTTTCCCCAGACAGGACCTGGTTACGTCCTGTCATCTGGTCCCCTGAACTCCTTCTTTGTTTCGACAGTGTTTTTGCCCATGAGTGTCTTTGCATTTGTCTCTATTACCATGGGTCAAGCCTGTTCAGATCTTTCAACCCTGTTACAACTAATTCTGAGCCATTTTAAAGATTTCCAGGATACAGCTTGCCAATCAGGAGATTGGGCCATAAGGGAAAGCCAACCACATTTTGTTCCCTAGAGCGACCCACATTTGGCGCAGACTGGTTATCTGAGGGCTCCTTTGATGAAGTGACCCAGAGTGGACTTTCTTCTGTGTGGGGTACGCTCAGTGAAGTACCCAACTCAGCTCGTGGTGGATGGAAAAGAGGTTTATTAGGCTGGCTTTACACCAGTAGGTCTAAGGCCTTCATTTAGCCAAGGACCCCGAGCAAAACTTGTGGCTCATATTCATATCTAAAGCCTACGTGCACAAACCCATATCCCAAACTCTTGCGGTTGCCTAGGAACCATTAAAGAAAAAAACATGATTTGGTTGCCATCACAAAGGTACAGTCGAAAATCACCTAAGCATATCGCTTAGCTTGTCTACCAAGAATTGATTAACTAAGATCACAAATGGTAATTTGTCTTGTGACAGATATTTCATTTTCATGGTCGAGGGGAGGCTTGGGTATGAGGCCTTCCTGGTCAGGTTCTCACCAGCCCCAGAGGCCTAGTTGACAGTTAATTTCTCATCTCCATGGCTACACAGTCCAAACACAGTCCAGAGTTCACTGGAAGTGTAACATGGAGTCTTCTTCCTCAAGATGGAGTCAGTTCAGGGCTTCCCCTGGTGGTCCAGTGGGTAAGGACACCGCCTTGCAGTGCAAGGGGCGCTGGTTCCAGCCCTGGCCTGGGAAGATCCCACGTGCCGTGGAGCAGTTGGACTGATGTGTCCAATTACCAAGCTGGAGCTCTGGAGCGCATGCGCCCAGAGCCGGCGCTCTGCAGCGACAGATGCCACCGCGATGGGAGGCCCACAGGAGCCAAAGAACAAAGACGGATGAAAATAGAGAAATGAAAGACCAATAGAAGTGGCCCGCCCACACCCCTCCCTCCCCAACCCGACCTCCGCCCAAAATAAATAAGTAAATAAATCTTAAAAAAAAAAGAAAGAAAGACCAATGGAAGTGGCCCGCCTGCTCCCCTCCCTCCCCAACCCGACTCCCCCCCAAAATAAATAAATAAATAAATCTTAAAAAAAAAGAAAGAAAGACCAATGGAAGTGGCCCGCCTGCTTCCCTCCCTCCCCAACCCGACCTCCGCCCAAAATAAATAAGTAAATAAATCTTAAAAAAAAAAGAAAGAAAGACCAATGGAAGTGGCCCGCCTGCTCCCCTCCCTCCCCAACCCGACTCCCCCCCAAAATAAATAAATAAATAAATCTTAAAAAAAAAGAAAGAAAGACCAATGGAAGTGGCCCGCCTGCTTCCCTCCCTCCCCAACCCGACCTCCGCCCAAAATAAATAAGTAAATAAATCTTAAAAAAAAAAGAAAGAAAGACCAATGGAAGTGGCCCGCCTGCTCCCCTCCCTCCCCAACCCGACCCCCGCCCAAAATAAATAAATAAATCTTAAAAAAATAGATAAATAAATAAAAAGATGGAGTCAGTTCAGTCAGGGCAGCCAGCTTCTTTCTTCCTTCACCAGTACAGGTTACGTTCAGTAAAGACTAACAGGGAATAATCAGTGCTGACAGGGAGTAATTCAGTTTAACAAGTATATCACTCTTAGATAATGATCTTACAAACACTTACAGGTAAATCTAAGTAAATTATTTCATATTATATGTCCCCTTTTACACCTCCTTCGCCTGGACTCCATGAGGAACCGGAGTCTTGGTACCAGCGGCGGCCCCTTGTGCCTATCTGCCACCTCAGGGCGTGCAGACAAATTTGATCACAGCTGCTGCACCCAGTTCTACACTGGCAACGGCTCCTCAAGCTCCATCAGGACCAGAGACTGCCCCTGTACCTGCCCCCCAGGACCCTGTGGGGCCCCAGCAACGATGACCCTTCAGGACAGCGCCCCTGTCCCCCAATGATCGTAGAGTCGCAACCTCTGCAGCCTCCAATCCTGGCAGCGGGAGTCTGATCTACGCGGCTGAGCTGCAACTGAAATTCCTAAGCTACACCTGCCTCTCCAGTGAGTACAGATGGGGGTGGGGGCGGGGGATGCAAGAATCAGATAAAGACTGCGCTCTGCCAAGAAGCCCAGAAAAAGCGCCCCGAGAGCTGTAACTGCCCCCGGTTCAGGAAACAGAAAATTTTACCAGCAACCCCCCTCCATGGTACTTACTGAGGCTAAGAAATGGTTGAGAAAAACAGCTACAGAGGGTACTGTGAACCCCCAGCGGTGGGCAGAACAGCTCACCCCCATTGGAGACCTAATTGGGACTGTAACACAGAAGAAGGGAGGACCTACCTGGAGAGATATCAAACTACTATTTTACAAGGTCTCAAGAGGGGGGCCCATAAACCTATGAATATGACAAAGACTGCTGAAGCACAACAGGAAAAAAAAAAAAAAACAACTGAAACGCCCACTGAGTTTTATGAAAGACTGTGTAAGACTTTCTGGCTCTATACTCCAATAGATCTGGAAATGCCTGGGTCAGCCGTGACTTTGCTCCCCACTGTCCCTAACCCCTGTACCTTACTCAGCCTCCTCTCACCAAGTGCTAAAATCTATACTTGCTTAAGTTTAAAGAACACATTCTTCCATATTTGTCTTGCTCCTGTGTCTCAACCCATTTTGCCTCCACATGAGAAGATTCAGTAAGGGCACCAAACAACAGTTTACCTGGACTTGCCTCCTGCAAAGATTTAAAAATTCTCTATTTTCGTACAGGTTACGTTCAGTAAAGACTAACAGGGAATAATCAGTGCTGACAGGGAGTAATTCAGTTTAACAAGTATATCACTCTTAGATAATGATCTTACAAACACTTACAGGTAAATCTAAGTAAATTATTTCATATTATATGTCCCCTTTTACACCTCCTTCGCCTGGACTCCATGAGGAACCGGAGTCTTGGTACCAGCGGCGGCCCCTTGTGCCTATCTGCCACCTCAGGGCGTGCAGACAAATTTGATCACAGCTGCTGCACCCAGTTCTACACTGGCAACGGCTCCTCAAGCTCCATCAGGACCAGAGACTGCCCCTGTACCTGCCCCCCAGGACCCTGTGGGGCCCCAGCAACGATGACCCTTCAGGACAGCGCCCTGTCCCCAATGATCGAGAGTCGCAACCTCTGCAGCCTCCAATCCTGGCAGCGGGAGTCTGATCTACGCGGCTGAGCTGCAACTGAAATTCCTAAGCTACACCTGCCTCTCCAGTGAGTACAGATGGGGGTGGGGGCGGGGGGGGGATGCAAGAATCAGATAAAGACTGCGCTCTGCCAAGAAGCCCAGAAAAAGCGCCCCGAGAGCTGTAACTGCCCCCGGTTCAGGAAACAGAAAATTTTACCAGCAACCCCCCTCCATGGTACTTACTGAGGCTAAGAAATGGTTGAGAAAAACAGCTACAGAGGGTACTGTGAACCCCCAGCGGTGGGCAGAACAGCTCACCCCCATTGGAGACCTAATTGGGACTGTAACACAGAAGAAGGGAGGACCTACCTGGAGAGATATCAAACTACTATTTTACAAGGTCTCAAGAGGGGGGCCCATAAACCTATGAATATGACAAAGACTGCTGAAGCACAACAGGAAAAAAAAAAAAAAACAACTGAAACGCCCACTGAGTTTTATGAAAGACTGTGTAAGACTTTCTGGCTCTATACTCCAATAGATCTGGAAATGCCTGGGTCAGCCGTGACTTTGCTCCCCACTGTCCCTAACCCCTGTACCTTACTCAGCCTCCTCTCACCAAGTGCTAAAATCTATACTTGCTTAAGTTTAAAGAACACATTCTTCCATATTTGTCTTGCTCCTGTGTCTCAACCCATTTTTGCCTCCACATGAGAAGATTCAGTAAGGGGCACCAAACAACAGTTTACCTGGACTTGCCTCCTGCAAAGATTTAAAAATTCTCTATTTTCGGGGAAGCTTTGACTTCTGACTTAGACCCATTCCAGTCCGAGAGATTGAGATGTTGGTTGCTACAATACGTGAATGATTTACTACTGGAAGCTGAAAAACAAAGAGGACTGCTGGAAAGAAACCAAGGCATTGCTGGTGCTGTTGATAGAAGCAGGCTACAGTCTCAAGATCACAGATCTGCAAGGAGGAGGTAAGGTACTTGGGGTTTGTTTTAAGGGGAGGCACAAGACTGCTGGACCAGTTGATAAAAGAAGCAATTCTAAAAATCCCCTGACCACTGATCCAGAGACGGGTCCAAAAATTTTGGAGAGCTGTTGAGTTCTGCTGGATTTAAGTTCCAAGATACTCTCAGATGGCCCAGCCCTTATATGAACTCTTAATGAAACCAGGAAGAGATTCATTAGATTGGACTGAAAGACAACAACAGGCCTTTGAAAACTTAAAAGTAGAAATTACATCGGCCCTGCACTGGGCCTGCTGGACCTGACTAAACCATTTACCCTTTAAACTGCACTATACTAGGACGAGAAGAAGACAGCATCAGAAGTAGACAGCTCGGGGCATCCCTGGTGGTCCAGTGGGTGAGGACACCATCTTGCAGTGCAAGGGGTGCCGGTTCGATCCCTGGCCTGGGAAGATCCCACGTGCTGCGGAGCGTCTGGACCCATGTGTCCAGTTACCAAGCCGGAGCTCTGGAGCGCATGTGCCCAGAGCTGGTGTTCTGTGACAACAGAGGCCACCACAATGGGAGGCCCACGCAGGCCAAAGAACAAAGATGGATGAAAACAGACAAATGAAAGACCAATAGAAGTGGCCCGCCTACCCCCTCCCTCCCCACCCCACCCAAATAAATAAATAAATAAATCTTTAAAAAAAAGAAGAAGAAGAAGTAGACAGCTCGCCCAAGATGCTGGACCTGACTTGTATGATCTTTTATAATGTTTTCTTGATTTCTTGGACTTCTACCTCAAATGTTTTCTATCATGGGCATAATTCTATGCTAGTTTAAATCTCAATCCAACTGTTGGGTTGTGGCTAATTACCTGCGTCTAGTATTCTGGGTTATCTTAGTAGATTTTTCCCTGCCAGGGCTCTGATTAGATACCCCCTAAGAAATTTATTTTAGAAGAGAGTTCAGTTCTTCTCTGTCTTCCTGGTATTACTAGATGAGATCCTCTCAGGTGGCCAATTAATACCTGCTCTGACCCTGTTCTCTTAGGGTCATTCAAACTCATCAAAGTGATGATACGTGATTAATCTTTTAATATTTAAAATCAGAATTCTGCCTTAAGTGACCCATTCCCTAGTTTTGACTATCTTCTCAAAAATGGTTTTGTGTGGAAGGCTCATGGCTAACATATTCACTTATACTATTTGTATTTTGCCTGTTTTACAAGATTACTGTTTAATAGATTTAAAGCAGTTGATCAAATGTTTAACTAGGTATACAATCAACAACTATTGTAATAGTGTAACTCTGGATGTGAGAAGATGCAACGAGAGAGAATACTTTCCTGGCCATAACTAGGAGACAGGTGTCCAGAGAACTTTGATTATTAAAACCTAGTCCATAATAGCACATTGAGTGGCCTATCAACAAAACCTCCAGAACTGGGAATGAACCATCCCAGCAACATGGGACGATATGGTCATGAAATGCCCCCAAAGTATGGTCAGATTTAAGACTACAAGGAGGGGCATGTCAACTACAACAAGGATATTTGCCCTCTGCCTCTGCAGAGACCAGACCCTGTGCGGGGCCCCCCCCGCAGTGCCATTGAGCGCATGTGAACTGGTGTTCTGTGACAACAGAGGCCACCACAATGGGAGGCCCACGCAGGCCAAAGAACAAAGATGGATGAAAACAGACAAATGAAAGACCAATAGAAGTGGCCCGCCTACCCCTCCCTCCCACCCCACCCAAATAAATAAATAAATAAATCTTTAAAAAAAAGAAGAAGAAGAAGTAGACAGCTCGCCCAAGATGCTGGACCTGACTTGTATGATCTTTTATAATGTTTTCTTGATTTCTTGGACTTCTACCTCAAATGTTTTCTATCATGGGCATAATTCTATGCTAGTTTAAATCTCAATCCAACTGTTGGGTTGTGGCTAATTACCTGCGTCTAGTATTCTGGGTTATCTTAGTAGATTTTTCCCTGCCAGGGCTCTGATTAGATACCCCCTAAGAAATTTATTTTAGAAGAGAGTTCAGTTCTTCTCTGTCTTCCTGGTATTACTAGATGAGATCCTCTCAGGTGGCCAATTAATACCTGCTCTGACCCTGTTCTCTTAGGGTCATTCAAACTCATCAAAGTGATGATACGTGATTAATCTTTTAATATTTAAAATCAGAATTCTGCCTTAAGTGACCCATTCCCTAGTTTTGACTATCTTCTCAAAAATGGTTTTGTGTGGAAGGCTCATGGCTAACATATTCACTTATACTATTTGTATTTTGCCTGTTTTACAAGATTACTGTTTAATAGATTTAAAGCAGTTGATCAAATGTTTAACTAGGTATACAATCAACAACTATTGTAATAGTGTAACTCTGGATGTGAGAAGATGCAACGAGAGAGAATACTTTCCTGGCCATAACTAGGAGACAGGTGTCCAGAGAACTTTGATTATTAAAACCTAGTCCATAATAGCACATTGAGTGGCCTATCAACAAAACCTCCAGAACTGGGAATGAACCATCCCAGCAACATGGGACGATATGGTCATGAAATGCCCCCAAAGTATGGTCAGATTTAAGACTACAAGGAGGGGCATGTCAACTACAACAAGGATATTTGCCCTCTGCCTCTGCAGAGACCAGACCCTGTGCTGCTGAGAGCTGCTGACCTTCAATACGCCCTGATGGAGATCACGGTGGGGTAGAGGCACTCTGCTCCAAGAAATATGGTGGGGCAGGTCTTTAGATAGGTAGATGCTTTTAAGAACAGATTTTATTACCTCAGTCCTTGCATCTCTTCATATTTAAAAAAGCACTAAATCTCATAGTGACAACAGATCCTCTTGATTAACTGGGGACCCTTTGTAAAATGACTGTTTAATGATATATACCCCTCACCCCTGAAAATGAGTCAGCGATTTAACTCAAGTAACCACTCGAGGGGGAATGTAAAAGGCGACATATAATATGAACTAATTTACTTAGATTTACCTGTAAGTGATTGTGATTTGTTTGTAAAATCATTATTTAGAAGTGATTTACTTGTTAAATTAAATTACTCCCCGTCAGCATGGATTATTCCCTGTTAATCTTTACTGAATGTAACCTGTACTGATGAGGGAAGAAAGAAGCTGGCTGCCCTGACTGAATTGACTCCATCTTGAGGAAGAGGACTCCATCTTACACTTTCAGTGAACTCTGGACTGTGTTTGGACTGGGTAGTCATGGAGATGAGAAATTAACTGTCAACTAGGCCTCCAGGGCTGGTGAGAACCTGACCAGGAAGGCCTCGTACCCAAGCCTCCCCTTGGCCATGGAAATGAAATATCCGTCACAAGATAAATCACCATTTGTGATTTTAGTTAATCAATTCTTGTTATAGACAAGCTAAGCGATATGCTTAGATGATTTTCGATTGTACCATTGTGATTGCAACCAAATCATACTTTTATTCTTAACATCTCCTAGGCAACCTTAGAAGTTGGGGATATGGGTTTGTACACGTAGGCTTTAGGTATAAAATGTGAGTCACAGTTTTGCTCTGGGTCCTTGGCTAAATGAAGGCCTTGGACCCACTGCTGTAAAGCTAGCCTAATAAACCTCTTTTCCATCTACCACGAGCGGAGTTGGGTGCTTCACTGAGTGTGCCTCACAACATTAGATCTTTGTCCCAAAGAGGCCCACGGGAAACTGTGAGCCAGGTAGATGGGAGAAGACAGAATTATACTGTTCTCTTTGATTCTGAGATTTTCCTCCTATATTCTTACATTCTGTTCATTGCTGCTTTGTTTTGTTCTCTTTTGTTAACCTGAAAAGACCTGTGAGGTCACCAAGGTGTATTTTGCTATTATTCCCCTCCCTCTAACCATTAAAAAGTGCCAGCATTTTATTCCCAACTTATTGCTAGACTAGCTCCAGCTTATCGTCAACACCAATGGGAACGTCATCCATATTTAAAAAGCACTAAATCTCATAGTGACAACAGATCCTCTTGATTAACTGGGGACCCTTTGTAAAATGACTGTTTAATGATATATACCCCTCACCCCTGAAAATGAGTCAGCGATTTAACTCAAGTAACCACTGAGGGGAATGTAAAGGCGGCATATAATATGAACTAATTTACTTAGATTTACCTGTAAGTGATTGTGATTTGTTTGTAAAATCATTATTTAGAAGTGATTTACTTGTTAAATTAAATTACTCCCCGTCAGCATGGATTATTCCCTGTTAATCTTTACTGAATGTAACCTGTACTGATGAGGGAAGAAAGAAGCTGGCTGCCCTGACTGAATTGACTCCATCTTGAGGAAGAGGACTCCATCTTACACTTTCAGTGAACTCTGGACTGTGTTTGGACTGGGTAGTCATGGAGATGAGAAATTAACTGTCAACTAGGCCTCCAGGGCTGGTGAGAACCTGACCAGGAAGGCCTCGTACCCAAGCCTCCCCTTGGCCATGGAAATGAAATATCCGTCACAAGATAAATCACCATTTGTGATTTTAGTTAATCAATTCTTGTTATAGACAAGCTAAGCGATATGCTTAGATGATTTTCGATTGTACCATTGTGATTGCAACCAAATCATACTTTTATTCTTAACATCTCCTAGGCAACCTTAGAAGTTGGGGATATGGGTTTGTACACGTAGGCTTTAGGTATAAAATGTGAGTCACAAGTTTTGCTCTGGGTCCTTGGCTAAATGAAGGCCTTGGACCCACTGCTGTAAAGCTAGCCTAATAAACCTCTTTTCCATCTACCACGAGCGGAGTTGGGTGCTTCACTGAGTGTGCCTCACAACATTAGATCTTTGTCCCAAAGAGGCCCACGGGAAACTGTGAGCCAGGTAGATGGGAGAAGACAGAATTATACTGTTCTCTTTGATTCTGAGATTTTCCTCCTATATTCTTACATTCTGTTCATTGCTGCTTTGTTTTGTTCTCTTTTGTTAACCTGAAAAGACCTGTGAGGTCACCAAGGTGTATTTTGCTATTATTCCCCTCCCTCTAACCATTAAAAAGTGCCAGCATTTTATTCCCAACTTATTGCTAGACTAGCTCCAGCTTATCGTCAACACCAATGGGAACGTCATCCATGCAGTTTCTTTGTGAAAACTTTTGGGCACTGACAACCGGTTGGGAGACTACTTTATTTTTACTTTTTTTTTTTTTAATGGTTTCTTTGAGGAGGGGTGCGGGTTGTGGAAGGAGGGGGGTGGGCGGGTCACTTCTATTGTTCTTTCATTTATCTGTTTTCATTCATCTTTGTTCTTTGGCCCGTGTGGGCCTCCCATCGCAGTGGCCTCTGTTGTCACAGAGCACTGGCTCTGGGCGCATGCACTCCAGAGTTCTGACTTGGTAGCTGGACACATTGGTCCAGCAGCTCCACGGCACATGGGATCTTCCCAGGCCAGGGATCGAACCGGCGCCCCTTGCACTGCAAGGCGGTGTCCTCACCCACTGGACCACCAGGGAAGCTCCGGGAGACTGCTTTAGAAGGGATAGCATCTAAAATTGTAAGTGCAAATCTTTACCAAATTTTGTTGTGGATTTTGATTTTAAGGGTACAATTTTAGACGTCTCAGGTTTGGGTCTGAAATGGGTCAGGCGGCATCAGTCCCAACCAACACCCCCGGGGTCATGTCCTCCAGGACATGGAAAAATTTAAACTACTGGGATTAAAAAAGAGAAAAGCTTATTAGGCTATATAATCATGTTTGGTGGCAATATGAGTTAGGAAGCCAAGAAAATGGCCACTAAATGGGTGCCTGAATTATGACACGATATTACTGTTAGAATTATATTGTAAAAGGAAGTTTAGATGGAGGGAACTTCCATATGTTCAAATCTTCATGGTTTTGGATCAAGAGGGGTCACTGAGTGTGCCTCACAACATTAGATCTTTGTCCCAAAGAGGCCCACGGAAAACTGTGAGCCAGGTAGATGGGAGAAGACAGAATTATACTGTTCTCTTTGATTCTGAGATTTTCCTCCTATATTCTTACATTCTGTTCATTGCTGCTTTGTTTTGTTCTCTTTTGTTAACCTGAAAAGACCTGTGAGGTCACCAAGGTGTATTTTGCTATTATTCCCCTCCCTCTAACCATTAAAAAGTGCCAGCATTTTATTCCCAACTTATTGCTAGACTAGCTCCAGCTTATCGTCAACACCAATGGGAACGTCATCCATGCAGTTTCTTTGTGAAAACTTTTGGGCACTGACAACCGGTTGGGAGACTACTTTATTTTTACTTTTTTTTTTTTTAATGGTTTCTTTGAGGAGGGGTGCGGGTTGTGGAAGGAGGGGGGTGGGCGGGTCACTTCTATTGTTCTTTCATTTATCTGTTTTCATTCATCTTTGTTCTTTGGCCCGTGTGGGCCTCCCATCGCAGTGGCCTCTGTTGTCACAGAGCACTGGCTCTGGGCGCATGCACTCCAGAGTTCTGACTTGGTAGCTGGACACATTGGTCCAGCAGCTCCACGGCACATGGGATCTTCCCAGGCCAGGGATCGAACCGGCGCCCCTTGCACTGCAAGGCGGTGTCCTCACCCACTGGACCACCAGGGAAGCTCCGGGAGACTGCTTTAGAAGGGATAGCATCTAAAATTGTAAGTGCAAATCTTTACCAAATTTTGTTGTGGATTTTGATTTTAAGGGTACAATTTTAGACGTCTCAGGTTTGGGTCTGAAATGGGTCAGGCGGCATCAGTCCCAACCAACACCCCCGGGGTCATGTCCTCCAGGACATGGAAAAATTTAAACTACTGGGATTAAAAAAGAGAAAAGCTTATTAGGCTATATAATCATGTTTGGTGGCAATATGAGTTAGGAAGCCAAGAAAATGGCCACTAAATGGGTGCCTGAATTATGACACGATATTACTGTTAGAATTATATTGTAAAAGGAAGTTTAGATGGAGGGAACTTCCATATGTTCAAATCTTCATGGCCTTGTATCTAGACAATGAGATTCAAGAGGGGTTTAAGGTGTGTGTGGCTCAGCGGGAAAATTCTAGGAAAGACACAAAAGGCCTTTTAGCTGATAGACCCTGGGGCCATTCAAATGCTAAATCCTCTGCAAGGAGCTGCTGGAGCTATGCCTTGCCTACTGGGAGGAGCCATTGTCTCTGCGGTTGACACAGCTAGGAAACAGAAGTCCCACCCATATTTAGGAGCTGCTTTATACCCTGAATTACCCAAGGGACCCATCCTTAGCTCAGCTAGCATTGACAATAATGAAAGTTATCAACCAACTGCCCCTACAGTTCTGCCTCTGAAAGAAGTTCATGATCAAAAAATCAAAAAACAACAAGAGTCTATGTACCTTTCTCAATGTCTGATATAAGCATGGCAGAAGACAAGTTGGGAAGTTTTTCTGAGGATCTTTGATGTTTTACAAAAGAATTATCAGACTAGTGAGGTCTTTTGATCTCACCTGGGAAGACTTACAGACTGTTCTATCCCACTGCTGTATCCCCAAGGATGTAATACTTGCCTAATACTGGGTGTAATACTAGCAGCCAGAGGTCAGGCTGATCACCTGGCAGCCTAAGCCCGACAGGATCATGCAGCGCACCAGGTGGGGAATGAGGCTGTTCCTGAGGCAAACCCGAAATGGAATTAACAGCTGAACTCTACTGATAGAGATAAAAGGGATCACATGAGTAACTGTCTCATAGAGGGTATGAAAAAACTTAAGAGCAAAACCTGTTAATTATAAAAAGGTGCAAGAAGTCCAACAGGCATAGAATGAAAATACTGCAAGTTTCCAAGGTAGATTAGTGGAGGCTTTTGGAAATATACAAGTGTGGATCCCTCCACCCCAAAGGGACAGGCCCCTTTGGCTATGTATTTCATAGCCCAGTCTGCCCCAGACATCAGGCGCAAAATTCAGAAAGCAAGTGCTGGTCCTCAGACCCCAATGAATGGATTTGCTCCAACTGGCTTATTCAGTTTTTAATAATAGGGATATGGCTGAAAAGACTGAGTGCATCCAGAGAAATATGCAAAAGACCTAAATGATTACGATGGTTTTGTCTGCTCAAAAACCACCAACTAGAAGGCTGCCCTTTCTGGGCCAATCTGGTCCCGGCAGACCACGAGGCCAATGGGTGCCCATGCAAGTCCCAAGCAGAGTTTTGGCAGGGTTTGAGTCCCGGCCGTGGGTTCAAGTCCCAAACAGGTTTGATTAAGTCTGGGCCCTGGGTTTAAGTCTCAAATTGAGGTTGACACAGCTAGGAAACAGAAGTCCCACCCATATTTAGGAGCTGCTTTATACCCTGAATTACCCAAGGGACCCATCCTTAGCTCAGCTAGCATTGACAATAATGAAAGTTATCAACCAACTGCCCCTACAGTTCTGCCTCTGAAAGAAGTTCATGATCAAAAAATCAAAAAACAACAAGAGTCTATGTACCTTTCTCAATGTCTGATATAAGCATGGCAGAAGACAAGTTGGGAAGTTTTTCTGAGGATCTTTGATGTTTTACAAAAGAATTATCAGACTAGTGAGGTCTTTTGATCTCACCTGGGAAGACTTACAGACTGTTCTATCCCACTGCTGTATCCCCAAGGATGTAATACTTGCCTAATACTGGGTGTAATACTAGCAGCCAGAGGTCAGGCTGATCACCTGGCAGCCTAAGCCCGACAGGATCATGCAGCGCACCAGGTGGGGAATGAGGCTGTTCCTGAGGCAAACCCGAAATGGAATTAACAGCTGAACTCTACTGATAGAGATAAAAGGGATCACATGAGTAACTGTCTCATAGAGGGTATGAAAAAACTTAAGAGCAAAACCTGTTAATTATAAAAAGGTGCAAGAAGTCCAACAGGCATAGAATGAAAATACTGCAAGTTTCCAAGGTAGATTAGTGGAGGCTTTTGGAAATATACAAGTGTGGATCCCTCCACCCCAAAGGGACAGGCCCCTTTGGCTATGTATTTCATAGCCCAGTCTGCCCCAGACATCAGGCGCAAAATTCAGAAAGCAAGTGCTGGTCCTCAGACCCCAATGAATGGATTTGCTCCAACTGGCTTATTCAGTTTTTAATAATAGGGATATGGCTGAAAAGACTGAGTGCATCCAGAGAAATATGCAAAAGACCTAAATGATTACGATGGTTTTGTCTGCTCAAAAACCACCAACTAGAAGGCTGCCCTTTCTGGGCCAATCTGGTCCCGGCAGACCACGAGGCCAATGGGTGCCCATGCAAGTCCCAAGCAGAGTTTTGGCAGGGTTTGAGTCCCGGCCGTGTGGGTTCAAGTCCCAAACAGGTTTGATTAAGTCTGGGCCCTGGGTTTAAGTCTCAAATTGAGGTTGAACACTTTTAGTATTTTTCACAAAATACAAATAAAATAGTTTAGCATTTGTATGGAAACATAAACAACTCCAAACAACCAAAGCAATCTTGAAAAAATGAAACTAGAATACTATCTAACACCATACACAAAAATACACTCAAAATGGATTAAAGACCTAACTAAGATCAGAGGCTATAAAACTCTTAGAGGAAAACACAGGCAGAACACTTTCTAACATAAACCACAGCAAGATCAATCCTCTATAACCCACCTCCCAGAGGAATGGAAATAAAAATAAGATGGATGAAAATAGACAAATGAAAGACCAATAGAAGTAGCCCGCCTGCTCCCCTCCCTCCCCACTCCCCCCAAAATAAATAAATTAAATAAATCTTTAAAAAAAAAAAAAAGAAAAGAAAAAACTTGGGGATAGAACTGCCATATGACTCAGCAATCCCACTGCTGGGCTTACACCTAAGGAAACCAGAACTGAAAGAGACACATGTACCCCCAAGTTCACTGCAGCACTATTTACAATAGGATGTGGAAGCAATCCAGACGTCCATTAGCAGATGATGGATAAGGAAGCTATGGTACATACATACAATGGAATATTACCAAGCTATAAAAAGGAATGCCTTTGAGTCAGTTCTAATGAGGCAGATGAAACTGGACTCTATTAAACAGAGTAAAGTCAAAAAGAGGAGGACAAATACTGTGTATTAATGTGTATATATATATATATATGAAATTTACAAAGATGGTAACGATGATCCTATATGCAGGGCAGCCAAAGAGACACAGATGCAAAGAACAGACTTTTGGACTCTGTGGGAGAAGGTGTGGGTGGGGTGATCGGAGGGCATAGCACTGAAACATGTACAATAGCATATGTAAATTAGACGACCAGCACAGGTTTCATGCATAAAACAGGGCACCCAAAGCCAGTGCTCTGGGACAACCCAGAGGAATAGGGTGGGGAGTGGGGTGGGAGGGGGGTTCAGGATGGGAGGAACACATATATCCCCATGGGTGACTCATGTTAATGTATGGAAAAAACATCACAATGTTGTAAAGTAACTATCCTCCAATTAAAATTAATTCATTTAAAAAGTGAAAAACAGAGCTGGAGGAATCAGGCTCCCTGACTTCATACTATACTACGAAGCCACAGTAATCAAACACAGAGAACACTGCAACTGTATTGAAAACCTAGAGATAAACCCACACACCGATGGTCACCTAATCTATGATAAAGGAAGCAAAAACATACAATGGAGAAAAGACAGTCTCTCAGTAAATGCTGTTGGTAATTGGCTATACCACAAAACGTTTTTCTTGTTAAAAAGAAAAAAAAATTAAAAAAAAAAATTAAGTGGTATTGGGAAAACTGGACAGCTACAGGTAAAAGAATGAATAGAACACTCCAACACCACTCAGAAAAATACTCAAAACGAAGTAAATACCTAAATGTAAGGCTGGACACTATAAAACTCTTAGAAGAAAACATAGCCAAAATACTCTTTAATATAAATCACCACAAGATCTTTTTTGACCCACCTCCCAGAGTAATAAAAATTAAACACAAATGGGACCTAATTCAACCTAAAAGCTTTTATTCAGTAAAGGAAACCATAAACAAGATGAAAAGATAACCTTCAGAATGGGAGAAAATATTTGTAAATGAAACAACTGACAGGGATTTAACTTTCAAAATACACAATCAACTCTTCTAGTTCAATATAAAAAAAATAATAATAATAAACTGAATCAAAAAATAGGCAGAAGATCTAAATAGACATTTCTCCCAAGAAAACATAGAGTCCACACACACATGAAAAGATACTTAATATCACTAATTATCAGAGAAATGCAAATCAAAACTACAATTAAGCATTACCTCACACCAGTCAGAATGGCAATCTTCAAAAGTTCTACAAATAATAAATGCTGGAAAGGATGTAAAGAAAAGGGAACTCTTTTACACTGTTGGTGGCAATTAAATGGATACAGCCAGCCACTATGGAGAACAGTATGGAGACTCCTTAAAAAACTAAAAACAGGGCTTCCCTTGGTGGTCCAGTGGATAAGGACACCGCCTTGCAGTGCAAGGCGCGGTTCGATCCTGGGCCTGGGATAGATATATCCCCATGGGTGACTCATGTTAATGTATGGAAAAAACATCACAATGTTGTAAAGTAACTATCCTCCAATTAAAATTAATTCATTTAAAAAGTGAAAAACAGAGCTGGAGGAATCAGGCTCCCTGACTTCATACTATACTACGAAGCCACAGTAATCAAACACAGAGAACACTGCAACTGTATTGAAAACCTAGAGATAAACCCACACACCGATGGTCACCTAATCTATGATAAAGGAAGCAAAAACATACAATGGAGAAAAGACAGTCTCTCAGTAAATGCTGTTGGTAATTGGCTATACCACAAAACGTTTTTCTTGTTAAAAAGAAAAAAAAATTAAAAAAAAAAATTAAGTGGTATTGGGAAAACTGGACAGCTACAGGTAAAAGAATGAATAGAACACTCCGCAACACCACTCAGAAAAATACTCAAAACGAAGTAAATACCTAAATGTAAGGCTGGACACTATAAAACTCTTAGAAGAAAACATAGCCAAAATACTCTTTAATATAAATCACCACAAGATCTTTTTTGACCCACCTCCCAGAGTAATAAAAATTAAACACAAATGGGACCTAATTCAACCTAAAAGCTTTTATTCAGTAAAGGAAACCATAAACAAGATGAAAAGATAACCTTCAGAATGGGAGAAAATATTTGTAAATGAAACAACTGACAGGGATTTAACTTTCAAAATACACAATCAACTCTTCTAGTTCAATATAAAAAAAATAATAATAATAAACTGAATCAAAAAATAGGCAGAAGATCTAAATAGACATTTCTCCCAAGAAAACATAGAGTCCACACACACATGAAAAGATACTTAATATCACTAATTATCAGAGAAATGCAAATCAAAACTACAATTAAGCATTACCTCACACCAGTCAGAATGGCAATCTTCAAAAGTTCTACAAATAATAAATGCTGGAAAGGATGTAAAGAAAAGGGAACTCTTTTACACTGTTGGTGGCAATTAAATGGATACAGCCAGCCACTATGGAGAACAGTATGGAGACTCCTTAAAAAACTAAAAACAGGGCTTCCCTTGGTGGTCCAGTGGATAAGGACACCGCCTTGCAGTGCAAGGGGCGCCGGTTCGATCCCTGGCCTGGGAAGATCCCACGTGCCGCGGAGCGGCTGGACTGATGTGTCCAATCACCGAGCCGGAGCTCTGGAGCGCATGCGCCCAGAGCCGGTACTCTGCGACAACAGACGCCACCGCGATGGGAGGCCCGCAGGAGCCAAAGAACACAGACGGATGAAAAAACAGAGAAATGAAAGACCAATAGAAGTGGCCCGCCCCCTCCATCCTCAACCCGACCCCCACCCAAAATAAATAAATTAATTAATTAATTAAAAAAAAAAAAACCTAAAAACAGGGGCTTCCCCTGGTGGTCTAGTGGGTAAGGACCACCCCCTTGCAGTGCAAGGGGCGCCGATTCGTTCCCTGGCCTGGGAAGATTCCATGTGCCGCGGAGCGGCTGGACCGATGTGTCCAATTACTGAGCTGGAGCTCTGGAGCGCATGCGCCCAGAACCAGTGCTCTGCGACAACAGACGCCACTGCGATGGGAGGCCCACAGGAGCCAAAGAACAAAGACGGATGAAAATGGAGAAATGAAAGACCAATAGAAGTGGCCCACCCGTCCCCTTCCACAACCCGACCCCCACCCAAAATAAATAAATTAATTAATTAATTAAAAAAAAAAAAACCTAAAAACAGGGGCTTCCCCTGGTGGTCTAGTGGGTAAGGACCACCCCCTTGCAGTGCAAGGGGCGCCGATTCGTTCCCTGGCCTGGGAAGATTCCATGTGCCGCGGAGCGGCTGGACCGATGTGTCCAATTACTGAGCTGGAGCTCTGGAGCGCATGCGCCCAGAACCAGTGCTCTGCGACAACAGACGCCACTGCGATGGGAGGCCCACAGGAGCCAAAGAACAAAGAGAGATGAAAATAGACAAATGAAAGACCAATAGAAGTGGCCCGCCCGTCCCTCTCCCTCCCCACCCCACCCGCCCCCCAAAAAATAAATAAATAAAATAAATGTTAAAAATTAACTAAAAAAAAAACCCTAAAAACAAAATTATCATATGACCCAGAAATCCCACTCCTCGACATATACCCAGACAAAATCGTAATTCCAAAACATACATGTGCCCCAACCTTCACTGTCTTTATTATTTACTATAGCCAGGATACAAAAGCAGCCTTAATGTCTACTGACAGAGGAATGAACAAGGATGTGGTAAATATGTACAATGGAATATTACTCAGCCATAAAAAGGTTAAAATAATGTCATTTGCGACAACATGGATGGACTTAGACATCACCATATTAAGTGAAGGAAGACAAGTATTATACAATAGCACTTATATGTGGAATCTATTTTAATGGTACAAATGAATTTATTTACAAAACAAACAGACCTGCAGATATTGAGAACAGACATGTAATTGCTAGGATCAAAGGGGAAATGAAGGGGTAGGGAGGAGTGGATTGGGAACTTGGGAGGGACACACACAGCCCTCCTTGTATGGGATGGATGGCCAGTAGGGGTCAATTGTACAGCATGGGGAGCTTTACTTGGTACTCTGTGTGACTCATATGAAGGGGAGTCTAAGAGAAAGGAATATATGTGTATGTAACTGGGTCACATTTCTCTGTGCTTGAGGTTAGCACAACACTGTAACTCGACTATACTCCAATAAAACTAAAATATTTTAAAAATAACTATGAGATATCACTTCACCCTGGTCAGAATGACCATCATCAAAAAGTCTACAAACGGGACTTCCCTGGTAGTCCAGCACATAAGAATCCTCCTGCCAATGCATGGAACACAGGGTCAATCCCTGGTCAGGAAGATTCCACATGTCCTGGGTCGAGTGAGCCCATGGGTCACACAACAAACTGAACCAGCGCTCTAGAGTCCATGAACCTAGAGCCTGTGCTCTGCAACAAGAGAGGCCACCACAATGACAAGCCCAAGCACTGCAACAAAGAGTAGTCCCTGCTCACTGCAACTATAGAAAGCTTGGACTCAGCAATGGAGACCCAGTGCAGCCAAAAATTAATTTTTTGAACAAGTCTACAAACATCAGTTCTGGAGAGAGTATTGAAAAAGGGAACCCCACTACACTGTTAGTGGGAATGTAAGTTGGTGCAGCTACTATGGCGAACAGTATGGAGACTCCTTCAAAAACTAAGCATAGAGCTACCACATGATCCCACCATTGCACTCCTGGGCATATATCTGGAGGAATCCATGGCTCCAAAGAATGCATGCCTCCCAATGTTCTGCCACACTGTTAACAATAGACAAGGACATGAAAGCAACCTAATTACTCATAGACAGAGGAATGGATCAAGAAGACATAAAAAAAATGAAATGCCATTTGCAGCAACCTAGAGATTACAGTATTACGTCAGTCAGAGAAAGACAAATACCATAGGACATTGCTTGTAGGAGGAGTCCAAAAAAATGATACAAATAAACTTATTACAAAACAGAAACACACTCACAGATTTAGAAAACAAACTTATGATTACCAAAGAGGAAAAGTGGAGGGAAAGGATAAATTGAGAGTTTGGAATTGACACATACATACTGAAATATTTAAAATAGATAACCATGAAAGATCTACTGTACAGCACAGGGAACTCTGCTCAGTATTCTCTAATAACCTATAAGAGAAAAGGATCTGAGAATGGACAGATACAGGTGCATGTATCACCGAATCACTTTGCCATATATCTGAAAGTAATACAACATTGTTAATCAACTGTACTCCAATATGAAATAAAATTTTTAAAAAGAATATACAGTGGAAATACTTCTCTCTTCAACAATTATTGTTGGGAAAACCAAACAACTACACTTAAGGAATGAAATTAGAACATTCTCTAACCATATACAAAAACTAACTCAAAATTGATTAAATACGCCAACTAGGCATGGAACACAGGGTCATGGAAGATTCCACATGTCCTGGGTCGAGTGAGCCCATGGGTCACACAACAACTGAACCAGCTCTAGAGTCCATGAACCTAGAGCCTGTGCTCTGCAACAAGAGAGGCCACCACAATGACAAGCCCAAGCACTGCAACAAAGAGTAGTCCCTGCTCACTGCAACTATAGAAAGCTTGGACTCAGCAATGGAGACCCAGTGCAGCCAAAAATTAATTTTTTGAACAAGTCTACAAACATCAGTTCTGGAGAGAGTATTGAAAAAGGGAACCCCACTACACTGTTAGTGGGAATGTAAGTTGGTGCAGCTACTATGGCGAACAGTATGGAGACTCCTTCAAAAACTAAGCATAGAGCTACCACATGATCCCACCATTGCACTCCTGGGCATATATCTGGAGGAATCCATGGCTCCAAAGAATGCATGCCTCCCAATGTTCTGCCACACTGTTAACAATAGACAAGGACATGAAAGCAACCTAATTACTCATAGACAGAGGAATGGATCAAGAAGACATAAAAAAAATGAAATGCCATTTGCAGCAACCTAGAGATTACAGTATTACGTCAGTCAGAGAAAGACAAATACCATAGGACATTGCTTGTAGGAGGAGTCCAAAAAAATGATACAAATAAACTTATTACAAAACAGAAACACACTCACAGATTTAGAAAACAAACTTATGATTACCAAAGAGGAAAAGTGGAGGGAAAGGATAAATTGAGAGTTTGGAATTGACACATACATACTGAAATATTTAAAATAGATAACCATGAAAGATCTACTGTACAGCACAGGGAACTCTGCTCAGTATTCTCTAATAACCTATAAGAGAAAAGGATCTGAGAATGGACAGATACAGGTGCATGTATCACCGAATCACTTTGCCATATATCTGAAAGTAATACAACATTGTTAATCAACTGTACTCCAATATGAAATAAAATTTTTAAAAAGAATATACAGTGGAAATACTTCTCTCTTCAACAATTATTGTTGGGAAAACCAAACAACTACACTTAAGGAATGAAATTAGAACATTCTCTAACCATATACAAAAACTAACTCAAAATTGATTAAATACGCAATAGGATACTATAAAACTCTTAGAGGACTATCTAGGCAGAACACTCTTCCACATAAATCATAGTATCTTTTTCCCATCTGTCTCCTAGAGCAATGGAAATAAAAATAAACAAACAGGACCTAATCAAACGTAAAAGCTTTTGCAAGGAAAGAAAACCATGAGAAGACAACTCACAAAATGAGAGAAAATATCCTGCAAACAAAGCAATCAGCAAGGGGTTAGTCTCCAAAATACAGAAACAGTTCATGCAGCTAAGTATCAAAAAACAAACAACCCTATCAAAAAAATGGCCAGAAAGAAAAAAAATGGCCAGAAGATCTAAATAAAAACTTCTCAAATGGCCAAGGACATATGAAAAGATGCTTAATATCACTAATTATTAGAAAATTGCACTTCAATTCTACAATGAGCTACTACCTCATGCAAGTCAGAATGGTTATCAAAAAGTCTACAAATAAGGCTTCCCTGGTGGTCCAGTGGGTAAATAGTCCATCCTGCAGTGCAAGGGGCACCAGTTCGATCCCCAGCCCAGAAAGATCCCACGTGCCGCAGAGCGGCTGGACCAGTGTGTCCAATTACGAGCCAGCGCTCTGGAGCGCATGTGCCCAGAGCTGGTGCTCTACAAGGAGAGGCCACTGCAATGGGAGGCCCACACAAGCCAAAGAACAAAGATGGCTGAAAGGATAAATTGAGAGTTTGGAATTGACACATACATACTGAAATATTTAAAATAGATAACCATGAAAGATCTACTGTACAGCACAGGGAACTCTGCTCAGTATTCTCTAATAACCTATAAGAGAAAAGGATCTGAGAATGGACAGATACAGGTGCATGTATCACCGAATCACTTTGCCATATATCTGAAAGTAATACAACATTGTTAATCAACTGTACTCCAATATGAAATAAAATTTTTAAAAAGAATATACAGTGGAAATACTTCTCTCTTCAACAATTATTGTTGGGAAAACCAAACAACTACACTTAAGGAATGAAATTAGAACATTCTCTAACCATATACAAAAACTAACTCAAAATTGATTAAATACGCAATAGGATACTATAAAACTCTTAGAGGACTATCTAGGCAGAACACTCTTCCACATAAATCATAGTATCTTTTTCCCATCTGTCTCCTAGAGCAATGGAAATAAAAATAAACAAACAGGACCTAATCAAACGTAAAAGCTTTTGCAAGGAAAGAAAACCATGAGAAGACAACTCACAAAATGAGAGAAAATATCCTGCAAACAAAGCAATCAGCAAGGGGTTAGTCTCCAAAATACAGAAACAGTTCATGCAGCTAAGTATCAAAAAACAAACAACCCTATCAAAAAAATGGCCAGAAAGAAAAAAAAAATGGCCAGAAGATCTAAATAAAAACTTCTCAAATGGCCAAGGACATATGAAAAGATGCTTAATATCACTAATTATTAGAAAATTGCACTTCAATTCTACAATGAGCTACTACCTCATGCAAGTCAGAATGGTTATCAAAAAGTCTACAAATAAGGCTTCCCTGGTGGTCCAGTGGGTAAATAGTCCATCCTGCAGTGCAAGGGGCACCAGTTCTATCCCTGGCCCAAGAAGATCTCATGTGCCGCGGAGCGGCTGGACCAGTGTGTCCAATTACGAGCCAGCGCTCTGGAGCACATGTGCCCAGAGCTGGTGCTCTACAAGGAGAAGAGGCCACTGCAATGGGAGGCCCACACAGGTCAAAGAATAAAGATGGATGAAAGTAAATAAAAAAACAATAAAAGAGGCCAAAATTAAAAAAAAAAAAAAAGAATGAAATAATGTCATTTGTAGCAACATAGTGGACCTGGAGATTATCACACTAAGTGAAGCAAGTCAAATAGAGTAAGACAAATGGCATATGACATCCCTTAAAAGAGGAATCTAAAAAAAAAAATGATATAAATAAACTTATTTACAAAATAGAAACTGACTCACAGACTTCGAAAACCAACTTGTGTTTACCAAAGGAGAAAGATAGAGGGCAGGGATAAATTTGGAGTTCAGGATTAACATACTACTATACATAAAATACATAATCAGCAAGGACCTACTATATAACACAGAGAACTCAACTCAATATTCTGTAATATCCTATAAGGAAAAGAATCTGAAACAGAATGGAAATATGTACATGTACAGCTGAATCATTTTTCTATATTTCTGACATGAATACAATATTGTAAATAAACTCTATTCCAATATAAAATAGAATTGCAAAAATTAAACAATAAAAATAAGTCAAAATAAAATCAGGGCAATTTGCATCCAAGCTGAAAATCAGAGTCTCTAGTAAAAGCACATCATAGGTAGTAGACCTCTCAGAGCCATAATAATTACCACTGAAGTTCTAACTGAAAATGTAATATAGACGGGGGGCAGGGGGATGCAGTTTCTTGGTGGCTTGATGGCATAAAGAAACCACTTGCCAAAGCAGGTGACATAGGTTCAATCCCTGATCCAGGAAGGTCCTACATACCGCGGAGGAGTTAAGCCTGTGGGCCACAACTAATAAATCTGTCCTCTAAAGCCCGGGAGCCACAACTACTGAGCTCAAGTGCAGCAACAACTGAAGCCCACAGAACCTAGAGCCTGTGTGCCACAACAAGAGATGCCACTGCAATGAGAAGTCACCTACCACAACTAGAGAGTAGCCCCCACTTGCCTCAACTAGAGAAAAGCCAGTGCAGTAACAAAGACCCAGGGCAGCCAAATATAAATAAAATTATTTTCAAAACTACTACAGGGCGAGGCTTCCCTGGTGGTCCAGTGGGTAAGGATACTGCCTTGCAGTGCAAGGGGTACCGGTTTGATCTCTGGCCTGGGAAGATCCCATGTGCCATGGAGCGGCTAGACCGATGTGTCCAGCTACCAAGTCAGAACTCTGGAGTGCATGCGCCCAGAGCCGAAGCTCTGTGACAACAGAGGCCACTGCAATGGGAGGCCCACACAGGCCAAAGAACAAAGATGGATGAAAACAGATAAATGAAAGACCAACAGAAGTGGCCCTCCTGTCCCCTTCCGTCCCCAACCCGCTCCCACCCACACCAAAAAAAAACCCTACTACAGGGCTTTCCTGATGGTCCAGTGGGTGAGGATACCGCCTCGCAGTGCTACATAAAATACATAATCAGCAAGGACCTACTATATAACACAGAGAACTCAACTCAATATTCTGTAATATCCTATAAGGAAAAGAATCTGAAACAGAATGGAAATATGTACATGTACAGCTGAATCATTTTTCTATATTTCTGACATGAATACAATATTGTAAATAAACTCTATTCCAATATAAAATAGAATTGCAAAAATTAAACAATAAAAATAAGTCAAAATAAAATCAGGGCAATTTGCATCCAAGCTGAAAATCAGAGTCTCTAGTAAAAGCACATCATAGGTAGTAGACCTCTCAGAGCCATAATAATTACCACTGAAGTTCTAACTGAAAATGTAATATAGACGGGGGGCAGGGGGATGCAGTTTCTTGGTGGCTTGATGGCATAAAGAAACCACTTGCCAAAGCAGGTGACATAGGTTCAATCCCTGATCCAGGAAGGTCCTACATACCGCGGAGGAGTTAAGCCTGTGGGCCACAACTAATAAATCTGTCCTCTAAAGCCCGGGAGCCACAACTACTGAGCTCAAGTGCAGCAACAACTGAAGCCCACAGAACCTAGAGCCTGTGTGCCACAACAAGAGATGCCACTGCAATGAGAAGTCACCTACCACAACTAGAGAGTAGCCCCCACTTGCCTCAACTAGAGAAAAGCCAGTGCAGTAACAAAGACCCAGGGCAGCCAAATATAAATAAAATTATTTTCAAAACTACTACAGGGCGAGGCTTCCCTGGTGGTCCAGTGGGTAAGGATACTGCCTTGCAGTGCAAGGGGTACCGGTTTGATCTCTGGCCTGGGAAGATCCCATGTGCCATGGAGCGGCTAGACCGATGTGTCCAGCTACCAAGTCAGAACTCTGGAGTGCATGCGCCCAGAGCCGAAGCTCTGTGACAACAGAGGCCACTGCAATGGGAGGCCCACACAGGCCAAAGAACAAAGATGGATGAAAACAGATAAATGAAAGACCAACAGAAGTGGCCCTCCTGTCCCCTTCCGTCCCCAACCCGCTCCCACCCACACCAAAAAAAAACCCTACTACAGGGCTTTCCTGATGGTCCAGTGGGTGAGGATACCGCCTCGCAGTGCAAGGGGCGCTGTTCGATCCCTGGCCTGGGAAGATCCCATGTACCATGGAGTGGCTGGACCCATGTGTCCAATTACCGAGCCGGAGCTCTGGAGCGCATGCGCCCAGAGCCGGCACTCTGCGACAACAGAGGCCACCGCAATGGGAGGTCCACATGGGCCAAAGAACAAAGATGGATGAAAATAGATAAATGAAAGACCAATAGAAGTGGCCCGCCCGCTCCCCACCCTCCCCAACCCACCCTTCACCCAAAAAAAAATATCTACTACAGAGACGGGAAAAGATAAGCTAAAAACAGTCAACTTATGGTAGGGAACACAGGGTAAAGAATTTTTAATAGTAATTGAAATCTAATTAAATGACTGATTTTTTTTTTTTAAGATTTATTTATTTTTTTATTTTGGTGGGGGTGGGGTGGGGAGGGAGGGGAGCAGGTGGGCCACTTCTATTGGTCTTTCATTTGTCTGTTTTCATCCAACTTTGTTCTTTGGCCCATGTGGGCCTCCCATCACGGTGGCCTCTGTTGTCGCAGAGCGCCGGCTCTGGGTGCATGCACTCCAGAGCTCAGGCTTGGTAATTGGACACATGGGTCCAGCCACTCCGCGGCACGTGGGATCTCCCCAGGCCAGAGATCAAACCGGCGCCCCTTGCACTGCAAGGCGGTGTCCTTACCCACTGGACCACCAGGGAAACCCTAATTAAATGGCTGATTTTATTAAACAAAAAAGACAAAAAACAAATCACAAGGTAACTCCTGGTACATTAAAGTTTTAGAATCATAGTTTCAAGTATCAATGTGCCTCAGGCTCCTATGCTGTACTCCTCTACAAGGTGACACCCTCCAGGCCCACACTTATAAGTACTATATATTTTTTAATATCCAAATTTCTAGCTCCAATCTCTCCTAACTTCCAGATTCATATAAGCAATAGCCTCCATGACATCTCTATTTGGATGGAATCTCAAATATTTCAAAGTTACTGTTGAAAACAGAAGACTTTTCCCTTCGCACTATGAAGTCTCACCAAAAAACGACAGTGAAATCACTGCGGATGATGACTGCGGCCATGGAATTAAAAGGCACTTGCTCCTTGGAAAAGAAGCTATGACAAACCTAGACAGCATATTCAAAAGCAGAGACATCACTTTGCCAACAAAAATCTATACAGTTAAAGCTATGGTTTTCCCAGTAGCCATGTATGGGTTTGAGAGTTGGACCATAAAGAAGGCTGAGTGGTGAAGAATTGATGCCTTTGAACTGTGGTGTTGGAGAAGGCTCTTGAGAGTCCCTTGGACTGCAAGGAAATCAAACCAATCAATCAAACCAGTCAGTCTTAAAGGAAATCAACTCTGAATATTCACTGAAATGAATGTCCTAAAGCTGAAGCTCCAATACTTTGGCTACCTGATATGAAGAGACAACTCACTGGAAAAGAGCCTGATGTTAAAAATAGAAGGCAAAAGGAGAAGGGGTTGACAGAAGATGAGATGGCTGGATGGCATCACTGAATCAATGGACATAAGTTTGTGCAAGCTCCAGGAGACAGTGAAGGTCAGGGAAGCTTGGTGTGCTGCAGTCCATGGGGTTGCAGAGTTGGACACAACTGAGTGACTGAACTGAACAGAACTGGAGTTTATCAGTACCTGTTACAGATAAACGGCTAAGTGCTTAACTTGTATCAGTTGCTTTAGTCCCCACATCACCACCACCTAGAGACAGTTACTACTATTGTTCCCATTTTACAGAGGAGTAACTGAGAGAAAGCAACTTGCCCACGACCATACATCTCCTAAGTATGGCACCAACGATTTGAAGTCAGGTAATCCAACTCCAGAATATGGTCCTGTCATACCTCAGCTCCATCCAGCCCAGAGCTCAAATAAAAGTCATCATGTATTTCACCATCCCCTACTTCTGATCATACGCACTACATTTTCAAACATAACTGGAAGTGATGTATGTCTCTCCATCTCCATGGCCACCCCTTCTTTTCCAAGCTACCAGTTTTGTTCGTGTCCATTAACCTCCTAATTGACCTTCTTCCTTCCACTGTACTTGGTCTTCTCTTGTAGCAGTAAGACTCATTGTCAGTGTCTTATTTAAACAGTTCATGGGCAGCCACGTGCTTGACCTGAGCCCCGCCTTCTCTAGCCTCTGATATTTGCCTTAGGGACTCTTGTTCCTGAGACAAGTCAAGTTCCTATTCCACCGCCAGGGTCTTTGCTCTTGCTACGTTGTGGGATCAAAATCATCTTTTATCCCAGCCCCCCACCACATCCTAGAGGCCTCAATTCTCATGTAACCTCTTTTCAACCACCCCAGCCAAACAAGTCACTCTATTCCCATTCACTGCACTTAACACATCTGAACCGGAGAATTTAAATATATTATTAGTCATTAAAGCCTTAAAGAATGTACTCACCTACCTAGGTTAAAATTCTGGCTTTACCTCAGGACTGTACTGTGGTTTCCTCTTCTCGTCTATTAAAGATGAGTGTAAGAGAACTGCTGTGATGAGTTCCAACAGTGCTTGGCCTATACTACGTGTATTTAAGCATCTGCCCTAATGATATACCCGAAGGCATGGACCCCCTTGATTGTCTCTATACCCCTGGCCTTTAGAACACCCAGTCTACAAAAGTTTGTCAAATGAATACCTATCATTCCTCCTCCTTGTCCCATTCATGTTAGTGATAGGATCCACGGTTTCCCAATGTTTTATTGATGTTTTAATCCCAGGATCACCAATTAATATGCCTTCATGGTCTATTTTACATGCATTTATTTAATTCTATTCACATCGACAAAAATTGTCAACAACCTACAAAAAAGTACAAAAGCCTAATTAATCCATATTTCACTACCAGGTCGAGGTCAAGTTGCGAAAGAGGAACTGTACAGTAAGTTACAGGAATGATTCAAGGACCCTGTGCAAAGCACACTGTCACATGATGTATTTAAAGCTGTAAACATTGCCACAGGAGAATCTCTTGTCTTTGCAGCGGCCGCACAGTTCCTGCCGATGGGGCCTCCTTAGATCGATGTGTCTTTTCTTTTGAGGGCAGGAACAACGCGACTTTGAACAGGTCTTTAGAAAAGAAGTGATAGTTTGGGCACTAAGTGATCAAATTAGTTCAAATGAGAATCTTTCTCCCCATCACCCCATCCCTATCTTTATCCTCCTTTGAATCCTACAAAGAAGTCCAAGACTAAGTTGTACAAAACCTCTCATTGCCCATTAAGTATCATGTATTTTTTTCAAGATGAATTATCAAAGATGATCTTTGAGAATATTGCTGAGCCAGTCCAGAAGATATAAAAGGGAAGTTTTAAAAGTTAAAGTTCTGTAGAATCTCTTCATTATGTAGGTTTTCACATTCATAGCCGTGTGGTATTGAGGAGCAGTGGGTAGTAAGTAACTTGATTACTGAGACCACAACACTTCAAAAACAGTAGTGATTCTCAATCAATAATATTCTACCTATCAGAATTTGGTAATATCTGGAGATATTTTTGGTTGTCCAAACTGGAGGGAGGGGTGTTTTAGAGTGGTAGTACCCAACCTTTTAGTACCAGGGACTGGTTTCTCGGGAGATGATTCTTCCATGGACTGGGGAGGCGGGGGATGGTCTGGGATGACTCAAGTACATTACATTTATGGTCCACTTTATTTCTAATATTACATCATCAGCTCCACCTAGGATCAAGCCTTAGGTCCTGAAGGTGGGAAACCCCTGTTTTAGAGAAAGCTAAATGTTTTCCTTCCAAACACAGCTAATCCTTGCTGAAGTCTGAAGTGTTTTTTTTTTAACCATTATTCCATCCTATTTTCTAATATAAAAATCACACCCAAGGGAGACTGGTATACTGCCCTAGTCCACCTTCTCAACTCAATTAATCTTTGAAAATGTATGATCACTGCTCTATTTTCTGCGTATGTCCATAGCCAAAAAGAATAAGCCAAGTTTACCTTTTACACTGTGAAAATAGGCATTTTTATTTTCAAGTGAGTCTCATGATTTATCAAATGTTGGATATATTACACTTATATCTTCCACCCTCCTGCTGATGAGCATGCATCTTTAAGAAAATTCTAACAGCAATATTCACATGGTGTTTGCTCTATGCACTGCTCTAAGCATTTTATTTAAGTTTATTTAGTTCTCACACCACTTAATAAGGGAGAAAAGGCTTAATCAAAAAATTTAATCAAAAAAAGTCAGGATTTACTCTAAAGGCAAGTTTCAGGTTTTGACAATTTAGGGAGTTTTAACCAAGTCTCAAGCTTACCACAACTAGAAAATTTAAGCAAAGATAGTAATGAAAATGACAACTATTTAAAATATGCCATATAATTTATCATGCTAGTTTTTTCAAGATGAATTATCAAAGATGATCTTTGAGAATATTGCTGAGCCAGTCCAGAAGATATAAAAGGGAAGTTTTAAAAGTTAAAGTTCTGTAGAATCTCTTCATTATGTAGGTTTTCACATTCATAGCCGTGTGGTATTGAGGAGCAGTGGGTAGTAAGTAACTTGATTACTGAGACCACAACACTTCAAAAACAGTAGTGATTCTCAATCAATAATATTCTACCTATCAGAATTTGGTAATATCTGGAGATATTTTTGGTTGTCCAAACTGGAGGGAGGGGTGTTTTAGAGTGGTAGTACCCAACCTTTTAGTACCAGGGACTGGTTTCTCGGGAGATGATTCTTCCATGGACTGGGGAGGCGGGAGATGGTCTGGGATGACTCAAGTACATTACATTTATGGTCCACTTTATTTCTAATATTACATCATCAGCTCCACCTAGGATCAAGCCTTAGGTCCTGAAGGTGGGAAACCCCTGTTTTAGAGAAAGCTAAATGTTTTCCTTCCAAACACAGCTAATCCTTGCTGAAGTCTGAAGTGTTTTTTTTTTAACCATTATTCCATCCTATTTTCTAATATAAAAATCACACCCAAGGGAGACTGGTATACTGCCCTAGTCCACCTTCTCAACTCAATTAATCTTTGAAAATGTATGATCACTGCTCTATTTTCTGCGTATGTCCATAGCCAAAAAGAATAAGCCAAGTTTACCTTTTACACTGTGAAAATAGGCATTTTTATTTTCAAGTGAGTCTCATGATTTATCAAATGTTGGATATATTACACTTATATCTTCCACCCTCCTGCTGATGAGCATGCATCTTTAAGAAAATTCTAACAGCAATATTCACATGGTGTTTGCTCTATGCACTGCTCTAAGCATTTTATTTAAGTTTATTTAGTTCTCACACCACTTAATAAGGGAGAAAAGGCTTAATCAAAAAATTTAATCAAAAAAAGTCAGGATTTACTCTAAAGGCAAGTTTCAGGTTTTGACAATTTAGGGAGTTTTAACCAAGTCTCAAGCTTACCACAACTAGAAAATTTAAGCAAAGATAGTAATGAAAAATGACAACTATTTAAAAGCACTTGAGAACTAGCAAAGTATCAGAGAAGGAAACCCAGAAAGAGAAATGAGCCTGACATTTGTGGCTACATTCTTTCTAAAGGCAATTCTGTAAGAGGTAAAATTCTGAGACAACAGGAAGCTGAAAATGAGCTTCACAAGTTAATGAGGATATTCTTAATTGTGTCAAAAATGGGAGAGCACAGATAAACCATTCAGGTTTTTGTACTGGGACCCTGTAAAGATATACCCTAAGAAGAAGAATGAATCACAAAATTGACCAGCCTTTACAGATGCTGAACCTCAGCTTCGGCACAATCAATTCTAACTGGCAAATGGTAATCAGCAATTGTTGGTATCTTCATCTGCCCAACATAAGCAAACAAGCCTATGAAAAGATCCTATCCTGGCCTCAAATTATAGTGATAATTTTTCACACACAATATATAGCACTCAAAGTAACCAGGTATATAAGGAGAAGAACAACTCCTTGAAAACTAAATAATGTGAAGAGGATAGTGGCAAAACCACTGAGGGTTAAGTTAATGGAGTTTTCTGGTACAGATTTTAAGAAAATGATCCATAATATGTACAAAGAAATGAGAGTGGTATTTCCAGCAGAGAAATGGACATCACTTAAAAAGAAAAAAATTCTTGTACTGAAAAATGCAGTAAGGGAAATCTGTAACAGCAGACTAGAAACAGCTGGAGAAACAATGAGAGAAATGGAAGGTGGTTTAGCAGATGATATCCAAGCTGAAGCAACAAGAGACAAAGCATCGGAAGAACAGAGAAGGGCAAAGAAGATAAAGGGGATAGAGAGAAAAGTCTAACATGAGTAATAAGAAGAAAAGAGAGTGAAGGTGAAAGTAGTATTTTAAAAGATAATGGTTGATCATTTTCCAACAGTGGTAAAAGTCTTCAAGCTACAGACTCAAAAAACACTGAATCATAAGCAGGATCAAAACAAAGAAACCACAATTAGGCATATAATTATGAAACTATTAAAAAAATCAAAGTAGAGAGAAATATCTTAAAGGCAAATAGACTTAAGGTGAAAAAAAGTGAGATATACTACTTCAAATGAGCTGCAATGACAGCAACCGTCAACTTTAGAGAAACCAAGAAGGTCAGAACCTTAAGGGCAGAAAAAACTAATGCTAACCTAAAGATTTTATATTCAGCAAAAATATCCTTTAAAAAAGCTATCAAGACAAAATAAAATGTTTCACATTGAGTCCTGCATTATAGGAAATATATTCTGTTATTCAGGTAAAAAACAAGTAGTCCCAGATACAAAAAAGGACCCAAGAACAGCAGAATCGGTAAATATGCAGCTAAAGTTAAATTAATTAAACTCTAAGATATAATGTCTTTTGAAATTTAAAATTAACATACAACAATATCAGCCAAGAAGTTAGAATGTGATAAACTGAAACTATCACAAAATTGTTAATTGGCATAACCCAATAAACATGTTTTTGGTGTTAAAAAATACATTACTGGGCTTTCCTGGTGATCCAGTGGGTAAGGACACCGCCTTGCAGTGCAAGGGAGCCAGTTCGATCCCTGGCCTGGGAAGATCCCACGAACCGCAGAGCAGCTGGACCGATGACTACGAGCCAGAGCTCTGGGCGCATGCGCCCAGAGGGTAGTGGAAACACTGAGGTTTAAAACAGATTTTAAGAAAATGATCCATAATATGTACAAAGAAATGAGAGTGGTATTTCCAGCAGAGAAATGGACATCACTTAAAAGAAAAATTCTTGTACTGAAAAATGCAGTAAGGGAAATCTGTAACAGCAGACTAGAAACAGCTGGAGAAACAATGAGAGAAATGGAAGGTGGTTTAGCAGATGATATCCAAGCTGAAGCAACAAGAGACAAAGCATCGGAAGAACAGAGAAGGGCAAAGAAGATAAAGGGGATAGAGAGAAAAGTCTAACATGAGTAATAAGAAGAAAAGAGAGTGAAGGTGAAAGTAGTATTTTAAAAGATAATGGTTGATCATTTTCCAACAGTGGTAAAAGTCTTCAAGCTACAGACTCAAAAAACACTGAATCATAAGCAGGATCAAAACAAAGAAACCACAATTAGGCATATAATTATGAAACTATTAAAAAAATCAAAGTAGAGAGAAATATCTTAAAGGCAAATAGACTTAAGGTGAAAAAAAGTGAGATATACTACTTCAAATGAGCTGCAATGACAGCAACCGTCAACTTTAGAGAAACCAAGAAGGTCAGAACCTTAAGGGCAGAAAAAACTAATGCTAACCTAAAGATTTTATATTCAGCAAAAATATCCTTTAAAAAAGCTATCAAGACAAAATAAAATGTTTCACATTGAGTCCTGCATTATAGGAAATATATTCTGTTATTCAGGTAAAAAACAAGTAGTCCCAGATACAAAAAAGGACCCAAGAACAGCAGAATCGGTAAATATGCAGCTAAAGTTAAATTAATTAAACTCTAAGATATAATGTCTTTTGAAATTTAAAATTAACATACAACAATATCAGCCAAGAAGTTAGAATGTGATAAACTGAAACTATCACAAAATTGTTAATTGGCATAACCCAATAAACATGTTTTTGGTGTTAAAAAATACATTACTGGGCTTTCCTGGTGATCCAGTGGGTAAGGACACCGCCTTGCAGTGCAAGGGGAGCCAGTTCGATCCCTGGCCTGGGAAGATCCCACGAACCGCAGAGCAGCTGGACCGATGTGCCCAACTACCGAGCCAGAGCTCTGGAGCGCATGCGCCCAGAGCTGGTGCTGTGCAACGAGAGAGGGTGCCGCGATGGGAGGTGCACACGCGCCAAAGAACAAAAAAAGATAAGTGAATGAAAGATCAATAGAAGCGGGAAAAAAAAACCCAACAACATTATCTTTGCATTAATATTAAAAAAAATAAGAGAAACTAAGACAAAAAAAAAGAAGTTAGAATGTGACAAAATGATCAGTGTGCTCTAAGGTCACTGTGAGAGGTAAGACTGACTTACCAACATCTACATAAACTGATAAAGCATGCTGTAAGATGAACATTGAAAAACATTAAAGAATGAATAACCGCCAAAGATAATGGGGGGTGGTTTAAAACAACTTAAGTGAACACAAAGAGTAAAAGATACTTAAGTTCAAAGTAATAACTGACTGAGAATGTCAAACTAGAAAATCTAATCATTTGAGAATTATTAGACTAATTTTTTACCTTTTTTTTTTTTTGGTCACTTCTATTGATCTTTCATTTATTTATCTTTGTTCTTTGGCCTGTGTGGGCCTCCCATCACAGTGGCCTCTGTTGCTGCAGAGCACCGGCTCTGGGCACATGCACTGCAGAGCGCTGGCTCGGTAGTCACATTGGTCAAGCTGCTCCGCGGTTCGTGGGATATTCCCAGGCCAGGGATTGAACTGGCGCCCTTTGCACTACAAGGCAGTGTCCTTACCCACTGGACCACCAGGGAAGCCCTACAGTAATTTTTAATTATGTTGTAGTATAAAAAATGTTTTTAAGTGAAGGATTTAGGTTAAAAAAATTCCTGATTATAAAATCAACTATGTCACACTTTTCTGCAAAGCTTTAATTAAGAGATATCTCCTGCAAGCTGTTTTATATAAGAGCTCACTGAATTCTGTGACATCCTAGACCCTGGAGACATCATCGAATCTGATCACAGCTCTAATATTTAGTATCTATATAGCCTTAGGCAAGTTATTTTCCTACTGAATTTTAGCTTTCTGGTCGGTAATCATGAGAATAACACCTACTTCAAAGGTTAGGTTATAAGAGATAATAAAAAGCAGTTGGCCCCAAGTTTGGCACGTAGTAGAAGTTTAACGTGGAGAAGGAAATGGCACCCCCTTCTAGTATTCTTGCCTGGGAAATCCCATGGACGGAGGAGCCTGGCAAGCTACAGTCTATGGGGTCACAAAGAGTTGGATGTGACTTAGTGACTAAACCACCATTACCAAGAGCTTAATAAAGATTACCTATTAAATTATTACATGCAGACTACTTTCAAGGTATGTGAGGAAACACATACCTAAACACCACATAAGGTAACTTAAAAGTAAATCCCCACCCCCAGAAAACTAGAATTTATGCTTTATTTTCTAAAATATAAAAATTTGAACATATAGCAAATCAAACACTCCTACACAAATATCCAAGTCTAGCAAATCCTAACATTTTGCCACAGAAAATTCATGCTTAATAATGAAAACATTATGGACACAATGGAAACACACAGTCTGCTTACCTGGCACTGGATTGCTTCTACTCGATAAGGGTTAAAACTCTTTTGGCATTTGCAACAGAGTTGTTTGAAATAAACCTAAAGAGAAATTCATCTTTTACACAGGTTTGTATGTACCCTGGGTTTCCAGTTCTTAATTTTAGTAGTCTATTCCTTCATCTTGCAGCTTACTTTTGCCCATTCTCTATGCTGAGGTCTTAGGCTCTTGGGGTGCTATCAGTCACCTTTTCTTATTTTTTGACTGTAAAATCAAGATAATACCACTTCCTTTTTCTATAGTTCTGACAACTACCCAATAATGCACATAAAGTAACACAGTAAAAAGCAGCTATTTTAATTTTACCCATTGTGCTGACAGAACACACAATCTTCTCCTTTTATCCTGGTCTTTTTGTCCCCACATTTTACTTTTTTCAGTATTTTTTATATTTGAAATTCAAATTACTTACAGTTATCCACCAGTACACATAGTTTTTAGACTTTGTCGTCTTCTTGTGCACTTTCTCTCCCTTCCTCATTTGGCGAGATTCTACTTATAAACCTTTCAAATCACACTTGGACATCAAGATGCCTTCCCTCTGACAGGCTTAGTCATCCCTCCTGTACCACTTGCACCACTTCCAAGATGCATCATCGAATCTGATCACAGCTCTAATATTTAGTATCTATATAGCCTTAGGCAAGTTATTTTCCTACTGAATTTTAGCTTTCTGGTCGGTAATCATGAGAATAACACCTACTTCAAAGGTTAGGTTATAAGAGATAATAAAAAGCAGTTGGCCCCAAGTTTGGCACGTAGTAGAAGTTTAACGTGGAGAAGGAAATGGCACCCCCTTCTAGTATTCTTGCCTGGGAAATCCCATGGACGGAGGAGCCTGGCAAGCTACAGTCTATGGGGTCACAAAGAGTTGGATGTGACTTAGTGACTAAACCACCATTACCAAGAGCTTAATAAAGATTACCTATTAAATTATTACATGCAGACTACTTTCAAGGTATGTGAGGAAACACATACCTAAACACCACATAAGGTAACTTAAAAGTAAATCCCCACCCCCAGAAAACTAGAATTTATGCTTTATTTTCTAAAATATAAAAATTTGAACATATAGCAAATCAAACACTCCTACACAAATATCCAAGTCTAGCAAATCCTAACATTTTGCCACAGAAAATTCATGCTTAATAATGAAAACATTATGGACACAATGGAAACACACAGTCTGCTTACCTGGCACTGGATTGCTTCTACTCGATAAGGGTTAAAACTCTTTTGGCATTTGCAACAGAGTTGTTTGAAATAAACCTAAAGAGAAATTCATCTTTTACACAGGTTTGTATGTACCCTGGGTTTCCAGTTCTTAATTTTAGTAGTCTATTCCTTCATCTTGCAGCTTACTTTTGCCCGTTCTCTATGCTGAGGTCTTAGGCTCTTGGGGTGCTATCAGTCACCTTTTCTTATTTTTTGACTGTAAAATCAAGATAATACCACTTCCTTTTTCTATAGTTCTGACAACTACCCAATAATGCACATAAAGTAACACAGTAAAAAGCAGCTATTTTAATTTTACCCATTGTGCTGACAGAACACACAATCTTCTCCTTTTATCCTGGTCTTTTTGTCCCCACATTTTACTTTTTTCAGTATTTTTTATATTTGAAATTCAAATTACTTACAGTTATCCACCAGTACACATAGTTTTTAGACTTTGTGCGTCTTCTTGTGCACTTTCTCTCCCTTCCTCATTTGGCGAGATTCTACTTATAAACCTTTCAAATCACACTTGGACATCAAGATGCCTTCCCTCTGACAGGCTTAGTCATCCCCCTCCTGTACCACTTGTGCACCACTTCCAAGCCACCGATGCTAAGGCATAGATCTCCAAATCTCATGTCTGCATCACTCCTATTAGATCCAGTTTCTTCAGAATGAGTTCTGTCTTGTTCTCTGTATCCTAATGTCATGAGTGTTTGAATGAAACCCACTGCTGGGGCGTTGCTGGTGGTCCAGTGGGTAAGGACACCGCCTTGCAGTGCAAGAGGCGCCAGTTCGATCCCTGGCCTGGGAAGATCCCACATGCCGTGGAGCGGCTGGACCAATGTGTCCAATTACCAAGCCGGAGCTCTGGAGTGCATGTGCCCAGAGCCAGTGCTCTGCGATGAGAGAGGCCACTGCGATGGAAGGCCCACACGGGGCCAAAGAACAAAGATGGATGAAAAATAAACAAATGAAAGACCAATAGAAGTGACCCGCCCGCCCCCCTCCCGCCCCCCAAAAAAACCCCACTGCTTGTCTTCTGGAAAGAAGAGCAAAGTCATTTTAGTTGACTTTAAAAATCTATTTTCCCTCCAGCATCTAGTAAATGGGTAGTGCAAAAAAAAAAAAAAAAAAATTAACTTTTCATTCACATCTTAGCATAACTCCTTGCTCTCTCACTCCATACTCAAGCCAAAAAAGCACTATCTGGGCTTCCCCTGGTGGTCCAGTGGGTAAGAACACCGCCTTGCAGTGCAAGGGGCGCCGGTTTGATCCCTGGCCTGGGAAGATCCCACGTGCCGCGGAGCGGCTGGACCCATGTGTCCAATCACTGAGCCAGCACTCTGGAGCGCATGCGCCCAGAGCCGGCGCTCTGCAGCGACAGACGCCACTGAGATGGGAGGCCCACAGGAGCCAAAGAACAAAGACGGATGAAAATAGAGAAATGAAAGACCAATAGAAGTGGCCCACCCGCTCCCCTCCCTCCCCAACCCGACCCCCACCCTAAATAAATAAATAAATAAATAAATCTTAAAAAAAAAAAAAAAAAGCACTATCTAAAATGCAACAGCAGAGAGGTCTCAAACTCAAATGCTTGTAGAGCTTACTCAGATAGACCAGGTGTAGACTGCTGCAAAATGAAGGGAATGTGTCCAGTGAAAAGACACAGGAACTACTCGGTCCTAGGCTACTGCTCTCACACGGCAGCGAGGACGTTCAGTGACCAGAGTCCAACTGTTCAGGAAAATCTAAACATTCAAAATATGAACTCTTTCCCAACCTTAATATGTTGACAACTAAATCAAATTAAGGCATGGAGCCTAAATAAGTCAGTCTTTCAAGGTTAACTTCTACAATAAATTGTTTTCTCTCACTGCCCCACCTTGTGGACAGACAGTGGAAATTTCTACAGCTGAAGTCTAATTCATGCTAAGTTACTTCAGTCTCTTTGCTACCCTATGCACTGTAGTCCATTAGGTTCCTCTGGCCATGGGGATTCTACAGGCAAGCATACTGGAGTAGGTTGCCATGCCCTCTTCTATGGGACCTTCCCAACTCAGGGACTGAACTTACGTCCCTTACATCTCCTGCATCGGCAGGCAGGTTCTTTTCCACTAATGCCACCTGGGAAGCCAAACTTGTTAAAATATCCCTGGCTCAGGAAGATCTCTCTGGAGGAGGGCATGGCAACCACTCCAGTATTCTTGCCTGGAGAATTTCAAATGCATCTAGTAAATGGGTAGTGCAAAAAAAAAAAAAAAAAAATTAACTTTTCATTCACATCTTAGCATAACTCCTTGCTCTCTCACTCCATACTCAAGCCAAAAAAGCACTATCTGGGCTTCCCCTGGTGGTCCAGTGGGTAAGAACACCGCCTTGCAGTGCAAGGGGCGCCGGTTTGATCCCTGGCCTGGGAAGATCCCACGTGCCGCGGAGCGGCTGGACCCATGTGTCCAATCACTGAGCCAGCACTCTGGAGCGCATGCGCCCAGAGCCGGCGCTCTGCAGCGACAGACGCCACTGAGATGGGAGGCCCACAGGAGCCAAAGAACAAAGACGGATGAAAATAGAGAAATGAAAGACCAATAGAAGTGGCCCACCCGCTCCCCTCCCTCCCCAACCCGACCCCCACCCTAAATAAATAAATAAATAAATAAATCTTAAAAAAAAAAAAAAGCACTATCTAAAATGCAACAGCAGAGAGGTCTCAAACTCAAATGCTTGTAGAGCTTACTCAGATAGACCAGGTGTAGACTGCTGCAAAATGAAGGGAATGTGTCCAGTGAAAAGACACAGGAACTACTCGGTCCTAGGCTACTGCTCTCACACGGCAGCGAGGACGTTCAGTGACCAGAGTCCAACTGTTCAGGAAAATCTAAACATTCAAAATATGAACTCTTTCCCAACCTTAATATGTTGACAACTAAATCAAATTAAGGCATGGAGCCTAAATAAGTCAGTCTTTCAAGGTTAACTTCTACAATAAATTGTTTTCTCTCACTGCCCCACCTTGTGGACAGACAGTGGAAATTTCTACAGCTGAAGTCTAATTCATGCTAAGTTACTTCAGTCTCTTTGCTACCCTATGCACTGTAGTCCATTAGGTTCCTCTGGCCATGGGGATTCTACAGGCAAGCATACTGGAGTAGGTTGCCATGCCCTCTTCTATGGGACCTTCCCAACTCAGGGACTGAACTTACGTCCCTTACATCTCCTGCATCGGCAGGCAGGTTCTTTACCACTAATGCCACCTGGGAAGCCAAACTTGTTAAAATATCCCTGGCTCAGGAAGATCTCTCTGGAGGAGGGCATGGCAACCCACTCCAGTATTCTTGCCTGGAGAATTTCATGGACAAAGGAGCCTGGCGGGCTATAATCTATGGGATCTCAAGGAGTCAGACACAGCTGAGCCACTCACACACATGCACACGAGTTATACAGGTAGTGGGAATCTGTTGTATAGCACAGGAAGCTCAGTTCAGGGCTCAGTGGTGACCTAGATGGGTGGGATAGTGGCTATCAGGATGGGAGGGAGGCCCAACTGGGAGGGGATATGTGGATACATATATGATTCACTTCACTGTGCAGCAGAAACTAACAATACTGTAAAGCATAATTAATACACCCCGAATAGAAAAAAATTATAGCAAGTCCCTATGTATACAGGTCAAGAGTTCATCTAAATACCCTAACATTTTATCCAGCCCAACAACCAAACCAAATGTAACACCAGGATGTGGTTCAGAAGCTCAAGAGCTCTTGTAAACAGCCCAACTTTGTTCAGTCCAAACATCTGCTGAGAACCTACTATGTGCCTGGCACTGAGCCTGCATTACCGCTAACACCCCATTAGGACACAGTCTTCCTCCATTTTAACATCTGTGCCCACCCCATTCTTCTCCCACGTCCCACTCACTTTGACTTACCTTATTAGTTCCAGAAATGCACCAGACATAAGCACTCTCCCATCTGGTCTTACAATCTTTGCAGTGAAAATAGCCATATTTGGGTTCTAAAAACTGCAAATAAGGAGGAAAAGTCCTTTACTATTTTGGGGGATTAAAAAATACAGATCCTGCTATCCTGTGGCTTTGTAAAAGCAGGAAGCCTCCTTAACCTCACTCACAGCTATTCTCAAGGTCACTACATGAACCCAGTTGTCAAGTACTAATTACTCTGAATGCCTCTAGATACTCTCAGGCTTTTCCAATCTATTTTCTCCAAGGCCATTACCACCAACTGCACAAAATGAAGATTTAATCACGTGCTTCACAGACCCAAAGCCCCTCTTTGTCTCCTCATTTCCAATAGCTATGGTGCCCAAACTTTGGGTTTTCAAAGGCGTAAAGCTGGCTCCTTATTTTACCAAAAAGTTGAAAAACAAAAACACAGGGCTTTCTCTGGTGGTCCAAAAGTTATGAAGCTGCCTTCCAATACAGGGGAGGCCTGTTGGACCTCTGGTGAGAAACTATGATCCCACACCCCAGAGCCCACAGCACAACTAGAGAGAGGCCCGCACATGATGCAAGGAAAGATACCGGGTCCCGCAACTCAGACCCAAAGCAGCCCAATAAATAAATAAATTTTAAAAATCCATATCGGGTTTTTTTTTAAATATAAAATACATGTTTCCAAAACTTTCTCTCTCCATCAAACAAAGGGAGGAAGCCCAACAAAATGCTACGCTCGTGGCGCCAGAAGCGGAAAGGAGACAGAGAGGACTCCAGCTAGGGGAGAGAAAGCTGACCTGAAGCTTGGGCCTCCGGAGCGGCTCGCTGGCGTCACCCGGGGCCTGCTCGCTCTTCTTCTCCTGAGGACTCGAGGCATCTTCCTCCACCAGCTCCTCATGCTGCTGGACTTCCTCCTGAGGGTTCTCCTCCGATTTCAGTGCTGATAGCTGTGGTGGCTGCGGCTGTTCGGCTTCCGGAGGCCCCGAGAGCGCCTTCCTCTCCTGGTCTTCCCGGCCCTTCCGCAGTCGCACCAGGCCCTGGCGGCCCAGCACCGGTGAATAGATACCCAAGGCAGACGCGGGCATCCTGTGGCCGGTGCTGCCCCTGGGGGAGCGGCTGTGTAGAGTGCGAGGCCCCAGCGAGCACTGCACCGACTTGTCCAACCGCGGGCTCACCTGCACGCCCACCTCCTTGGTGTTGGCCTTGCACAGCCGCAGGCTCAGGTTGGGGTTCATCTGGGAGAGAATGGCCTTGAGCTGGGCTCTTCTGTATGGGTCCAAGCAGTAGTCGGAGGCGTTGGAGGGCACCAGCAGCCCTGGCCTGGCCAGGAAAGCGGGGGGAACTTTGGTTTGCCTCCATTCGGACTGTTTGTGCTCAGAGTGTCCAGGCTGGCCCAAAGGCAGCGTGTTCCCATAGCTCGGGTACACGCTGTAGGGAACTTGGACGAAGTGCTCCATACCACCACCCGGCGCCCAGGCGCAGTGCAATATCCGGGCACCTAGTCGTTTTGTAAAGCTGGCTCCTTATTTTACCAAAAAGTTGAAAAACAAAAACACAGGGCTTTCTCTGGTGGTCCAAAAGTTATGAAGCTGCCTTCCAATACAGGGGAGGCCTGTTGGACCTCTGGTGAGAAACTATGATCCCACACCCCAGAGCCCACAGCACAACTAGAGAGAGGCCCGCACATGATGCAAGGAAAGATACCGGGTCCCGCAACTCAGACCCAAAGCAGCCCAATAAATAAATAAATTTTAAAAATCCATATCGGGTTTTTTTTTAAATATAAAATACATGTTTCCAAAACTTTCTCTCTCCATCAAACAAAGGGAGGAAGCCCAACAAAATGCTACGCTCGTGGCGCCAGAAGCGGAAAGGAGACAGAGAGGACTCCAGCTAGGGGAGAGAAAGCTGACCTGAAGCTTGGGCCTCCGGAGCGGCTCGCTGGCGTCACCCGGGGCCTGCTCGCTCTTCTTCTCCTGAGGACTCGAGGCATCTTCCTCCACCAGCTCCTCATGCTGCTGGACTTCCTCCTGAGGGTTCTCCTCCGATTTCAGTGCTGATAGCTGTGGTGGCTGCGGCTGTTCGGCTTCCGGAGGCCCCGAGAGCGCCTTCCTCTCCTGGTCTTCCCGGCCCTTCCGCAGTCGCACCAGGCCCTGGCGGCCCAGCACCGGTGAATAGATACCCAAGGCAGACGCGGGCATCCTGTGGCCGGTGCTGCCCCTGGGGGAGCGGCTGTGTAGAGTGCGAGGCCCCAGCGAGCACTGCACCGACTTGTCCAACCGCGGGCTCACCTGCACGCCCACCTCCTTGGTGTTGGCCTTGCACAGCCGCAGGCTCAGGTTGGGGTTCATCTGGGAGAGAATGGCCTTGAGCTGGGCTCTTCTGTATGGGTCCAAGCAGTAGTCGGAGGCGTTGGAGGGCACCAGCAGCCCTGGCCTGGCCAGGAAAGCGGGGGGAACTTTGGTTTGCCTCCATTCGGACTGTTTGTGCTCAGAGTGTCCAGGCTGGCCCAAAGGCAGCGTGTTCCCATAGCTCGGGTACACGCTGTAGGGAACTTGGACGAAGTGCTCCATACCACCACCCGGCGCCCAGGCGCAGTGCAATATCCGGGGGCACTTCTTTTGAGTCCTTGTTTTGCTTTCCACCTTCATCCGCCCCCTTTTTCTCCAGATTACGTTGGTTCACGTTCTTCCCGAGATTCTCCATTTATTTCAGATTCTGATGGGTGTTGCTGCCTATTACCCAAATTAGAGGAGCGAAGGCGGTCTCCCTATCTACAGAGGTCTAATTGGCACCTGATTCCAATTGGGATGTCTGTCTCTTCAATTCACTGCCCTTGAATCTTTTTTCAAAGCTGTTTTTCATTTAACTTCTTTTTCACACACATTTTAATTAGTAACTCATTAATTTATTCCTATACTGACTGAAAACTTCAGAAATCCTGTTTTAAAGTATACATCGAATATATACAGCAAATTATTTGAGCTGTTGCACTATTACAGTGAGTACAAGGAAGACAGTTGTGTAGGCAGAATGAATTAATATAAAAAACCAGGTACTACAAGAACACGGAGCATAGTTATGGGGGGGTGGGAGATAGTGTATATAGTGAAAACATATATTTCAGAGGATTGTATAACATGCCAACGGCTCTCATTAGTCCACTCTAGTGAGAATTCTCCCCCAGACCCCAAAAGGGGAAAAGAAGCAAACAGTTCTGATTTAGAGGTTAGATGTAGACTTAATCACAGGATAGCTAAGTATTTGAAATGAGAGAGTTGAACTGAAACCTAGGCCTTATTCACCAGACAACTTACTTTACTGGATTCCGTTTTCCCAGCTGACCATACTAACCAATTCATAAGATTATTTTAAGACCAAACGTGATATTGCTTATGAATCACAAAGCAGAATAACTCACAGATGTTAAGTGGTAGCTGTTACTGGATAAGGATCACAGGCCCGTTTCTTTGCTGTATTAGACCTTCATGATCATGAGCTTTGGTATCTATGCATTGGTAAGGCGTCTAGTCAAGGATTATGATCAAACTAAAATGACACCTCAGACCAAGTAAAGGCCATCTTTTTTCGATCCAAAGTTGCTTCCACTGTTGACTGCACAGGAGCCTTCAGGAAGCGGCAAGGCCCATGAGCCACAATCACCTTCAGAATCCAGCTGAACGCTTTCTTACAATAAAACTGAAATTAAACTTTGTGCAAAGCGTATCAGATACTCTGTGGAAGATGCAACTTCTGTCTTCCAGGGCAGTTTCCAGGGTAAGTGAGGGTGCTTAGTGCCCTAGGAGCGTGAAGGATACTACGGAAGCCTGAAAAGGAAGTATTACCTAAAACTGTCAGAGACGTGAGATAGGTTTAATAATTTTTCAAGCTTGGAGTGTCTCAGAGGTTTTTGAAATTCTGCTGCCAAACAGTAACTACAACTTCAATGTCCTCCAGCTTCAAATCTTTCGCTCTATAGGGAGCTCTCTGTCGGGTAAGGAGCCATCAACACCGTGGGACCACTTGGGGATTTCTAATGTCTGTCCACTTTGGCGGACTCCCGTTTAGTACAGAACAAAGTTTTTTCACAGACCACAGGCCGCGTCGGAGAGAGACCGTCTGAACATGAGACGGGGCGGAGAAAGGGGAAGGCGGGGAGTATACATGGGGCGTGGTCACTCCAAGCCGCGCGGCCTGGCACTCTGGAAGCTCCGAAGAGGAGAACTAGCACGCCAGCCCTTTCTTTAGCGCCTCGGGACTGACAAACACACAGCTGAACAAGTACTAGTCTTCGGCACCGCGGGCCCGGCAAGAGCTTCACTTCCGGCGAGCGCACGCTGCGTGTGATGTCATGACGTCCCCTCGTGACGTGCCCCGAGAGAGGGCTTTTGGCGCGAGAGTCTGAAACCCGGAGGGCGGAGGTAGGGCTGCTGAGGCTTGCAGAGTCTCGGGCGGTGGGCCGCCGCCGAGGGAGCCCGAGGAGTTTGAGTACCGGAGCGTTTTGTCAGTCTCCTCTGGCTAAAAACCAGCTTCACCTCTGAAGGCGGTTAGTGTTGGCAGGAGGGGAGGTGGGCGGCCTAGCGCGGTTTCGGGCAGCGGGCGCGCCTCTGGTGCCCCGGGTGGGAGCCGAGCCCCTAGCCTCGCCCGCCCCGCGCCCATGCGGAGAAGCGACCCGGGACCCGCTCCCCGGCGGAGACGCGAGTCCCGACCCTCCGGGACTCCATGGCCCCACGTTGGGCGCCGCTCGCCCCAGATGTCCCAAGCCGAAATTTCAGTTGGAATCACGAAGAAGCCACTTTGCTGGGAGATTGCTGTTTGGAAAAATGTGCCCTAGCCTGCGACTCACTGTCTCTGCTTCACTTGAGTCTCCAGGCAGTTGCTGTGTTAACGAAAATGTACTGATGGGGAATTATCACCCGGTGTTTATCCAGTAGCCCTAGCAAACCGCGCAGCCACTGGCCACGCGTGACGCATTCATGAAGATTAAATAATAATTCAGAATTGTGTTCTTGAGCAAACACGCCACATGTCCGGTGCTTCATGTGGCTAGTGGCTTCTCGGCTGGACTGCATAAATATAGAATGCTTCCCTTCCTCGCGGTGAGTTCGATTCTTGTCCCCAAAGTAAATAAACGGTGTAGCTTCAGGCAGGCTTACTCGTTTCCGGTTTTACCTCAGAATCTCTTAACTAGGACTGCATCCCTCTGAACATGAGACGGCGGAGAAAGGGGAAGGCGGGGAGTATACATGGGGCGTGGTCACTCCAAGCCGCGCGGCCTGGCACTCTGGAAGCTCCGAAGAGGAGAACTAGCACGCCAGCCCTTTCTTTAGCGCCTCGGGACTGACAAACACACAGCTGAACAAGTACTAGTCTTCGGCACCGCGGGCCCGGCAAGAGCTTCACTTCCGGCGAGCGCACGCTGCGTGTGATGTCATGACGTCCCCTCGTGACGTGCCCCGAGAGAGGGCTTTTGGCGCGAGAGTCTGAAACCCGGAGGGCGGAGGTAGGGCTGCTGAGGCTTGCAGAGTCTCGGGCGGTGGGCCGCCGCCGAGGGAGCCCGAGGAGTTTGAGTACCGGAGCGTTTTGTCAGTCTCCTCTGGCTAAAAACCAGCTTCACCTCTGAAGGCGGTTAGTGTTGGCAGGAGGGGAGGTGGGCGGCCTAGCGCGGTTTCGGGCAGCGGGGCGCGCCTCTGGTGCCCGGATGGGAGCCGAGCCCCTAGCCTCGCCCGCCCCGCGCCCATGCGGAGAAGCGACCCGGGACCCGCTCCCCGGCGGAGACGCGAGTCCCGACCCTCCCGGGGACTCCATGGCCCCACGTTGGGCGCCGCTCGCCCCAGATGTCCCAAGCCGAAATTTCAGTTGGAATCACGAAGAAGCCACTTTGCTGGGAGATTGCTGTTTGGAAAAATGTGCCCTAGCCTGCGACTCACTGTCTCTGCTTCACTTGAGTCTCCAGGCAGTTGCTGTGTTAACGAAAATGTACTGATGGGGAATTATCACCCGGTGTTTATCCAGTAGCCCTAGCAAACCGCGCAGCCACTGGCCACGCGTGACGCATTCATGAAGATTAAATAATAATTCAGAATTGTGTTCTTGAGCAAACACGCCACATGTCCGGTGCTTCATGTGGCTAGTGGCTTCTCGGCTGGACTGCATAAATATAGAATGCTTCCCTTCCTCGCGGTGAGTTCGATTCTTGTCCCCAAAGTAAATAAACGGTGTAGCTTCAGGCAGGCTTACTCGTTTCCGGTTTTACCTCAGAATCTCTTAACTAGGACTGCATCCCAGGAAAATGTATTTTGCTGTTCTCTTTTGCAGAGTCCCCAAACGTTGGAGTAATAGTGTAGATAAAAATGCCGATTGGATGCAAAGAGGGGCCAACTTTTTTTGACATTTATAAGACGCGGTGCAACAACGCAGGTATTGACAGATTTTTGTATGAATTAATCATTTACATAGGGACAAATGTTTCCAGAAAAATAGGTAACTATGCATGCTTGCTGAAAAGAATCCAGTGCTTCACGTTTTTGTTTACACCACAGACTATCCTTTATGGAGTCATAAATCAGTAGAAAAATAATGACTTACAAATGATCAATATAGAACCTGTCTTGGATAAAGATGAGACTGGCCCCTTGATGAGTAGGATTGTTTTTAAAGCAGGTAATTTCTAGCAAGTCAGAAGCATTAGCGATATTGTAGCAGAATTCCTCAGACTTTTAGGCCGCAGTTCTCCTTACACTTTTTTTTTTAGCCACTTCTATTGGTCTTTCATTTATCCATTCTCATCCATCTTTGTTCTTTGGCGTGCGTGGGCCTCCCATCGCCGGTGGCCTCTTTTGCTGCAGAGCACCGACTCTGGGCGCATGCGCTCCAGAGCTCCTGCTCGGTAGTTGGACACATCGGTCCAGCCGTCCCGCGGCACATGGGATCTTCCCAGGCCAGGGATCGAACTGGCGCCCCTTGCACTGCAAGGTGGTGTCCTTACCCACTGGACCACCAGGGAAGCCCCTCTTTAACAGTCTTAAAATGATTGAGGACCAAGAGCTTTTGTTTATGTGGATTACCATATTAGAAATTAAACCTAAGAACTTTTAAGCATTATTTAATAAATAACAAAAACCAAGAGCTTTTGTTTATGTGGCGTGACGCATTCATGAAGATTAAATAATAATTCAGAATTGTGTTCTTGAGCAAACACGCCACATGTCCGGTGCTTCATGTGGCTAGTGGCTTCTCGGCTGGACTGCATAAATATAGAATGCTTCCCTTCCTCGCGGTGAGTTCGATTCTTGTCCCCAAAGTAAATAAACGGTGTAGCTTCAGGCAGGCTTACTCGTTTCCGGTTTTACCTCAGAATCTCTTAACTAGGACTGCATCCCAGGAAAATGTATTTTGCTGTTCTCTTTTGCAGAGTCCCCAAACGTTGGAGTAATAGTGTAGATAAAAATGCCGATTGGATGCAAAGAGGGGCCAACTTTTTTTGACATTTATAAGACGCGGTGCAACAACGCAGGTATTGACAGATTTTTGTATGAATTAATCATTTACATAGGGACAAATGTTTCCAGAAAAATAGGTAACTATGCATGCTTGCTGAAAAGAATCCAGTGCTTCACGTTTTTGTTTACACCACAGACTATCCTTTATGGAGTCATAAATCAGTAGAAAAATAATGACTTACAAATGATCAATATAGAACCTGTCTTGGATAAAGATGAGACTGGCCCCTTGATGAGTAGGATTGTTTTTAAAGCAGGTAATTTCTAGCAAGTCAGAAGCATTAGCGATATTGTAGCAGAATTCCTCAGACTTTTAGGCCGCAGTTCTCCTTACACTTTTTTTTTTAGCCACTTCTATTGGTCTTTCATTTATCCATTCTCATCCATCTTTGTTCTTTGGCGTGCGTGGGCCTCCCATCGCCGGTGGCCTCTTTTGCTGCAGAGCACCGACTCTGGGCGCATGCGCTCCAGAGCTCCTGCTCGGTAGTTGGACACATCGGTCCAGCCGTTCCGCGGCACATGGGATCTTCCCAGGCCAGGGATCGAACTGGCGCCCCTTGCACTGCAAGGTGGTGTCCTTACCCACTGGACCACCAGGGAAGCCCCTCTTTAACAGTCTTAAAATGATTGAGGACCAAGAGCTTTTGTTTATGTGGATTACCATATTAGAAATTAAACCTAAGAACTTTTAAGCATTATTTAATTAATAACAAAAATAAACTCATTGCATCTTAACATGAAGAACATGTTTATGAAAAATAACCATTTTCCAAGAATGTGAGATTGACATTATTTTAAAATTTTGAATTTTAATTAAAATTTCTTTAATACCTGACTCAACAGAAAATCGGCAGATTCTCATACTCATTTCTGCATTCAGTACTTTACAATATGTTGTTTTGATAGATGTATGTTGAGGAAAACCCAACCTTCCATAAAAAATGTACTCAGAAAAAGGAGGAGTTTTTTTGTTTGTTTTTTGTTTTAGGAGTATTTTTAACAGTCCTCACTTAATTGTGGGTAGCTTTCTTTGGTATCACACTGAAACTTAAGTAGGAGTTTCTTAAAAGTTGCAATGTGGAATCTGAAACCAAGTAATGAATTTTTTATATGCTATACTCTTATTACATTAAATTCAGTTAGTCTTTCTCACCCTGAATAAATCTTCTATGTACATTGTAACATCATGCATGGCTTGATTATTTGAAAAATATTGATGTTCTGAATTACACAAATATGCCAAATATTGACACATTGCATTAGACATTATTAAAAAAATAATCACATTGGTTACTTCACTCAGCTCATCAGAAACATCTTTGAAAATTGGGAAGGTGTCAAGCACACAGAGAGAATTTAACACAATTCTAACTCATTCTGAAAGCTCACATTTTATCATTGGCAACAAACTGTTGTTTTCCCCACAGTAAGAGGCTCACTTCATTTATTTGCAAGAAAATGTCTGCCAAATCACCCAACTCAGAATAACTTAGTGTTCTTTCTAGTACAAATGACTTTCCATGAAAAGTGCTAATTCAGCTCACAACTCAACACGAGTGCTTTTTCCAAATAACTGTTGTACTTCAGTTTGCAGAAATGCTTTATGTGTGCTTTCCATTTTCTCACGGAGAGTATTAAAAAGATGCACTCAAGGATTAGGATTTAGTGAAGCTAACTTTTACTGCCTTGCTAAGGACACTTTAAGTTAAACTTGCCTTTTTTTCTTTTTTAACAAGTTCATGGTAATGAAAAATATAGTTAACTACTAGTACTTTGTGGCCACTGCCTTGACTCAAGCAAAGCTGTCACCAGTTTTACTCACCACTGCTATAACTGTCAACATTGGGAAAAAGGCAAATGATATCTGATATTATTATGAAAACAGTTTTGACCTTACAGACCCCTTGAAAGGGTCTTGGGGAACCTCCCTCCAAGCAGCCCACAGGCCACACTTAGAGAACCACTACTTTAAGTGTAGGTCATAGGAGAAATTGCTTTTCTTTTTAACAGAGATTCTATTCCACTTGATTTGTGAGTCTATATGGCTCCTGCACCTATGGATTTGTCACAGCCATTTATGTAGTGTTGATAACTGAATTGTATCTGTGGACTGTATCCATATTGTGGATGAGGTTTTGTTTCTAAATTGTGAATATAAAAGAAAATTTTAGAAGAGCTAATATAACTAGTAATCTTATAAAAACTTCTGCTATACCTTACTACAGATTCATAAGAGAACACATTAATGATCTTGTTGAACTCATTATTGACTAGAGATGTTTGTATTAATACATACATCTCTAGTCAATAATGTATTTACTTATCAGTAAATACTACTCATCAGAGAAGTTTCAGTGTTCACTTATATAACAAGTCACTGGTGTTAGTTTCTGCAAAAATCCCCCGTCAGTGATGTGTTTATCAGTCTGCCTTAAATGTAATCCACAGTCAAAATCTCAAGCATCCTTTTCTTATCATAATCTTGACTGGCTCATGGACTTTATTGTGTCACGGATTAAAACCCAGATGGGATTTTTATTTTCCTTACAGATTTAGGACCAATAAGCCTTAATTGGTTTGAAGAACTTTCTTCAGAAGCTCCACCCTATAATTCTGAACCTTCAGAAGAATCAGAATATAAAATCAACAGTTATGAAACAAACCCATTTAAAACACCGCAAAGGAAACATTATCATCAATTGGCTTCCACTCCAGTTATATTCAAAGAGCAAGGTCTAAGTCTGCCACTGTACCAATCTCCTTTAAAAGAATTAGATAAATTCAAATTAGATTCAGGTAAGTAATGTGATGTGGTTGACTAGGGAAAATATGTAATATTTTTCTGAATGTAATTCAGGAAATATTTTTTGTGTTTATTTCAGACAAGTATGTACCATTTGTCTGAGCAGTAATTCAGACAAACCTGTGTTACACATCCCGACTCTGTTGTTAACTATGTCATCTTGGTCAGATCAATCGTTCTGGCCACACTTTCCCCACCTGAAATGATGAAAATACTACCTAGGTTTGGATTACATAAAATAATGTCGGTCCTGTTTTGATGTTACAGGTTTTTTTACTTTTATTTGCTTTTTTTTTTTTTTTGGCAGCACTTATTCCCTGGTCATAAGCTTTTTTTTTTTTTTTTTTTAAAGATTTATTTATTTATCTATTTTTTGGGCGGGGGTCGGGTTGGGGAGGGAGGGGAGCGGGCGGGCCACTTCTATTGGTCTTTCATTTCTCTATTTTCATCCGTCTTTGTTCCTTGACTCCTGTGGGCCTCCCATCGCAGTGGTGTCTCTTGTCGCAGAGTGCCAGCTCTGGGCGCATGCGCTCCAGAGCTCCGGCTTGGTGATTGGACACATCAGTCCAGCCACTCCGCAGCACGTGGGATCTTCCCAGGCCCGGGATCGAACTGGCGCTCCTTGCATTGCAAGGCAGTGTCCTTATCCACTGGACCACCAGGGGAGGCCCCAGTCATAAGCTTTTGTTTCTCCAGTTTCTTCTGGGATATCTTTTTCTTCTGTGCAACCTCCTCTTCTGGTTTAGAAACAATCTGCTCTTTTTCAGTAAGGGTCATCTCACTGTGGCAAGGAGACCTCATATATACATTGATCCTACCATGAGCTCTGTAAGTCCTGCGCTGAATCTTGGGGGCTTTGTTCACCTGGATGTGCTCAACGACCAGAGAATCTACATCCAGGCCTTTAAGTTCAGCATTACTCTGCATTTTTGAGCACGTGCAGTAAAAATCCAGCACTTTTTTTGGGCCACTGACCCTACGTCCAGCCCCACTGCTTGGCTTGTGCACACCTACCAGCTCCACCGTTGTAACGACGGAATGGCACACACTACTTCTTTAAAGTGACATCCGTCAGATACTTGGTGGCTTTTTGGATATGCATACCCTTTATGGTCTGGGCAGTTTCACGAGTGTTCTTAAAACGAGCACGAAGATTTGAATCTCTTGGTTTGCCTGATGTTGTGGGCTATTCTGGGTCAAATGAATAGTGCACCATTTTTAGACGTCACCTCTGGCTGCTCTCTGGAAAAGGGGGCCTTGTTTTGGTGTTAAACTAAATTGTATTTTTGCAGACTGTCACAGGAGGTTTTTTTGACATTTGCCATAATGTCTTTTGATTTGGTAGCACTTTCTCTGGCCTATATGCGAGGTGTTTGTAGCTTATCATATGATAAAATATATATGCATTCAAATATTTATCACCTGCTTGATTTAAGTAACATGCTCTTCCTTTCTTTGAAGTATTACTGTCTCATAAGAGGAACTAAGAGTTTAAAGATTAAGTGCAATTTAAAGTTGAATGTGGTACAGGCCAGAAGGAAAAATACAGAAAATATAATGAGCATAAATACTATTGAAGGCAATTAGGGAATTATTCAGTTGAATTAAAGATTGAAGAATAAATGAGATTCAGAAATTCGAAGATGGAGTAGAGAGGTCATGTTCTAAGCAGAGGAAAAACGATAAGGAAGAATATGTAGTTTGTGAAGATAATATCAAGTAATTCAGATTGGAGTATTATGTGTTTGTAAAGGACTGGTAAACAGTCTGAGGCTAAAAGAAAAGCAGATGGGAGGCAGGCATTGAATGCCAGGCTAAAGAAATTAAATTGGTAAGTTGTTGAACAAAAATACATGGAAATTTAATCATGCTACTTCCTGCTTTAAACCTTTGATTACCTCCTTTTGCCCTCATGATAAAATTCTGACTCTTTAATATGATCTACAAGGACCTTTATAACTTGTTATCTCATTAATACTTGCCTCACTTGACTATAATTCCTCACACACTCTGTTTACCGTTCAATCATACTGAATGTTTTTGGGCCACTGACCCTACGTCCAGCCCCACTGCTTGGCTTGTGCACACCTACCAGCTCCACCGTTGTAACGACGGAATGGCACACACTACTTCTTTAAAGTGACATCCGTCAGATACTTGGTGGCTTTTTGGATATGCATACCCTTTATGGTCTGGGCAGTTTCACGAGTGTTCTTAAAACGAGCACGAAGATTTGAATCTCTTGGTTTGCCTGATGTTGTGGGCTATTCTGGGTCAAATGAATAGTGCACCATTTTTAGACGTCACCTCTGGCTGCTCTCTGGAAAAGGGGGCCTTGTTTTGGTGTTAAACTAAATTGTATTTTTGCAGACTGTCACAGGAGGTTTTTTTGACATTTGCCATAATGTCTTTTGATTTGGTAGCACTTTCTCTGGCCTATATGCGAGGTGTTTGTAGCTTATCATATGATAAAATATATATGCATTCAAATATTTATCACCTGCTTGATTTAAGTAACATGCTCTTCCTTTCTTTGAAGTATTACTGTCTCATAAGAGGAACTAAGAGTTTAAAGATTAAGTGCAATTTAAAGTTGAATGTGGTACAGGCCAGAAGGAAAAATACAGAAAATATAATGAGCATAAATACTATTGAAGGCAATTAGGGAATTATTCAGTTGAATTAAAGATTGAAGAATAAATGAGATTCAGAAATTCGAAGATGGAGTAGAGAGGTCATGTTCTAAGCAGAGGAAAAACGATAAGGAAGAATATGTAGTTTGTGAAGATAATATCAAGTAATTCAGATTGGAGTATTATGTGTTTGTAAAGGACTGGTAAACAGTCTGAGGCTAAAAGAAAAGCAGATGGGAGGCAGGCATTGAATGCCAGGCTAAAGAAATTAAATTGGTAAGTTGTTGAACAAAAATACATGGAAATTTAATCATGCTACTTCCTGCTTTAAACCTTTGATTACCTCCTTTTGCCCTCATGATAAAATTCTGACTCTTTAATATGATCTACAAGGACCTTTATAACTTGTTATCTCATTAATACTTGCCTCACTTGACTATAATTCCCTCACACACTCTGTTTACCGTTCAATCATACTGAATGTTTTTTTGGAACCACCGTGACTCTTTGTACACATTGTTTGGTATCTCTGCCTAGTACTTCTTAAGCTTTTGCCTAGCTAACTGAAACTCATCTTTCAGATCTTGACTCACCTCTCTGCTTCTGCGATGTATTCTCTGTTGCACTTACTTCGCTTCTAGTGAAGGAATCTTACATAAATAGTTATCTTGTGATAAGTGCTATGAGAAAGGAAACTCATAGTATTAGGAAGCGAGCACATGAAAGGGGGTGTAGATAATTGGCAAAGATTTTCTTGCATGTTATTGCATACCTAATGGCATACATTGTAGGTATTCAGTAAGCATTTGTGGAATAAATGAATATTTATCTTGCTTAAGAAAGCCTAAAGATTTGGCAGCCGTCTTTTGTGATGTGTTTTTCAAAAGGTGATACCTGGACCATTAGATTCCTGAAGTGCTGATTTAAAAGGACAATTCCAAGCACTTCTCTGAGTCTATAGAATCTCTGGAAATAGAGGTCATGAAGGTATATTTTAAACTAATTGGTGACTCTTATAGGAAGAGAAGACTGCAGGCAGGAAGATCAGTTAGGAGACATATATGTATGGTCCAAGTGACAGGAGGCAACGGCCTGAGTTACAATAATGGTCAAAGTTAATACAGAATGTAGAACCAGGGGACCCCGTAGCTTCAGTATGGAGAATTCACAAGAAAGAATCAAATCACAGGTGCAGGGTGTGACTGAGAATGTAGTGGTGACATTTGTAGGGACAGCAATTTAGAAAGGAAAACGATAAGGAAGAATATGTAGTTTGTGAAGATAATATCAAGTAATTCAGATTGGAGTATTATGTGTTTGTAAAGGACTGGTAAACAGTCTGAGGCTAAAAGAAAAGCAGATGGGAGGCAGGCATTGAATGCCAGGCTAAAGAAATTAAATTGGTAAGTTGTTGAACAAAAATACATGGAAATTTAATCATGCTACTTCCTGCTTTAAACCTTTGATTACCTCCTTTTGCCCTCATGATAAAATTCTGACTCTTTAATATGATCTACAAGGACCTTTATAACTTGTTATCTCATTAATACTTGCCTCACTTGACTATAATTCCCCTCACACACTCTGTTTACCGTTCAATCATACTGAATGTTTTTTTGGAACCACCGTGACTCTTTGTACACATTGTTTGGTATCTCTGCCTAGTACTTCTTAAGCTTTTGCCTAGCTAACTGAAACTCATCTTTCAGATCTTGACTCACCTCTCTGCTTCTGCGATGTATTCTCTGTTGCACTTACTTCGCTTCTAGTGAAGGAATCTTACATAAATAGTTATCTTGTGATAAGTGCTATGAGAAAGGAAACTCATAGTATTAGGAAGCGAGCACATGAAAGGGGGTGTAGATAATTGGCAAAGATTTTCTTGCATGTTATTGCATACCTAATGGCATACATTGTAGGTATTCAGTAAGCATTTGTGGAATAAATGAATATTTATCTTGCTTAAGAAAGCCTAAAGATTTGGCAGCCGTCTTTTGTGATGTGTTTTTCAAAAGGTGATACCTGGACCATTAGATTCCTGAAGTGCTGATTTAAAAGGACAATTCCAAGCACTTCTCTGAGTCTATAGAATCTCTGGAAATAGAGGTCATGAAGGTATATTTTAAACTAATTGGTGACTCTTATAGGAAGAGAAGACTGCAGGCAGGAAGATCAGTTAGGAGACATATATGTATGGTCCAAGTGACAGGAGGCAACGGCCTGAGTTACAATAATGGTCAAAGTTAATACAGAATGTAGAACCAGGGGACCCCGTAGCTTCAGTATGGAGAATTCACAAGAAAGAATCAAATCACAGGTGCAGGGTGTGACTGAGAATGTAGTGGTGACATTTGTAGATACTGTAAGCACTCGGGGAAAAGCCAGTTTGAGGAGGAAGAGGTTTGAAGGGACTGGAAAAATGTAGGTTTGGACTGCAATTTGACACAGTATTGGAATGTGAAGGTGGAGATGTCCTGCGAGCTTTTGAAGCGTATAAGGCTGAAACTAAAGAGAGAATACAGGCAGGAGAGAAAGCCATAGGAATCAACTGTCTGTTTGAAAAGTGAGAAAATCATCACATATGGTGAGAAAATTGATCATGATGAGAGCTGGGATAGAGCCTTAGGGAATGTATAACAAGTGAAATGTGGAAGAAAACACTGAAAGAGAATCATCCATCCAGCAAACATCCCTTGCTTGCTTTGTGCCTGGCAGTGTGCTTGCTATTACGGATACAAAAATGAGTAAGATGGTCTTTGACCTCTGCAATTCAGTTAGGGAGAAAATATACAAATATACTGGTTGGTGTAACAATAGGAGCATACACAGAGAGCACTGTGTGGTGGGCATAGCAACGGAAATAGCCATCTGTCTTAGTGTGTTCAGGAAAAGCTTTGTAAACGAGTATATACTGATTGTAGTCAATCTTTAAAGACATACCTAGAGTTGATGGTTTATTATCTAATTGGAACCTGCTGGGATTGCTCTTTTTATAACCAAGGAAGGATAAGAATGAATTAATAAGGCCACTGTGGACTCATAGCAGAAGCGTTAACTTTTACAAGCTTATGATGCATAAATAATTCTGTTGACTAGTCTCATAAGACCTTTTTTTTTTGATTATTTTATTTGATTATACCAGGTCTTAGTTGTGGCATGTGGGATCTAGTTTCCAGATCAGGGATTGAACTCGGACTCCCTGCATTGAGTGAGAAGTTTTAACCACTGGACCATCAGGGAAGTCCCAAGACCTTTTGCTTTTTTTTTTTTTTTTTTTTAAACTTTTATTTATTTATTTTTGGCTGTGCTGCGTCTTTGTTGATGTGTGGGTTTAGCTGCTCTGCAGTATGTGGGATCTTCCCGGATCAGGGCTCGAACCTGTGTCTCCTGCATTGGCAGACGGGTTCTTATCCACTGAGCCACAAGGGAAACCCGACCTTTTGCTTTTAAGTTTACTTTAAATTCAGTACTGAAATATAAGACTTAAGCTGTTTTTTTTTTCCCCATTCTCTCCCTTTCATCTTTGTGTTATAATACATCATAATCATTACTCTTGTAAATACAAAGTGTACTTAATTCAGCCCACATGTGACTGTTAACACCTTCCAAAATATACTTAGATGCGTGGGATTTAAGATGCTGGACTGGAGCCCGAGGAACAGATGGGGAAAGGGTGGTGGCAGAGGTCTTCAGGGAGCGTGTGTGAGAAAGGAGCTCTGCGCATCTGGGCCCTCGGGAACATCCTTTATTCGGCCCCCAGTCACTGGCGGCCCTAGTGCTGGTGCTGCCGAAACTGCAGGCCGCAGTAGCCGCACGTGCCTGTCTTTGTTTCATTGTCCAGGTTTATGTACACTTTGGGGTAGCCTAGGGCGCCCCGCAACCATCACACGACCACTCGGCTCCCGACTTGGCTCACGGGCTGCTCCGCTATCAGATCGATGGCAAAGTTCTCATTCACCTCTTTCTGACGACCTACAAATCGAACTTTCCTGTAGTCACCATCGTCATAAACCTGGCCCATGTGCTGTGACCTGCTCCCCAGTCAGCGAGGTCCGCACCCGGATGCACCTGGTGCCCCCGGGAAGGTTCCGCACTACGTTGCCGCTCCGGCCCCTGAGGCAGAGGAAGGTCAATGCCGCCACCATCTTTCAGTCTGACCTTCGACCCCCGTTAGCTGTTTTTTGACCTACTTAGTTAAGTTCTAATATCTAAAATACTAGTTTTTTAAAAATTATCCATTAAATACCATGAGGAAGTGTGCTATTCCTTCTGTCTTTCCTTTTACGTAGTCACATGAGTTTATCTTAACCATCATTTCGCTTGTTTATGAGATTCTCAAGTTGTTTGGAATATATTTATTGGAATATGAACTTTGTTTTGCCTGGTTAATTTTTTTTTGCTTTTTAGTTCTTACGATTTATATTCCTTTGCGTTTCTTCTTATTGCTGACCCAATATTGATATCTTATTATTAATTAAAGTCCTGTGTTTACATTAGGATTCTTTCTTTTCTTTTTTTTTTTTTACAGTTCTTTGGACTTTGACAAATGTGTAATGTCATATGCCCACCATTACAGTATATACAGAACAGTTTCACTTCCCTGAAAGTCCCCTGTATTCCTCCTCTTCACCCTTCCTTGACCCTAAACCCCTAGAAACAACTGATTTTGAACTGTATTATTCAAAGTGTCTTATGCATTTATATACATATATGTTGATTAGGATCAGATATCCTTTGAGACATCCCTGTTTGAAAGGGAATTCACTTCAAACTGAATTCCCCATATATTCTCCTTCCCAGTATAGATGAGACTTACTGTTTTTAAATACTTCTACAGAATAAAATTCATAGTCCAGAACATATACATCTCCATGCATTATTATATGTTTCAGGAAAGGATATTGCCAATAGTAAACATAACAGTTGTTGCAGAGTGAAGGCCAAAATCAATCAAGCAAATGATGTTACCAGCCCACCTCAAATTCCTGTCTTAGTGAAAGGTATGATGAAGCGTTTTTCACGATGAATTTTTGAAATTCATACCCCATTGGCTCACGGGCTGCTCCGCTATCAGATCTCGTCATTCACCTCTTTCTGACCTACAAATCGAACTTTCCTGTAGTCACCATCGTCATAAACCTGGCCCATGTGCTGTGACCTGCTCCCCAGTCAGCGAGGTCCGCACCCGGATGCACCTGGTGCCCCCGGGAAGGTTCCGCACTACGTTGCCGCTCCGGCCCCTGAGGCAGAGGAAGGTCAATGCCGCCACCATCTTTCAGTCTGACCTTCGACCCCCGTTAGCTGTTTTTTGACCTACTTAGTTAAGTTCTAATATCTAAAATACTAGTTTTTTAAAAATTATCCATTAAATACCATGAGGAAGTGTGCTATTCCTTCTGTCTTTCCTTTTACGTAGTCACATGAGTTTATCTTAACCATCATTTCGCTTGTTTATGAGATTCTCAAGTTGTTTGGAATATATTTATTGGAATATGAACTTTGTTTTGCCTGGTTAATTTTTTTTTGCTTTTTAGTTCTTACGATTTATATTCCTTTGCGTTTCTTCTTATTGCTGACCCAATATTGATATCTTATTATTAATTAAAGTCCTGTGTTTACATTAGGATTCTTTCTTTTCTTTTTTTTTTTTTACAGTTCTTTGGACTTTGACAAATGTGTAATGTCATATGCCCACCATTACAGTATATACAGAACAGTTTCACTTCCCTGAAAGTCCCCTGTATTCCTCCTCTTCACCCTTCCTTGACCCTAAACCCCTAGAAACAACTGATTTTGAACTGTATTATTCAAAGTGTCTTATGCATTTATATACATATATGTTGATTAGGATCAGATATCCTTTGAGACATCCCTGTTTGAAAGGGAATTCACTTCAAACTGAATTCCCCATATATTCTCCTTCCCAGTATAGATGAGACTTACTGTTTTTAAATACTTCTACAGAATAAAAATTCATAGTCCAGAACATATACATCTCCATGCATTATTATATGTTTCAGGAAAGGATATTGCCAATAGTAAACATAACAGTTGTTGCAGAGTGAAGGCCAAAATCAATCAAGCAAATGATGTTACCAGCCCACCTCCAAATTCCTGTCTTAGTGAAAGGTATGATGAAGCTGTTATATTAAAATAGTTAAAGGACACATTTTCCTGTATGTGATACTTGTTTTATAGAGGTGCATCTAATCTTCGTGGTAATATTTTGCCTTAGAGCCTGGTAGAGGATCATTTATTTTAAAACAATTTACTTTTAGATTGAGTCCCTTAATACAATAATTTTAATATTAGGAACATTGACTTTTTTTTTTTTAATAACATTGAATTCACTGTTGACCTGTGTCTCCATGAAACTTTTATGTTAACAAAAACAGTAATGTTAAAAAGAAATGCCTTTGAAATATCCAGTTTAAAATAATTTCTATACTCTCAATCTTTGCAGAGAATATGATGCTATCATAGATTAACTTTATATAATTTTTTAAAATTTAAAGTACACAGTTCCTAGCACCTAAACTTTATGAGTTCCTTGTACATTATTTTCAATTTTAAACACAACTTAGTGGTTATTTAATTCTTCATGAGATACTTACTTTTTAAAAAGGAATCTAAGAATATTACAAACTAGTATAATTCTAATAATTGATATGACTGGGAATTCTTCTTTAAAGTAAGATTAGTATTTTATTTCTTTTTTGCTATTTTCATTCTCTTTTGAATAATCTGAGGGATTTGTTTTTTTTGTTTGTTTTAGTCCTGTTCTACGATGTACACATGTAACACCACAAAGAGAAAAGTCGGGTATGATTAAAAACAAGGCTTTTTATTTTCACATAGTCTAAATTTTAAAAAATATAAAAACCAGTAACTTTGTCCCTTTTTTTCCCTCCAGTGTTATGTGGAAGTTTATTTGTCATGAAGGTAAATAGTTTATTTTTCCTGTGTAGTAATTGAGAATTTGAAAGGGAATTCACTTCAAACTGAATTCCCCATATATTCTCCTTCCCAGTATAGATGAGACTTACTGTTTTAAATACTTCTACAGAATAAAATTCATAGTCCAGAACATATACATCTCCATGCATTATTATATGTTTCAGGAAAGGATATTGCCAATAGTAAACATAACAGTTGTTGCAGAGTGAAGGCCAAAATCAATCAAGCAAATGATGTTACCAGCCCACCTCCAAATTCCTGTCTTAGTGAAAGGTATGATGAAGCTGTTATATTAAAATAGTTAAAGGACACATTTTCCTGTATGTGATACTTGTTTTATAGAGGTGCATCTAATCTTCGTGGTAATATTTTGCCTTAGAGCCTGGTAGAGGATCATTTATTTTAAAACAATTTACTTTTAGATTGAGTCCCTTAATACAATAATTTTAATATTAGGAACATTGACTTTTTTTTTTTTAATAACATTGAATTCACTGTTGACCTGTGTCTCCATGAAACTTTTATGTTAACAAAAACAGTAATGTTAAAAAGAAATGCCTTTGAAATATCCAGTTTAAAATAATTTCTATACTCTCAATCTTTGCAGAGAATATGATGCTATCATAGATTAACTTTATATAATTTTTAAATTCAAAGTACACAGTTCCTAGCACCTAAACTTTATGAGTTCCTTGTACATTATTTTCAATTTTAAACACAACTTAGTGGTTATTTAATTCTTCATGAGATACTTACTTTTTAAAAAGGAATCTAAGAATATTACAAACTAGTATAATTCTAATAATTGATATGACTGGGAATTCTTCTTTAAAGTAAGATTAGTATTTTATTTCTTTTTTGCTATTTTCATTCTCTTTTGAATAATCTGAGGGATTTGTTTTTTTTGTTTGTTTTAGTCCTGTTCTACGATGTACACATGTAACACCACAAAGAGAAAAGTCGGGTATGATTAAAAACAAGGCTTTTTATTTTTCACATAGTCTAAATTTTAAAAAATATAAAAACCAGTAACTTTGTCCCTTTTTTTCCCTCCAGTGTTATGTGGAAGTTTATTTCATACACCAAAGCTCATGAAGGTAAATAGTTTATTTTTCCTGTGTAGTAATTGAGAATTTGACAGCAGTATCATAATTGTAACCTGAGACTTACAGTTATATACCTACTTACTCATATAGGCATTTGGTAAATGATAAGTGAATAAAAAAATTCTTAAGCATCTGTTCACTTCTCTGAAATAAACAATTTTACTTATTTCCAGGGTCAAACACCAAAACAGATTTCTGAAAGTTTAGGAGCTGAGGTGGATCCTGATATGTCTTGGTCAAGTTCTTTGGCCACACCACCAACCCTTAGTTCTACTGTGCTCATAGGTAATACCTGTGAATATATATTATATAAGACAGTGTTGGTATAAATTATCATCTGTAATGCTTCTGTTAAAAAATTATCTGAAAAAATAATTAGTAATCAGATTAGATAATTCTGTCTTTGTTGGGTATGTTTATATTTCAGAATAATTTTATTCTGTGTAGCGTCGATTGAGGTAAATCTCAAGTACATTAAATAGGATTTTAGAGAAGACAGATTAATTTATATACAAACCAAGATTTTTTTTATTTTAGCAAAAATACATTACGTTTTGATTCCTCTTTAGTTGAGCACTTAACTGTCTTCTTTTCTTGCCTAGATTAAATAATATAGGTAAAAACATGTTGAAAAGTAAGACATATTTAACATGAATTCAACTATATTATTGTCTAAATAAATACTAAAGTCTACAAGCTTTAGCTATTAAGTCTTGACGTCATAGCTTCATCTGATTTTCCAAGACTTTGTGGGACAGTATTACTTTCAGGTATTGCTTTGTGGATAATATTATCTTCAAGTCAGGATTATCAAACCATGGCTTCTTATCACCTTATCAGTGGTACAAAGGAAATGTGAATATAACTTATCCACTATGTTGATTGACCTCTCTAATTACTACACTTGGATTAATTCATTTTGTTTCAAATGTGTTATTTAACACAACCAGTGCTTGTTTCTTTTGATGTCTGACCGAAAAAATACGTAAGTTTTACATGAACTTTAGTGTATGATGTGTAATATAGTCTAGGTAAGTTGTCTTTAAATTTCATACACCAAAGCTCATGAAGGTAAATAGTTTATTTTTCCTGTGTAGTAATTGAGAATTTGACAGCAGTATCATAATTGTAACCTGAGACTTACAGTTATATACCTACTTACTCATATAGGCATTTGGTAAATGATAAGTGAATAAAAAAATTCTTAAGCATCTGTTCACTTCTCTGAAATAAACAATTTTACTTATTTCCAGGGTCAAACACCAAAACAGATTTCTGAAAGTTTAGGAGCTGAGGTGGATCCTGATATGTCTTGGTCAAGTTCTTTGGCCACACCACCAACCCTTAGTTCTACTGTGCTCATAGGTAATACCTGTGAATATATATTATATAAGACAGTGTTGGTATAAATTATCATCTGTAATGCTTCTGTTAAAAAATTATCTGAAAAAATAATTAGTAATCAGATTAGATAATTCTGTCTTTGTTGGGTATGTTTATATTTCAGAATAATTTTATTCTGTGTAGCGTCGATTGAGGTAAATCTCAAGTACATTAAATAGGATTTTAGAGAAGACAGATTAATTTATATACAAACCAAGATTTTTTTTATTTTAGCAAAAATACATTACGTTTTGATTCCTCTTTAGTTGAGCACTTAACTGTCTTCTTTTCTTGCCTAGATTAAATAATATAGGTAAAAACATGTTGAAAAGTAAGACATATTTAACATGAATTCAACTATATTATTGTCTAAATAAATACTAAAGTCTACAAGCTTTAGCTATTAAGTCTTGACGTCATAGCTTCATCTGATTTTCCAAGACTTTGTGGGACAGTATTACTTTCAGGTATTGCTTTGTGGATAATATTATCTTCAAGTCAGGATTATCAAACCATGGCTTCTTATCACCTTATCAGTGGTACAAAGGAAATGTGAATATAACTTATCCACTATGTTGATTGACCTCTCTAATTACTACACTTGGATTAATTCATTTTGTTTCAAATGTGTTATTTAACACAACCAGTGCTTGTTTCTTTTGATGTCTGACCGAAAAAATACGTAAGTTTTACATGAACTTTAGTGTATGATGTGTAATATAGTCTAGGTAAGTTGAACTTTTTTTCTTATAGTCCAAGATGAGGAAGCATCTGCAGCTACGTTTCCTAGTGATACTGCTGCTGTAAGTAATATAACAAAGTGATTATGCTGCTGCATTGCCTTGAAAAATATTTATCTTGCATTTTTCATTACCTAATTTATGATATATCTAAGCCTTTGGGGAAATCTCTAAACTTGTTTCTATGTGTGATTTTCTTTGAATTCCTCTGAAACTCTGCTGCATGTTTAAGAGTAAGTTGAATAGAGAAGAAGTATAGTGGAAGTTTTTGTACTAGTGATTTTAAAATATAACTTTTGCAGATTTTGAAAAGATATCTTTCTAACCATGATGAAAGTCTGAAGAAAAATAATAAGTTCATCCCTTCTGGGCCAGAGAGTGAAAACAAAAATCAAACAGAAGCTAAAAGTCATGGTAAGCCCGTCTGTTTAATTGAAGAACTGTTTTTAACTGACATCACTGAAATATTGCTGTATTTTCTTAAAGAGTAAAAAGCTTCTCTGGTCTTGATTACTGAAAGTATTTAGAATAAAAACTAACTTGATTTAGGTGAAAATGTTTAACCATCATTCTGGGACAATACTATTCAAAGATGCTATTGTGATCCCAAATAACTCGAAACTTAGAGATATAGAATAAGACTTAGAACTAACAAAATGTGAAGACCTAATTCTCTAAATAGAAAGTAAATATGACTGCAGATATACCAAAAGGTACCTTATCAGGTTATTGGATGTTGCATATTCTTAGTATGTGTGCATATCTATATAAATGTGTAGAATTGATTATCTGTGTGTATGTGTGTACATATAAAATCAGATTTTTCTGCTGCTTGTTAGGCCACAAAATTAATTTAGAACTTCTAGTTTGATAAATTTTAGAATATTAAATTGTGTTTATCTAGTAAAATCGAGGTAACTTTAGTTGTGTAGACCTGGTAAAGAAAGGTTATTGGGGATTGAGGGTGAATAAAGGCTGTGGGTACACTGGAATCAGTCTTGACTAGAAGAACAGGGCAAGGTTGTTGCCTTCCTTACCAGAAAGAAACTAGCATTCAGGATAACCCTTCAAATGTTAATTTTTTTTTTTTTAAGATTTATTTATTTATTTATTTTGGATGGGGGTCAGGTTGGGGAGGGAGGGGAGCGAGTGGGCCACTTCTATTGGTCTTTCATTTCTCTGTTTTCATCCGTCTTTGTTCTTTGGCTCCTGTGGGCCTCCCATCGCGGTGGCGTCTGTCATTGCAGAGCGCTGGCTCTGGGCGCACGCGCTCCAGAGCTCCGGCTCGGTAATTGGACACATCAGTCCAGCCGCTCCATGGCACATGGGATCTTCCCAGGCCAGGGCTTGAACCGGCGCCCCTTGCACTGCAAGGCGGTGTTCTTACCCAGTGGACCACCAGGGGAAGCCCCAAATGTTAAATTATACATTCTTTAGTGTATACTAATTCTATGAAAAAGGTTTGAGAATAGTATAAATTATATGGTTGTGTTATAAAATGTGATTAAAAATACTTCTGTTTTAAATTTTAACAGGATTGGAGAAAATGTTAGAGGATTCATTTGGTAAAGCAAATAGCTGTGAATACCATTTTGAAAAGTCAATGCCAAATGTCCTAGAAGATGAAGTACATGAAACAGTTGGAGATATATCTGAAAAAGAGAGTTTGCCAATATGTGTTTCTAAATATAAAACAAGAAAGCTACAAAAAATAAAAACTGGCAAGACTAGGAAAATATTTTCCATGAAACAAAAATAGATGAATGTGAAGAAACTAAAAACAAATGACAGAAAACAAACATTTGTTTGTAAAATGCAAGAGTTGTTGCCAACCTTAATGACTGCAGATATACCAAAAGGTACCTTATCAGGTTATTGGATGTTGCATATTCTTAGTATGTGTGCATATCTATATAAATGTGTAGAATTGATTATCTGTGTGTATGTGTGTACATATAAAATCAGATTTTTCTGCTGCTTGTTAGGCCACAAAATTAATTTAGAACTTCTAGTTTGATAAATTTTAGAATATTAAATTGTGTTTATCTAGTAAAATCGAGGTAACTTTAGTTGTGTAGACCTGGTAAAGAAAGGTTATTGGGGATTGAGGGTGAATAAAGGCTGTGGGTACACTGGAATCAGTCTTGACTAGAAGAACAGGGCAAGGTTGTTGCCTTCCTTACCAGAAAGAAACTAGCATTCAGGATAACCCTTCAAATGTTAATTTTTTTTTTTTTAAGATTTATTTATTTATTTATTTTGGATGGGGGTCAGGTTGGGGAGGGAGGGGAGCGAGTGGGCCACTTCTATTGGTCTTTCATTTCTCTGTTTTCATCCGTCTTTGTTCTTTGGCTCCTGTGGGCCTCCCATCGCGGTGGCGTCTGTCATTGCAGAGCGCTGGCTCTGGGCGCACGCGCTCCAGAGCTCCGGCTCGGTAATTGGACACATCAGTCCAGCCGCTCCATGGCACATGGGATCTTCCCAGGCCAGGGCTTAAACCCGGGCGCCTTGCACTGCAAGGCGGTGTTCTTACCCAGTGGACCACCAGGGGAAGCCCCAAATGTTAAATTATACATTCTTTAGTGTATACTAATTCTATGAAAAAGGTTTGAGAATAGTATAAATTATATGGTTGTGTTATAAAATGTGATTAAAAATACTTCTGTTTTAAATTTTAACAGGATTGGAGAAAATGTTAGAGGATTCATTTGGTAAAGCAAATAGCTGTGAATACCATTTTGAAAAGTCAATGCCAAATGTCCTAGAAGATGAAGTACATGAAACAGTTGGAGATATATCTGAAAAAGAGAGTTTGCCAATATGTGTTTCTAAATATAAAACAAGAAAGCTACAAAAAATAAAAACTGGCAAGACTAGGAAAAATATTTTCCATGAAACAAAAATAGATGAATGTGAAGAAACTAAAAAACAAATGACAGAAAACAAACATTTGTTTGTATCTGAAATGGAACCAAATGACAGTGATCCCTTAGATTCAAGCATAATAAATCAGAAGCCCTTTGGGAATGGAACTGACAGAATCTCCAGGGAAGTCGCACCATCTTCAGCCTCTGAATGGTCTCAGCTCACCCTTTCTGGTCTACATGGAACCCAGATGGAGAAGACATCCCTGCTGCCTATTTCTTTCTGTGAACAAACTAATTCAGAAGAAGACCTCATAGGCACAGAGAAAGAGCATACCAACTTCATTAGTTTAGAAAATTCTTTGCCACGTATTTCAAGCATATCAAAAACAGTGAAGATATTAAATGAGGGAAAAGTGTTAAACAAGACGGATGAAGGTCAGTGTCTTGAATCTTATGAAGATCCCACTATTGTGGGACAGCAGGCACAATCTGACTCTCCTCTGATAGCTTCTCCACTTCAGGGCATCAAAAAGTCTATATTCAGGATAAGAGAATCACCTGAAAAGACATTTGGAGCAGATTTCTTAAGTAATACGACTGATCCAAACTTTAAAGAAGAGCCAGAAGATTCTAAAAGTGACTTGGAAATACAAACTATTTGCTCACAGAAAGAGGACTCTGTATATACAAGTTCAGTTGATAATGGGAGTTGGCCAGCCACTAGCAAACAGACTTGGGTAGCTTTGAAGAGCTCTGGTTTAATATCCACTTTCAAAAAGAAAACAAAAAAGTTTATTTATGCTATAAATGAGAAAACAACTTATCAGGGACTGAAAATGCAGAAAGACCAACAATCAGAAATAATTAACTCTTCTGCCCAGTTGGAAGCAAAGCCTTTGAAAGCACCAAATACATTTACAGATGTTGATTCAGGTACCTCTTTCTGTGTATGTGTAAATAGTGTGTATAGTTTTATAGGTGGTGACGACTTTCTTACTTGAACGTATATATTTCTTTCTTTAACCTTTTAAAAAAACATACTGCCTGTTTTCGTTCTATAGTTATTTTTTTTTTTTTTTTAATCTCTATATTCCATATCAGACGTTGTTATTTAGGCCTTTGATTACCAACCTTCAGAAACATTCCATTGAAACTTGTTGGATCAGTTTGCATGGGTGTGTGTGTGTGTGTGTGTGTGTGTGTATGTACTCAACTCTGAGACAGAGCATATGATTCATTAAGAGCTTGGCTACTTAATTCCTGGTTTAGTTTTCAGTATATGTTATATGCAAGTTATACAATTCTATAAATATGTTGTGCTATTTAATATTTATTTTCTCTAAAGCATGTAAAAAATAGGGGAAAAGCTAATTGCTAGCTATGTTTAATGTAAGGCAGTCATAAAAGTGATGTTTTGTGTGCTACATGGCTTTCTTAAGTATGTAGAGGTTGCTTAGAGTTATTACTATATCTCTGGGTGTCAGGAGTGTGCATGGTGAAAGTCATTTTTCATTTGAACTAAAGTTTATCAGTAGCTAATCTGTATGTTCGATTCCTCTGTTGGGAAGATCCCCTGGAGAAGGAAATGTCAACCCACTCCACTATTCTTCCCTGGAAAATTCCATGGACAGAGGAGCCTGGTGGGCTACAGTCCATTTGGTTACAAAGGACTAGACATGATTGAGCACACACACCTCCATTCTGTATATTAAAAAGGTGATTCCCTCAGAGAATATTTGAGTGGGTGATAGTATCTTAGTGAACAGTAGATTTTGTGGAACTAGAATACAGAACTGTTTGAGATTCAGGTTAATTTCCAGAGAAAAATATATTATATGTATCAGAGATAAAACCAGTTAATATTATTAGTGGTTAGTAATACATAGTAATATATTAAGTATTATATATATTAAGTAATATTGTATATTAATACCAGTAAATATATATTAACAAAACAGCTAATATATATTAGTGGTTAGTAATTAAATAAAATGAGATTAATAATTTTGCTTGTTAATAGGAGAATCAGAGGGTCAATAAAAATAACTAAGCATTTGCCTATATAATTGAGATTAGGTAATCTTTGCAGGACCTTCGTGTACAGGACCTGTTTTAAAAGTTCATTGTTTTGGTTTTTCTTCAATGTAAAAGACTGAACCAAAGGAAATAACTTTTCTAGTTCATTTCCTTGCTTTTCTAACTCCTGTTACATCAGTATTAGCAAAGAATTTTTTTCCAGTTTTATTTTCTAATAAAAATACATTGAACTTCTTATGGCAGTTAGCTACCTACTAATTTTAATTGAGTTGATAAATATTAGTTTAAAATATTAGATCTTCTGTATCTTAAGTTGGGAAATGTAGTAACTTCAAAATTGACAATATTTAGAATTATTTCGTTAAACTTGACAGTCATTACTTGTTTTTTCATGTAAGTTCTAAAAAGCATGTAAAAATAGGGGAAAAGCTAATTGCTAGCTATGTTTAATGTAAGGCAGTCATAAAAGTGATGTTTTGTGTGCTACATGGCTTTCTTAAGTATGTAGAGGTTGCTTAGAGTTATTACTATATCTCTGGGTGTCAGGAGTGTGCATGGTGAAAGTCATTTTTCATTTGAACTAAAGTTTATCAGTAGCTAATCTGTATGTTCGATTCCTCTGTTGGGAAGATCCCCTGGAGAAGGAAATGTCAACCCACTCCACTATTCTTCCCTGGAAAATTCCATGGACAGAGGAGCCTGGTGGGCTACAGTCCATTTGGTTACAAAGGACTAGACATGATTGAGCACACACACCTCCATTCTGTATATTAAAAGGTGATTCCCTCAGAGAATATTTGAGTGGGTGATAGTATCTTAGTGAACAGTAGATTTTGTGGAACTAGAATACAGAACTGTTTGAGATTCAGGTTAATTTCCAGAGAAAAATATATTATATGTATCAGAGATAAAACCAGTTAATATTATTAGTGGTTAGTAATACATAGTAATATATTAAGTATTATATATATTAAGTAATATTGTATATTAATACCAGTAAATATATATTAACAAAACAGCTAATATATATTAGTGGTTAGTAATTAAATAAAATGAGATTAATAATTTTGCTTGTTAATAGGAGAATCAGAGGGTCAATAAAAATAACTAAGCATTTGCCTATATAATTGAGATTAGGTAATCTTTGCAGGACCTTCGTGTACAGGACCTGTTTTAAAAGTTCATTGTTTTGGTTTTTCTTCAATGTAAAAGACTGAACCAAAGGAAATAACTTTTCTAGTTCATTTCCTTGCTTTTCTAACTCCTGTTACATCAGTATTAGCAAAGAATTTTTTTCCAGTTTTATTTTCTAATAAAAATACATTGAACTTCTTATGGCAGTTAGCTACCTACTAATTTTAATTGAGTTGATAAATATTAGTTTAAAATATTAGATCTTCTGTATCTTAAGTTGGGAAATGTAGTAACTTCAAAATTGACAATATTTAGAATTATTTCGTTTAAACTTGACAGTCATTACTTGTTTTTTTCATGTAATTCTTGTTTTAGACACTTTTTTCTTTTTCTTTTTGGCTGCTTTTGTTGATTTTTTTTTTTAAACATTTATTTATTTATTTATTTTGGCAGGGATGGGGAGGGAGGGGGGTGGGCAGGTCACTTCCACTGGTCTTTCATTTGTCTAGTTTCATCCATCTTTGTTCTTTGGCCCGTATGGGCCTCCCATCGCGGTGGCATCTGTTGTCACAGAGCACCAGCTCTGGGCGCATGCGCTCCAGAGCTCCGGCTCAGTAGTTGGACACATTGGTCCAGCCGCTCCGCGGCACGTGGGATCTTCCCAGGCCAGGGATCGAACCGGCGCCCCTTGCACTGCAAGGGGGTGTCCTTACCCACTGGACCACCAGGGAAGCCCTAGACACTATCTTTTTAACTTACTGGAAAATATTTAGTGAATGTGATTGATAGTACTTGAATTTCATGTTGTCACTTTGTGTCTTCATACTTAGGTTTATCACATTCTTCTACCCAAAAAAACTGTGTTCAAAATGATTCTGAAGAACCAGCTTTGTCTTTAACCAGCTCTTTTGGGACAGTTCTGAGAAAATGTTTTAATAATGAAAGCAGTTCTTCTAATAATACAACAGTATGTGAAGATCTTTATTGTAAAGAGGCAAACATTAGTAAGGAAAAACTGCAGTCATTTGTAGTCACAGAAACTGATTGTGTGTCATGCTTGCAGGAAAAGCATTGTGAAGATAATCAGAGAGCCAAGCAAAATCAGATATAAAGGAAAAAGTCTTGCCTGTAGTATGTCACCCTGAATTGCCACATTCAGAGGAATGTAGTGATTTTTCAGTGCCTTTTAAAGCATTTTTTGGTTTTTCTTCAATGTAAAGACTGAACCAAAGGAAATAACTTTTCTAGTTCATTTCCTTGCTTTTCTAACTCCTGTTACATCAGTATTAGCAAAGAATTTTTTTCCAGTTTTATTTTCTAATAAAAATACATTGAACTTCTTATGGCAGTTAGCTACCTACTAATTTTAATTGAGTTGATAAATATTAGTTTAAAATATTAGATCTTCTGTATCTTAAGTTGGGAAATGTAGTAACTTCAAAATTGACAATATTTAGAATTATTTCGTTTAAACTTGACAGTCATTACTTGTTTTTTTCATGTAATTCTTGTTTTAGACACTTTTTTCTTTTTCTTTTTGGCTGCTTTTGTTGATTTTTTTTTTTAAACATTTATTTATTTATTTATTTTGGCAGGGATGGGGAGGGAGGGGGGTGGGCAGGTCACTTCCACTGGTCTTTCATTTGTCTAGTTTCATCCATCTTTGTTCTTTGGCCCGTATGGGCCTCCCATCGCGGTGGCATCTGTTGTCACAGAGCACCAGCTCTGGGCGCATGCGCTCCAGAGCTCCGGCTCAGTAGTTGGACACATTGGTCCAGCCGCTCCGCGGCACGTGGGATCTTCCCAGGCCAGGGATCGAACCGGCGCCCCTTGCACTGCAAGGGGGTGTCCTTACCCACTGGACCACCAGGGAAGCCCTAGACACTATCTTTTTAACTTACTGGAAAATATTTAGTGAATGTGATTGATAGTACTTGAATTTCATGTTGTCACTTTGTGTCTTCATACTTAGGTTTATCACATTCTTCTACCCAAAAAAACTGTGTTCAAAATGATTCTGAAGAACCAGCTTTGTCTTTAACCAGCTCTTTTGGGACAGTTCTGAGAAAATGTTTTAATAATGAAAGCAGTTCTTCTAATAATACAACAGTATGTGAAGATCTTTATTGTAAAGAGGCAAACATTAGTAAGGAAAAACTGCAGTCATTTGTAGTCACAGAAACTGATTGTGTGTCATGCTTGCAGGAAAAGCATTGTGAAGATAATCCAGAGAGCCAAGCAAAATCAGATATAAAGGAAAAAGTCTTGCCTGTAGTATGTCACCCTGAATTGCCACATTCAGAGGAATGTAGTGATATTTTCTTCCAGTTTCAAGAAACCCTTTTGCATGACCATGATAATACCACCATTTTAACTCCTAGCTCCAAGGATCTTCTGTCCAATCCAGTTGCAATTTCTAGAGGAAAAGAATCATATAAAATATCAGAGAAAATAAAATCTAAGAATTGTGACTCTGGTTTTGAATTAATCAAATATAATTCCATGGAAGAAAATCAAGAAACATGTGTTTTAAGTGAAAATTCTGAGAAAGCTGACCTGTTTTCAACTGCAATATATGTAACTGGAGCATCTCCTTCTATCAAAGTACAATGCAGCCAAAATACGAATCCCACAGTCATCCATAAAGACCAGGAAGAAACTACTTTAGTTTCAAAAGTAACTGTCAACCCAAACTCTGAAGAACTTTTGCCAGACAATGAGAATAATTTTGTATTTCAAACAACTAGTGAAAGAAATATTCCTATTTTAGGGAACATTAAGCAAGTTCAAGAGGGAGACCTCCATTGTTTAAGAGATCCTGTTTTCAAGAACTCTGTCATAGTAACAAGTATAGACATGGATGACGGACAAACAGCCCAAGTGTCCATTGCAAAAAATTCTGTCTCATCAAATAGAGTCAGTGGTCTTACAGAGAATAGAAATAGCGTAAAGCAACAACCAAAGATGACTCTAGGTCAGGATTCAAAGCCAGATGTCTTCCTGGATACAAATACGAAATCAAACAGAAATAATGATTGCATGAACAAATGGGCAGGACTCTCAGATTTGATTTCAAGTCACAGTTTTGGAAATGGCTTCAGAACAGCATCTAATAAAGAGATAAAACTCTCTGAACAAAACATTAAAAAAAGCAAAATGCTATTCAAGGATATTGAAGAACATTATCCTACTAGCTTAGCTTGCATTGAAACTGTAAATACCTTATCATTAGAAAATCAAAGGACAGGAAGCCAACCTCGTGAACTTGATTCACAGTCAGTTAATACAGTATCTGGGCACGTGCAAAGTGGTGCGGTTATTTCTGATAGTGAAAACCGTCACACAGCTCCTCCAGTTTTATCTTTAAAGCAAGACTTTGTGATGATAATCCAGAGAGCCAAGCAAAATCAGATATAAAGGAAAAAGTCTTGCCTGTAGTATGTCACCCTGAATTGCCACATTCAGAGGAATGTAGTGATATTTTCTTCCAGTTTCAAGAAACCCTTTTGCATGACCATGATAATACCACCATTTTAACTCCTAGCTCCAAGGATCTTCTGTCCAATCCAGTTGCAATTTCTAGAGGAAAAGAATCATATAAAATATCAGAGAAAATAAAATCTAAGAATTGTGACTCTGGTTTTGAATTAATCAAATATAATTCCATGGAAGAAAATCAAGAAACATGTGTTTTAAGTGAAAATTCTGAGAAAGCTGACCTGTTTTCAACTGCAATATATGTAACTGGAGCATCTCCTTCTATCAAAGTACAATGCAGCCAAAATACGAATCCCACAGTCATCCATAAAGACCAGGAAGAAACTACTTTAGTTTCAAAAGTAACTGTCAACCCAAACTCTGAAGAACTTTTGCCAGACAATGAGAATAATTTTGTATTTCAAACAACTAGTGAAAGAAATATTCCTATTTTAGGGAACATTAAGCAAGTTCAAGAGGGAGACCTCCATTGTTTAAGAGATCCTGTTTTCAAGAACTCTGTCATAGTAACAAGTATAGACATGGATGACGGACAAACAGCCCAAGTGTCCATTGCAAAAGATTCTGTCTCATCAAATAGAGTCAGTGGTCTTACAGAGAATAGAAATAGCGTAAAGCAACAACCAAAGATGACTCTAGGTCAGGATTCAAAGCCAGATGTCTTCCTGGATACAAATACGAAATCAAACAGAAATAATGATTGCATGAACAAATGGGCAGGACTCTCAGATTTGATTTCAAGTCACAGTTTTGGAAATGGCTTCAGAACAGCATCTAATAAAGAGATAAAACTCTCTGAACAAAACATTAAAAAAAGCAAAATGCTATTCAAGGATATTGAAGAACATTATCCTACTAGCTTAGCTTGCATTGAAACTGTAAATACCTTATCATTAGAAAATCAAAGGACAGGAAGCCAACCTCGTGAACTTGATTCACAGTCAGTTAATACAGTATCTGGGCACGTGCAAAGTGGTGCGGTTATTTCTGATAGTGAAAACCGTCACACAGCTCCTCCAGTTTTATCTTTAAAGCAAGACTTTAATGCAAACCAAAACCTAACACCCAGCCAAAAGGCAGAAATTAGAGAGCTTTCTACAATATTGGAAGAATCAGGAAGTCAGTTTGAATTTACGCAGTTCAGAAAACCAAGCCACAAATTAGAGAGTGATCCATTTGAAATGCCTGAAAACCAGATGACTGTCTTGAATACAACTTCTGAGGAACGGAAAGACATTGATCTTTCTCTCACAACTAATGCCCTATCTCTCAGTGATGTAAATAGCAGCAAGAAATGTGAAGGTATAGTTGGAGATGAGCAGGGGTTGGCCTCCTTGTCAAAAACCAACTGTAACAAAAGTGTTCCTGGTTATTTAACAGATAAAAATGAAGGGGCCTTTAAGGGATTTTATTCTGCTCGTGGCACAAAGCTGAACGTTTCTAGTGAAGCATTGCAGAAAGCCATGAAGCTCTTCAGTGACATCAAGACTGTTAATGAGGAAACTCCTGCAGAAGTAGATCAAGGGGGTTTCTCTTCAAATCAGCATAATGATTCTGATGTTTCAACGTTTATGATAGAAAACTATAGCAATGATAAACATTTAAGAGAGAAAAATAGTAAATGCCAATTGATACCACAAAGTAACATTGAAATGACTACCAGCATTTCTGCCAAAGAAAATACTGATAATTACAAGAGAAATACTGGAAACGAAAATAACAAATGTGCTGGGGGGTTTTGTAACTTAGGAAAATCTGATTGCTATGCTTCAAAAGAAACTGATACAGTTTATGTTCATAAAGGTGAAAATGTCTTGTCATGTATTGATCAATACAACATACATCTAAAATTACCTAGCCACTTTATGAAGGAGGGAAACATTCAAATTAAAGGTTTGTCAGATTTAACTTGTTTGGCAGTCATGAAATCTGAAGAAGCATCTAATGTTAATACATCAAATATAAAAGAGTCAACTGCTAATAAGATGTGGCAAAATATAAGAGATTTTGATGTTTCTGATTTGTCCTTTCAAACTGCAAGTGGGAAAAACATCAGAGTCTCTAAAGAGTCTTTAAATAAAGTTGTAAATTTCTTTGATGAAAAATGTACAGAAGAAGAATCGAGTAATTTTTCAGATTCCTCAAATTCTGAATTACTTTCTGAGATAAATATTAGCAAAATAAACATTTCAGGTCATGAGGAAACAGATAAGTTCAAAAAGAAAATATTGAAAGAAAGCAGCCCAGCTGGTATTGAAAATCAAATACTGACTCTCGAGCAAAGAGAAAAATGTGAACACAAAAAGATCAAAGAACCAACCATGTTGGGTTTTCATACAGCTAGTGGGAAAAAAGTAAAAATTACAAAGGAATCTTTGGACAAAGTAAAAACTCTTTTTGATGAAACAAAGCAAGATAATAGTGAAATGACTAATTTTAGTCATCAAGGGACAAAGATGCTGAAGGACAAAGTGGTTTGTAAAGAAGGGCTTGAATTAGCATGTACCATAGTTAATGTAACTGCACCAAAGCATGAAGACATGAAGAATTCTCTAGAGGAGGAAAAGCTTGTTTTTGAGGAGACTGCCATGCCACCCAGGTTCATAAGTGATCATTTACACAAACAAACTGAAAATTTTGGCATACCAAATAGAATCTCTCTGAAAGTTAAAGTACATGAAAATATAGAAGAAACAGCAAAAAATCCTATAACTTGCTATACAGATCATTCTGCTTGTTCAGCCACTGAAAAATCAACTTTTGCCTTTTACACAGGACATGGCAGAAAAATTCCTGTGAGTCAGGCTTCACTATTTGAAGCCCAAAAATGGCTTAAAGAAGGAGAAGTGAATGACCAACCAGAAAAAATAAATTCCTCCAGGGTTATATGTTTAAAGGAATATCCTGGGGATTCTGTAGGAAATCCTTTATGTGGAAACAGTTCAAACAGTATAACTGAAAATGACAAAACCCTCTCTGAAAAACAAGATTCAACTTCCTTAAGTAACAGCATGTCTAAGAGCTATTTATGTTATTCTGATTTTTGTCATTCCAGTGTGGGATTTAATAAATCAGAGTATCTCTCAAAAAATAAAATTGCTGATTCTGATATTGAACCAGTAGTGAAGAATGTCAAAGATAGGAAAAGCACTATTTTTTCCAAAGTAATACCCACTTCAGAAGTAAGAGAAGCAAATATAAACCCACAAGCTGAAAATGAAGATAGTCATGTTCAAAAACTTGTGACTAAGTCTTCACCATGCAAAAGTAAAAACACAGATGTTGAAGCAGCCATATCTAATTCAAGTAATTCTGAGATAGAGCCACCTGCGTCCAGTACAGCAAGTGATCACACAGCCTTTGTTTCACATGAAACAAAAGTGAGAGAAAGGTTTACAGACAACTGTAAGAACATAACTAAACAAAACACTGAGAAATCAGGAACTGGCCAAACAAAAACTGTGACAGATTCTCATAAGGCATTGGGTGACTCAGAGGATATTATTTAAAACTCTTTTTGATGAAACAAAGCAAGATAATAGTGAAATGACTAATTTTAGTCATCAAGGGACAAAGATGCTGAAGGACAAAGTGGTTTGTAAAGAAGGGCTTGAATTAGCATGTACCATAGTTAATGTAACTGCACCAAAGCATGAAGACATGAAGAATTCTCTAGAGGAGGAAAAGCTTGTTTTTGAGGAGACTGCCATGCCACCCAGGTTCATAAGTGATCATTTACACAAACAAACTGAAAATTTTGGCATACCAAATAGAATCTCTCTGAAAGTTAAAGTACATGAAAATATAGAAGAAACAGCAAAAAATCCTATAACTTGCTATACAGATCATTCTGCTTGTTCAGCCACTGAAAAATCAACTTTTGCCTTTTACACAGGACATGGCAGAAAAATTCCTGTGAGTCAGGCTTCACTATTTGAAGCCCAAAAATGGCTTAAAGAAGGAGAAGTGAATGACCAACCAGAAAAAATAAATTCCTCCAGGGTTATATGTTTAAAGGAATATCCTGGGGATTCTGTAGGAAATCCTTTATGTGGAAACAGTTCAAACAGTATAACTGAAAATGACAAAACCCTCTCTGAAAAACAAGATTCAACTTCCTTAAGTAACAGCATGTCTAAGAGCTATTTATGTTATTCTGATTTTTGTCATTCCAGTGTGGGATTTAATAAATCAGAGTATCTCTCAAAAAATAAAATTGCTGATTCTGATATTGAACCAGTAGTGAAGAATGTCAAAGATAGGAAAAGCACTATTTTTTCCAAAGTAATACCCACTTCAGAAGTAAGAGAAGCAAATATAAACCCACAAGCTGAAAATGAAGATAGTCATGTTCAAAAACTTGTGACTAAGTCTTCACCATGCAAAAGTAAAAACACAGATGTTGAAGCAGCCATATCTAATTCAAGTAATTCTGAGATAGAGCCACCTGCGTCCAGTACAGCAAGTGATCACACAGCCTTTGTTTCACATGAAACAAAAGTGAGAGAAAGGTTTACAGACAACTGTAAGAACATAACTAAACAAAACACTGAGAAATCAGGAACTGGCCAAACAAAAACTGTGACAGATTCTCATAAGGCATTGGGTGACTCAGAGGATATTATTTTTCCTAACTCTCCAGTTAATGAAGAACATAGTGTGCCTTCACATGTTTTTCTTGACATTCAAAGTGAACAAATTTTAAAACATGACCAAAATATATCTGGATTGGAGAAAGTTTCTGAAATACCACTTCATCACATTAATTTGAAAATTGATGATAAATGTAAATTTACCATGGGAAAGGGTCCCACATCAGTCTCTTCTATGAATACTTGTGGAATTTTTAACACAGCAAGTGGAAAATCTGTCCAGGTATCCAATGCTGCATTACAAAAAGCAAGACAGGTATTTTCTAAGTCAGAAGATAGTGCTAGGCCACTGTTTTCCAGAGTATCATTTAAAAGTGATGAAGAACATTCAGACACATTCACAAGAGAAGAAAATACTATAATATATAACCCCCCAAATTCATCTGCTTTCTCTGGATTTAGTACAGCAAGTGGAAAACAGGTTCCAGTTTCTGAGAGTGCCTTATGCAAAGTTAAGGGAATGTTTGAAGACTTTGATTTAATCAGAAATGAATGTAGTCTTCAGGATTCACCTACCTCTATACAAGATATATCAAAGATACTTCCTGTCTCTTTTACTGATAAAAGAACCGGAGAACATTCTGTCAGCTCCAAATCAGAAAAAGCCTACAATAAAGGATTTAAATTACCAAATAACTATAATGTTGAAAGTGGTTCTTCAGAAAATAATCACTCTATTAAAGTTTCTTCATATCTCTCTCAGTTGAAGCAAGACAAACAACAGTCAGTAGTAGGAACCAGAGTGTCACATGTTGAGAACATTCGCTTTTGGAAAAAGAAGCTTTGCCTAAAAATATAAAACGGAAATTCGGAAAATTGACACTTTTCCTCGCCTTCCTGTGAAAATTTGTCCTACTGGCTCCAGAGACCCAGATGTTGAAGCAGCCATATCTAATTCAAGTAATTCTGAGATAGAGCCACCTGCGTCCAGTACAGCAAGTGATCACACAGCCTTTGTTTCACATGAAACAAAAGTGAGAGAAAGGTTTACAGACAACTGTAAGAACATAACTAAACAAAACACTGAGAAATCAGGAACTGGCCAAACAAAAACTGTGACAGATTCTCATAAGGCATTGGGTGACTCAGAGGATATTATTTTTCCTAACTCTCCAGTTAATGAAGAACATAGTGTGCCTTCACATGTTTTTCTTGACATTCAAAGTGAACAAATTTTAAAACATGACCAAAATATATCTGGATTGGAGAAAGTTTCTGAAATACCACTTCATCACATTAATTTGAAAATTGATGATAAATGTAAATTTACCATGGGAAAGGGTCCCACATCAGTCTCTTCTATGAATACTTGTGGAATTTTTAACACAGCAAGTGGAAAATCTGTCCAGGTATCCAATGCTGCATTACAAAAAGCAAGACAGGTATTTTCTAAGTCAGAAGATAGTGCTAGGCCACTGTTTTCCAGAGTATCATTTAAAAGTGATGAAGAACATTCAGACACATTCACAAGAGAAGAAAATACTATAATATATAACCCCCCAAATTCATCTGCTTTCTCTGGATTTAGTACAGCAAGTGGAAAACAGGTTCCAGTTTCTGAGAGTGCCTTATGCAAAGTTAAGGGAATGTTTGAAGACTTTGATTTAATCAGAAATGAATGTAGTCTTCAGGATTCACCTACCTCTATACAAGATATATCAAAGATACTTCCTGTCTCTTTTACTGATAAAAGAACCGGAGAACATTCTGTCAGCTCCAAATCAGAAAAAGCCTACAATAAAGGATTTAAATTACCAAATAACTATAATGTTGAAAGTGGTTCTTCAGAAAATAATCACTCTATTAAAGTTTCTTCATATCTCTCTCAGTTGAAGCAAGACAAACAACAGTCAGTAGTAGGAACCAGAGTGTCACATGTTGAGAACATTCGTCTTTTGGAAAAAGAAGCTTTGCCTAAAAATATAAAAACGGAAATTCGGAAAATTGACACTTTTCCTCGTCTTCCTGTGAAAATTTGTCCTACTGGCTCCAGAGACCCAGAGAAGTATTTTGAAACAGAAGCAGTAGAGATTGCCAAAGCTTTTATGGAAGATGATGAGCTGACAGATTCTGAACTTCCAAGTCATGCCAGACACTCTTCTTTTACATGCCAGAAAAATGAAACACTTTTGTTAAATTCAGGAATTGGAAAAAGAAGAGGAGATGTACTTGCCACAGTTGGTAAGTGTCTGTTTTTGCCTTTTGGTTTCCCAATCGCTTTTTAAATTTTAAGCCCTTAATAATTCTGGCATGCTAGCTTGTAACAATTAGGAAAGTATACATTAAGTACATTTTTTCAGAGTTTTATGTGTAGCTTGGGGGACTGTCGTTTTGTTCTTGATATTGCTGAGTCTGTGTACCAGGAAGTCAGTGACTGAGTCCTGTTTAGGTACATACACATAGAGAGAGAGCAGAGGTTCAGACTCTGGCTATTAAGACCTTTAAAAACTGGTTTCTGGGCTTCCCCGGTGGTCCATTGGGTAAAGACAACACCTTGCAGTTCAAGGGGCGCCGGCTGGATCCCTTGCCTGGGAAGATCCCACATGCCGTAGAGCAGATGGACCGATGTGTCCAGCTACCGAGCCAGCGCTCTGGAGTGCATGTGCCCAGAGCCAGAGCTCTGCTATGAGAGATGCCACTGCGATGGGAGGCCCACACAGGCCAAAAAACAAAGATGGAAATAAGTGAAAGACCAACAGAAGTGGCCCCCCCCGCGCCCCCCCCCCAAAAGTATAAAAACTAGTTTCTGATGATAGTTGCTGATTAGCTTGCTTTTCTTTTTTTTTTTTTTTTCCCATCTAGAAAGTGTTTCTTTAGGAAATAGTATTCTGGTCTTAATGCCATTTGGACTTCTGACTTCTCTTTTAAATGTAGTATATTTATAACAACTCAGTTCAGTTATTAGGTTACTTGGATGTGTGATTTTTTGTTCTTTCTGGTAATATCTTTGGCTAGGAGTAATTGTAAATAATTGAATCGGTTGAATTGTTACAATTAAAGTAAATGCCAGAAGTAACACTCCCAGCTTTAAAGTGGATGATCTTAAATGCCTGTCTCCTGTTTAAAAATTCTAGACTTACAGAATAGTTGAGTTATCACAAATCTTCTTGTCTTTCAAATTATAGGAGAAGACACTGAAGCTGGTCAGATCATTCTTATACTTAGTGCATTTTGCCTTTAAGTCATCATGGTGGATACAGACTTCCTTGGTCAAGTATTCTCCATGTCACATTCTATACCAACTTTATGTTAAAGGCAGAGTAACAAGTTCATAATACTTACCGTAAACGTTGCTGTTCTCTAGTGCAAAATTCCTTGAGTGTAATGCCCCCCAAAAAAAGTTTATTTGAAGAAATTTTGTTTGTCCTTATTGCCAGTAAACCTAGAGTTACATTAAGTGGTAGTTTATTCAAAAAACATCTGTGGCATCTGGTATGTCTGTTTATCCCTGGACCCAGTTAAAAAGCAGTATCTTAAATGGTCAAAAAATAGAAATTAAATTGATATTGAAAAATTAATTTTCACTTACAAAATAGGATGTTCACTATTTAAATTATAATTATTATGTATTTTTTACTTAACACATAGTGAGAGTCAGCACTTTTAAAAAATGGAGTATGGGCTTTTGAAAAATAAAATTGATATTATTTGCTTTAAAAATACATGTGGAAAAAAAATACATATGGAAATTTCTTTTTAGGAGAACCCCCAATCAAACGGAGCTTGTTAAATGAATTTGACAGGATAGTAGAAAATCAAGAAAAATCCTTAAAGGCTTCAAAATGCACTCCAGATGGTAAAATTTGCTTTTTATCTATATCTTTTCTCCTTCTCTAATTACTATACTTAGTATTCTTATTTTTCTCACCTTTTTTGGGTACATGGATAATTGGGCAAGACTTAACAGAGAGGTTTGTTAAAGCTTCTATCTTGCCTTATTTGTTATGTGAGCGTTTCAAAACTATAGAAACATTTGCTCAGAGAAGACTTGTTTACATCACTTTCTCTTCCATATTGTTCACCAAGTTTCTCACTTTCTGCTCATATTGGTAACTATTTTTAATGGTTTTTTGTCTGTCCTTTTAGGGCTTCTTTTTGTAAAAATAAGTAAATATGTTTATGTAGGTATTCTCATTACTTTTCCTTCCTACTCAAGAAAAAGGTATCAGTATGCACAGGGCTTTGTACCTTTCCTTGTTGTTTACTTTGAATTTATCTGGAGATCATGCCTAAATGAGTATAGAGAGATCTTATTCTTTCTTGTGGCTGTATAGTGCTTGATAATGTGACTTTATCAGTGTATTCTGGTTTATTCAACCAATCCCCTCCCTACTAATGGAACAGTGGAAGGTTTAAGAAGTATAAGTTACTTACTGAAAATAAATAGCATCTACTGTTTAGCTTGTCAGCCTTCATAAACTAAATTTTTTCATGAAAAAATTTTGTTTGTCCTTATTGCCAGTAAACCTAGAGTTACATTAAGTGGTAGTTTATTCAAAAAACATCTGTGGCATCTGGTATGTCTGTTTATCCCTGGACCCAGTTAAAAAGCAGTATCTTAAATGGTCAAAAAATAGAAATTAAATTGATATTGAAAAATTAATTTTCACTTACAAAATAGGATGTTCACTATTTAAATTATAATTATTATGTATTTTTTACTTAACACATAGTGAGAGTCAGCACTTTTAAAAAATGGAGTATGGGCTTTTGAAAAATAAAATTGATATTATTTGCTTTAAAAATACATGTGGAAAAAAAATACATATGGAAATTTCTTTTTAGGAGAACCCCCAATCAAACGGAGCTTGTTAAATGAATTTGACAGGATAGTAGAAAATCAAGAAAAATCCTTAAAGGCTTCAAAATGCACTCCAGATGGTAAAATTTGCTTTTTATCTATATCTTTTCTCCTTCTCTAATTACTATACTTAGTATTCTTATTTTTCTCACCTTTTTTGGGTACATGGATAATTGGGCAAGACTTAACAGAGAGGTTTGTTAAAGCTTCTATCTTGCCTTATTTGTTATGTGAGCGTTTCAAAACTATAGAAACATTTGCTCAGAGAAGACTTGTTTACATCACTTTCTCTTCCATATTGTTCACCAAGTTTCTCACTTTCTGCTCATATTGGTAACTATTTTTAATGGTTTTTTGTCTGTCCTTTTAGGGCTTCTTTTTGTAAAAATAAGTAAATATGTTTATGTAGGTATTCTCATTACTTTTCCTTCCTACTCAAGAAAAAGGTATCAGTATGCACAGGGCTTTGTACCTTTCCTTGTTGTTTACTTTGAATTTATCTGGAGATCATGCCTAAATGAGTATAGAGAGATCTTATTCTTTCTTGTGGCTGTATAGTGCTTGATAATGTGACTTTATCAGTGTATTCTGGTTTATTCAACCAATCCCCTCCCTACTAATGGAACAGTGGAAGGTTTAAGAAGTATAAGTTACTTACTGAAAATAAATAGCATCTACTGTTTAGCTTGTCAGCCTTCATAAACTAAATTTTTATATTTTCACTGACAATTCACTAACACCTTTGAGTTCTGATTAACATCACCTGACTAAATTTATACTGATTTCTTACATATGTTTGCACTGTGAGTTATTTGGTGTTAATCATTATCAATTTGAGAATCAAACTTTTTGATAGTTATGAACTAAGCATTATATGCACTGAAAAATTTTAAATGTGTAATTTTCTCAAATCTTTATGTATATATTTATAGTAATGTATAGTGAACAGACAGGAAATAAAACTTCCCATTAGATTTTCATTAATACATAATGTAAAATGTATTCATTAATATGTAATGTAAAATATATTTTTCTAGGTACAATAAAAGATAGAAGATTGTTTATGCATCACATTTCATTAGAGCCAGTTATCTGTGGACCCTCTTGGTAAGACGTTTAATTTTTTCTTTTTATTCTACTAATATAGTGTAGTATAAGTGTGGGTTTTTTACAATATTTCTAGAAATACTGACTGTAAAATACACTAAAGAAGTTAACACTACCCCCTCATTTTTTTTGTGTGAGGAAGATCTTTATTTGCTTTACATAGCAGTAAAAATTATATACTATACATGGAGTGTATGCGAGTTCAGTCACTAAGTCCTGTCTGAGTCTTTTGTGACCCTCTAGACTGTGGTCTGCCAGGTTTCTCCATCCACGTAATTTTCTAGACAGGAGTGCTGCAATCGGTTGCCATTTCCTATTCTAACCCTTCCCTTTTTTCAGAGTTCACATCAGGATTAAATAATTCTGTACTTTGGTAGTACGTTATAGTGATATGCATATTATTACCATATTTTTAATAACTTTGTAGACCTACAGATTTTATTCAGTTTTATGGATAAGGTGCTAAGTTTAGGCAGGATTAAGGAAATTACTCAAAACCAATGAATGAAGGTAGCATATATTATATCTCAATTATATGAATAAAAGTGAAGGATTAAAGATGGCATATATTGGAAATATGCTTTTATCTCTACCTCTCAAAATCTTACTAGCTCCTGGAGAATTTTTTTAATATCTAAATCCATAAGTACAGTGTTGTTTCAGAAGAAACAACAAAATTTTATTTTTTTAGTATTTCTTTTTATTCAGTTATTTATTTGGCTATACTGAGTCTGAGTTGCATCATGTGAACTCTTAGTTATGGGGTATAGTTCCCCGACCAGGGGTTGAACCTGTGCCCTCTGCAGAGTCTCACCACCGCACCACCAGAGACATCTTGAAATAACAAAACTTTAGAAGCTAAAAAGGGCATGAATGACTTAGAAAGCCATAGAGAGTTAAAACCTAATATTAGACCAGGCAGAGAAGCTACCCAGCTTCCCCTAAAGAACCTGAAAAAGACTCAAACTGGCAGCAACATATACTTCTGAAGGTGAAGTAGAAAATAGGAAGATGAGTTGAAAACCTGTTTAAGGTTTTCTCCTCCCCCAGTGCAGGCAGGCAGTTATCCCTCTTCTGCCAGAAGACCAGAGGTCATTCTCTGGAAAGATGAATCAGAGGGATTCTAAATTGGGGGAGAGGTTGGTGGAAGGCTCTGACAACAAAGATTAAGTAAAAATCTAGATTTCAAGGGGTGAGAACCCCCAGCCTCGGTCCCACATTTGGGCTCCCAAATGCTGGCAGCTGCGCCTCTAGAAAGAAGACTGGATGATTCTTTTTCTGGGTAATAGGACCTGCCCAATAGAAAAGGCTAGTGACAGTTGCGGGCACTGAAATTAAACTGCATAGCCAAATAGTGAAGCTTACAGTTGACAAACCCACCAGTGCACAGCTTCCAGTCAGCTGTTCAGTGCTTCACTCTTAGAAAATCAAAGATCACCAGTCGTTGGAAGAAAGTTCCTGTGAAAGATAGTATCCAAAAAAACATAAACCAAAGGGGAGAAAAAAAGGAACTTAGAGGAGACAGACCCTGCAAGAAGAAGAAAACTTCAGAAGTCCAAGTCGGATTGCTTGCCTTAGAGCCAGGCATGACTAGATTTATTGTGCTATAAATACTGAAATGAATATAGCAAAATGATATGACAACATAGAAAAACTGGCAGCTAATTATGTGACAAAAGCTTAATAGGAAAATAACTTTAGATGGACTGTAAAGAATGCTGGTGAAAAAGAGCATTCCAAATCTGAAAACAGTAAGAAGTTGTGTGACTTTCATCATGGGATTTGTCAGGCCACGGGGGTTGGGTGAGGACTGGGAGGAAACACAAAGAAACGGGGAGAGCTAAACTGAAAAGGAACTCTCCTGGATGTCTGTGATGTTTCTGGCAAATCGAAACCTGGACAGGTGATAGTTTGTCTTTGGAAATTTCTAAAAAGAGAAGCAACATAACCAGATTTGTGTTTTAGAAACAGATCAGAGAAACTGTTGCAAGGAGTTTAGTAAGGAAGTAAAGGCATTCCTTGGCTTCCCAGGTGGTTCAGTGGTAAAGAATCTGCCTGCCAGTAAAAGAAGACTTGAGTTCAGTCACGGAATTGAGAAGATCCCCTGGAGGGAGAGTATGGCAACCCACTCCAGTATTCTTGCCTGGAGAATCCCATGGTCAGAGGAGCCTGGTGGGATACTGTCCCTGGGGTAGCAAAAGAGTCAGACACAACTTAGGGACTAAATGACAACAACAACAAAGGCCTTATTTAGTTAGTACATGTGGTAGAGTAGAGCGCAGAAAGTGAGTGGAAGACAGATTCCAGATTTGGCCAGTCGTTAACTGAGAATGGCAAAATATCTACCAAGTAGATTCAAATAGACTTCTTGATCATTTAACCTGCAAAGCAGACTCCTCATTTTCACAATATTCTTCATATTTAAAAACACCAGAGTGAAAAAGTCAATGACAATCAGTTTTAGAGCAGGCTTATTCATTGCTGTGCAGTTGATCTCGTCTAGATCATCTGTTCAAGGAAACTGATCCAGCAGTTGTCACCTCTCTCTCCTACATTAATAATTTTTTGTCCCTACTGGATTAGTCCCATCAGTGTAGGTAGTTGCTATAAATCTCCCATCTTGAAAAGCCTTTCTTGACTCCTCTTACCCTACCAGTCCATCTTCACGCCTCACTTAAAGCACATCCCATATTAGAATTGTCTCAGATCACCTTCTTAACTTCATCTGTTTGTTTCTCTCCTGAGCCCATTCCAGTCTTTTATCACCACCCACTACCCCTCATCAAGACCAGTGACCTCCACCTTACCCTCCATCCTTGGGTTTACCTGTCAGTAGCACTGACACAGTTCATCACTCCTGCTTTCTTAACACTGCCTTCACTCTGGCTCCTGGGCCATCTCTCTTACTTCTCCTCCTATGCCACTGGCTTTCTTACTCTTTTGCTAGTTCTTCCCTCTAGCCACTAAATATTAAGTTACCCCCTGGTTCAGCTCCAAATAGCTTCTCTTCCTGCTCTTCCTCTCTGGTGTCTCATCCACTCTCTTAACTGTATACCATCTATTTGGTGAGAACTCCAAAATTAATATCTTTAGCCCAGATTTCTCCTGTAAACAACATTCATTCAGCTACCTGCTTGATGACTCATAGACATCTTAAACTTACCTCCAAAACTGAGGCCCTTTCCTATAAATGTAAAAATCTTGACAACTCTGCTTTCAAAATAAACCGCCAAATTCAGTCACTTCTCAGCACTTCCACACCCTAAGTCCTGGTTCAAGTCACTATAAAACTGCCTGGATTGTTTCTATAGATTTTGTCTCCATAGTTTCTGACCTTGCCTTCCCTCTCCTCCCTAGACACAGTGAATTTTCAACAAAGCAGCTGGAGGGATCTTTTTTTAAGCATTGTTATAACAGATTATGTCATTTCTGGATTCAAAAACTGTTCCACGACCTCTCATCTCAGAATACAAGCCAGAATGTCTTACCATGCTACACAGGTTCTCTGTGATCTGGCCTTGTAGCCCACTTTTCCAGTCTCACCTGCTAACTACTTTCGCCTTGCTTACTCTGCTCCAGTTATTCATGTGCCCAGCCCAGCACATGTTGTCCACTCTGCCTGCAGCAACCTCCCCCCAGATCCCTACATGGCTTTCTCTCACTTCCTTCAGGTGTCTATACAGATGTCACCTCACTGATTATGTTTTCTTTGCCATGCTACATAAAATAACATTTATTTACTAAGGCTGAACACGTCCTGTCCTCCTTACCACACTTTAGTTTTTTCCATAGTATATCCTACCAGCTGATATTTGCTTCCCTCCACTAGAATGCAAACTCTATGATATTGTTTGGTTTGTCACTATGTCCCGCAGCCAAAACACTGCCTGGCTCTGTCTACACACATAATATGTGTATTTGCATTAATACTTAACACATTAAGTATTTGCCGGCTAGAGGAATGGATAACAAAATCAGTTGTAGGGTAACTTCAAGTTCCAAGGATGTAGGATTAGGTAAAAGGAAGAATGAGGTTTTCTTTTTCTTTTTTTTTTTCCTTTTTTTTAACATTTATTTTTATTTATTTATTTTTTGGGGGAGTGGAGTGGGGATGGAGGGGGACGGACAGGCCACTTCTATTGATCTTTCATTTTGTCTATTTTCATCCGTCTTTGTTCTTTGGCTCTTATGGGCCTCCCATTGCTGTGGCCTCTGTTATTGCGGAGTGCGGGTTCTGGGCGCATGCGCTCCAGAGCTCTGGCTCGGTAATTGGATGCATTGGTCCAGCCGCTCCGCGGCACGTGGGATCTTCCCAGGCCAGGGATCAAACCGGCGCCCCTTGCACTGCAAGGCGGCGTCCTTACCCACTGGACCACCAGGGAAGCCCAAGAATGAGGTTTTCAACAAAATATGAAGGAAGAACTTATGTGCTGGGGAAGGTGATTAGTTTAGTTTTGGACATGCTGAGTTTGAGATGAATATGCAGCATCAGGGTTGGGATGTCTAATACCTATGCAGTTCAAAAGGTGGGAATAACGTCTGGAGAATGTCAGGCATAAAGATTTAGATGAATGTTTTTGTTGTTAGGTAGATGTTGATTTAAGCAATGTAACTCACTCATATCACCCAGGGAAAGTGTCCAGAGAAGAAATCCAACTTTAGAAGCAGGACTATTTTCAAGAGAAAGAAGAAAAAAAGAGTTAAAAAAAAAAAAAAAGGAAATAAAGAGAGGACAATCATGGTGTACATATTGGTGGTGAGGATTTTAGAAAGGAAGTTGTCAGATGGGGAGGGGTCGAGCAAAATGTGTTTACACATGAAGCTTTTTTATTTTGGCATTGGAAGGTCATTAGCAACTTTATTGAGAACGGTTTCTACAGAATAATGGGAGCAGTGAGTTCAGTGAGTAAAAAGTGAGGAGACAAACTGCTCTCATGTTTGTAGGTAGTCATGCTGGGAGTAGGTGTGAGAGAGACAGTTGTATTGTTTCAGAGGGCATCCATGATGAAATACAGAATGGCTATTAGAATAGGATTGCCACGCAGCAGTACATATTCTGAAACACATATATATGTGTACATTTACTGGTAAATAATCAAACTTAAATATTTTCTTCCCATTGTAGCACAACTGTGAAACGGCGAGAAATACAGAATCCAAATTTAACTGCGCCTGGTCAAGAATTTCTATCTAAATCTCATTTGTGTGAACACCTGACTGTGAGAAAGTCATCAAGCAATGTATCAATTTCAGGGCAGCCACTTTGCAAGGCCCCTGCCCCAAGAAATGAGCTGAGAAGATCTTCGATAGCCACAGGCAAACCCATGAAAGTCTTTGTCCCACCTTTTAAAACTAAATCACACCTTCACAGAGATGACCAGTGTGTTAGCAGGAATACTAATTTGGAGGAAAATGAACAAATACAAAAAAATATAGATGAACATGGCTCTGGTGATAGTGAAAACAAGGGATCCCCGGAAGCGCCTTGCACTGCAAGGCGGCGTCCTTACCCACTGGACCACCAGGGAAGCCCAAGAATGAGGTTTTCAACAAAATATGAAGGAAGAACTTATGTGCTGGGGAAGGTGATTAGTTTAGTTTTGGACATGCTGAGTTTGAGATGAATATGCAGCATCAGGGTTGGGATGTCTAATACCTATGCAGTTCAAAAGGTGGGAATAACGTCTGGAGAATGTCAGGCATAAAGATTTAGATGAATGTTTTTGTTGTTAGGTAGATGTTGATTTAAGCAATGTAACTCACTCATATCACCCAGGGAAAGTGTCCAGAGAAGAAATCCAACTTTAGAAGCAGGACTATTTTCAAGAGAAAGAAGAAAAAAAGAGTTAAAAAAAAAAAAAAAGGAAATAAAGAGAGGACAATCATGGTGTACATATTGGTGGTGAGGATTTTAGAAAGGAAGTTGTCAGATGGGGAGGGGTCGAGCAAAATGTGTTTACACATGAAGCTTTTTTATTTTGGCATTGGAAGGTCATTAGCAACTTTATTGAGAACGGTTTCTACAGAATAATGGGAGCAGTGAGTTCAGTGAGTAAAAAGTGAGGAGACAAACTGCTCTCATGTTTGTAGGTAGTCATGCTGGGAGTAGGTGTGAGAGAGACAGTTGTATTGTTTCAGAGGGCATCCATGATGAAATACAGAATGGCTATTAGAATAGGATTGCCACGCAGCAGTACATATTCTGAAACACATATATATGTGTACATTTACTGGTAAATAATCAAACTTAAATATTTTCTTCCCATTGTAGCACAACTGTGAAACGGCGAGAAATACAGAATCCAAATTTAACTGCGCCTGGTCAAGAATTTCTATCTAAATCTCATTTGTGTGAACACCTGACTGTGAGAAAGTCATCAAGCAATGTATCAATTTCAGGGCAGCCACTTTGCAAGGCCCCTGCCCCAAGAAATGAGCTGAGAAGATCTTCGATAGCCACAGGCAAACCCATGAAAGTCTTTGTCCCACCTTTTAAAACTAAATCACACCTTCACAGAGATGACCAGTGTGTTAGCAGGAATACTAATTTGGAGGAAAATGAACAAATACAAAAAAATATAGATGAACATGGCTCTGGTGATAGTGAAAACAATGTTGGCAACAGTGAAATCCATCAAACAACAACTACAGTTTTCACCAAAGGGGAAGAAGAACCTTTAGGTATTGTGAAAAATTTGTGTTGACATATTTTTGCCTTTAGATTACTTATTTCTCATATTGAATAATGCCTTGGACTTTTCCCACTTTCACTGTGATTACTAATTTCAAAATCTTTTGTAATGCTAAGTCCAAAGAGTAAATTATTCTAATGTTTTCTTTCAAAGGTAACTACTTGTAGACTTTCTTGTTTTAAAAAAAAAATTTAGGGCTTCCCTGGTGGTCCACTGGGTAAGGACACCACCTTGCAGTGCAAAGGGCGCTGGTTCGATCCCTTGCCTGGGAGGATCCCACATGCCATGGAGCGGCTGGACCAATGTGTCCAACTACCGAGCCGGAGTTCTGGAGCACGTGCGCCCAGAGCCAGTGCTCTGCGATAACAGAGGCCACAGCAATGGGAGGCCCGCACAGGCCAAAGAACAAAGATGGATGAAAATAAATAGATGAAAGACCAATAGAAGTGGCCCCCTCCCCACCCCCCAAAAAATTTTAGACAGACAGTCTAGGAGTGCTATTACTGGATTATATTTTTTACCAGGCTGCTAATTTTCTTCCAAATTCACAATAATCTATTTCTGTTCTTTTAGAATTTTTTTTTGGACAGGTATTGCAATTTATTTTTTATTCTGGGATGAATAAAAGCATTTCAAGCCTTGATCTCATTATAACTTTACATTTAAATTGTAGAAAGCATCAATTATTTGATCAGGGCTATTTGAGTTGATATCAGCAGCTCTTCAACTTTTTTGTCTGTAATGCCTTATGCATTTCATTAGTTTTTTTCTTTTTTTTTTAACTTTTATTTTACTTTTAACTTTTACAGAGTTTTGTTGTTTACAGATATGTATGTTCCCAGATTAGTCATATGTATATCCCCCTCTTCCCACCCCTCCCGACCATCACACAGCACCCCTGAAGGATCTCCTTTTCCCACAGAGCAATGACTATAGCTATTTTCTTCACTTATGATAGTACAGGCCTTCATGCTACTTCCTTTACGCCTCCCACCTTCTGTTCCTTCCCCGCAATGACCATATGTCCACTGTCCATGTCTGTCTTTCTGTTGCTTCACTGCGTGTGCCATCATCACCATCCTACTAGATTCCATATATCTGTGTTAATATACTATATTTGTCCTTCTCTTTCTGACTGACTTCACTTTTTATATGTTCTAGAGCCAGCCACCTCATTAGGGCTGATTCTTCTGCATTTCTCTTTACAGCTATGTAGTATTCCATTGTATATATGTACCAGAGCTTTTGGATTCATTCGTTCGTCTATGGGCATCTAGGTTGCTTCCATGTTCTAGCTATTGTTTAGAGAGCTGCAATGAACACTGGGGTACAGGTGCTTCTTTCAGATTTGATTTCATCAGGGTATAAGCCTAAGAGTGGGATTGCTGGGTCATATGGTGCTTCTATTTTTAGTTTTTTAAGAAATCTCCATACTGTCTTCCATAGAGGCTGTATCAGTTTACATTCCCACCAGCAATGCAGGAGTGTTCCCTTTTCTCCACAGCCTCTCCAGCAATTATTGTCTGTTGATTTGTGGATGATGGCCATTCTGATGAGTGAGGTGATATCTCATTGTAGTTTTGATTTGCATTTCTCTAATTATAAGTGAAGTTGAGCATCGTTTCATGTGTTTTGGGGCCATCTGTATGTCCTCTTTGGAGAGGTGTTAGAAATGTTTTTTAAGTAAAAGTTTTTTTCACTCTTTAAGATTTAAAGTTAGAGCAAATTGATATATGATTTTGTAAGACAAGGGTTGTGCTTTTAAAATTTCATATTCAGCTTTATTTTTTGCTGTTTATTCTTTAACAGATTCAATTACAAATCTTCAGAATGCCAGAGATATACAGGATATGCGAATTAGAAAGAAACAAAGGCAACGTATCTTTCCACAGCCAGGTAGTTTGTATCTTGCAAAAACATCCTCTATGCCTAGAATCTCTCTGAGAGAGGCTGTAGAAGGCCAAGTTCCCTCTGCATGTTCTTATAAACAGGTATGCTTTTGTCTACACTGCTTTTGTCTACACTGCTAATAGCTGTTAGAGCAATTTGTCACTTTATTAACTGGCATATTGTATGTTTACAGAAAAAACAACAAAACACACACAGACACACAAAATAAAGACAGAACAAATTGGCGCAGAAATGGATGAGTAAAATCATATTTTGTCCTAATTGGCTTACCATGAAAGCCTCCTTCCCCTCTGCTGCCTTATTCTACCAATGATTTGTGATTCAAAATTACTGTTTCTCTTCCCCCTTCAGAACCTATTCACTTCATTACTATGTAGCTAGGTGTTAGGGGAAATGTAAATAACTCATAACCCTGAACCTGCTAAGAGCCATTGACAGTTTTAAAAGGTGTCTTACTAAGTCAGTTCTATCTAGTTAGAATTTGGAGCAATGGAGAGGTGAGGGTCTGGGCCCCATTTTTATCCCCAGAACAATTTCCTATGGCAGACAGAGCCAGAGACATGTACACAAGGAGAATGAGAAGGATGCAGCTGACTCTCGAAGGTTATTTATATTATATAAAAACTTGTTAGCTTCTAGTAAGCTAGTTACATATTTTTATACTGAATGTTTTCATATTTAAATGAAAAAATTTGGGGTAAACTCAGTTTGGGTTTGTTGTGATATTTTTTTCTGTGAAATATGTTCTTTTGTTTGATGTTTTTTACTCATTAAATTTTTCTATCATTTATTTTGTGCAGCTGTATATGTACGGTGTTTCTAAACATTGCATAAAAATTAACAGCAAAAATGCAGAGTCTTTTCAGTTTCACACTCAGGATTATTTTGGTAAGGAAGGTTTACGGGCTGGAAAGGGAATACAGTTGGCCGATGGCGGATGGCTCATACCCTCCAATGATGGAAAGGCTGGAAAAGAAGAATTTTATAGGTACTCTTGGCAAAGGAAAATTTTATATTGACTTATATATATCTCATCATCTCTTTCTCTTCCTCGCGAGACCCTTTTTTATCTTTCCTTGTATCTCTCAAACTTAAAAATTTGCCTACAAATCTAAAGCTTATACACTGAATCATATAAGTACATTGTGATTCACTGGATGTTCTGTTGAAATCTTTCAAAAAATGAATTTTGATTTGTCTTAGGATTTACTGAATCGGTTTTGCTTAAATTAGGTCATTATTGCTTATACAAAATAAAGACTGATAAGAAATATTGTGTGTTGGCCTTATCATAAAACCACACATATACACACTTTTGTGGATATTCTCTTTCATTGTGTATTTCAGTAAATATGAAATACAAATACTAAAGTTAGAAATACTTAAGTATCAGCAATGCCAAATAACTAGAGAACCCCAGGGCCCTAAAACAGCAACAGTTTAGAAGCTATCCTCTTAGGATTCTAATATTTATACAAACATAATTTAAAATGTTTGCTATCAGGGAGGTATTACCTCATGTTTGTGACAAAATATGGGAAACTTCTCTCCAGTGCCCTTAATTTTGAGATCTAGGATATCTTTCCAAAATTTATAGCTTTTGTAAAGTGGTAAAGTATCTTTTCCCTAAGTTTTTTTTATGTGTTTTAAAACAGTAATTAAAATACATATATATATATATTTTTTTTACGAGTATTTTAAAACAGGAATGTATTTACATTTTGGTACTTGTCCCATAAATCAAATACTGATTCTAATTGGAAAAGTAACAGTTGTATCACTTAATTATATTAAAGATTTATTTATTTATTTAGGGCAGGGGACAGGTTGGGGAGGGAGAGGAGCGGGCGGGTCACTTCTATTGGTCTTTCATTTCTTTATTTTCATCCGTCTTTGTTCTTTGGCTCCTGTAGGCCTCCCATCGCTGTGGCGTCTGTTGTCACAGAGCGCTGGCTCTGGGCGCACGCGCCCCAGAGCTCCGGCTCGGTAATTGGACACATGGGTCCAGCCGCTCCACGGCACGTGGGATCTTCCCAGGCCAGGGATCGAACTGGCGCCCCTTGCACTGCAAAGCGGTGTCCTTACCCACTAGACCCCCAGGGGAAGCCAACTTAATTATATTAAATAGAGTGCGTATTTTAGAGGTTAAAACTGATTAGTCTGTTATCAAGTGGATGTGATTCAAAAATGTCAGTGTTGAAGCTCAAGCCTTTTTTTTGCAAGAAAGTAAAATGAGTTTAAGCAAGGTGCGCTCTCAGAGGGAGAGCAGGCAGACAGGTGAAGATCTGCTGCCTCAAGTTGTGTTTTTGATCATTTAACATATTCATTGAACACCTCCTACAGCCAGATACTATTAATATCTTGGTACTAGGGATAGCAAAACAAAAATCTTGGCTAGAGGAATTGCAGGGTTTGGGACAAGAAAAAAGACAGGTGAAAAAAATACATTGAAGATAAAGCTTTGGCTAGAGTTGAGTATTGAAAATACTTAAGTATCAGCAATGCCAAATAACCAGAGAACCCCAGGGCCCTAAAACAGCAACAGTTTAGAAGCTATCCTCTTAGGATTCTAATATTTATACAAACATAATTTAAAATGTTTGCTATCAGGGAGGTATTACCTCATGTTTGTGACAAAATATGGGAAACTTCTCTCAGTGCCCTTAATTTTGAGATCTAGGATATCTTTCCAAAATTTATAGCTTTTGTAAAGTGGTAAAGTATCTTTTCCCTAAGTTTTTTTTATGTGTTTTAAAACAGTAATTAAAATACATATATATATATTTTTTTTACGAGTATTTTAAAACAGGAATGTATTTACATTTTGGTACTTGTCCCATAAATCAAATACTGATTCTAATTGGAAAAGTAACAGTTGTATCACTTAATTATATTAAAGATTTATTTATTTATTTAGGGCAGGGGACAGGTTGGGGAGGGAGAGGAGCGGGCGGGTCACTTCTATTGGTCTTTCATTTCTTTATTTTCATCCGTCTTTGTTCTTTGGCTCCTGTAGGCCTCCCATCGCTGTGGCGTCTGTTGTCACAGAGCGCTGGCTCTGGGCGCACGCGCCCCAGAGCTCCGGCTCGGTAATTGGACACATGGGTCCAGCCGCTCCACGGCACGTGGGATCTTCCCAGGCCAGGGATCGAACTGGCGCCCCTTGCACTGCAAAGCGGTGTCCTTACCCACTAGACCCCCAGGGGAAGCCAACTTAATTATATTAAATAGAGTGCGTATTTTAGAGGTTAAAACTGATTAGTCTGTTATCAAGTGGATGTGATTCAAAAATGTCAGTGTTGAAGCTCAAGCCTTTTTTTTGCAAGAAAGTAAAATGAGTTTAAGCAAGGTGCGCTCTCAGAGGGAGAGCAGGCAGACAGGTGAAGATCTGCTGCCTCAAGTTGTGTTTTTGATCATTTAACATATTCATTGAACACCTCCTACAGCCAGATACTATTAATATCTTGGTACTAGGGATAGCAAAACAAAAATCTTGGCTAGAGGAATTGCAGGGGTTTGGGACAGGGAAGGAAAATTTTAAAAAGGACTAAGTAAATTGTATGGTATATTAAAAAGTGATACATTGAAGATAAAGCTGGAAAGTAGAGGATAGAGGGAATTAGGTGAGGAGAGGTACAGTTTTTTAAAGAGAGTAAGAGGGCAGAGTAAGTACTAGTGCCAGTAGTCGGTAGATCAGAGGGTGGAAATGCATGGATGATGTTTTAATTATTTTTGTGTTTACATAGTACTGAGAGTGAGAATGGGAAAGGAAGAAGAGTTGTAGATTTGAGCAGAAAGGGGCAGATGTGAAGAAGAGAACCAGGACTAGAGAAGGAAGGTCTTAGGTGATTTCTAAAAGCAATCTCTTTAATAATATATAATATAAAATTAAATTATTTTATAAAGTAAAATTTACTTTGAAGATGTTATTTTCCAGTTGAAATAAGTGTATTGACTAATACGTTACATGAAATATTTATTAGCATACTTTCATACATGTCAAATCAATTTCTAAAGGTATATTGCTGATTACACATTAACTCATAAAAAACTTACTGAACTTATACAATTTAGTTTTTGTGCAAAGAATAGTCTGAGCTATTGAACTCAATATCATCTTATGTGGTTTTTATTATCTATTCTCCCTTTGTTTGTTCAGAGCTCTGTGTGACACCCCAGGTGTGGATCCAAAACTTATTTCTAGAGTTTGGGTCTATAATCATTATAGATGGATTATATGGAAACTAGCGGCTATGGAATTTGCCTTTCCTAAGGAATTTGCTAATAGATGCCTGAGCCCAGAAAGGGTGCTTCTTCAACTAAAATACAGGCAAGTTTAAAGCACTGTGTTACGTAATCGTATATCGTGGTGTGGGTCCGACTTGTAGGCCGCCTGTGGCTGCCAGTCAGAAAGGTTCCCTTGCCCGTGGTCATGACAGCTGCCGTCCTCCTGCTGTGGAGCTGCCTAGCCTAGCTCTCTTGTCACCTGCAGCTCCACTTAAGACCAGTCGCACATTCTTACACCTCTTGCTCCCCTCTTTTACCCTCTTCTTAACTTCTTCGCACATGAGAATATAATTGGATCCACTCTTCAGGATTATGAGTAAAGCATTTTTTGCATTGGGTAGGTTTAACGTTTAACTCATTTTTGCAGTACAAAACTTAATATGTGGCTAGCTATCATTGAAATTCTCTTTATTCTTGGTATTTCTTCAGTAAAGGTATTTATTTTTTTATTTTCAATTTTTCAGTGACTTTTTTCCTTTACAGTGAAGTTCTAGACTCACAATTCCTAAAATCATGCATTTTTCTTTTTAGATACGATGTGGAAATCGATAGAAGCAAAAGATCGGCTATAAAAAAGATAATGGAAAGGGATGACACAGCAGCAAAAACTCTTGTTCTCTGTGTATCTGAAATAATTTCATTAAGCCCAGATATATCTGAGCCGTCTAGCAGTAAAAGTGGCAGTGTGGATGCCACAAAGGTGGCCGTTATCCAGCTCACAGATGGATGGTATGCTATTAAGGCCCAGGTGGACCCTCCCCTCTCAGCTCTCTTAAAGAATGGTAGACTGGCCGTAGGTCAGAAGATCATCATTCACGGAGCAGAACTGGTTGGCTCTCCTGATGCCTGTACACCTCTCGAAGCCCCGGAATCTCTTATGTTAAAGGTAAATTAAGTAAACGCATGCTCTTGGTAAAAATCAGCCACTGATTCAGTTAAATACTAGAGAGGTTTAACATTTAAATTTTTAAATTTACATATGTTTCATTTCTTGAAAAGGCACTAATACTCTTAGTGTAAGTGGCAGATTTCTCAGACAGCTAAATTTGGGGGGAAAAGCTAGAGATGTTTATTGAGCTAAAATAATGTGGGTTGCAATTAAAGAACAGGAGTAAATTTGCCCCAGATGCTTGATTTGGGTACCTATAGCTCTGGCTGCCTTGTTCTTATAATATTGCTCAGCTTCCACCCTGATTACTAGGCCTTATGTCTGTTGCAGTATGATTAGAATGTCAAGTTTCAGTGATTCTTGAATATATAATACTAAAGTACGTCCTTCATCTCTGTATAGATTTAAACCTAGATAATAGGACTTTATCAATTAGTATACAATATTGCTATCAGAAATGACTGCCAATGTTGCACATTTAGATTCACTTATGAGGTACTCTTGTAAAGAATTTACTTCTGTTGTATTTTCAATCACTGTTTTTTGTATTGTTTTGGGTTTTTTTAAATACCCTTTTATTTATTTTTGGCTGTACTTGGTCTTCATTGATGTGTGGATTTAACTGCTCTGCAGTTTGTGGGATCTTCCCAGATCAGGGATCGAACCTGTGTCTCTTGTATTGGCAGATGGGTTCTTATCCATTGAGCCACAAGGGAAGCCCCTGAATCACTGTTAATTCAGGAAAGCATTTAATAAGTTAATCATTTTTAAGTTAAAGAGATAATTTGTCATTAACTTGGGCTGCAACTCAGCATACATTATACTATGATTTACATTTCTTTTCTTTACAACGTACTCTTTTCCATGGAGTAACTGCCTTGTCTTGTTTTTCTTAATTTTCTTTTAACCTTATTACTAACTTGTTCCCACACAAGAGCCATATAAAAGTCATCTCACTATGTTAAAATACCTTTATCAGTTCCATTTCTTTTTCCTGGAGATTGCTTGGATTTTCTTCCTGCCCAATTTTGAAGTGGTTATTGTCCATGTATGCAGCACAGTTAGCATTCTCAAGATTATTTTCATCTCTTTCTGTGTTAGAAGCTTGGTGTTCTGGATTTTCTGTCTTCCTAGATTTGTTCCCTAGTTTTAAGTCACACAGCCACCATAGGCTTCTTGAAAAAGGGAACATGCAGTGTTTTTTGGCCACTTCTATTCATTTATCTTTGTTCTTTGGCCTGTGTGGGCCTCCCATTGCAGTGGCCTCTCTCATCGCAGAGCTCCAGCTCAGTAATTGGACACATCGGTCCAGCCGCTCCACGGCACCTGGGATCTTCCCAGGCCAGGGATTGAACCAGTGCCCCTTGCACTGCAAGGTGGTGTCCTTACCCACTGGACCACCAGGGAAGCCCCCATGCAGTGTTTTTTGATCTTATTATCAAGTTGTCTGAAAATAGAATTTGAGGTTGAAATAATTCCTTCAGAATGTCTAAGACATTTCTTTTGTTACCTTCTTGCTTCAAGTATAATTTCTGCTAAGTTCAGTGTGGGTCTTTCTTATTTCCAGCCCTTCACTCTGGGATCTGTCCCTAAGACATTTTTAAGAGTGTCTTCATTATTCTGAAATTTCATGACATCAGCCCTAAAAGAAGGAAAATTACGATGAAATCTGAAGTAGGAGTGAGTATATATTTAGTCACTGTTTTTGTATTGTTTTGGGTTTTTAAATACCCTTTTATTTATTTTGGCTGTACTTGGCATTGATGTGTGGATTTAACTGCTCTGCAGTTTGTGGGATCTTCCCAGATCAGGGATCGAACCTGTGTCTCTTGTATTGGCAGATGGGTTCTTATCCATTGAGCCACAAGGGAAGCCCCTGAATCACTGTTAATTCAGGAAAGCATTTAATAAGTTAATCATTTTTAAGTTAAAGAGATAATTTGTCATTAACTTGGGCTGCAACTCAGCATACATTATACTATGATTTACATTTCTTTTCTTTACAACGTACTCTTTTCCATGGAGTAACTGCCTTGTCTTGTTTTTCTTAATTTTCTTTTAACCTTATTACTAACTTGTTCCCACACAAGAGCCATATAAAAGTCATCTCACTATGTTAAAATACCTTTATCAGTTCCATTTCTTTTTCCTGGAGATTGCTTGGATCTCTCTTCCTGCCCAATTTTGAAGTGGTTATTGTCCATGTATGCAGCACAGTTAGCATTCTCAAGATTATTTTCATCTCTTTCTGTGTTAGAAGCTTGGTGTTCTGGATTTTCTGTCTTCCTAGATTTGTTCCCTAGTTTTAAGTCACACAGCCACCATAGGCTTCTTGAAAAAGGGAACATGCAGTGTTTTTTGGCCACTTCTATTCATTTATCTTTGTTCTTTGGCCTGTGTGGGCCTCCCATTGCAGTGGCCTCTCTCATCGCAGAGCTCCAGCTCAGTAATTGGACACATCGGTCCAGCCGCTCCACGGCACCTGGGATCTTCCCAGGCCAGGGATTGAACCAGTGCCCCTTGCACTGCAAGGTGGTGTCCTTACCCACTGGACCACCAGGGAAGCCCCCATGCAGTGTTTTTTGATCTTATTATCAAGTTGTCTGAAAATAGAATTTGAGGTTGAAATAATTCCTTCAGAATGTCTAAGACATTTCTTTTGTTACCTTCTTGCTTCAAGTATAATTTCTGCTAAGTTCAGTGTGGGTCTTTCTTATTTCCAGCCCTTCACTCTGGGATCTGTCCCTAAGACATTTTTAAGAGTGTCTTCATTATTCTGAAATTTCATGACATCAGCCCTAAAAGAAGGAAAATTACGATGAAATCTGAAGTAGGAGTGAGTATATATTTAGCTCATAAATCAATTTTGTATTTTGTCTAGATTTCTGCCAACAGCACCCGGCCTGCTTGCTGGTATGCCAAACTTGGATTCTTCCTAGACCCCAGACCTCTTCCTCTTCCCTTGTCATCTCTTTTCAGCGATGGAGGAAATGTTGGTTGTGTTGATATAATTATTCAGAGAGCATACCCTATACAGGTATGATATATTGAAACTTACTCTGTATTTCTTCCCTTGCACACTCAGTTTCTCAGTTGGCTCTGACTCTTTGCGACCCCAAGGACTGTAGCCCACCAGGCTCCTCTGTCCATGGAAACATTTTTTCCCTTAGAGATGATTAATTTGAACGGTCCCTCCCTACCATGTATTTCTGTTTGAATCATTATTACAGTGGATGGAGAAGACACCAACTGGATTATACATATTTCGCAATGACAGAGAAGAAGAAAAGGAAGCAACGAAATATGCAGAAGCTCAGCAAAAGAAACTGGAAGCCTTGTTCACTAAAATTCAAGGAGAATTTGAAGAGCATGAAGGTAAAATGAATTGTGTTTATAAGATCTTTTTTTCATGTGAGAACAAAGTTTTAGAGCTTTCTAATTGGATTAATTGCCTTTGAGTGAATTTTTTTTTTTTCTGATTCTGACTCTGATTTTTTTTTTTTAATTACATAGATATACAGATAAGCATTGGATTGACCCCAAAATATCACACCTTTATTTACCATAGTGAGCTTTGAGAACCTCACAAATTGCCTTAGGCAATTAAATATTACAGACCTACAGCACTTTTTAGAAGTCTTAATTAAACTCCCCTTTAAGCTTCAGTAACTAGATAGAGTATTTGTAGCATTGATTTTTGATATTAGAGAAAGGCAAGCAACAAGGAAAAGAATTATCAGATTAATCTCCCAAGCCATTTATCATTCTCTGTCCTCTGTGTCCTTATCTGTGTTATATAACTTGCATTTTTGCTGCTGTAGCTGTTGATTTTTTAATATTTTTAAACCTGGAGCTAGAGCTTGTTTTCCCAGTGGCATCAATTTGACTAATAGATCATAGTGCTTTATGTTTAAAACACATGAAATCTTACTTTTTTAATCTGCCTTTTTATTATGGAAAATGTTATGTTCTCCTCGTTTTCTTCAGGATTTTATTATTTAGTTTCTTGTTCTGTATAAATCTGCAGGAAAATAGGACTCTTAGTTTGATTTTTTTATTATTATGATTATCACTAGCTTATTATTGAATCATGAAATCATTTACTTTAATTTATAAATTGTTCTAGTGGAGTAAACTCTGCTTGCCTGGTGGCTGCAGGGTAGGAGACCTGGTTTCTGTTCCTGGGTCTGACTCTTTGCGACCCCAAGGACTGTAGCCCACCAGGCTCCTCTGTCCATGGAAACATTTTTTCCCTTAGAGATGATTAATTTGAACGGTCCCTCCCTACCATGTATTTCTGTTTGAATCATTATTACAGTGGATGGAGAAGACACCAACTGGATTATACATATTTCGCAATGACAGAGAAGAAGAAAAGGAAGCAACGAAATATGCAGAAGCTCAGCAAAAGAAACTGGAAGCCTTGTTCACTAAAATTCAAGGAGAATTTGAAGAGCATGAAGGTAAAATGAATTGTGTTTATAAGATCTTTTTTTCATGTGAGAACAAAGTTTTAGAGCTTTCTAATTGGATTAATTGCCTTTGAGTGAATTTTTTTTTTTTCTGATTCTGACTCTGATTTTTTTTTTTTAATTACATAGATATACAGATAAGCATTGGATTGACCCCAAAATATCACACCTTTATTTACCATAGTGAGCTTTGAGAACCTCACAAATTGCCTTAGGCAATTAAATATTACAGACCTACAGCACTTTTTAGAAGTCTTAATTAAACTCCCCTTTAAGCTTCAGTAACTAGATAGAGTATTTGTAGCATTGATTTTTGATATTAGAGAAAGGCAAGCAACAAGGAAAAGAATTATCAGATTAATCTCCCAAGCCATTTATCATTCTCTGTCCTCTGTGTCCTTATCTGTGTTATATAACTTGCATTTTTGCTGCTGTAGCTGTTGATTTTTTAATATTTTTAAACCTGGAGCTAGAGCTTGTTTTCCCAGTGGCATCAATTTGACTAATAGATCATAGTGCTTTATGTTTAAAACACATGAAATCTTACTTTTTTAATCTGCCTTTTTATTATGGAAAATGTTATGTTCTCCTGCGTTTTCTTCAGGATTTTATTATTTAGTTTCTTGTTCTGTATAAATCTGCAGGAAAATAGGACTCTTAGTTTGATTTTTTTATTATTATGATTATCACTAGCTTATTATTGAATCATGAAATCATTTACTTTAATTTATAAATTGTTCTAGTGGAGTAAACTCTGCTTGCCTGGTGGCTCAAATGGTGCAGAATCTGCTGCAGGGTAGGAGACCTGGTTTCTGTTCCTGGGTCTGGAAGATCTCCTGGAGAAGGGAATGGCAACCCACTCCATTATTCTTATTTGGAGAATTCCATGGACAGAGGATCCTGGCGGGCTACAGTCCATGGGGTCGGAGAGAGTCAGACACGACAGAGTGACTGACACTTTCACTTTACTTGATGACCGTTTTTAAACCATTAATACACTAGTTTCACATTTACCTGGAGAACTTTTAGCAGATAAGTGTTTTATTTTTAACCTCTCTTCTTTGGGTGGTTGGGTTTTTTTTTTTTTTTGCTTTGTTCTCTAGTTTTCAGTGTTCTTAAATTTATACTTTAGTTTACTTAGTGTTCTTTTCCCCTAGAAACAGAGACAGAACGATGTATACCATCACGTGCACTAACAAGACAGCAAGTCCGTGCTCTGCAGGATGGTGCAGAACTTTACGAGGCTGTGAAGAATGCACCAGACCCAAGTTACCTTGAGGTAAGAGAGTAAGCAGGCCGGTAGTGAGCCTTAATCTTCATCCTTTGAGGTGGGAAGCTGTCCTCACTCATCTGGCCATTACAGGAGGCAGTAGGTTGAAATAGTGTGCTTCTTGAAGGGGACGTGTACAGTTCTGGGGTCCTCAGTGATGTACCAACCAGGATGGTACATTTCTACTTCTGTTCCAAACAGAGGATGAGAGGGTTAAGTAATTTTGTATATTAACAAAGGGGTTATTTTTGTATTTATTTTTATTTATCTGTGTGGCTGTGGCAGGTCTCAGTTGTGACATGCAGGATCTTTGACGTTTTAGTTGCAGCACATGAACTCTTAGTCGTGTCATGCAGGATCCATTTCTATGACCAGGGATCAAACCCAGGTTCCCTGGATTTGGAGCTTAGAGTCTTAATCTCTGGACTACCAGGGAAGTCCCAAAACTTGTCTCTTTTTAAGAGAAAACAAGTATCTTCAAAGCACTGTCAGTTTCCCTGTTCTCAGCTCTTCAAATCCTGCTAGAATTTACTTCATTATCCTCTATCTTGAGGATAGTTACCTGGAAAAGTTTCAGAAGCACTAAAGTGTGTTACAAACAGCATAGACTTTAGAATCATGCTCTACCATTTATTACTAGCCAAGCAAGTTGGACATAAAATAGCTATCAAATGGGCACAAAAGATGTTTTAGGATCCAACTGATAATGTACTGATAATGTACTTTACAACCATACTGTTGTAAAGTTCTATAAAAATGTTATTAGAACATCCTTTCATAATTCAGGTAAGCTACTTCCTAAATTTTTAGACACCTAGGTATCTAATTAATGCAGCATCTAGGATTAAACTTTGCAAAATAGTGAGGAGAGGGGAAATTTTAAGAAATCAGTTTACCAATGAATCTCATTTATCTGATGGCAGTACGTGTTGTATATAGCCTTAACTTTCTTAAATGACACCTCAGAGTGATCATTACTCTGCTTGGAGAGTGAACAGTGCTATTTTGAATAAAATCACTCTGTATTCCCAAATGTAACAACACAGATTCTCTCTGTGGGAAGGTAGTTTGATTTTCAAGCCTGTGAATATAGTTACAAGTCTGTAAGGCTTTATTATGCTCTGCTGAGAAATTATTTGTCCCTGTCTCTTTATGTTTGTTGAAGCTTATGAAAATGTAGTTTTACTTTTATCCATAAAATTTAACAAAGTAGTTAAATTAACAAAATTTAACAAAGTAGAAAATTCTAGTTTCCTCTTGAAGAATTTACTTATAGGAGAAAGTAAAGGGACTTCCCTGGTGGTCCAGTGGTTAAGACTCTGTGTTACCAGTGCAGTGGGGCCCGGGTTCAATCCCTGGTCAGGGAACTAGGTCCCACATGTGGCAACTAAGAGCAAGCACAGCCAAATAAATAAATTGGAAAAAAAAAAAAAAAAAAAGTAGGGGCCAGGACAAGAGTTAAGAGACTAAGCTTTAGACCTGGTCCTGGCTCTGTGTAGCTGGACCGGTAATTTCTTCCTCAGACCTTCTCACCACCATCTGCCTGGGGAAACTTCAGGGTGGCTTATTTTTTTCTAGAAAACAAGTATCTTCAAAGCACTGTCAGTTTCCCTGTTCTCAGCTCTTCAAATCCTGCTAGAATTTACTTCATTATCCTCTATCTTGAGGATAGTTACCTGGAAAAGTTTCAGAAGCACTAAAGTGTGTTACAAACAGCATAGACTTTAGAATCATGCTCTACCATTTATTACTAGCCAAGCAAGTTGGACATAAAATAGCTATCAAATGGGCACAAAAGATGTTTTAGGATCCAACTGATAATGTATTGATAATGTACTTTACAACCATACTGTTGTAAAGTTCTATAAAAATGTTATTAGAACATCCTTTCATAATTCAGGTAAGCTACTTCCTAAATTTTTAGACACCTAGGTATCTAATTAATGCAGCATCTAGGATTAAACTTTGCAAAATAGTGAGGAGAGGGGAAATTTTAAGAAATCAGTTTACCAATGAATCTCATTTATCTGATGGCAGTACGTGTTGTATATAGCCTTAACTTTCTTAAATGACACCTCAGAGTGATCATTACTCTGCTTGGAGAGTGAACAGTGCTATTTTGAATAAAATCACTCTGTATTCCCAAATGTAACAACACAGATTCTCTCTGTGGGAAGGTAGTTTGATTTTCAAGCCTGTGAATATAGTTACAAGTCTGTAAGGCTTTATTATGCTCTGCTGAGAAATTATTTGTCCCTGTCTCTTTATGTTTGTTGAAGCTTATGAAAATGTAGTTTTACTTTTATCCATAAAATTTAACAAAGTAGTTAAATTAACAAAATTTAACAAAGTAGAAAATTCTAGTTTCCTCTTGAAGAATTTACTTATAGGAGAAAGTAAAGGGACTTCCCTGGTGGTCCAGTGGTTAAGACTCTGTGTTACCAGTGCAGTGGGGCCCGGGTTCAATCCCTGGTCAGGGAACTAGGTCCCACATGTGGCAACTAAGAGCAAGCACAGCCAAATAAATAAATTGGAAAAAAAAAAAAAAAAAAAGTAGGGGCCAGGACAAGAGTTAAGAGACTAAGCTTTAGACCTGGTCCTGGCTCTGTGTAGCTGGACCGGTAATTTCTTCCTCAGACCTTCTCACCACCATCTGCCTGGGGAAACTTCAGGGTGGCTTATTTCTAAGGTTCTAAATTTACGTGGTTCTAAGAGATGCACTGAAAGGTATCATTATCTTTCTTAGAGGGAAAAATTGCCATCAGTTTCTAAAATACCCTGGTAAAAGGAGTTGTTTTCAGTGATGATACTTAGTGTTGCAATACTTCTGAAATCATGTTTTGTTTTTTAATTCATGTTTAACCTAAACACTGCCTATTTAGGAAGATCTTTGTAGGGTATAGGATCTCCCTTCCCGATATAGATAAGGGTATTAACATGGGTCAGTCAGCAGCAGTCTAGTAGGTTATGTGTCAGACTTCCTATTTATTTTAGGTTCATTTATTTTTTTGTTAACACTGGGTGAGATTCCCAGGAGGTTCAAGCATCATTTTGCTAAATGACTAGTAGAGAAGTATGGAAACAGAGATATGTGCTTGTAGTGCATACCTGTTTTAGACTGTCAGCTACTATCATACATGTCTATAAAAAACAAAACTCTGTAAAAGTAAAAGGTAAAATAAAAATTAATAAATAAATAAATACATTGTTACCTACTGTTCTACAGAGTTAATGAAATTATACTACAGAGGCTAAGAATGGAGGGCTCTTGAGCCAACCCCTGCCTCTTCTGCAAATTATTTATATGCTTCTTTAAGCTATTTATTCTGTCCATATTTCAGCTTCATCACCTACCACATGGAAACAATAATAGTTCCTAACTCATAGGATTATTGTAAGGATTAAATGAATTAATACGTTACCCACATATTATCCTGTTTCTGGTCTACAACCAAACCACCCCGAATGCTCTCGATCTCATCCAATCTCGGAAGCTAAGCAGGGTCTGGCCTGGTTAGTACTTGGAAGGGAGACCTGTTTCACATTCAGATGTTAGCCATTTATACAGTTGATCTTAGCCAAAAGGCTGAGAAGCGATAGCCATTTATAATATCAGTGTCATTTGGACACATCGGTCCAGCCTCTCCACGGCACGTGGGATCTTTCCAGGCCAGGGATCAAACCAGCGCCCCTTGCACTGCAAGGCGGTGTCCTTACCCACTGGACCACCAGGGAAGCTCGATGTGTACAACTACCGAGCTGGTGCTATGCAGCGAGAGAGGCCACTGCAATGCGAGGCCCACACAGGCCAAAGAACAAAGATAGATGAAAACAAATGAATGAAAGACCAATAGAAGTGGCAAAAAAAAGAAAGGATTAGTAAACTGTTTTTAAGGCACTTGAGAATATTCACGTGATAAGCTGAGTACATTAATCTCAATTTTTATATTGTCACATCCTTAAAGTGAACTCAGTTCTCTTGTATTTTATCCCCTATAAAGAGATTCATTTACAATAGATGAGGTGCTTTGTTTTTGTTTTGTTTGCTTTTTACTCCAAAATCGTCTGCCTCAATATACCAACTGGCCACAGGGTTGTTTTAGTGAAGAACAGTTAAGAGCCTTGAATAATCACAGACAGAGGCTGAATGATAAGAAGCAAGCCCAGATCCAGGTGGAACTCAGGAAGGCTATGGAGTCTGCTGAGCAGGGGAAACAGATTTTACCAAGGGACGTTACACCTGTTTGGAAGCTGCGTGTCATTAACTATATGAGAAAGGAAAAAGATTCAGGTATGTAGAGTTTTTGTTTTTGTCAGTTATAAGTTTAAAAAAATTACTGTCTTATTAATAAAATTATTTCAAATGGCAGATCAAATATTGAGTATATATGGGCTATCCAGGCCCACAAAATGACAGTATAACCCTTGGATTTTTATAGTCCTCAGTATTTATTTTTAAATAAGATTCTTAATATCATTTCTTCCATTATAATTTCCTGTGTCTTTTTCCTCTTTTTCTTAATAGTTATATTGAGTATCTGGCGTCCATCATCAGATATGTACTCCCTCTTAACAGAGGGAAAGAGATATAGAATCTATCATCTTGCAGCATCAAAATCTAAAAGTAAATCCGAGAGAGCTAACATACAGTTGACAGCAACTAAGAGAACTCAGTATCAACAACTACCGGTAGAAACCTTTTCATCATAATTTTTAATTTTGATAAATGCATATTAGTTTATAGAATCTATGTATAGTGATTTATTTTATTTATTTTTTTTGTAGGCATCAGCTGAAATTCTATTACAAGTTTATCAGCCAAGGAAGCCCCTTCACTTCAACAAATTATTGGATCCAGACTTCCAGCCACCTTGTTCTGAGGTGGACCTAATAGGATTTGTAGTTTCCATTGTGAGAAAAATTGGTAATATGCATTATATTTAATAGTAACTTTTTATTGATGCCTTTGAAAAGCATTATATTTTAAAATTTGTCTTCCTTATGATTAATTGGACCTACTAATTGACCAGTTTGGTAACTAGTTATTTGAAAGTACATTTGTTTTAATGAAAAGCAGTTCTACAGTATTACAAGGAAACAACTTACGTGCCATTCTATGGTATTTAATTTTAAAGAAATTGCTAGAAAATGTTTTGTAGCATATTACTAGACAGAGTACTGTGCAGTTAACTGAGCTATCAAGCCTTCACCTCCTACCTCAACTTTTATTACTCTCCAACATCTTAGCCAAATCCATCTCTACTTTATTCCATCCTTATGACGTTGTTCATTCCTCCTTTCATACCTTGTTCCATAGCTTTTGTCTCAGCAAGTGTGAAGGCCCAGCTTATGTCTCAGCTTAACCACAAGAGCCTTCCATTTCCTGGTAATCTTGTGCCAGGCCCCTCAGCACATGGTCTCACCACCCCACCCCCAGAACTCGATGTGCTCCCTTCCCCTTCAGCTGTGCTTACGCCTCCTTGCATAATGGCTTTTTTCCAGGCCCACAAAATGACAGTATAACCCTTGGATTTTTATAGTCCTCAGTATTTATTTTTAAATAAGATTCTTAATATCATTTCTTCCATTATAATTTCCTGTGTCTTTTTCCTCTTTTTCTTAATAGTTATATTGAGTATCTGGCGTCCATCATCAGATATGTACTCCCTCTTAACAGAGGGAAAGAGATATAGAATCTATCATCTTGCAGCATCAAAATCTAAAAGTAAATCCGAGAGAGCTAACATACAGTTGACAGCAACTAAGAGAACTCAGTATCAACAACTACCGGTAGAAACCTTTTCATCATAATTTTTAATTTTGATAAATGCATATTAGTTTATAGAATCTATGTATAGTGATTTATTTTATTTATTTTTTTTGTAGGCATCAGCTGAAATTCTATTACAAGTTTATCAGCCAAGGAAGCCCCTTCACTTCAACAAATTATTGGATCCAGACTTCCAGCCACCTTGTTCTGAGGTGGACCTAATAGGATTTGTAGTTTCCATTGTGAGAAAAATTGGTAATATGCATTATATTTAATAGTAACTTTTTATTGATGCCTTTGAAAAGCATTATATTTTAAAATTTGTCTTCCTTATGATTAATTGGACCTACTAATTGACCAGTTTGGTAACTAGTTATTTGAAAGTACATTTGTTTTAATGAAAAGCAGTTCTACAGTATTACAAGGAAACAACTTACGTGCCATTCTATGGTATTTAATTTTAAAGAAATTGCTAGAAAATGTTTTGTAGCATATTACTAGACAGAGTACTGTGCAGTTAACTGAGCTATCAAGCCTTCACCTCCTACCTCAACTTTTATTACTCTCCAACATCTTAGCCAAATCCATCTCTACTTTATTCCATCCTTATGACGTTGTTCATTCCTCCTTTCATACCTTGTTCCATAGCTTTTGTCTCAGCAAGTGTGAAGGCCCAGCTTATGTCTCAGCTTAACCACAAGAGCCTTCCATTTCCTGGTAATCTTGTGCCAGGCCCCTCAGCACATGGTCTCACCACCCCACCCCCAGAACTCGATGTGCTCCCTTCCCCTTCAGCTGTGCTGACGCCCTCCTTGCTATTCTTGTGCCCACCTTCATCAGAGCCTTTACTCTCACTGCTCCCTCTCCTAGAAACTGTCCCCCTGGCGGCCACGGAGCTGGCTCCCTTGGCTCCTTCAGGCCTCTGACAGGATGCAGTCTCATAAAGAGGCCTTTCCTTGAGTTCCTCTGTGCTGATCCCAGCCGAGCTCTTTTTCTCCACTCTACGCTGCTTTTTCTCCATGGTACCCACCAGCACCTAATTACTTATGTATGTATTTTTGGTCTCCCTCTTCTGGAATGTTAGCTCTCTATGGGCAGAGGTTTCATTACTGCTGTATCCTCAGCTCTTAAAACAATGCTAGGTTCAGGGTAGGGTCTAAGATCCATGGATTCCTTCTTTATCAACTGCCCTGTCGTGGCTTCTCGCTTCCTCAGCTCTTTGGGTAAGATTTATCGCCATTCTTCTTTTCAAGAAGCCCTCAAGTTTGCCAGATTCCAGGAGTTCTTCATATGCTTGAAATATGAACCTGTTGCCCAAATTCTGGGACTGTATCTTGGCAGGCATAATAATGTGGGGTCTTGCTTTCTTCCTTTCCTCAGAACTTTGTAGCAATTGCTCTTTTGACTTGAACAGTCTAAAATTTTTTCCTGTTTAGGTGATTTTCCTTTTATATTTAGATGTCTGAAGAATATGTATTAAAAGTCCAAAAGTTTAAGCTATACCTCATACATTCTGTATACACTTATCCTGAACACAGATGCCCTTTTAATCTGCAGATTCAAAGAATTCCCCGGTCGTCCAGTGGTTAGGACTCCGTGCTTTCACTTTTGGGGGCCCGGGTTCAGTCTCTGGTCGGGTAACTAAGATCCCAGGCTACGTGGTGCAGCTAAATAGTAATAACTATAATCCGCAAATTCAATGCTTTCTTTTTTTTTTTTACTTTGGGGGGGTGGGGAGGGAGGGAGGTGGGTGGGCCACTTCTATTGGTCTTTCATTTATCTATTTTCATCCATCTTTTTTGTTCTTTGGTGCTTGTGGGCCTCCCATCGCGGTGGCCTGTATTGTCGCAGAGCACCGGCTCCAGGCGCATGTGCTCCAGAGCTCTGGCTCCGTAATTGGACACATTGGTCCAGCCGCTCCGTGGCACGTGGGATCTTCCCATGCCAGGGATCGAACTGGCGCCCCTTGCACTGCAAGGCTGTGTCCTTACCCACTAGACCACCAGGGAAGCCCAGTGCTTTCTTTATATCAGAGAAATTTTGTGATATCTTTGAATACATCTGCTCGTTTGTTTATTAAGGTTTCTACTTCGAGGCCAGCAGTTAGTCTTATGTTGGAGTATTTTTGTTTTTATTTCTTCTCTGATTGCTTATCTTTTCTATCTTTTTCACCATAATTATATCCAGCCTTATGTCAGTAATTTTATTCTCTGCAGTGTATGCTTTATTCCTTGCAATTTGTAATGCATAAGTTTGTCCCACTATAGATAGTTTATTGGTGTCCTCAATTTATTTTTCTGGTTCTGCGGTCTCCTTTTTGTCTTATAGGACTATTTTTCATCTCATACACACATCAAAGCTTTTATTTTATTGACTATGTTCCTACTTAAGTTCAGTAGCCTGAGTCCGTTTTGAAGACTTCAGAAATTTTCTTCTGTTCTTTTAGTTTTGTTTACTTTGGGGTTGTGCTCTTTGTCTTTTTCTATGTTCTTTTCTCTTTTCTTTTTTTTTTTTTTTTTTGCTTAATACTTAATATGTTTTTGTTTACTTGTATTTTAGTGCTTTGTGGGGTTTTCTTTGACTGCAGTATGTTAATGGGCTACATAGTTTTTATTTCATCTTGTCATATTTGGGTGACTCCACACATTTTATTATTGTTCCACAGGGTTGGTAAAGTTTATTCAGTATTTATTGAATGTCTGTTATGTACCAGGCACTGTTCTAGATGCCTAGGTGCCTAGCAATGAATAAATAAGCAAATAGTCCTGCTCTCGTGGAGCTTATATTATGGTTGAGGAGGGAGATCACAAACAAAATAAGTAGCATGTATAGTTTTCTTAGCATGGCTAGGGAAGAAAATGAAGCCAGGAGTGACAGGTAGGGTGGGGGAAGGGGAGAGGACTTCAGCCTGTAAGGGAGGTGAGGAAAGTCCTCACCACAGAGTTGGTTCCTGAATGAGACTTGAAGGACTAGAGGGAGAGAGGCATGTGGACATCTGGGGAGGGGGGACATTGCAGACAGAAGGAACGACAGTGACAAAGGACCTGTTAGACTGCCATGTTTGAAATGAATAACAAAAGTCTATTGTGTAGCACATGGAACTCAGGTTAATGTTACGTACCAACCTGGGTGGGAGAGGGGTTTGGGGGAGAATGGATACATGTATGGCTGAGCCCCTCACTGTTCACCTGAAACGGTCACAAAATTGTTAGCTGGCTATACCCCAATAAAAATATTTTTTGGTGTTAGAAAAAAAAGTTATAAAAACTAAAAAAATATAAAAAACCAACAAAGGCCGTGTTAGAGCATGATCCTCCCTGGGGCCTTTAAGCATTAGCCGTGACCACGGAGTGAGTAGTAACCACTGGGAAGGGGCAGTGAAGGACCAAATCATCAGAGGGACCTAGCATGGACTCTTGACTTTCTCTCTGAAGGTTTCCAGTAGAGTGACATGAGACTAGTTCTATTGGTCCCACAGTGGACTGTGGTGACAGGTGAGGTATGTGGGACAGGGACCTGCCAGGACCCCTTACAGTTTCTTTTTTTTCTCTGTCTCTGCTGTATTCAAGACCAATGTTTCCCCTCTTAGTTACTGTATGAGGGCAGGGTATTTCAGTTCCTACCCACTGTATAGTCCATGTCCCTGGAACATATTATGTTTGTTCTAGATTGTTTTCCCTGTTCAGCGAGTAGCCCCATGTATTAATCTGCTGAATCACACACTTAACACAGCATATTGTCTCACAGTTCCAAAGGCTGGAAGTCCAAAATCAAGATACTGGCGGGTGGGTTCCTTCTGAGAAGGAATCTGTCCAGTGCCTTGCCCCCAGCCTCTGATGGTTTGTTGTCAAGCTAGGCCTTCATTGGCTTGGAGGTGCCTCACCCAGTCTCTGCCTTCATCTTCACATGGCAATCTTCCTGTGCGCATGTCTGTGGCCAAATTTTGTCTTTTCATAAGAACATTTAATTAGGAGGTACCGAAATGACCTCAATTTGATCTTCTCAGCAAACACTGTATTTGCAAATAAGGTCACATTCACAGGTTAGGACTTCAGCATCTTTTATGGGGATGCAATTCAACCCATAACATGACTGTTACCCTGTTTTCTACCAGAGCCATTTTCCTTATTTCTGATTATTTCTATTTGCTTTTCTTAAGATTTAAGGATAAAAGAATTGTTAAAATGTGTGTCATTTCACCAATGTGGAGGAGACCAGAAGCTGAGCCCTCCTGTGTTTGGTTCTATCCAGTCTTCTGTTTCTTTCCTTAACCAATTCTTAAATTTTACATTAGGATATTCCTTATTTGTATGTTGTTAGTAGACATTTTTTTCTTTTTTTATTTAGCTTGATAGCAAGTGTTAGAGGAAGAAGTTTCTATCAGGAAGTTTCAAAGTGTTACCTTAAACCTGAAGTACCAGTTCTCCAATACCTGACTCTATAATCGTGAGGTTTCTTAGCTTAAAATCTTTGGTGGCTTCCTGTCCCTTAGAAAATGGAACCCAAACTTCCCCAGATGCCTGAAAAAAGCCTTCAACCTCCTGCCTTAAGCCACTGTCCCACACACCTCAGCTACTTAAGAGTTTCACATTTTTGACAAAGTATGTAACATCCCTACCTTTAAAAACTCATTCAGTTTGCTTAGAATGCCCTCTTCCTTCCCATCTTGATGAATTGTCCCTATTTATTATTCAGCTTCCATGTTGCCTGCTTGCCCATGGCGTCTGTAACAGGATGTGTTATCATATTGCATTGAAATGTTAGCATCATAAGCAACAGGTCATTTTAGAAATTCTGAGCTTTCCCTAAACTTAGTTACTTTGGCTTGTTTTTACCATTAGTATACCAAAATAAATGGCCATACTTAGAGGTTCCTTGTATTTTAAAATTTATCCAATACATATATAAATGAAGTTCATTTTTTGCTTTCTGTTTTTTCCATTTTAGGTCTTGCTCCTTTGGTCTACTTGTCAGATGACTGCCATAATTTATTGGCAATAAAGTTTTGGATAGATCTTAATGAGGACGTTATTAAGCCTCACATGTTAATAGCTGCAAGCAACCTCCAGTGGCGACCAGAGTCTAAATCAGGAATTCCTACTTTATTTGCTGGAGATTTTTCCATGTTTTCTGCCAGTCCTAAGGAGGGGTATTTTCAAGAGACATTCTACAAAATGAAAAGTACTATTGAGGTAAAATTAGCTTTGAGCATTACCATGCATGTTGGCATTTTCCTATTTTGACAGTCAAATGTCAAGCAGGTGGCAGCTTTTATGAAAACTGGATAGCTGACATAGAATGTAAGGTGAGATTTCATCGTATATTAATTGTTCATGAACCTGAGGAGATGGTGAGTGACAGCTGTCAGAGAGGAAAGATGATTTGACAGGAACTGAATTAGGAAAAATTGTAAGAAGGATCTTTGAGGCGTTGACCATGGAGGCAAACTGGAAACAAGAATTATTTGTTACCCATGGTTTATAGCATGTGGCCATGTAATCAGTTAATAATATGTAGACTTCCTGTCCCTTAGCTTAAAATCTTTGGTGGCTTCCTGTCCCTTAGAAAATGGAACCCAAACTTCCCCAGATGCCTGAAAAAAGCCTTCAACCTCCTGCCTTAAGCCACTGTCCCACACACCTCAGCTACTTAAGAGTTTCACATTTTTGACAAAGTATGTAACATCCCTACCTTTAAAAACTCATTCAGTTTGCTTAGAATGCCCTCTTCCTTCCCATCTTGATGAATTGTCCCTATTTATTATTCAGCTTCCATGTTGCCTGCTTGCCCATGGCGTCTGTAACAGGATGTGTTATCATATTGCATTGAAATGTTAGCATCATAAGCAACAGGTCATTTTAGAAATTCTGAGCTTTCCCTAAACTTAGTTACTTTGGCTTGTTTTTACCATTAGTATACCAAAATAAATGGCCATACTTAGAGGTTCCTTGTATTTTAAAATTTATCCAATACATATATAAATGAAGTTCATTTTTTGCTTTCTGTTTTTTCCATTTTAGGTCTTGCTCCTTTGGTCTACTTGTCAGATGACTGCCATAATTTATTGGCAATAAAGTTTTGGATAGATCTTAATGAGGACGTTATTAAGCCTCACATGTTAATAGCTGCAAGCAACCTCCAGTGGCGACCAGAGTCTAAATCAGGAATTCCTACTTTATTTGCTGGAGATTTTTCCATGTTTTCTGCCAGTCCTAAGGAGGGGTATTTTCAAGAGACATTCTACAAAATGAAAAGTACTATTGAGGTAAAATTAGCTTTGAGCATTACCATGCATGTTGGCATTTTCCTATTTTGACAGTCAAATGTCAAGCAGGTGGCAGCTTTTATGAAAACTGGATAGCTGACATAGAATGTAAGGTGAGATTTCATCGTATATTAATTGTTCATGAACCTGAGGAGATGGTGAGTGACAGCTGTCAGAGAGGAAAGATGATTTGACAGGAACTGAATTAGGAAAAATTGTAAGAAGGATCTTTGGAGGCGTTGACCATGGAGGCAAACTGGAAACAAGAATTATTTGTTACCCATGGTTTATAGCATGTGGCCATGTAATCAGTTAATAATATGTAGATTCCAAATTTACATTTTAGGGACTTCCTTGGTCCAGTGGTTAAGACGCCACACTTCCATAGCAGGGGCCACAGGTTCAGTCCCTGGTCAGGAACTAAGATCCTGCGCGCCGGGTTGGCATGGCCAGCTTTAAAAGAAAAAAAAACGTTTTTTTTAATTTACACTTTAAACTCCATATGTAATGTTTTATAGTTTATACCTGTCTGATTTAAAATAATACCAAATAGGAGGACAAAGATAATTGGGTACTTACTGTATGTCTGGCCTTGTTCTAATTTAATTCTCCCACCAATCCTATAAAGTAGGGAACTGTTTTCCCATTTCATTGATAAGAAACAGAAGTCACACATCCAAATTGCTAGAGCCAGGATTCATACTTAAGCAATCTGCATATAGAGTTCAGACTACTATCTACTCTGCAGTTATGCCTCCCAATAAAATTTTGGATTTTATAAATTGCTAACTTGTAAAAAAAAAAATCTATAAAAGATAACTAAGCCTCTTAGTTCTATAGTTTAACATTTGAAATGTGTGTTATTCAAAACTCATATAAATAAATTATATTTTAAAAGCACTAACTACATAAAAATATGTATTAGTATTCTACCTGGACTCAATGTACTTCATGAATAACACCCTGATTGACCTGGTTTCTTAATGGGGAGTTACATTCATTATTTGGTTCCCGTGCAGATTTATATCAGATTTTCTTTAACAGCAGTCAAGGGCAATTCAGAGATGACTGTCATTTACGTATCATTTTACATTTATTTATTTATTTATTTTGGCAGGGGTGGGGAGGGAGGGGGTTGGGCGGGCCACTCCCACTGGTCTTTCATTTGTCTAGTTTCATCCATCTTTGCTCTTTGGCCCGTGTGGGCCTCCCATCGCGGTGGCGTCTGTTGTCGCAGAGCACTGGCTCTGGGTGCACGCGCTCCAGAGCTCTGGCTCGGTAATTGGACACATCAGTCCAGCCACTCCGCGGCACATGGGATCTTCCCAGGCCAGGGATTGAACCGGCGTCCCTTGCACTGCAAGGCGGTGTCCTTACCCACTGGATCACCAGGGAAGCCCCTACGTATCATTAATGATAAAGTACGTTAAAGCATAACCACACTGCTGGTATTTGACCCTTTGTGACTTCTGAAACAACAGTTTCATGTGGTATAACTTTGATGTTATTTCAGTTAATTCTTTGAACAGACCTGAAATCATTCTCATTTTACTCCTAACCTAAGGAGAACTCTGTGAGCTGTTTGTTAGGTTTTTATGGCTATAGGTGGTAAATAAAACTGAGACCTGAGTCCCAGTCTTCCAGGTCCAAATTCAACTTCATACGGTCGCTTGCTGATTAAACCAGATGGTTGGGAAAATCTCTTTTATCTCTTTCCTTTACACATACACACACACACTCTCTCTCTCTCCTGTTCTAAATTAAGATCTTCTAAATCACTGATGTAGCTCTTTTTTTCCTTAATTTTGGCCTCTTTTTATTTTTCATTTATTTATTTTTCATCCATCTTTATTTGACCTGTATGAGTCTCCCATTGCAGTGGCCTTTGACGTTGCAGAGCACTGGCTCTGGGTGCATGCACTCCGTAGCACTGGCTCGTAATTGGACACACTGGTCCAGCCGCTCCATGGCACGTGGGATCTTCCTGGGCCAGGGATCGAACTGGTGCCCCTTGTACTGCAAGGCGGTGTCCTTACCCACTGGATCACCAGGGAAGCCCCTACGTATCATTAATGATAAAGTACGTTAAAGCATAACCACACTGCTGGTATTTGACCCTTTGTGACTTCTGAAACAACAGTTTCATGTGGTATAACTTTGATGTTATTTCAGTTAATTCTTTGAACAGACCTGAAATCATTCTCATTTTACTCCTAACCTAAGGAGAACTCTGTGAGCTGTTTGTTAGGTTTTTATGGCTATAGGTGGTAAATAAAACTGAGACCTGAGTCCCAGTCTTCCAGGTCCAAATTCAACTTCATACGGTCGCTTGCTGATTAAACCAGATGGTTGGGAAAATCTCTTTTATCTCTTTCCTTTACACATACACACACACACTCTCTCTCTCTCCTGTTCTAAATTAAGATCTTCTAAATCACTGATGTAGCTCTTTTTTTCCTTAATTTTGGCCTCTTTTTATTTTTCATTTATTTATTTTTCATCCATCTTTATTTGACCTGTATGAGTCTCCCATTGCAGTGGCCTTTGACGTTGCAGAGCACTGGCTCTGGGTGCATGCACTCCGTAGCACTGGCTCGTAATTGGACACACTGGTCCAGCCGCTCCATGGCACGTGGGATCTTCCTGGGCCAGGGATCGAACTGGTGCCCCTTGTACTGCAAAGCTGACTCTCTACCCACTGGACCGCCACAGAAACCATGATACAGCTTTTGCAGTTTTACACTGGTGATTATTTGACAGTTGCTATAAATTTGGGATGTCCTTTCCTTTTTTTCTGGTCTACATTTTTTACTTCAATTTTTAAAGGTAACATTTTCTGAAAACATGCATGTATAGGTTTGCATTTTACAAAACAGCTTTTCCAATTTATTTTCTCAGAATATTGATACCTTCTGCAAGGATGCAGAAAACAAGCTGATTCATTTACTTAATGCAAATAATCCCAAGTGGTCCACCCCAATTAAAGACTGTACTTCACCACCCTGTGCTAAAACAGTCCTTGGTTCAGGAAGCAAATTTCTGGTAAGTTCATCTAAATTCAAGGAATTTTATAAATACTGTATAGAGAGGCAACAATATATTCTGGTGTATACCTAGGAAACATGATAAATGTAATTAAGCTTAATTAGAAAGTGTCATTAATTATTAACTGCCTCCTATGGTACAGATAATCTGGAAAGTTTACCTTGCTTATTGAAGCCAGAATGTAACATGCTTGGGGGACAAATTTATAAATAGCTGCTTTCATTTTTCGCATTCCAAGTACATGTGATTGCAAGACAGGTTTTTTTGCCTCAGAGGACTATTCTATGTAATTACGGCTGTTTCTAAGCTCAATTTGATAGAATTCTTTAAATCACAAAAAAATCAAGGGCCTTCCCTTGTGGCTCAGTGGATAAGAACCTGTCTGCCAATGCAGGAGACACAGGTTCGATCCCTGATCCGGGAAGATCCCACATACTGCAGAGCAGCTAAACCCACACATCAACAAAGATCCAGCACAGCCAAAAATAAATAAATAAAAGTTTAAAAAAAAAAAAAGTCAAGCTAAAGTTTGTAATTTTGGCTAAAGACTAATTCCTAAGTAGCTAAACTTGCTTAGTTATGTACATTAACTCATTTAACCTTCAAAACCACGCTGAGGTAAAAACTATCTCCGTAATACAGGTGAGGAAACTGTGACATACAGAGGTTAAGTAATTGCCTCCAGTCACAAAGCTAGAAAAGTAGGAATACAGGCAGTCTGTGTTCTTAAATTGGTTTTAAAGTGCTTATAACAGAAAAATAAAAGATTAAAGCATAACTTTTGTCCCCTACCTCCATTCTGTTTTTACTACCTTTAGTCTTCATCTTTCTTTCATGTCACGTTTCTGTCGTCTTATGCAAAAATCTTTCCTTCTGGAGTAAGATTATATGAATGTTGCTTGAAATCATAGCCACTAGGGGAGTGAAAGTGTGTGGTATTTGTGTGTTTAAATATTTTTTAATAAAGCTAATTTGATTTTGTTTCATATATTAGGACATAATTATATAGGCTACCTCTTAATTTGCTTTTCTTTCTTAATTAGATATCTTCTCCCAGTAGTGAAATGGATTATCAAAGTCTGTTATCCTTTTGTAAGCTAAAAGGGAAGTCGGTCTCCACACCTGTGTCAGCCCAAATGACTTCCAAGTCTTGTTGCCAAGGGGAAAAAGAGACCGATGACCCAAAAAGCTGCAGAAAGAGAAGAGCCTTGGACTTCTTGAGTAGACTGCCTGTACCTCCACCTGTTAGTCCCATTTGCACATTCGTTCCTCCAGCTGCACAGAAGGCAGTTCAGCCACCACGGAGTTGTGGCACCAAGCATGAAACACCTATGAAGAAAAAAGAATTGAATTCTCCTCAGATGACTCCACTTAAAAAATTTAATGACATTTCTCTTTTGGAAGGTGATTCCATAGCTGATGAAGAGCTTGCACTGATAAATACCCAAGCCCTTTTATCTGGTTCAGCAGGAGGAAATCCACTTACATCTATCAGTGAGCCCATACTGAAAAGGCCTTATACTACATCTGTGACCAAAGAACAAGAGAATTCCCCAGCCAGGACTGAAGAACAGGAGACTACCGTGCAAGACACAAATGCAATCAAAAACACATCTAAGAGACTGCAAAGGCGACAAAAGCCAAAATGATGATTATAAATTAGTTATTGACTCCGTCTTTACAGTTCGTAAAAGGTAAACAGTTTCAAACTGTACATCAGAATTTGCATAATAAGGAAGAGAAAGAAATAGTTTAAAAGTTTACCTGGGTGCTTGTATATCACAGCAGTGCCCTTTGCCTTTTTCTGTATTGGTATGTTCTTATTTCAATTACATGTCATAACAGAAAAATAAAAGATTAAAGCATAACTTTTGTCCCCTACCTCCATTCTGTTTTTACTACCTTTAGTCTTCATCTTTCTTTCATGTCACGTTTCTGTCGTCTTATGCAAAAATCTTTCCTTCTGGAGTAAGATTATATGAATGTTGCTTGAAATCATAGCCACTAGGGGAGTGAAAGTGTGTGGTATTTGTGTGTTTAAATATTTTTTAATAAAGCTAATTTGATTTTGTTTCATATATTAGGACATAATTATATAGGCTACCTCTTAATTTGCTTTTCTTTCTTAATTAGATATCTTCTCCCAGTAGTGAAATGGATTATCAAAGTCTGTTATCCTTTTGTAAGCTAAAAGGGAAGTCGGTCTCCACACCTGTGTCAGCCCAAATGACTTCCAAGTCTTGTTGCCAAGGGGAAAAAGAGACCGATGACCCAAAAAGCTGCAGAAAGAGAAGAGCCTTGGACTTCTTGAGTAGACTGCCTGTACCTCCACCTGTTAGTCCCATTTGTACATTCGTTTCTCCAGCTGCACAGAAGGCATTTCAGCCACCACGGAGTTGTGGCACCAAGCATGAAACACCTATGAAGAAAAAAGAATTGAATTCTCCTCAGATGACTCCACTTAAAAAATTTAATGACATTTCTCTTTTGGAAGGTGATTCCATAGCTGATGAAGAGCTTGCACTGATAAATACCCAAGCCCTTTTATCTGGTTCAGCAGGAGGAAATCCACTTACATCTATCAGTGAGCCCATACTGAAAAGGCCTTATACTACATCTGTGACCAAAGAACAAGAGAATTCCCCAGCCAGGACTGAAGAACAGGAGACTACCGTGCAAGACACAAATGCAATCAAAAACACATCTAAGAGACTGCAAAGGCGACAAAAGCCAAAATGATGATTATAAATTAGTTATTGACTCCGTCTTTACAGTTCGTAAAAGGTAAACAGTTTCAAACTGTACATCAGAATTTGCATAATAAGGAAGAGAAAGAAATAGTTTAAAAGTTTACCTGGGTGCTTGTATATCACAGCAGTGCCCTTTGCCTTTTTCTGTATTGGTATGTTCTTATTTCAATTACATGTCTTAAAACTGTTATCTGTATATTTATTAACTAATCAAGAAAATGTCCCTTAAAGCTTTATGACTGGGTTTGATCACTAAGTCCCCTATTTTACAAATAAAGTAAACACAACTGTTACAGATTGTGTCCTTATAACTAAAGGAAACTAGGTTTCTAAGTACAATTAATTTTGACTCACATAATTCCTTTGGTTTAATTCATAGTTTAGATTTGTTTTTAAGAGGTAACCCACCATGAACCAGTTTTCCTTAATGCACATGTTGGTTCTAATACCGTTTTTTCCTGATCAAAACAGGCAAGATGGTGTTTTCTTTTAATCAGTTTATCTTTTTTTTTTTTTTTATACCTTCAGTTCATCTTTAAATCAGCACAACTATAAGAAGAATAGGACCCTCAATGTTATGATTCCAGTGTAATCTGTAAAATTACACTATTTATTAAAAGTTCAAATGCTGGGCCTCCCTGGTGGTCCAGTGGGTAAAGAGTCCACCTTGCAGTGCAAGGGGCACCGGTTCGGTCCCTGGACCAGGAGGATCCCATGTGCTGCAGAGCGGCTGAACTGGTGTGTCCAATTACGAGCCAGCACTCTGGAGCTTATGTGCCCAAAGCCCTTGCTCTGCAACGAGAGAGGCCACTGAGATGGGAGGCCCACACATGCCAAAGAATAAAGGTCAATGAAAAATAAATCATGACTTAAACGCAAGAAAAAAGAAATTGGATGAATTCAAGAAATTGAAAAAAAAAGGTCAAATGCTTTAAATCAGAAACAGATTTTATAGTGTTAATTTGTTTTTGTTTTTTAACAAAATGATCATCTGGACAGCAACTTAAGAGAAAATCTTTCTCTCAGATTGTCACTGATTCTCCTTGCTTTATTTTTAGACCTATCAAAGAATTCAGCAAGCAGTCCCTTTAAAGCCTAGTTTTCTCTAACCACCAAAGCAAATGAGAACTATTCAATTTAAGATTGTATTCTCATTTATTGTCCTAATGGAGAAGAGAGAGAAAGTAGTTCAAACAGGGGCTAACAGCATGAAGAATCAGGTGTTTTAGTATGTCTTATATTTATATAAAATATCATGAGATGAAAGCATTATAAACATACTTGAAAGCCAAGAATAAATTCTTTTAAAAAGTAATTTCCTTCCTTCCATAACTGTGACCCATAGTTTTTCTCACTTCTGAAAATCATTAACATAATAGTCTTTTCTGCTATTTTTTGTAACTTAAGTGTTCTGCCAGTCTTGGTGATACGTTTGTTCGTTAAGACAATTTGGTCTTCATAATATAATCATTTTCCTACTGATCCACATTCTAGACCACGGAATAAAACGAGTCTCAGATGAACAGAAAGAATTATAAGAAGTTTAGCCTTTTTTTTTGATTCTTAGAAAAACTTAAGCTAGAACCTCCTCCTTTCTTCAACAGCATTTAGACTGCCCATTATGGAGACAACTAATGGACACACTGCTTTTAATAATTAGAAATAATATAGCCAAGGTATATGAACAAAATATGGAGCCTTAGTATATATGAATATTGTCCCCCCAAAGTGACAATGACACAAAAGTCAGCAAATGTACACTGCAGATAAGGGGTAAATGGTAAAAGCGAATCACGTTACTTCTTCAACAATCACTTATTGAGAGCATATTGTGTATATGCCAGCTCTATGAGTGATGCAAATAATACACGAAACAAATGGTGAGTGTTCAAAAATTATATAAATCAGGAGCCATGGGCGTTAAAAGAAAAAAAAAAAATCATTTCTAGGTGGGATAAATAAAGTTGGTAGCATTTTATCAATGATTTTAATACTCTCAAACAGGCAAATGTACCAGGAAACTTTTTCTGAGCTCTTCAAAAGCTCTGGATGTATAACCAAGAATATCTACAAAGTAGCCCAGCCCAGTCCAGCCCAGGTGAACCAGAAACTCTAAGCAGAGTCAGAAGTACCTCAGGAGGGCTTGAGTTCTGACCCTTCAGCTGCTCCTATGGAATCAAGCTCAGGAACTCCCATCTCGACTTGGCCACTTCTCACCTCTACTAGCCAAAATGAGTCAAGCCATCCAGACTGACCTAGAAAATTCTGCAGTGACCACACTGACTACGATTACCCAGGACTACCTGGGTCTGGAAAATAGGAGTATTCTTAGGTGGAGTATCAGAGTATTCTTAGGTGGATTATTAGATTATTATGCGTTGAGCTGGGACACACAGAATTGAGCCAAATTATACCTCAGATTCATTCAAATTCACTCAACTTAAGTTTTGTGGGGCAAACTTTGCTACTCAGAGGAGACAGTTTAAATGTTACTGAAGGAAAAAAAAATGACAGATCATGGCTGGCAGTCATCAGGATGTTGAGCAGATTTCAATAGTATGAGATAGTGGAATACTAAAGTAACATAGTCTTTCTAATATAGAGAGATCAAACAGTTTATATACATAAGTAAAATATAAAGTTGTTTTTGTCTTTACCTCTGTGTCCTCTATTCATGAAAGAAGATGGGGAAATATATTATAGAAAAACTAGTTCTTAATATGGTAGGATTCTGTGGAATTTATGGTAAATAAACTTTTTAAAATTTTAAGTGCCCCCCAAAATTAGATTCAATGACAAATCCATATAAAGCAATACCATGTATAATTTTTAATAACCATAAAAGCACCATTATAGAGAACACTTAAAGCTTCACAAAACATTAGAAAGAAGTTGTTGGCCAACAAGAAATAGAACATATATCCTCCAAGTCTTTTCCGTGGTCTCGCACCAAATTAATCTAATTCCCATCCATTAAGATTTGATCTGGATTCATACATTCAGTATTAGTGTAGGAGCTGTGGTAGAACTTTGTCTTAATGCCTCACAAAACACCAAGACACCCTGGGATGCTTCATTCCTTGTACGCCCAAAACAGAGCTGCCAACTGGTTATACACGTTTATAGGCATAATTTTTAAAAACTGCTGAACTATTCTTCTTAAAAACTGGTGTTTTATAAAGGCAGGCTTGATTTATTTACACTGTTAGCTCAACAGCCAGAAGTTACACAGGTTTAACCCTGTTGGATAAAGTGGTAGTTAAAATAGAAGATGTGACTTGAAACGATGACATCGATTTTCCTCAGTAGCTTGTATCACTATTAAGATTTTAACAGACATTTCTAACAATGACACATTGCTAAGATAAAGGGATAATTTCCCCAAGGGTCTACTTTGAAAGGCAACATTCCCTTTGGTGTGGACTTTCTAGCATCTTCAACTTGAAGGAAAACCAGTGTCATCATGGCAGTCACGCCTCTCACATTTTTGGATACACAGATGATCAAAAGTAGCAACGGCACTGAAAAATGCTTCCTGCCTCCTACTTCTCCCCCCGCCTTTCCTACTTTACTGATGTTCATCTCAAACTTCCTGAAAAAACAGACTGCTTCAGAGAAAGTGGTACTGAAGCTTTATATTATAAACACTTCATTTCATTAATGAGCCTGTGTGGCTAATTACGTTCTTGGGTATGGTCTCAGGTCTCAGTTTCGAATTAATTCTTTCCCTAGAGAAAGGGACTTTGTTAAACAAATTGGCAGAATTGCCAGCATCAGACAATGCACACAGGATCACGTTAACAAATACTTGTTGAAGAGGCAGGAAATGACTTCTGCTCAGAAGCAGGTTTTTCTATTTACGCTGGAATTAAAGCTCTGAATGTAACCGGAGAATACATACCAAAAATTGAAGTAAAAACTGATTGAGGAAAATTCTGAATGCCTGTAAGAGAGGCCTCTAGTAACCATGGTGACAACCACCCCTTCTGTTAAAGAAGTGTTCGTTGGTGAAGCCGCCATGCGCCCTCCGGTTTGGGAACTCCACATAGGTGTTCCAGTACCCTGCACCGTTGGAAGGAGATGCATTATTCCTGTCCTGGTTTCTGTTCGCTCTGCTCGGTTTTTCGGCATGCAGCACACTGTAAAAGGTAACATCATGTTCATACCGTTCTTTCATTCGGTGTATTTTCTCTCTTGGGACTCCATGAATGTTTCTTCTATGTGGGGAAGAAAAATGCAAACGTTTAATTAAGACAGCATATCAAAATGAGTTACTTATATTTTACAAGTGCTATATTATTACATAGATATGTACTCACTAGTCTCAGGATAGAACTCTGACAAAAGCAAAACATCGTGTTAAGCAGTTATCTTTGGGGATCAATGTCTGTTTTTCATGCTGTTCTGCACACCCACTAACTACCCTGAGGCTAACAGCTAAATCTTCAAAACACACTCTGCTTCTGGAGATCTCAATTCTGAGTTTCAAAACATAAAACAGCATCATGAAATCTTCTCCTTATGTATTTGCCAACATAATCACTTGTTAGTCCTAGGACCTCTAGATTCTTATTAAAACAACACTCTTTGATTCTAGTAGGCATGAGAATCAATTGGGGATATAGTTTGAAATGAGATTCCAACTATAGAATGGGGTCCATGAACTAGGCCTTTTTAAAATATTTAGTTACTGTTATTTATTTTTATTTTTTGGCTGTGGTGGGTCTTCATTGCTGCCGCACAGGGGCCTTCTGTAGCTGCAACAGCATTCAGTGTGGGCTTCTCACTGCAGGGCCTTCTCGGGTTGCAGAGCACAGGCTCTAGGTGAGTGGGTTTAGTAGTTGCAGCATGTGGGCTCAGGAGTTGTGGATCCCAGGCTCTAGAGCACAGGTTCAGTGGCTGTGATGCACATGCTTAGTGCTCTGCAGCCTGTAGGATCCTCCTGGACCAGGGATCGAACCAGCATCCCTTGCACTGCAAGGTGGATTCTCAACCACTGGACCACCAAAGAAGTCCCATGAACTAGGTGTTTAATAATCACCTCAGGTAATTCTGAGAGAGGTGGGTCAAAGATCCCTTTGGAAACACTATCTGTAACCATGAGATGAACTAGACTTACTCCTAAAAAGTAAATTCTGGCCTCACTGATTACTTTAACTCATTGACATTATCAAATAGCACAAACATTGAGTTATCAGAACCCATGCATTCAATCCACAAGTTAGTATTATTTGAACATTTATTGCTTTACAAACTAGAAGCAGCATCGAGACCATAAATGAACCACAGATTGTTCAACATCTAAAGGTCTTTGCTTGGCCTAAGTGCAAAAACACCACTCACAAGTGCAGTCTCATGCAGAGGAAAGTGGTTTTCAATGTTCATTAATGAAGAAGCATTTTAGTAGAATGTTAAACATGTCCTTTTCAAGGACCAAGTCCAAGCCAAGAGATTTAGCATTTAGCATTATATGAGAAAACTGACCCCAAACTAAAGTCTTTCACATTAATAATTCCAAAGTTATCAATTTCCAAGAATTACCATTTCTGGCCTGAAAACTACCAAGTCCATTTCCAGCCTGAAAAGATTTCTTTTGTTCGGTCTGAAATACCTGAAAATAGCAGGATACATAATGAGGAGCTTGAAAAACAAAGAAGTACCTTGCTAACTCTTGAACGTTGAATTTCCAGCGAGTGTCAGGTTCTCGGAATATAACTTCATAGTTATTTTCAAGTGCCTGATTTTTCAAAAGTACATAAAACATTGAAGACATGGTATGTATGTTTGGGAATGTTTATGCTGCCATTTCACATTTACTACAAATCTTTTTCTAACATTCTTTTTGTTTAACCAGTATTTCAGTGCCTCAGTTTACGTTCACAAATACAGTTGGTACACCTTCAATACTTAGCCACTCTCAGATTATATTAAGGTTGTCAATGATAAATTTTGAATAATTCTATCTACTATATTGGAAAATGACAAAAGTTCTTTGTTTTGAATATTTAAAAAATAGGTAGTTGAACTAGTTTTACATTCCCTGTCCACAGGAATGAGCAATGAGCTCCAGTGCTTTTCCCAAATCCCACATGTGTGATTATCATAGATTCACTGCTGTCAAATGCCTTGGCCTAGTCCTCACACACCTTGGCTTACAAAGTTAGAGTGCCAGAGACACACAGCTTGGGAAATAAAAATGATTTCTGTATACTTCACACATTCTTCTCTCCAAAAAGCAGCTCTCCTATCTATGAAACAGAGTTTGGCTCAATTCACCAGGCTGCATTCCCTTGAGTTTAGAAAACGGTTACCATTTCCACAGAAACATCAAACATTTTTTCCATGAATTAACTACTACTTTTTCTGTTAGGACTACTGTTTACTGTGCTATAAAATACAGAATGAAAAGGGCTAAGTAAGGGGATTTCCTCTTCTTTAGATGGATACTTCTAATTTGGGAAGGATATCAAGTATCACACATGGGAAAATATCTAATGTCTATGTCTTAGTAGTAGCTGTGGATGAATGGGAAAGATTGTGCATGTCCAGAAATTAGAAAATAAATAGTGAAATGACTTCCCTTAAGCCACTCTCAGGCACACCCTGCCCTGTGGTTCTGAGTTGTGCCTTAATTAACTTGACTCTTTGTGCCCCTGTTCATTTGTCTCCTGAGTGGATGCTTGATCCATGAACTGAAGTAACCATAAAGCTGATGCTCATTCTTTCCTACATGTGCCAATGTCCCACAGTCTGGGCCTACACAAAACTGAGGAGAACAGTTAGACAAGAGCACACCTGTATGTAAGCTCCTCTGTACAAAAATTTTTTTTTATAATTTTTTATTTATTTATCTTTTGGAGGGTGGGGAGGGAGGGGGATGGGCGGGCCACTTCCACTGGTCTTTCATTTCTCCATTTTCATCCGTCTTTGTTCTTTGGCTCCTGTGGGCCTCCCATCGCGGTGGCGTCTGTCGTTTCTGAGCGCCGGCTCTGGGCACATGCGCTCCAGAGCTCTGGCTCGGTAATTGGACACATGGGTCCAGCTGCTCCGCAGCACGTGGGATCTTCCCAGGCCAGGGATTGAACCAGCGCCCCTTGCACTGCAAGGCAGTGTCTTTACCCACTGGACCACCAGGGGAAGCCCTGTCCAAAACTTAAAAAGAGGCTTAAAAACAGGTTGCCACAAGCCCAGTGTTAGGGACATTCACTTTACAATTAGTCAAGTAGGGAGAATACTCAGCTCTCTTCCTCCTGCCTCTGTATGTTTCTGTATCTTTTCTCCCTTCTACACTCAATAAGGAATGAAAACTTATTAGCACAAAAGATAAAATACGTCTGAAAAACAGGTCAGACATATTTCATAAATAAAGAAAAAATGGGCACCTTGCTTTATTCATCTGACTGTTTGGACAGCAGACAGCTAAGCTGTTACTTTTATATGTGTATTTACAGTTGTATTTTAATATCTTAGTAGGTTTCCAGGGTGAATCCTGAATCTGACTTTAAACTAAGAAATGCGTGGCCCTGGAACTTCCCTGCAGCTGCAGCACCGCCCCTCCCAAGTTCGGAAGTCCCCGGCGTGGCAGAGACAGCACTGTCTGTCCTACCAACAGCATCTCCAGCTCTAGAGGAGGCACCGCTGAGGCCCCGCTTCTGGCAGGCTTCAGCGGATGCTCCTGTGGATGCCTTCCCCTAGGAAAACAACCGAGACAGAAACACTGTCAAGAATTCAGACCAAGGGCTATTTTAAAATTGTACCCTGAGGGCAGCATTACCATCTTGGCAAATTTCAGCCACAGAACAGCAGAGAAACACTAAAATAAAACCTCTTTACCTGATCCCTGAGAGAACAACTATTCAAGAACACGAGCTCACTGAAGATCAGAAAAGGAAGAAAGAGCGAATGTTTCAACTTGCTCACAAAATGTCCAGAACTGAAAATTCAGAATGATACTTCTTCCTACCATGACTGCATAGGGCTTCATTTCCCAGGCGTGGAGGTTGGTATTATCAATAATAATGGGGGATATGCCATTCCTCATTGCTTTTCTTGCTGCAACACAATGTTATATAACAGTGAACAACATGCAACAATCAGAGAAAGGTGAGCGTACTCCATATTTTGCTATTTTTATTACAGGATGTCCTCATTCCACAACTTTAATACCACCTATTTCAGAACCCATTATCAATAATTTTCTTTTTCCTGGAATCTAAGGGAGGTTACACTCTGGCATTCTGTTTGGGGGGAAAAATGGCAGAACTTTAGATTAAGCTGTTTCCGTAAATTTTTTTCTTTTTGCTGGAGCTACAATCTATGTGCACAAGAGGATTTCCCAGGAGCTTGGAAGGGAATTTGTCACCTCTTTTCTGGTTCCACTCATGAGCTTCCTCCAGGAAATCAGGATTGAACTCATAGGCACCATCTTCCCTGAAGAAAAAGTCGTCCGTGCTGAAAATCAGGGCTCTGGGAAAGTCGTGTTGCAACTGTCTGGAAAGTGGGGAAACGAGATTATTTTATGACTATGCAGTTTTCACCATGTAAATCATTTCCTTCCGTCTCTAATATTTAGCAGTTTGTAACTGTGAGAACACCAGGTCTGAGCTGTTGTAATACATTTTAAAGAGAGATGCTTAGTCTCTCTAGAAGGTATCATTCCTTCACAGGGGTAAGGAGAAGGCTGAGAGCGGACTGTGCGTTCTTTAAACTAACAAGTGCTGGTCACCACTACTGACTTCTATAGCTATCAGGGTGGAGGCCAGATAAAACTCTGGAGGCCATTCTGTAGGAGTGACGAGAGTCTTTGTTGTGGGCACAGCCCTCATTGACAGTCTTCTGTGATGCACCACTGCCCATGCCTCCCTGCTGTGGCCCCTTCCTTCACCAGTCCTGGTCCCCTCACCTTGGAGCTCTGTTCTCCATAAGGACCCATGTGAGACACTGGTTCTGCCTGAGGTATGAAATGTAGATAAAAGAGATGTGTGCTACCCCTATCAGGTAACATTTTAGCAGTGACCTAAACCAAATTCTAAAACTAGCAGGAGAAGAAGAAAAATGCAGATTCCAACATTCCCCAGACCTTCCTAACCCTCTATCACTCTCTTTAAATATGGAAATATCACAGAAAAAGAAAAGCATCATGAAGTCCCTCTTTAAAGCAGAAAAATGCACATGAAACAACAATAAAAGAGAAAGGTGAGCGTACTCCATATTTTGCTATTTTTATTACAGGATGTCCTCATTCCACAACTTTAATACCACCTATTTCAGAACCCATTATCAATAATTTTCTTTTTCCTGGAACCTACGGGAGGTTACACTCTGGCATTCTGTTTGAGGGGAAAACATGGCAGAACTTTAGATTAAGCTGTTTCCGTAAATTTTTTTCTTTTTGCTGGAGCTACAATCTATGTGCACAAGAGGATTTCCCAGGAGCTTGGAAGGGAATTTGTCACCTCTTTTCTGGTTCCACTCATGAGCTTCCTCCAGGAAATCAGGATTGAACTCATAGGCACCATCTTCCCTGAAGAAAAAGTCGTCCGTGCTGAAAATCAGGGCTCTGGGAAAGTCGTGTTGCAACTGTCTGGAAAGTGGGGAAACGAGATTATTTTATGACTATGCAGTTTTCACCATGTAAATCATTTCCTTCCGTCTCTAATATTTAGCAGTTTGTAACTGTGAGAACACCAGGTCTGAGCTGTTGTAATACATTTTAAAGAGAGATGCTTAGTCTCTCTAGAAGGTATCATTCCTTCACAGGGGTAAGGAGAAGGCTGAGAGCGGACTGTGCGTTCTTTAAACTAACAAGTGCTGGTCACCACTACTGACTTCTATAGCTATCAGGGTGGAGGCCAGATAAAACTCTGGAGGCCATTCTGTAGGAGTGACGAGAGTCTTTGTTGTGGGCACAGCCCTCATTGACAGTCTTCTGTGATGCACCACTGCCCATGCCTCCCTGCTGTGGCCCCTTCCTTCACCAGTCCTGGTCCCCTCACCTTGGAGCTCTGTTCTCCATAAGGACCCATGTGAGACACTGGTTCTGCCTGAGGTATGAAATGTAGATAAAAGAGATGTGTGTGCTACCCCTATCAGGTAACATTTTAGCAGTGACCTAAACCAAATTCTAAAACTAGCAGGAGAAGAAGAAAAATGCAGATTCCAACATTCCCCAGACCTTCCTAACCCTCTATCACTCTCTTTAAATATGGAAATATCACAGAAAAAAGAAAAAGCATCATGAAGTCCCCTCTTTAAAGCAGAAAAAAAATGCACATGAAATTCTGCACAAAATAACTTCAAAGAGAAGAGGTTTCCACTTGAAATCCTTATTCAGACTTTTCTGGGGAGAAGATGGCTATCGTGCTAGATATAACGGGGTAAACCTCCGAGCCCCCTTTCCTCATCTGTAAAAATTGAGGATAACGTCATCCATCTTGCTAAGTGAGGGATGACGACCTAGTAGCTTGGGGAAGCATCTCTGGCAGCGCCTGACACAATGAGCAGATCTTTCTTGCCCTTCACCCTGCAGTACTCGCCAGTGCAATTCTAACTTCAAACAAATTCACCAGGTAAATAAGAGTCCATAACAAAATGGCCATACTCAGAATAAAAAGATATTTAAAAGTGGGAGGAAGGACTTCCCTGGTGGTCCAGTGGTTAAGAATCCACCGGCCAACACTGGGGACAAGGGTTCGATTCCTGGTCTGGGGAGATTTCAGAAGACACGGAGCAGCTAAGCCCATGCACCACGACGACTGAGCCAGCACGCCTAGAGCCCATGCTCCACAACAAGAGAAGCCACCACAGTGAGAAGCCTGTAAGCCACAACTAGAGAGTAGCCCTGCCTCACTGCAACTAGAGACAGGCAGCAACGAACACCCAGCAGGCAAAAATAAGTGAGACTTTAAAAAAAAAAGAGAGAGAGGAAAAAAATGTCCAAACATGACAAGGGCAGGAAATGTGACAAAACAAAACAAAACGGAACTATTCAACTTGGTTGGTCCTCCATCAAGAAGGATTCTCTTTCATCAGGAAAAAGCATGAGGGACTAAAACCACAGATTATGAGTAAAGACCTAAGCTGCTTGAAACACTTGGTTCAGTTCCTAATTCTTTCACTCTTGTCATGTGATTTCTCTTTCTGAGCTTCTGTTTTCCTGACAGAAAACTTGTAAAATAACACACTCTATTAAACAGACCTTCTAGTAAGGGTGAAATGAGGTGAGGTATGGAAGCAGATTCTAAAACTAGCAGGAGAAGAAGAAAAATGCAGATTCCAACATTCCCCAGACCTTCCTAACCCTCTATCACTCTCTTTAAATATGGAAATATCACAGAAAAAAGAAAAAGCATCATGAAGTCCCCTCTTTAAAGCAGAAAAAAAATGCACATGAAATTCTGCACAAAATAACTTCAAAGAGAAGAGGTTTCCACTTGAAATCCTTATTCAGACTTTTCTGGGGAGAAGATGGCTATCGTGCTAGATATAACGGGGTAAACCTCCGAGCCCCCTTTCCTCATCTGTAAAAATTGAGGATAACGTCATCCATCTTGCTAAGTGAGGGATGACGACCTAGTAGCTTGGGGAAGCATCTCTGGCAGCGCCTGACACAATGAGCAGATCTTTCTTGCCCTTCACCCTGCAGTACTCGCCAGTGCAATTCTAACTTCAAACAAATTCACCAGGTAAATAAGAGTCCATAACAAAATGGCCATACTCAGAATAAAAAGATATTTAAAAGTGGGAGGAAGGACTTCCCTGGTGGTCCAGTGGTTAAGAATCCACCGGCCAACACTGGGGACAAGGGTTCGATTCCTGGTCTGGGGAGATTTCAGAAGACACGGAGCAGCTAAGCCCATGCACCACGACGACTGAGCCAGCACGCCTAGAGCCCATGCTCCACAACAAGAGAAGCCACCACAGTGAGAAGCCTGTAAGCCACAACTAGAGAGTAGCCCTGCCTCACTGCAACTAGAGACAGGCAGCAACGAACACCCAGCAGGCAAAAATAAGTGAGACTTTAAAAAAAAAAGAGAGAGAGGAAAAAAATGTCCAAACATGACAAGGGCAGGAAATGTGACAAAACAAAACAAAACGGAACTATTCAACTTGGTTGGTCCTCCATCAAGAAGGATTCTCTTTCATCAGGAAAAAGCATGAGGGACTAAAACCACAGATTATGAGTAAAGACCTAAGCTGCTTGAAACACTTGGTTCAGTTCCTAATTCTTTCACTCTTGTCATGTGATTTCTCTTTCTGAGCTTCTGTTTTCCTGACAGAAAACTTGTAAAATAACACACTCTATTAAACAGACCTTCTAGTAAGGGTGAAATGAGGTGAGGTATGGGCAAACGTTTTTCAAGAGGTAAGGCACTTTACAAATGTAAGGTACTGTTACTTTATTAATAATAATAATGGGGGCTTCCCTGGTGGTCCAGTGGGTAAGGACACTGCCGTGCAGTGCAAGGAGCGCTGGTTCGATCCCTGGCCTGGGAAGATCCCACGTGCCGCAAAGTGGCCGGACCGATGTGTCCAATTACTGAGCCGGAGCTCTGGCGCGCATACGCCCAGAGCCGGTGCTCTGCAACAACAAAGATGGATGAAAATAGATAAATGAAAGACCAATAGAAGTGGCCCACCCGCCCCGTACCCTCCCCAACACCCCCCCCACACTCCAAAATAATAATAATGAAGCAAAGCTTCCCAACCAAAATTGTTTGCATGCCATTGTAGTAAAGTACACCAGAGTGTGTACATCCTGGGAGGGGTGGCAAAGAAAACGTGGTCATTTTAAATCCACCATAGATACAGAAACGGACACAAGAGACAAATATAAAGATTTGATGAAACAAGTTTGCGTAGTTTCTTTGTAAATGTCTTTCATTTGACTTTAAAGATACCCAAACTGAAAAGCCCAAAGCATAGATCCAAATGTTAACCTCCAGGGCAAACAATTATTATAAAGATACCTTAGAAGAAAACCTAAGGGCAACACTAAATGCATTTTCATGGTGCATGTTTTATATATGTAAATGTTTTACAGTTTTTAACTTATTTTCTTCAATATTATCTAGTCTAAATCATGGAAGTTTCATTCGGAGCTTAAATAATATTATATATCTTATTTTTCTAATCTTTTGTGTACAAGGTTAAGCAACTCCAAATACTAGTTCCAGAATTTTAAAATATCCCTTCTAAATCTGGTTTCATTTGTTTTCCTTTTGAGTCTGCCATTTACAGGTCTTGTTTTGTCATTTTCAGAAAGGAGTTTTTCTTTTCATAGACATAACCTTATCTCCTCTTTATGATTTATATTTTCTACTTGAAGTTAATACTCTCTACTGTTTCGTTTAAAAAAAAAAAAAAAGCTTTTTAAGGCATGTGTTCAATTCACATTTGATTTGAGTCCTATTTCCTTCTAGAAAGCAAACAAAAAACAGCAAATAAACTATTGCCCGGTTTGCAAAATTTTGCCTTAGAGTGAAAGTTAACTTGTTCAGGACCACTATGCAGCTAAACCATCGGCTCATCATTTCCTAAGACACATGTGACTAGAGCCTACAAGGTCCTCCTAACAGACAGGGAGGCAAAAATATGAGTGTTTTACAGCTTTACAACGCTAATGGAATTAGGGGGCGGGGGCGGAAGAAAGAGGGGTCTATGACCTTGCTGAGTGATCATTCCTTCAAAACTTGTTTTATCTTCACCTTTTAAACCAGCATTGGCCGTCAGAGTATATTTTGAATATGTAAGACAATAACTACTCTCCTAGCTAAATGAAGAACTTATTAAACAATCTTGAGAATCTCAAACTTAAGTGGAAGCAATAAATACCATTCCATCAGCTTCTGAAGTGATGAGCATAATGCCCCAGCTCCATCTTTCTTTACGGTGGTCAGAAGCCTCATGCATTAGGGAAATTCAGAGAATGAAAATAAAAAAGGGAAAAAATAGAAAGACAATTACATCCACATAATTTTCACCTCTGCAGCATCCTCCAAACTCACCTGAAACCACTGCTATGAGAGAAACTTAGGTTCTGGTCTTGATTTCATAACTTATCACCCTACCGTGTAACTCTTTTATTTAATAGTACAGAACCATGAGAACATATTTACATATCTATTAGTCACTCAACCACTCACTGACAAAGTTGAACGTTAGCATGTAATTCTGAGTTGTACCCTTCATTATGGGAATTTTCCAACATGCAGAACAGACATAATAAGATAATTGTTCCCCAGGTACCTACAGAGCAGCTTTAACAATCATCATCATATGGCCAGTTTTGCTTCATCTGCTTCATACTTCATTTCACCAAATATCTCATCAGTGTTCAAATTCCCCTGATTGCCTCAAAAACACATTCCTACAATTGGCCTGTTTGAATGAAGAGCTAAACAAAATTGCATTTGGTCCCCACAACCCTTAAGTCTCATTTATTTCATACTTTCCCTCTCCTTTTTATTTCCACCTAAACTTTTCCCCCACAACCTTTTATATTTAGAAAATGTTAAAACTTATAGAAGTGAGTTGAAAGAATACTATGAACACTCCTTACCCTCCACCTACAGTTAATATTTTGCCTCATTTATTTTACATACTTCACGTGTATTTTTTTTTCTCACATGTATTTTTGATGTACCATTTAAAAATAAGTCAGAGACATCATGACACTTTGCTCCTAAATGCTTTATCAACTATCTTCTATGAATAAGAACATCCTCGTACATAATCATATCACATTTTGAAAAAAATATGTATAAATTACAACATAAATATTATAAATGTATACTATACATAAATTATATTAATTTATACTGTAATTTGATATTATAGCTATTTATAATGCATGCATACTCAGCTGCTCAATTGTGTCTTTGTGACCCCATGGACTGTGAAATGAGCATAAAATCGATCTCAAACTTAAAAAAACCCGCTTCTGAAGTGATGAGCATAATGCCCCAGCTCCATCTTTCTTTACGGTGGTCAGAAGCCTCATGCATTAGGGAAATTCAGAGAATGAAAATAAAAAAGGGAAAAAATAGAAAGACAATTACATCCACATAATTTTCACCTCTGCAGCATCCTCCAAACTCACCTGAAACCACTGCTATGAGAGAAACTTAGGTTCTGGTCTTGATTTCATAACTTATCACCCTACCGTGTAACTCTTTTATTTAATAGTACAGAACCATGAGAACATATTTACATATCTATTAGTCACTCAACCACTCACTGACAAAGTTGAACGTTAGCATGTAATTCTGAGTTGTACCCTTCATTATGGGAATTTTCCAACATGCAGAACAGACATAATAAGATAATTGTTCCCCAGGTACCTACAGAGCAGCTTTAACAATCATCATCATATGGCCAGTTTTGCTTCATCTGCTTCATACTTCATTTCACCAAATATCTCATCAGTGTTCAAATTCCCCTGATTGCCTCAAAAACACATTCCTACAATTGGCCTGTTTGAATGAAGAGCTAAACAAAATTGCATTTGGTCCCCACAACCCTTAAGTCTCATTTATTTCATACTTTCCCTCTCCTTTTTATTTCCACCTAAACTTTTCCCCCACAACCTTTTATATTTAGAAAATGTTAAAACTTATAGAAGTGAGTTGAAAGAATACTATGAACACTCCTTACCCTCCACCTACAGTTAATATTTTGCCTCATTTATTTTACATACTTCACGTGTATTTTTTTTTCTCACATGTATTTTTGATGTACCATTTAAAAATAAGTCAGAGACATCATGACACTTTGCTCCTAAATGCTTTATCAACTATCTTCTATGAATAAGAACATCCTCGTACATAATCATATCACATTTTGAAAAAAATATGTATAAATTACAACATAAATATTATAAATGTATACTATACATAAATTATATTAATTTATACTGTAATTTGATATTATAGCTATTTATAATGCATGCATACTCAGCTGCTCAATTGTGTCTTTGTGACCCCATGGACTGTAGCCCACCATGCTGCTCTGGGATGGGATTTTCCAGGCAAAAATACTGGAATGAAAAAAAAAATACTAAAGTGGGCTGCCATTTCCTCCTCCAAGGGATCTTCCCAACCCAGGAACAGAACCCAGGTCTCCTGCACTGCAAGTGAATTCTTAACTTCTGAGCCACCAGAGAAGCTATTTATAATAGTGTTACTAGATTTTTTTAATTTAATATTTTAAAATTTCCTTCATGGTACCAATAATATCTTTCAGAGGCTCAAGTACTGCATTTAGTTATTAATGTCTCTGTAGTGTCAGGAAATAGCTACCCACTCCAGTATTCTTCCCTGGAAAATTCCATGCACAGAGGAGCCTGACAGGCTGCAGTCCTTCAGGTCACAGGGTTGGGCACAACTGAGCAACTAACACCAATGTCTATCTTCTTTTTTTAAATCTTTTTATTTATTTATTTTTAAATTTTAGCCTCTTTTATTGCTTTTTTTATTTTCATCCATCTTTATGAAAGTACAGAGGGAAGTAGAGGTGACGTCTGCATACCTGACTGCACGCAATGACTACCCTGCCAAGTGAATCACTGGGCTCACAGGGGAGTCAGCCAGCATTGCTTGCCTTGTGATACTACATCATGTAGGGGCTGGAGGCGGTGATAAAGCTAGAGATGCCATGTAATATCCTGTTTCCCAACAACCTCACCTCCAGCGGTCTTTACATTCATTGCTGATCTCTCCCAAATGAGTCACTGCACTGGCAACAGCAGAACACTGATTATCTCACGCAGTTTCTTCTATGTTTACTAGGGGACGCTGTCTGGAAAAGAAGAGCTCTCATTCTTCTTATCCTTTTTTTGGCTATTCTGGGTTTTCACTGCTGCCACAGGCTCTTCTCTAGTTGCAGGGAGTGGGGGCTACTCTCTAGTTGAGGTGAGCAGGCTTCTTAATGTGGTGACTTTTCTTGTGGCACTCGGGCTCTAAGACACACGGGCTCCGAAGTTGCAGCACATGGGCTCAACAGCTGTGGCTCCAAGGCTCTACGGCACAGGCTCAATAGTTGTTGCTCACCGGCTTAGGTGCTCTGCAGCATATGGGATCTTCCTGGCTCAGGGATCGAACTTGTGACCCTTTCAAGCTGGCTTCTATGTCTTGGTCTACACCAACCTTAAAAATATCACTTTTCTAATTAGCAAAGTAAAACGTATTCAAGGCAAAATATTTTGAAAAAGAAAACTGAAACGTAAGAGAGATTCCTATATTCCCCAACCTAAAAATAATTATTAATATTCTGATTACCTTTCCAAGAGATAGATTGGAATTTCTTTTTTATTCTTTTCATCTGATCTTTTGCTACATAAAAACAGAAACATAGAGCAGAGAATATCAACCTTTACCTTTTGGAAATAGGCTAACTGCTCTCTGTAGTGTCAGGAAATAGCTACCCACTCCAGTATTCTTCCCTGGAAAATTCCATGCACAGAGGAGCCTGACAGGCTGCAGTCCTTCAGGTCACAGGGTTGGGCACAACTGAGCAACTAACACCAATGTCTATCTTCTTTTTTTAAATCTTTTTATTTATTTATTTTTAAATTTTAGCCTCTTTTATTGCTTTTTTTATTTTCATCCATCTTTATGAAAGTACAGAGGGAAGTAGAGGTGACGTCTGCATACCTGACTGCACGCAATGACTACCCTGCCAAGTGAATCACTGGGCTCACAGGGGAGTCAGCCAGCATTGCTTGCCTTGTGATACTACATCATGTAGGGGCTGGAGGCGGTGATAAAGCTAGAGATGCCATGTAATATCCTGTTTCCCAACAACCTCACCTCCAGCGGTCTTTACATTCATTGCTGATCTCTCCCAAATGAGTCACTGCACTGGCAACAGCAGAACACTGATTATCTCACGCAGTTTCTTCTATGTTTACTAGGGGACGCTGTCTGGAAAAGAAGAGCTCTCATTCTTCTTATCCTTTTTTTGGCTATTCTGGGTTTTCACTGCTGCCACAGGCTCTTCTCTAGTTGCAGGGAGTGGGGGCTACTCTCTAGTTGAGGTGAGCAGGCTTCTTAATGTGGTGACTTTTCTTGTGGCACTCGGGCTCTAAGACACACGGGCTTCGAAGTTGCAGCACATGGGCTCAACAGCTGTGGCTCCAAGGCTCTACGGCACAGGCTCAATAGTTGTTGCTCACCGGCTTAGGTGCTCTGCAGCATATGGGATCTTCCTGGCTCAGGGATCGAACTTGTGACCCTTTCAAGCTGGCTTCTATGTCTTGGTCTACACCAACCTTAAAAATATCACTTTTCTAATTAGCAAAGTAAAACGTATTCAAGGCAAAATATTTTGAAAAAGAAAACTGAAACGTAAGAGAGATTCCTATATTCCCCAACCTAAAAATAATTATTAATATTCTGATTACCTTTCCAAGAGATAGATTGGAATTTCTTTTTTATTCTTTTCATCTGATCTTTTGCTACATAAAAACAGAAACATAGAGCAGAGAATATCAACCTCTTTTCACCAAGCTTATTCCCACAACAAGTATTTCCCATCTCATGAAATTGGCTCTATGCCATTTATTTATTTATTTATTTTGCTGTAAAAATATTTTCATTTATCAAGTGTGTTTCCCCAAGGGAAATGAATATTATATCAAAAATATCAACTTCTTCTCTATGCCATTATTTTGGGGGGGGGGGGGATGGGCGGGCCACTTCTATTGGTCTTTCATTTCTCTATTTTCATCCATCTTTATTCTTTGGCCCGTGTGGGCCTCCCATCGTGGTGGCCTCTGTTGTCACAGAGCACCGGCTCTGGGCGCATGCGCTCCAGAGCTGCGGCTCAGTAATTGGACACATCGGTCCAGCCGCTCCTCAGCACGTGGGATCTTCCCAGGCTGGGGATCGAACCGGTGCCCCTTGCACTGCAAGGCGGTGTCCTTACCCACTGGACCACCAGGGAAGCCCCTATGCCATTATTTTTAATGATTATGACATAGTTATTCATATGGATGTACCGTAATTTACTTAACCAATGCTCTGTGATTAGATATTTAGTTTGTCCCTAACTTCTTTGATTATCAGCAAGATTAAGTTATTTTTTCTTATGTGTGCTGGTCATCTAGAGATAATCTTTTGTGAACTGTATTTTCATGTACTTTGATTGTTGATTAAACCTCCTTATTGTAAGGTTTATGGCTTTTTAACTAAGTATGTAAAATCCTTATTAAGTACATCAATTTCTTTTTAATTTTGTTTATAATGAAGTGTAACATACAAGTCTGTTATGAAAGCGCTTCTTAGTCACATGAACTCATTGTTTATGTTCTACTGTCTTTGATAGTACATTGACAACAGTCTTTCCCAACCTGAGATTACATAAATATTCATCCATGTTCTATTACATTTCACTCCCCAATCCATCTAAAATTTCAGTTTTTATGTGGTTAAAACAGAATGAAAATGGATCCTTATTTTAAGATACCCACAAAAATCTGCAATGGATTAGACTTAAATCTAAGATCTGAAGCATAAAACTCCTAGAAGGAAGCATAGGGGAAAATCTTGACACTGTTCTCAGCAATGATTTTTTCAATATTATACCAAAAAGTACAAGCAAGAAAAACAAAAATTAGTAAGAGAGACTATATCAAGATGAAAAGCTTCTACACAGCAAAGGAAACAATCAACAAAATAAAAAGACAATCTACCAAATGCAAGAAAATACTTCCAGATGATACATCTGATAAGGAATTAATATCCAAAATATGTAAATACCTCATAGAACTTATTAGCAAAAAACAAACAAAACAATTAAAAAATGGGGCAGAGGATCTGAATAGACAGTTTTTCAAAGAATTACAAATGGCACACAGGTATACAAAATGGTACTCAATATCACGAATCATTAGGGAAATGCCAATCAAAACTCTAATGAGCTATCACCTCACACCTGTTAGAATGGCTATCATCAGGAAGACAAGAGATTAAAGTGTTGATGAGGATGTGCAGAAAAGAAAACCCCTATGCACAGCTAGAAGGAATGTAAATCACTGCAGCCTTCGTGAAAAATAGAATGGAGGTTTCTCAAAAAAATTAAAAATAGAATTACCGTAAATTCCATTAATCCCACTTCTGGTTATACCCAAAGGGAAATGAAAGCAGAATCTTGAAGTTATCTGCACATGCCTCATGCTTACTGATGCATTATTCACAATAGCCAAAATGTTAAAGTGTATGTCAATGGACAAATGGATAAATGTGGTACACATTAGATCCCCAGAACTTATTCCTTTTTTCTTTTAATTTTGGCCTCTTTTATTGTTTTTTTTCTTTCTGTTTATTTATTTTCATGCATCTTTATTCTTTGGCATGTGTGGGCCTCCCATCACAGTGGCCTCCCTTGTTGCAAAGCACCGGCTCTGGGCACATGCGCTCCAGAGTGCAGGATTGCAATTGGACACACTGGTCCAGCCACTCTGCAGCATGTGGGATCTTCCTGGGCCAGGGATCAAACTGGTGCACCCTGCACTTCAAGGCGGACTCTTTACCCACTGGACCACCAGGGAAGCCCTATTCCTTTTATAATTGGTAGTTGATATCCTTTGACTAACATATCTCACACTCTCAGCCCCTGGTAACCCCCCACTGTACTCTGTTCATGAGTTTTGACTTTTTCAGATTCCGCATATGAGTGAGGTCATATAGTATTTATCTTTCTCTGTCTGATTTGTTTCACTTAGCATAATGTCTGTAAGGTTCGTGGATGTTGTCACAAATGGAAGGATTTCCTTTTTTCTCATGGCTGAAAAGTATCCCATTGTATATGTGATCTAATACCCAGCATGGCAGTTATTATTAATACTGTATTATACATTCAAAAGTTGCTGAGTAGGTCTTAATATGTTCTCATCACACACACAAAAAAAAGACTAATTATGTGACCCAATGGAGGGGTTGGCTAAAACTACAGTGGTAACCATTTTTTCACCATAGAAGGGTATCAGGTATCAACACTCTATATACACCTTAAACTTACATAATGTGTCAGTTATACCTCAATAAACCTGGGGAGAAAAAGACCAGTGAGTGGCACACCTGGATTAAAATCAGGCTTCTGGCCTCAGAGATTTACACTAAACTACTGTGACTGAGTTTTATAAAATAAACCCCATTTATCCATTCAGAAAAGAAAACCCTATGCACAGCTAGAAGGAATGTAAATCACTGCAGCCTTCGTGAAAAATAGAATTTCTCAAAATTAAATAGAATTACCGAAATTCCATTAATCCCACTTCTGGTTATACCCAAAGGGAAATGAAAGCAGAATCTTGAAGTTATCTGCACATGCCTCATGCTTACTGATGCATTATTCACAATAGCCAAAATGTTAAAGTGTATGTCAATGGACAAATGGATAAATGTGGTACACATTAGATCCCCAGAACTTATTCCTTTTTTCTTTTAATTTTGGCCTCTTTTATTGTTTTTTTTCTTTCTGTTTATTTATTTTCATGCATCTTTATTCTTTGGCATGTGTGGGCCTCCCATCACAGTGGCCTCCCTTGTTGCAAAGCACCGGCTCTGGGCACATGCACTCCAGGGTGCAGGATTGCAATTGGACACACTGGTCCAGCCACTCTGCAGCATGTGGGATCTTCCTGGGCCAGGGATCAAACTGGTGCACCCTGCACTTCAAGGCGGACTCTTTACCCACTGGACCACCAGGGAAGCCCTATTCCTTTTATAATTGGTAGTTGATATCCTTTGACTAACATATCTCACACTCTCAGCCCCTGGTAACCCCCCACTGTACTCTGTTCATGAGTTTTGACTTTTTCAGATTCCGCATATGAGTGAGGTCATATAGTATTTATCTTTCTCTGTCTGATTTGTTTCACTTAGCATAATGTCTGTAAGGTTCGTGGATGTTGTCACAAATGGAAGGATTTCCTTTTTTCTCATGGCTGAAAAGTATCCCATTGTATATGTGATCTAATACCCAGCATGGCAGTTATTATTAATACTGTATTATACATTCAAAAGTTGCTGAGTAGGTCTTAATATGTTCTCATCACACACACAAAAAAAAGACTAATTATGTGACCCAATGGAGGGGTTGGCTAAAACTACAGTGGTAACCATTTTTTCACCATAGAAGGGTATCAGGTATCAACACTCTATATACACCTTAAACTTACATAATGTGTCAGTTATACCTCAATAAACCTGGGGAGAAAAAGACCAGTGAGTGGCACACCTGGATTAAAATCAGGCTTCTGGCCTCAGAGATTTACACTAAACTACTGTGACTGAGTTTTATAAAATAAACCCCATTTATCCTCTTTCTCTAGTGACAGTTGAGATTGCATTTTTCTGTATCATAAACAACTTCCAGTGAACATCACTGTGCCTATCTCCTTATGAATGTGTAGAACATCCCTGAGGGTATATCCTCAAGTGGAATAACTATGGAAACCTTTTTTTTTTTTTTTTTTCTTGAAAGAGTACAGCAGACGTTATTTAAAATCTCTTTCCTTCAGAAAAAGGGGAAAAAAAGTTCTGACAGAATATATGTTCCATGAAGGCAGGAATTTTTTTTTTTCTGAAGACGGATTTTTATCTTTTTTTGTTCACTGCTCTATTGTATATAAGACATAATTAATAGATATTTGCTGAGTGTATGAATGGTTCTAGGATGGTAAGTTTCTGTTGCCTTAATTATGCAAACTTTGTATGGGATGAGGAGAATCTGTGAGAACTTCTATTTGAATTTCACCAAAAACTCTGATTTATTCCCAAAGGAACTAGGAAGTGCTGGAGTCTAAGAACTCCACTTCAAGATGTTCCTGGAATCCTCCTAAAGGACTTCAAGCTGTGAGGCAGGATACAGGTTCAGTGACTCAACAACCTGAGAATGGGGAGGGAGCTGTACCTGTAAATGTCTTGGGCCTGCTGTGTCTGACTTTCTTGGTGCTGCCAACTGCTAAAGCAAGGTTGAGCCTTGCCTCTGAGTAGATGGAACTCAGCCATCACCAGCCCCATGGATGCCACCAAGCCACAGGGACTAAGGGCACTCCAGTGAGGAGTTCCCAGGCCGTCCACATGTCCAAAGCAAAGCATGTTTATGAGATCTGAAACCAGACTCCCAGTTAGCCATGGCTCCACTGTAGTTTCTTGCAGAAATTCCTCTTAGTATCTTGCATGTGAACAGCACCCTTTCAGAGAATTCACCAAGGCCACAGGTTTCTCCTGTGTTTATTTTGCTGATCAACTCAGCCATGCTCTGAAGACGACAAGGGATTGAAAGCACACCCACCTCAGCACTAACTTGTTTTTAGCTGCGTTTTCCCCAAATGTCATCAATCAGCTACAGACAACAGAACAGCGGCCATACAGGAAACCCATCTCTCTGAGCTCTTTTCCGACTGCCGCTTAAATGGAAAAGCAGCTGCATCTTTGATACTTATTTTTAAATCTCTTTTTAGGATAACTATTGGGTGAAGGAGAAGGTGCATCCAACATTTTCACATGTAAAACAGAGGAATGGTTTTCTTATGAACTGAATTAGAGATCTTTGTAGCATGTGGAACAACTGCCTCAATTTCTTTCTCCACCCACCGCTCATGTCTATTCTTCACAGTTTATTCATTCTTCTACATTTCTCTTTACATGAATAATCTCTGTTTTGGTTTTCTTACTTACTCAAGATCCATGTTGATCCTTAGTTACCAGCTCCTAGGAAGCCTCTGGCGTCAACATATTCACCAACTATTTAGGCCTACTATATGCCAGGCCTTCTTTTATGGACCAGAGAGAAGAAAGCTCCTGATCTCACGAAGCCTGCATCATATTTCATGAAGCTTAACCTTCTCATAAAAGAAATATATAATAAACAAGTATATGCTCAGTGGTGGCAAATACAAGGAAGAAGAGACAAACTACAGGGCAGAGAAGGCTGGAGAGGCGTTACTCTGAATGGCAGAGAAGGTCCCTCTCAGACCCCTTTCTCATCATATCCTTAAACAGTGAAGAACGCTGAAATATCCCAGATACACACTCTTACTTCAACTCCTTAATAACTGCCATAAGTGTACACATGTGTCCCTGTCCATGAACACTGCTGGTAAAGTAAAGCCACTTTGTGCATTATGAAATCCTGAATCTCAGAATCAAATGCATGATTTTCTCTGACCCTAATGTCTCACCTATAACATAAAAACATTTCATATTAAGATTATTGTAAAGATCCAGTAGGACCGTGTATATAAAGTGCCTGAATACAGTCGATACTCAGTAAATTTGGGCTTTCTTTTCTGTCCCCATTACTCCTGTTCCCTTTCCCAGGCTCTTACCTTGATCCAAACAGCCAGCCTTCTCCCCAAGTCGAGCCCACAATGCAACGGCGGAGCTTTATGAAGGAACACTCAGACATGTGACTAGTTTTCCTCTTATGATACTATATCCTCAATCTCATAGAGCCTAGTTGTCTTTAGATAACCTGGATAATATTGGTTCCTCTAGATCTGAATGGGCCTACCACAGTGCCATTACGTAAAGAAGAGTTTGTTGAAACGCCAGGAAAGAACTAAGGTACTAGGTTGTGTTATGTTACAAACATGCTTTCATATGAGCAAATAAGGAAGAAACTTGAGATACGCCTGGGAGTTAGGTGATGACTACACTATCCGTCCCAACACATCACAGTCAGGATAAATATGAATACTTAATCTCATCAATACTGACAAGTAATAACATGGGCCTCCTTACCCTGACAGTTGAAATCCAGATAAATGAAGTTCTTTTAACAGGGTCTTTACATGTCTTTTCATTACACAAGAGATTGAAACCAACCTCATTATGCTTTGACCAGGTTACTCTCAGTAGCTTCTTCCTTTATTGAAGAAGAAAAAGGTCTAGTTAGAAATAAGGGGAATCTATCCCTATGACCTTGATTAAGATATATAACTTCTTGCAATAATGCCATTTGCAGCAACATGGACAGACCTAGGGATTATCATACTAAGAAAAGTAATTCAGAAACAGAAAGACAAATACCAAATGTTATCACTTACACGTGGAATCTAAAATATGATGCAAATCAACATATCCTTAAACAGTGAAGAACGCTGAAATATCCCAGATACACACTCTTACTTCAACTCCTTAATAACTGCCATAAGTGTACACATGTGTCCCTGTCCATGAACACTGCTGGTAAAGTAAAGCCACTTTGTGCATTATGAAATCCTGAATCTCAGAATCAAATGCATGATTTTCTCTGACCCTAATGTCTCACCTATAACATAAAAACATTTCATATTAAGATTATTGTAAAGATCCAGTAGGACCGTGTATATAAAGTGCCTGAATACAGTCGATACTCAGTAAATTTGGGCTTTCTTTTCTGTCCCCATTACTCCTGTTCCCTTTCCCAGGCTCTTACCTTGATCCAAACAGCCAGCCTTCTCCCCAAGTCGAGCCCACAATGCAACGGCGGAGCTTTATGAAGGAACACTCAGACATGTGACTAGTTTTCCTCTTATGATACTATATCCTCAATCTCATAGAGCCTAGTTGTCTTTAGATAACCTGGATAATATTGGTTCCTCTAGATCTGAATGGGCCTACCACAGTGCCATTACGTAAAGAAGAGTTTGTTGAAACGCCAGGAAAGAACTAAGGTACTAGGTTGTGTTATGTTACAAACATGCTTTCATATGAGCAAATAAGGAAGAAACTTGAGATACGCCTGGGAGTTAGGTGATGACTACACTATCCGTCCCAACACATCACAGTCAGGATAAATATGAATACTTAATCTCATCAATACTGACAAGTAATAACATGGGCCTCCTTACCCTGACAGTTGAAATCCAGATAAATGAAGTTCTTTTAACAGGGTCTTTACATGTCTTTTCATTACACAAGAGATTGAAACCAACCTCATTATGCTTTGACCAGGTTACTCTCAGTAGCTTCTTCCTTTATTGAAGAAGAAAAAGGTCTAGTTAGAAATAAGGGGAATCTATCCCTATGACCTTGATTAAGATATATAACTTCTTGCAATAATGCCATTTGCAGCAACATGGACAGACCTAGGGATTATCATACTAAGAAAAGTAATTCAGAAACAGAAAGACAAATACCAAATGTTATCACTTACACGTGGAATCTAAAATATGATGCAAATCAACATATCTAGGAAATGAAGCCAGACTCACAGATATAGAGAAGAAACGTGTAGTTGCCAACGTGGAAAGGGGGTAAAAGAGGGAAGGAATGGGAGTCTGGGACTGGCAGAGGCAAATTATTATATATAGGATGGATAAACAACAAGGCTCTACACAGAGAACTATATTCAATATTCTGTGACAAACCATAATGGAACATATTATTAAAAAGACTATGTCTAGATAGATAGATATGAATCACTTTGCTGCACAGAAAAAATTAACACAACATTGTAAATCAAACCACACTTCATTTTTTTACAGAGATATATAACTTCTTATAGAGTTCAGTGTCTCAGGCTTGGACTAAATGAACCCTGCGGGAACCTCCAGATCCTTTCCAGAGACTTCCTTATGAGAACATCCTTCCTCTTTCATTTCTTTCTCTTCTTCTACTGTCTAACCATCACCACACCCGTGACAAGCTATTGTCTCAATTCAGTAGGGTCTTCTCTCAACACGTTCACAGCTCCAGGACTACAGTGGTGGGGATTCTCTTATGTTAACCTCCTAATAGATGACTGTGACTATACACTGTACTGTGTTCTTACTTCCTGTGAACAGAGGTAGCATATATAGTCCTCATTCATCCTAACCTCCAGAAAGGTCGCTCTGTGCAAGGACTCTCAGCACTGGGCAAAGAAGATTCAGGGCCCACCTTGGGAAACATCACTGAAAATATAAAAAGTTAGTAGCTTCTCCAAGTAAATCTGAGTGGCTAAAAATCTGAGATGTCACCTGCCTGATATTCTTATTTTCATACAGACAGATCTGGAACACTGCAAATTTTGTATACTGACCTTGCTTTTACTTATGAAAAGTCCTAAAATGAAAACCACCATGGTCCAGAATACTGTGAAGCCAGCATGCTCTGGGGTCTAATTACTTACTACTTAGTCAATCTAAGTCATTCCCTCTTCTCACCGCTTCCTATATATATATATTTTTTTTTTTAACGTGTTGGCTCTTAAAATTTCTGTCCAGAAGTGACATGTATCACTTTGACTCTTTTTTTTTTTAAATTTTGGTCTCTTTTACTGATTTTTTATTTATTTATTTTCATCCATCTTTATTTTTCAACCTGTGTGAGTCTCCCATTGCAGCGGCCTCTCTCGTTGCAGAGCACCAGCTCTGGGCACATGTGCTCCAGAGCTCAGGCTCGTAACTAGACACACTGGTCCAGCCGCTCTACGGCAAGTGGAATCTTCCCGGGCCAGGGATCGAGCTGGTGTCCCTCTGCACTGCAAGGCGGACTCTTTACCCACTGGACCACCAGGAAAGCCCATCACTGCTTCCCATGGTTTTTTTAATTTTTTTTGAAACATTTATTTATTTATTTATTTTGGCAGGGGTGGGGAGGGAGGGGGTTGGGCAGGCCACTTCCACTGGTCTTTCATTTGTCTAGTTTCATCCATCTTTGTTCTTTGGCCCGTGTGGGCCTCCCATCACAGTGGCATCTGTTGTCGCAGAGCACTGGCTCTGGGCGCATGTGCTCCAGAGCTCCGGCTCGGTAATTGGACACATTGGTCCAGCCGTTCTGCGGCAGGTGGGATCTTCCCAGGCCAGGGATCGAACCGGGGTCCTTTGCACTGCAAGGCAGTGTCCTTACCCACAGGACCACCAGGGAAGCCCCCCCCATGTTTTTTTAAAAAACTGCATTTGGTTGTAAGGTATACCTCTGTCCCCATCTCTGTCCCATCACATCAGGAAAGCATCCTTTTACCTCCTTGGAATGCTCTAGTGCCAAGAAATAATTAAAACATATTTCTAAAAAATAAAAACAAAAACACTATTCCTCTTGATGGAAAATTCCACGTCGTCCACACATATGAATAAGGAGAAAAGACAGCTGTCAGTGAGCACCCTTTGAGCCTCTGGAATCAATGTCACAAACATTTGTCACAATGTCATTTTTGATGGTGCCAAAACAAACTAGCACATTGTAAAGGATGTAGGTCCTAAAGCATGGTCCCTAGACTTTGCTCTGACTGATAAGTAGAAAAAAAAAAATTGCAGGGACCGACTTAAAGTTGGCAACTTTTCACTTTTTGAACAAGGCCATTAAAAAAAACAAAAAGGTAGGGCTTCCCTGGTGGTCCAGTAACAGTCCGCCTTGCAGTGCAAGGGGCACCAGTTCTGATCCCTGACCACATACTGTGGAGCAACTGGACCGGTGTGTCTAATTATGAGCCAGCGCTTTGGAGCGCATGCACCCAGAACAGGCGGTCTGCAGTGAGAGAGGCCACTTCAATGGGAGACCCACACAGGCCAACGAGTAAGCATGAATGAAAATAAATAAATAAAAAACAATAAAAGAGGTCAAAATTCAAAATAAAAAAGACTATTCTTACACTATTTCCATTTCATTTCAAAAAGATATTTTAGTTGTATATCCATGTAAGGGAATATTATTCAGTCACAAAGTAATCAGATTCTGACACACAGATAAACCCCAAAAGCATTAAGCTAAGTGAAGTAAGTCAGACACAAGGGGACAAATATCACATGGTTCCCCTTACACGGGTGATCTAGTAGTCAAATGCAAAGAAGCAGATCAGAGGTTACCAGGGGCTGAGGGAGCCGCATTTCTTAATGGGTACAGAGACTCTGTGGTGATAATTTTTTTTTATATAAAAGATAGTAGTGATGACTGCCTATCACATAATTAATAGCACTGAATTGAACTCTTAAAAACTGTTAAAATGTCCTCAGGTGGCTTCCCTGGTAGCTCAGTGGTGAAGAGTTCACCTGCCAATGCATAAGACACGGGTTCAATCCTTGAGCCGGGAGGATCCCACATGCTGCAGAGCAACTAAGTCCATGACCCACAACTATGGAGCCCATGTGCCACAACTAATGAAGCCCGTGTGCCCTAGAGCCTGAGTGCCACAACAAGAGAAGTCACTGCCACAAGAAGCCTGCTCACCTCAGGCTTCAGGCTAGAGAGTAGACCCACTCCCTGCAACTAGAGAAGAGCCTGTGGCAGCACTGAAAACCCAGAATAGCCAAAAATAACTAAGTAAATGAAGTTTAAAAAGAAAATGTCCTCAGAGTGGGGACATTACAGGCACGCACACACACAGAAGAAAGCATAAACAGACGTCCACAGATGTTTTCATTGAAGTTGGAGGAAAGAACAGGTGCAGAACAAACTAGCACTGATGTAGGTCCTAAAGCATGGTCCCTAGACTTTGCTCTGACTGATAAGTAGAAAAAAAAAAATTGCAGGGACCGACTTAAAGTTGGCAACTTTTCACTTTTTGAACAAGGCCATTAAAAAAAACAAAAAGGTAGGGCTTCCCTGGTGGTCCAGTAACAGTCCGCCTTGCAGTGCAAGGGGCACCAGTTCTGATCCCTGACCACATACTGTGGAGCAACTGGACCGGTGTGTCTAATTATGAGCCAGCGCTTTGGAGCGCATGCACCCAGAACAGGCGGTCTGCAGTGAGAGAGGCCACTTCAATGGGAGACCCACACAGGCCAACGAGTAAGCATGAATGAAAATAAATAAATAAAAAACAATAAAAGAGGTCAAAATTCAAAATAAAAAAAAAGACTATTCTTACACTATTTCCATTTCATTTCAAAAAGATATTTTAGTTGTATATCCATGTAAGGGAATATTATTCAGTCACAAAGTAATCAGATTCTGACACACAGATAAACCCCAAAAGCATTAAGCTAAGTGAAGTAAGTCAGACACAAGGGGACAAATATCACATGGTTCCCCTTACACGGGTGATCTAGTAGTCAAATGCAAAGAAGCAGATCAGAGGTTACCAGGGGCTGAGGGGAGCCGCATTTCTTAATGGGTACAGAGACTCTGTGGTGATAATTTTTTTTTATATAAAAGATAGTAGTGATGACTGCCTATCACATAATTAATAGCACTGAATTGAACTCTTAAAAACTGTTAAAATGTCCTCAGGTGGCTTCCCTGGTAGCTCAGTGGTGAAGAGTTCACCTGCCAATGCATAAGACACGGGTTCAATCCTTGAGCCGGGAGGATCCCACATGCTGCAGAGCAACTAAGTCCATGACCCACAACTATGGAGCCCATGTGCCACAACTAATGAAGCCCGTGTGCCCTAGAGCCTGAGTGCCACAACAAGAGAAGTCACTGCCACAAGAAGCCTGCTCACCTCAGGCTTCAGGCTAGAGAGTAGACCCACTCCCTGCAACTAGAGAAGAGCCTGTGGCAGCACTGAAAACCCAGAATAGCCAAAAATAACTAAGTAAATGAAGTTTAAAAAGAAAATGTCCTCAGAGTGGGGACATTACAGGCACGCACACACACAGAAGAAAGCATAAACAGACGTCCACAGATGTTTTCATTGAAGTTGGAGGAAAGAACAGGTGCAGAACCAAATGAGTGTCAGTTCAGCTGTGGAAACAGAAATAGGTCTGGATCACCTGCTGGCAGTAAAAGGACTGGAATTCTCTTTTCTTTAATTTTTTATTCTTGGAATTCTCTTTTCTAACTCCTTTATGCAGCTGTCAACACTCTCCATGGTCTGGCCCCGGGTTTGCCTAACCAACACACTCATTAATATGAACAATTCAGTGCAGTCAAGCCATGCTGCTCATGTGCCTAGAACACCCAGTTCTTTCCCAACTCCAACTCCTTATTCATGATGCTAATAATTTTCCTCCATTCAGTCACATCCTCCTGGTCTTCAAGGCTAGCTTGAGAATCGTAGAGACTAGCTCTTCCCTAATTAACCTATCTTTGTAACCATCCTCATGACTCCCCCTTCCTTGATCATCCCCAGCACAGTAGAAGCTGTATCTCATGAGACTTTACTTACCCACAGCAGTGTGCTGGGTACTGTCTTCCATTTGTTAGTCTTGTGTAGGCTCCTTCTCTTGCTAAGCAAGTGTTAATAGTCTTGTAAGTACTTAGCAAATACTACTATTGTTGACAAGTGAATAGCTGGTATTTATATAGCCTACACATTCTACGGTGCTTTCACATTCATAAGTCACAGGCTCACTGTTTACCACAGTATCTTAAATCCTCACAATAAACTTACTAATGGAATACTAGCTCCATTTTAATGAAAAAGAATCTGAGGTGTTCAATCAAATGACCTATAATAGTTCACATGCTAATAAAATTTAACAGCACTTGATAATTAAACAATTAATGGCACTAAGTAATTAAATCACTCTCTGTACAGATTAAGAATCTTCCTGGTATATTCAAGCAAGAACAACCCTACAAAGTGTGAAAACAAACAAGTGAAAAGTGTAGAAATCTAACACTGATTTGGGAGACCAGACATTGCCTAATTTCAAAAGCATTTTTATTTTTTTAATCAAATGAGAAATGAAAGTTAAGCAGAAAAAATAAAAGATGAACCTGCATTTGTAAAAACATCTCCAATTTTTAAAAAACCTTTATTTTTTTGATCCAAGAAATACATGCTTATTGTAGAAAATTTGGAAAATATATAGAATAATGAAAATATGAATTTCCCAGAATCTAACAATACATACAGCTTTTAATACTTTCTTACCCACGTGCATTTTTCTTTTAAACAATTTACAGTTCTCCTTCTCTCCCCACAAAATCATGGGGAAGGCAGCTCCTTGAGGTCACAGCCTGTGACATCCACCGCAACCTCACTGCAGGCCTCTCTCCTTGCTGAGGTGTGGAATGTATTCTCCTTGACTTTTCTGAGTTCATGTAAATGCACAACCCACCCCAAAGCCGGAACAAAGATCTGTAGAACTGCCTGTGCCCAGCCTATCAGAGGACTCACGATGTCCACTTCCTGCTGCCTCCTTCACTTCAGAGTCAGGCTTCTCCCCAGGAACATCAGGAGGATGATCTGAGCTGATTAACATCTTCGGCAGTAACCAATGCCTCTTAAAATGTATCCAGCACTTTAACGTGTAACAAGTTCTCTCTCTCACAGGTGTATTCCTCATGGGAGTCCCCCGAAGTAGATAGAGCAGATTAGTCCCCTGAAGTAGATGGAACAGATTGCCCTGTTTAACAGGGAAGGAAACCGAGGTGCAGAGGAGTTGAGATCATAGCTAGTCAGTGGCGGAGTCTGGATCTGAAGCCATAAATTAGGACCTCCCTAGTTGTCCCGCGGCTCAGACTCTGCACTTGCAATGCAGAGGCACGGGCTCAATCCTTGTTGAGAGAACTAAGATCTCATAAGCCACTGAGTGTGGCAAAAAAAAGCCATAAACTGACTCAAAGTTGAGAGCTCTTTACCTAGCCATTATTAACAAAAAACATTTTTAAATCTTACAGACAGAAACTAAGAATCTTCCTGGTATATTCAAGCAAGAACAACCCTACAAAGTGTGAAAACAAACAAGTGAAAAGTGTAGAAATCTAACACTGATTTGGGAGACCAGACATTGCCTAATTTCAAAAGCATTTTTATTTTTTTAATCAAATGAGAAATGAAAGTTAAGCAGAAAAAATAAAAGATGAACCTGCATTTGTAAAAACATCTCCAATTTTTAAAAAACCTTTATTTTTTTGATCCAAGAAATACATGCTTATTGTAGAAAATTTGGAAAATATATAGAATAATGAAAATATGAATTTCCCAGAATCTAACAATACATACAGCTTTTAATACTTTCTTACCCACGTGCATTTTTCTTTTAAACAATTTACAGTTCTCCTTCTCTCCCCACAAAATCATGGGGAAGGCAGCTCCTTGAGGTCACAGCCTGTGACATCCACCGCAACCTCACTGCAGGCCTCTCTCCTTGCTGAGGTGTGGAATGTATTCTCCTTGACTTTTCTGAGTTCATGTAAATGCACAACCCACCCCAAAGCCGGAACAAAGATCTGTAGAACTGCCTGTGCCCAGCCTATCAGAGGACTCACGATGTCCACTTCCTGCTGCCTCCTTCACTTCAGAGTCAGGCTTCTCCCCAGGAACATCAGGAGGATGATCTGAGCTGATTAACATCTTCGGCAGTAACCAATGCCTCTTAAAATGTATCCAGCACTTTAACGTGTAACAAGTTCTCTCTCTCACAGGTGTATTCCTCATGGGAGTCCCCCGAAGTAGATAGAGCAGATTAGTCCCCTGAAGTAGATGGAACAGATTGCCCTGTTTAACAGGGAAGGAAACCGAGGTGCAGAGGAGTTGAGATCATAGCTAGTCAGTGGCGGAGTCTGGATCTGAAGCCATAAATTAGGACCTCCCTAGTTGTCCCGCGGCTCAGACTCTGCACTTGCAATGCAGAGGCACGGGCTCAATCCTTGTTGAGAGAACTAAGATCTCATAAGCCACTGAGTGTGGCAAAAAAAAGCCATAAACTGACTCAAAGTTGAGAGCTCTTTACCTAGCCATTATTAACAAAAAACATTTTTAAATCTTACAGACAGAAACTAAGAGCTAGAAAGATCTTCAGTATATCATCTAACTTAATCCTTTTCTTACTATTCATATATAAGGAAAGTAAAGAAAAGCTAGGTGACTGTCCAAAGCTATCAACTACCTTGTGACAAAGAGGATCTAAAGGCACAGTCTTCAGACTTCCAGGCCAGTGCTCAAGGCAGTTGTCCCTAGAGAGACGTTGTTTTAAAGCTGGTCTCTCATCCGGTGTCTTCTGCTTACTCAAATGTCACCCAGGAATTAAAATCCTAGAAGTGTAGAAATAGCCAGAGGGGACCTTGAAGACCATCTAGGCCAACCCACTAACTTTAGAGATGAGGACACCCATCTCTAAGTGGTCCCAACCCACTGCTTCTGTTGTTCAATTCTGTGCACAGGCCACTCATGGTATCACTTCCCTTCTGGGAAGTTATAAACAAAATCCTGTCAAAGTCTTTCACTTCCTTCTTGGACACCATGTGATAGGCTACAGATTAGCAAGGCCAAAGTAAAACTGAACAGTATGTGACTGCAGAAGATATTTGGTTGGTAACAGATGTACTCACCATGAGTGTATCCTACAAACTAACCAAGTTCTGCCAGGTTCGAGGCAGGCTCCCCCATTCTCCACTCTGACAGAGAGAAGGCCTATTGAAAGGTGTGTGTTTCTTAGAAAAAAAGTACCAATGGCTCTTCAGATGTCACCTGTTCTCTGAATCTGTGAAAACGTAGCAATATGCTTTTCCTAAAGGCAAATCAGCCAGGAATCCTAATTAAAACTGGCAGCACCTCCCCAGGGCTGTCACCGTTCCTGACCCTAAAGGACAGAGTCCTTCCTCCCACAGTCTCAGTGTACCATTTCTGATGGTCGGCTGCCGCCTGTTTTCTTCTTCTAAGGTTCCACAATTCCAAGGCCTGCCCCGCGGTTCTACAGCTAGCCTTAGGTCTCTGGGGAGATGGAAAGCTCTGGGAGGGCCAGGGACCACTTCTACTGAACACATACGACTCCCAGACCCTGTACTTCTGCGAGATAAGATATGGCCCCTACCTTCAAGAAACTTACAGAATGATAAACAAAACCATGTGCAAAACCGAGCATGGCCACAGAGGTGTCCCAAAACCGGGTGGATAACAGACCAGAGTCTTACAGGGCTGCAGGACTCAGGAAAGCCCGGAATCTTACAGACGGAAACTAAGAGCTAGAAAGATCTTCAGTATATCATCTAACTTAATCCTTTTCTTACTATTCATATATAAGGAAAGTAAAGAAAAGCTAGGTGACTGTCCAAAGCTATCAACTACCTTGTGACAAAGAGGATCTAAAGGCACAGTCTTCAGACTTCCAGGCCAGTGCTCAAGGCAGTTGTCCCTAGAGAGACGTTGTTTTAAAGCTGGTCTCTCATCCGGTGTCTTCTGCTTACTCAAATGTCACCCAGGAATTAAAATCCTAGAAGTGTAGAAATAGCCAGAGGGGACCTTGAAGACCATCTAGGCCAACCCACTAACTTTAGAGATGAGGACACCCATCTCTAAGTGGTCCCAACCCACTGCTTCTGTTGTTCAATTCTGTGCACAGGCCACTCATGGTATCACTTCCCTTCTGGGAAGTTATAAACAAAATCCTGTCAAAGTCTTTCACTTCCTTCTTGGACACCATGTGATAGGCTACAGATTAGCAAGGCCAAAGTAAAACTGAACAGTATGTGACTGCAGAAGATATTTGGTTGGTAACAGATGTACTCACCATGAGTGTATCCTACAAACTAACCAAGTTCTGCCAGGTTCGAGGCAGGCTCCCCCATTCTCCACTCTGACAGAGAGAAGGCCTATTGAAAGGTGTGTGTTTCTTAGAAAAAAAGTACCAATGGCTCTTCAGATGTCACCTGTTCTCTGAATCTGTGAAAACGTAGCAATATGCTTTTCCTAAAGGCAAATCAGCCAGGAATCCTAATTAAAACTGGCAGCACCTCCCCAGGGCTGTCACCGTTCCTGACCCTAAAGGACAGAGTCCTTCCTCCCACAGTCTCAGTGTACCATTTCTGATGGTCGGCTGCCGCCTGTTTTCTTCTTCTAAGGTTCCACAATTCCAAGGCCTGCCCCGCGGTTCTACAGCTAGCCTTAGGTCTCTGGGGAGATGGAAAGCTCTGGGAGGGCCAGGGACCACTTCTACTGAACACATACGACTCCCAGACCCTGTACTTCTGCGAGATAAGATATGGCCCCTACCTTCAAGAAACTTACAGAATGATAAACAAAACCATGTGCAAAACCGAGCATGGCCACAGAGGTGTCAACAGGCAGCGGAGGAGCCCAGAGGATGAGGATAACAGACCAGAGTCTTACAGGGCTGCAGGACTCAGGAGGGGAAAGAGCCCCGGAGAGCAAGCCAGGCAGGCGGGCCAGCGTCAGCACAGGCAGGGAGGGAAACAGCTGCGGCAGGAACATCAAGTGCAAGGGCAGAGTGGGGGGAGTCGCGGCTGGAGCGGCAGGCCTAGCAAGGTGGCCACAGCAGGGCGCCCGTGTCACTCAAGCCGACCCAGTACGGAGCCCGCTGACGCAATTCGCGAGGAAACGAACTGGGGCGCCCGTGGCAAGGCTGGGTCCACGCGACCCCCTCCCCTGGGCACCTGTGCGCCTTCACAGCCGCCAAGGCACCCGCGGGGCCGCCTCCATCCGCCGGATTTTCTACACAGCCAGCCGCGCACCGGGGAGGGGGCCCCGGCGGGGGGGGGGGGGCGCGTCTCCGCTCAGGTTTAAAATTCCTGTTGACGCCCCACGGCGGGTGCCTGCGCGCCAGGGGGCGGCCCGGCGGTCTCCTCTGCCACCGCCGTGGGGCTGTCCCCCAGAAGCCTGCCCGCTGGCCGGGCGCGAAGGCCTCCGGCCCGGCTTGGCGGAGGTCCGCGCGGGGGCCGGTGCCCTCGGGGACTCGCGCCAGGCGCAGCGCCGACCGCCGTCCTGCCGCGCGGGCGCAGCCTGGAGACCCGCGGCCCGGCCGGCTGCGGGCGGCCCGGCTTCCCCTCGGCAGGCGCGGGCCGGGCTCGGCGCGTGATTACCTGGCCAGTGTAGTTTTTCCGGAGCCCGGGAGGCCTCGCAGCAGGTAGAGGTGTTTCCGAAAGCTGTGGCGGCGCGGCGGTGTCCCACGCAGGGGCGGCGGAGCGGGCGGCCGAGGCGGTGGCGGCGGCTGCTGCCGCCGGAGGCTCAGCCTCCCAAAGGATTCAAGGAAACTCTCCTCCATGGGGTGGGGGCTGGCGGCGAGAGCCCTGCGTTCTCTTCCCTGAAGTCACGGTCTTGGTCAAAGCTGTTGTTTTTGTGGCTCTCCGGCCATGTGATAGATGGAGGGGCGGGCGCTCGGAGCCCAGCCCCTCCCTCCCGCCCGCCTGTGTGGGAGGGGTCGTCCCTACCTGGAAAGCCTGGAGACTGACGGCTGGGAAAACCCGGCGGCCGATCCCTGCTCCCCTCCCGCCCCTCCAGCCCAGCCCGCGCCCCCCGGCGCCCATCCCCCTGGGGGAGAGGGCCCACCGAGCCAGCGGGACCCTGGACGCTTCCTCCGGCCGCCCGCGTGGAAGGCAGGCCTTCGGCAACAGCCCTCCCCCACCCAACGGGAACAGCGTTTTGAACAGGAACAGTAAAAACCAGTGTCCCCCCCAGTCTGTGAGCACCACGACCTGGCTTGTGTCCCCAGACGGCTAAGGCCACTCTCCCAGGACCTGTATCTTCCCCACTCTCCACCTTTTATTTTTTAAATCCTCCTTTATCAGCTTTCCAAAAATATTCTTAGAAAGCTTCCTTGCCTCTACATAACTTTAGAAATCTCTTCTCCAAAACAAAAGCACCCCCTAAAACTCAAGACTCATTTATGAACAGCAGCCTAAGCTAAGGCTTCTGAGAAAGAAGGGCCACTACCCAGGTTCAGGCTCTGCTGCCTGAAAAGAGGAGGCCTGCCCAGGAACTATTTCCGTTCCCCCCGGGAAAGGAGCAGTCCACTGACAGGCGAGAGAAGCATCCAGAATTAAGCTCCAAGTTCCAGGAACTGGGGAGCGCCAGTTGGTGGATCACCACAGTAGTCTCCAGTATGTCACACTCAAGAGTGTGACAGAGAGAGCCTGTTTTCTGAACTAAAATCCAAGAACAGTGGACTGCAAGAGACAAACTTGAAAATTAACACCCTCCTGGAAAAATCCGGGATATATGGGGGCTTTGGCTGCGGGGGCCAGCGGGGGGGAGGGGCGGCGGAGCGGGCGGCCGAGGCGGTGGCGGCGGCTGCTGCCGCCGGAGGCTCAGCCTCCCAAAGGATTCAAGGAAACTCTCCTCCATGGGGTGGGGGCTGGCGGCGAGAGCCCTGCGTTCTCTTCCCTGAAGTCACGGTCTTGGTCAAAGCTGTTGTTTTTGTGGCTCTCCGGCCATGTGATAGATGGAGGGGCGGGCGCTCGGAGCCCAGCCCCTCCCTCCCGCCCGCCTGTGTGGGAGGGGTCGTCCCTACCTGGAAAGCCTGGAGACTGACGGCTGGGAAAACCCGGCGGCCGATCCCTGCTCCCCTCCCGCCCCTCCAGCCCAGCCCGCGCCCCCCGGCGCCCATCCCCCTGGGGGAGAGGGCCCACCGAGCCAGCGGGACCCTGGACGCTTCCTCCGGCCGCCCGCGTGGAAGGCAGGCCTTCGGCAACAGCCCTCCCCCACCCAACGGGAACAGCGTTTTGAACAGGAACAGTAAAAACCAGTGTCCCCCCCAGTCTGTGAGCACCACGACCTGGCTTGTGTCCCCAGACGGCTAAGGCCACTCTCCCAGGACCTGTATCTTCCCCACTCTCCACCTTTTATTTTTTAAATCCTCCTTTATCAGCTTTCCAAAAATATTCTTAGAAAGCTTCCTTGCCTCTACATAACTTTAGAAATCTCTTCTCCAAAACAAAAGCACCCCCTAAAACTCAAGACTCATTTATGAACAGCAGCCTAAGCTAAGGCTTCTGAGAAAGAAGGGCCACTACCCAGGTTCAGGCTCTGCTGCCTGAAAAGAGGAGGCCTGCCCAGGAACTATTTCCGTTCCCCCCGGGAAAGGAGCAGTCCACTGACAGGCGAGAGAAGCATCCAGAATTAAGCTCCAAGTTCCAGGAACTGGGGAGCGCCAGTTGGTGGATCACCACAGTAGTCTCCAGTATGTCACACTCAAGAGTGTGACAGAGAGAGCCTGTTTTCTGAACTAAAATCCAAGAACAGTGGACTGCAAGAGACAAACTTGAAAATTAACACCCTCCTGGAAAAATCCGGGATATATGGGGGCTTTGGCTGTAATAACCGTTGTAAAGCAAATGCATTTTGTTTCTAGCAGCTAAAGTATGACGATTTTGAAAAGGAACTGTAAAGAAAAGTAATTTCCTTCTAAAACAAAACCCAGAGCTTATTATTGTACAGTAAGCTCTGGAACAAACTTGTCCAAGTAGGGAGGGGCTCTGTGCTGAGAATTTCACCTTCCTCCCAGGGTTCTGGGGAGGGGACAGGGAGACCCCTACTCTCTTGGCATATCCATTCCCAGCGTCGGAGGAAGGATTCTTAGCACGGCTGAGAAACACTGAAATTTCAAAAGTTTTTCTGAATATTAGGGGAAAACCATAAGGAACAGAGAGTATACAGGAATCATAAAAACAGTGAGGCTTATAATGTATGTATCCTACCATGTGTGTATCCTAGAATACTTCTTACAAGAATGTTTTTGCCCAGCCTCTAGCCACACATGAAATACGGTTGGTCCAAGAGGGATTAAAATACGTAATGAATTCTGGAGGTTCTGTAAGAAAAAAGTTAATCTGATAACTCATATGGATTACATGTTGAAATGATAATATGCTGAGTGTATTAGGTTCATAAATTATTAAAATTAATTTCCTCTGTTCCTTTTTGCTTTTCTAACGTGGCTAGTAGAAAGGTCTAAATTACATGCGTGGCTGACATATTTCTGTCGGACAGTGTTGCATGAGACTTCTGTCCGTTTCTATTTCCTTCTATAGAGGGTGTCCCAGGTAGCATGGGACAGGGCAGCAGGAGGACACGCAGCTCTGGGGGCTAGAAGTTTGAGCACACTGAGACAACAGTGTTGGTGGCAACTGGAGCGATGAAGTAGATGCTAGGAAATGTGTGTGCTGTTAGAGGTTTGAGCTGCAGACGGAGCTCTGGAAATCCCTGCCCTGTGAGAAGATAGAGAAGAGAACAGACAGCTGAAGAGTGGCTCAGGGATCACACTTAAGGACTGTATCCCTGAAGTGAATCTACTGAAAGAGAGTACAAGGGACAGGCAGAACTCTAAGAGAGTGTATAGAGCCCTGGGGAGGGAGAGCTCAGAGAGGAGAAAATGGTTGGCAGTATCTGAAATTGACCCTAGACACTTCTCCTTTCTCTAGCTCCCAGATTTAACTGGTCAACAACTTCTGTTCTCCCCAGTGTATTCCACAGAGCCACAGTCTGTTTAAAGCTGTCTGTTTGTGTATCTGTCTCCTCCCACTGGACTGTAAGTTCAAAGGCAAGGACGGTGTCACCCTTGTCACCCCAAGAGCCAACCCAGCATCTGTCGGACAAGAGAAGGCCAATTTCACCTTCCTCCCAGGGTTCTGGAGGGACAGGAGACCCTACTCTCTTGGCATATCCATTCCCAGCGTCGGAGGAAGGATTCTTAGCACGGCTGAGAAACACTGAAATTTCAAAAGTTTTTCTGAATATTAGGGAAAACCATAAGGAAAAGAGAGTATACAGGAATCATAAAAACAGTGAGGCTTATAATGTATGTATCCTACCATGTGTGTATCCTAGAATACTTCTTACAAGAATGTTTTTGCCCAGCCTCTAGCCACACATGAAATACGGTTGGTCCAAGAGGGATTAAAATACGTAATGAATTCTGGAGGTTCTGTAAGAAAAAAGTTAATCTGATAACTCATATGGATTACATGTTGAAATGATAATATGCTGAGTGTATTAGGTTCATAAATTATTAAAATTAATTTCCTCTGTTCTTTTTTGCTTTTCTAACGTGGCTAGTAGAAAGGTCTAAATTACATGCGTGGCTGACATATTTCTGTCGGACAGTGTTGCATGAGACTTCTGTCCGTTTCTATTTCCTTCTATAGAGGGTGTCCCAGGTAGCATGGGACAGGGCAGCAGGAGGACACGCAGCTCTGGGGGCTAGAAGTTTGAGCACACTGAGACAACAGTGTTGGTGGCAACTGGAGCGATGAAGTAGATGCTAGGAAATGTGTGTGCTGTTAGAGGTTTGAGCTGCAGACGGAGCTCTGGAAATCCCTGCCCTGTGAGAAGATAGAGAAGAGAACAGACAGCTGAAGAGTGGCTCAGGGATCACACTTAAGGACTGTATCCCTGAAGTGAATCTACTGAAAGAGAGTACAAGGGACAGGCAGAACTCTAAGAGAGTGTATAGAGCCCTGGGGAGGGAGAGCTCAGAGAGGAGAAAATGGTTGGCAGTATCTGAAATTGACCCTAGACACTTCTCCTTTCTCTAGCTCCCAGATTTAACTGGTCAACAACTTCTGTTCTCCCCAGTGTATTCCACAGAGCCACAGTCTGTTTAAAGCTGTCTGTTTGTGTATCTGTCTCCTCCCACTGGACTGTAAGTTCAAAGGCAAGGACGGTGTCACCCTTGTCACCCCAAGAGCCAACCCAGCATCTGTCATTCAGAGGTGCTCAATAATTGTACATGGACCTGAACTGCTGTGGGGCCCTGAAGGAAAGAGGGCCTTTGCAAGCATAAGGAAGCTTAAGCACATATTTGCAGTTTGGTGCTAAAAGGATGCCTACAGGAAGAGACAAGGTATGATCTAAGGTCCATTGTCAAAACTTCTGATTGATCCCCCTGGTTTCCGTGCTCTGGGCAATGCAGGCTCACCGTGAGTTCCTATTGTAATGTAGATACATAGCTCACCGTGAGTTCCTATTGCAATGTAGATACATAGCTGCTCGACCTTTAGCTTGATTGGTGTAACTATAGGAAGTTCCTTGCAAACTCCCCTTCGTTTGCCTATAAAAACTGGTAGTTTACTCTAATAAACCGGAACTGCTCTGACAGAACCCCTGCCGTGTCTGATTGTCCCTGGCATGCACCAGCGGGCTGGGAGGGCACGGCAGAAAGGCCCATCTCTCCGAGATCTCCCGGTTCGGCCGGGGTAATCCCACTGCCTTCCCTTTCTCGGAAGATCCCGCAAACTGCCTTCCCAGTAGATGAGCCTGAGAATGGGATTTGCTAAAGATTGAGACTGAACAAAGAGCAGTAACTTCAGCTAAGGACTTAACCATCAGTGACTAAGTCAGCAGATCTGAGAGTCACCTTGCTCTCTTAAAATGTCTATGGTCAGATCCTTACTGGCCCTAAGCAGGTGGCAAGCCTGGTGAGAGGAGGGCTCCCCGCAGGAAAACCCAGTTTCATCAGCTGCCCTTGAGAGTGCAACAATCAGGGATCACACTTAAGGTTCCAAGACAAAAACAAAATCTAAGAGAGTGTATAGAGCCCTGGGAGGGAGAGCTCAGAGAGGAGAAAATGGTTGGCAGTATCTGAAATTGACCCTAGACACTTCTCCTTTCTCTAGCTCCCAGATTTAACTGGTCAACAACTTCTGTTCTCCCCAGTGTATTCCACAGAGCCACAGTCTGTTTAAAGCTGTCTGTTTGTGTATCTGTCTCCTCCCACTGGACTGTAAGTTCAAAGGCAAGGACGGTGTCACCCTTGTCACCCCAAGAGCCAACCCAGCATCTGTCATTCAGAGGTGCTCAATAATTGTACATGGACCTGAACTGCTGTGGGGCCCTGAAGGAAAGAGGGCCTTTGCAAGCATAAGGAAGCTTAAGCACATATTTGCAGTTTGGTGCTAAAAGGATGCCTACAGGAAGAGACAAGGTATGATCTAAGGTCCATTGTCAAAACTTCTGATTGATCCCCCTGGTTTCCGTGCTCTGGGCAATGCAGGCTCACCGTGAGTTCCTATTGTAATGTAGATACATAGCTCACCGTGAGTTCCTATTGCAATGTAGATACATAGCTGCTCGACCTTTAGCTTGATTGGTGTAACTATAGGAAGTTCCTTGCAAACTCCCCTTCGTTTGCCTATAAAAACTGGTAGTTTACTCTAATAAACCGGAACTGCTCTGACAGAACCCCTGCCGTGTCTGATTGTCCCTGGCATGCACCAGCGGGCTGGGAGGGGCACGGCAGAAAGGCCCATCTCTCTCCGAGATCTCCCGGTTCGGCCGGGGGTAATCCCACTGCCTTCCCTTTCTGCGGAAGATCCCCGCAAACTGCCTTCCCAGTAGATGAGCCTGAGAATGGGATTTGCTAAAGATTGAGACTGAACAAAGAGCAGTAACTTCAGCTAAGGACTTAACCATCAGTGACTAAGTCAGCAGATCTGAGAGTCACCTTGCTCTCTTAAAATGTCTATGGTCAGATCCTTACTGGCCCTAAGCAGGTGGCAAGCCTGGTGAGAGGAGGGCTACCCCAGGTCAGAGGATCCCTTTGATCAATACTCCTTCATGCCCTCAGTTCATCCAATCAGATTTTCAGCTCTAAGGTTCTCTTCCATTTCTCCAGAATGTCATGATCAGTACAATCTTACTTTGCTGCATTACAAACCATTACCATGATAGAGGTGAATAAAATAATCTTAGAAGTAGTGTTTGACAAGCAAAAAAACATTCAAATCTTTCTCTAATTGTTACTGTTTAAATAAGACATGGAAAAACAAGGGGGTCTGCAGGAAGAGCTCATGGAAACCAGAAATTTAACTCTTGGACCTACAGTTCCAAATACTCCACGACCTGGAATGCTTAATTATAAAACAGCCCTGGGTTCCTCCCCTGGAGATGCCACGATGGCAGGATGTCTGAAACCAAGATGAAGCTTCCAAAGCAGCTTAAGCAAAGACCCTGTAACACAGTAGAACCATTTAAAATACAGAAGTAGTAGCTTCTAGGGCATGGCCGGCAAGGCAGTGCCCCCGCTCCCCCCAAAAGTAGTATCTTCTCAATTCTATGTCCTTTCTTCCCTTACCAAAATCTTTTATCTGATTTTTTTAAACTCAGAAATGCCTTATATATAAAAACGTCCTATATACATACTTATTCACTTGTCATGTATCTACATGACATGAATTGAAAATATAGGGAAGCGTCTGTCAGGGTGCCGCTGTGCTGCTGCTCTAGTGGAGCCCTCACTGCTCCAGCACTTCCAGCTTGCACCTCCCACCACAGTCTGCCCTGCACTATTAAGCTATTCAGAGGTAGTGCCTCTTCCCCTAAAACTGCTTGCTCCTGGCTCTTCCCTCGTCTTTCCCTTAGAAGCTAGATGAAGGCTACAGGAAGCTGGAAGAGGGTAGGGGAGCGGGGACAAGGGGAGGGCAGTCATGGAGAGTGTGTCTGTGGGCTGAATTGACAGGGAAGATGCTCAGGTGCTTAGGACTCTGGTGGCCTGGGATAAGTCTGCCAACGGAGAAATGTCCTCTGGATAAGACTGATTGTGCTCATTCTAACTTCACATTGCCTACCTCCTACATCCCATCCCTCTCTCGACCCGGTGTCACAACATGCTCCTCTCCCAAGGCAATGACCATAATTCTGCTTCCATGGCACCAAGTGTTTGGCACTGTGCACAGGGCCAGTTGAGGAGTATAAGCTTGGAAGAGAAAATCTGGGAGGAGGGGGAAGAAGAACCAGTCCATTTCTCTAAAGCTCCATTCTGGAAATAAGGGCAAAGTAATAAAAGGCAGTGGCTGGAGAAAGCTGGAGGCCTCCTGGACCCTCAGTGCAAGCCTAGGTGAACAGTTGGCTGATATGCTTCAGTATATCAAGAGTCTCAGTATACCTGGTCACTACCCATGCCATTCTCATGGCTAAATATTTATACTACTACCCTTACACACAGCCATGGTGGTATATTAATTAGAAATCCATAAATGTTGCTTTCAAAGGGCCCTAAGGAAGCAAAGACCTGCCAGACGCCAGAGTCTCCTCTGCAGCTATTTGTGCTTCAGCCCTAAGACTGATCAGCTCCTCTCTGAAATCGTCCCGTCCTGGCCAAAGGTGAGCCCAGTTTCACAACAGTGCCAGGAGGCTGCACCGAGAGCAAGACCTCAGGGAGCTCAACCAAACACTGGAGACCTTGGGCTCCGTCTGGACCAGACTGATAGTCTAGTGGAAAAATAAACTGAAACTGTACAAAATGAACATAGGGAAAACACTGAGCTATATAAAACACTCAATTCCCAACCAAGCACATGGAATAAAAATTCTTAGTTTCAACTCTCTCATTGAAACCCCAGGAGAATGTACAGTTTTCCTGAGGAGGTGGGGACAGTATTAGGTGGATGGGGGAAATGATTATTAATTTTAAGTAATAATATAAACTACAAGAAAAAAGATCACAGGACCAAAATTTTGAAAACTGGAAAGCAAAAGGCCCAGTGTTAATTGATGTGGAAAATAATTTAAGAAACAAAACTTGAATTATAGAAAGCCAAGAAGAAATACTATAGAAAATTAGGGCTGGAGGTGGGACTCTAAACAGGAAGGTCAGTTGAAAATCTATTTAAGAAACAAACCTCCACACAATCGAGCAGCTGCCCACCCTGGAAAGAAGCCGGGAGATTTACTTGCCAGAGAAGATAAAACAGGATGAGAGGAGTAGGTGGTAAGATAAGGCAGGCAACAGCCCCTTTCTGAAAACAGAGGGATAACATAAATGCCTACATGTCGAATAAGGAGAAATAACACCTTAATTTATGCTTTTAAAATATAAATTTTCATATATGAAGTTTGTTAAATACAACTGGAGAAGGGAATGACAACCCACTCTAGTATTCTTGCCTGGAGAACCCCACAGAGAGAGGAGCCTGGCGGGCTAGAGTCCATTTCTCTAAAGCTCCATTCTGGAAAGAAGGGCAAAGTAATAAAATGCAGTGGATGGAGAAAGCTGGAGGCCTCCTGGACCCTCAGTGCAAGCCTAGGTGAACAGTTGGCTGATATGCTTCAGTATATCAAGAGTCTCAGTATACCTGGTCACTACCCATGCCATTCTCATGGCTAAATATTTATACTACTACCCTTACACACAGCCATGGTGGTATATTAATTAGAAATCCATAAATGTTGCTTTCAAAGGGCCCTAAGGAAGCAAAGACCTGCCAGACGCCAGAGTCTCCTCTGCAGCTATTTGTGCTTCAGCCCTAAGACTGATCAGCTCCTCTCTGAAATCGTCCCGTCCTGGCCAAAGGTGAGCCCAGTTTCACAACAGTGCCAGGAGGCTGCACCGAGAGCAAGACCTCAGGGAGCTCAACCAAACACTGGAGACCTTGGGCTCCGTCTGGACCAGACTGATAGTCTAGTGGAAAAATAAACTGAAACTGTACAAAATGAACATAGGGAAAACACTGAGCTATATAAAACACTCAATTCCCAACCAAGCACATGGAATAAAAATTCTTAGTTTCAACTCTCTCATTGAAACCCCAGGAGAATGTACAGTTTTCCTGAGGAGGTGGGGACAGTATTAGGTGGATGGGGGAAATGATTATTAATTTTAAGTAATAATATAAACTACAAGAAAAAAGATCACAGGACCAAAATTTTGAAAACTGGAAAGCAAAAGGCCCAGTGTTAATTGATGTGGAAAATAATTTAAGAAACAAAACTTGAATTATAGAAAGCCAAGAAGAAATACTATAGAAAATTAGGGCTGGAGGTGGGACTCTAAACAGGAAGGTCAGTTGAAAATCTATTTAAGAAACAAACCTCCACACAATCGAGCAGCTGCCCACCCTGGAAAGAAGCCGGGAGATTTACTTGCCAGAGAAGATAAAACAGGATGAGAGGAGTAGGTGGTAAGATAAGGCAGGCAACAGCCCCTTTCTGAAAACAGAGGGATAACATAAATGCCTACATGTCGAATAAGGAGAAATAACACCTTAATTTATGCTTTTAAAATATAAATTTTCATATATGAAGTTTGTTAAATACAACTGGAGAAGGGAATGACAACCCACTCTAGTATTCTTGCCTGGAGAACCCCACAGAGAGAGGAGCCTGGCAGGCTAGAGTCCATGGGGTCACCAAGAATCGGAGATGACTGAAGCAACTCAGCAAGTTACAATTAAACTAAAATAATAGCAATAATAAAAATAATAGTTACTGTAGTATAGTGCAAGTGCCACAATCCCTCACCAAAATCCTTGAGGGTAGAATCAGAGTTCAGAAAGTTCTGAGTGGGGTCTAGAGCACCCCTGCTAACTGAACACATTAATATTCCTGCAATGAAATGTCTGAACAGTCACACTAAGTGAGGTAAATAGGAGTAAAATTAACCCTGCTTAGGTTAAACATGCTGCCAACTTAGTTGTAATGCCAGAAATATAAGAAACAAAACAACTTTTAGTTTTCAGAGCTTTCTGGATTTAGAATTCTAGAAATGAACTCATGGACCCATACTTGGATAGGGGGCCCATCCTTCTATTCTGATGCAATTTTAAAAATAAGCTATTAAAGCCTCCTGTGCCTTTTTTTCTTCATGAAATAAAATGGGGCAAATATCTTCAAAATTAGATAATAAAATGTTCAAGTTATTACCTCTTTGTTGATTTTTTTTTTATTGGTATTCAGGAAACTGATCAGAATAGTGGAACAGATTATGCAAACCAACTTCAGTATCCAATGACAATGTATGGCTCTAAATTATCCTTCAGCTTGGCACTGAGCTCTGTTTCTTGATGATCAGGATCTTCAGTAGTACCTGGAAGACGGAGAGTTCAACTACAAACAGACACAACTAAAAGACACAAGCCCAGACAAATCTAGACAGAATGGCAGCAGGAGTGGAGCTTGTCAGTTTCCCAAACTCTTGACCTATCTGTGCACCCAGAACTTCACTGTCCCAACAGCCCCCACACCCTGCTGGGTCCTGCCTTGTTTGAGAGCCAGTCATCTGGATTTCTGAAAACAGAGGGATAACATAAATGCCTACATGTCGAATAAGGAGAAATAACACCTTAATTTATGCTTTTAAAATATAAATTTTCATATATGAAGTTTGTTAAATACAACTGGAGAAGGGAATGACAACCCACTCTAGTATTCTTGCCTGGAGAACCCCACAGAGAGAGGAGCCTGGCAGGCTAGAGTCCATGGGGTCACCAAGAATCGGAGATGACTGAAGCAACTCAGCAAGTTACAATTAAACTAAAATAATAGCAATAATAAAAATAATAGTTACTGTAGTATAGTGCAAGTGCCACAATCCCTCACCAAAATCCTTGAGGGTAGAATCAGAGTTCAGAAAGTTCTGAGTGGGGTCTAGAGCACCCCTGCTAACTGAACACATTAATATTCCTGCAATGAAATGTCTGAACAGTCACACTAAGTGAGGTAAATAGGAGTAAAATTAACCCTGCTTAGGTTAAACATGCTGCCAACTTAGTTGTAATGCCAGAAATATAAGAAACAAAACAACTTTTAGTTTTCAGAGCTTTCTGGATTTAGAATTCTAGAAATGAACTCATGGACCCATACTTGGATAGGGGCCTATCCTTCTATTCTGATGCAATTTTAAAAATAAGCTATTCAAGTCTCCTGTGCCTTATTTTCTTCATGAAATAAAATGGGGCAAATATCTTCAAAATTAGATAATAAAATGTTCAAGTTATTACCTCTTTGTTGATTTTTTTTTTATTGGTATTCAGGAAACTGATCAGAATAGTGGAACAGATTATGCAAACCAACTTCAGTATCCAATGACAATGTATGGCTCTAAATTATCCTTCAGCTTGGCACTGAGCTCTGTTTCTTGATGATCAGGATCTTCAGTAGTACCTGGAAGACGGAGAGTTCAACTACAAACAGACACAACTAAAAGACACAAGCCCAGACAAATCTAGACAGAATGGCAGCAGGAGTGGAGCTTGTCAGTTTCCCAAACTCTTGACCTATCTGTGCACCCAGAACTTCACTGTCCCAACAGCCCCCACACCCTGCTGGGTCCTGCCTTGTTTGAGAGCCTGTCCTCTGGATTTCGCCCAACCTTCTGTTTCTAAATCAAATCCTGGGGGCTTCCGCTTCCCCTCGTGGTCCAGTGGGTAAGGACACCGCCTTGCAGTGCAAGGGGCGCCGGTTCGAGCCCTGGCCTGGGAAGATCCCACGTGCCGCGGAGCGGCTGGATGGATGTGTCCAATCACCGAGCCGGAGCTCTGGAGCGCATGCGCCCAGAGCCAGCGCTCTGCAACGACAGATGCCACCGCGATGGGAGGCCCACAGGAGCCGAAGAACAAAGATGGATGAAAATAGAGAAATGAAAGACCAATAGAAGTGGCCCGCCCACTCCCCGCCCTCCCCAACCTGACCCCCGCCCAAAGTAAAATAAATAAATAAATCTTTAAAAAAAATAAAAATAAAAAAAATAAATCAAATCCTGGTCTCTGTCCCACTCCCTGATGATCCAGCTATTTACATTATAAAGTTAATAATAAATACGCCTAATTCATGCAAATGTGTCAACAAGTGTATTGAGTCAATGTTGCTCTGCCAGGAGCATTTCAAATCAAAGCTGTCACCAACAAAGATACTCAGGGGGATGGAATTAATCCTTACTAAGAACCCATTATTTTTCAAAAAATTTGCACAAGTTATCTCATTTAATATCCCCACGACAGGTTAGTATCATAAACCTAAGTTTGTTTTATAGGTGAAGAAATTGAGGCTCTGAGAAGGTACTCTGTTTAAAGTCATATAGCCAGTCAGCAGGAGCCTCAAGATGGTAGCCCATCCTCTTTACAGCACCCTGCCCTACCTCCTTAGAGGACTGAGGCAGTGTCAACACCCTGGCTACCAGCAGAAAGAGGACTGGAGGCTCCCAGAGCCAGCCACATTCTCCTGCTATTTCCCTTTTTTAAAATTTCTGTTTATACCTTGAGGCCCACTGACCATAATGCCAAAAACAAAGCCAGAAGGCCCATTCTCATTACAGTTATAAAAATCCTTTAACAGCTACAGCACTCGTAAAGTTCCCCAACAAGAGAAGACTAATAATTAGGAATGCCTGCTCTGTGAGGCTCACAGAGGGCAGTTAGTTTAGCTTGAATGGGAAAGATGAACATAAAAATCAAAGATACAGTCCATCTCATGTCCTTGACACTAAAGTAGCGGATAGAAAAGACTGAATCAGCTACTGCCAAATATACCCCAGGCTTACTGTGAGCTGTTTATCCTGGTAGCAAGGTAAACAACTCACTTCCTAACTTCAAGCCTCCCGTAAACTCCATGAGGCCAGGAATGTTTTCACCACTACATCCTCAGTGTATAGAAAAATGTCTAAGCAGAGGCAACTCAATTAACATTTGCTAAACAAATGAATCAATTTCTTCATCTCCTTTCTCTGGAATTTCTTCCCCTCCTATTTTATCCCACATTTTCAGGCGCTCCTTCCACATCTCTAAACTCTTCTCCCAAATCATTAGTCCTCTCTCTTCTTTCAGCAGAATCTTGCAAAAAATAATAAATATTTTTACTGGGTATATGTGCATTTATAGTTAGCTGAAAAATGGAAACACAGAATACTCTTAGAAGTAAGAGTTACAATAGAAAGAAAAAGCATATGGTAAATGCAGAGTACCTTCAACTCTTATCAAATACAGATAGACACATACTGAAATCATAGCAGCTGTGTTTATTTCATAATTTAGGCATTTGAAAAAAGAAAAGTGTGACGTGTTAATTTTAATGTCAGCTCGTGTCAAGTTTAAAATATAACATGCATTTGTCGCCACGTTGTACCTCTTTTCCTAAAGAATCTTTTAATATTTAAACATAACCTACATTCCTAATTCCCAGACTTCATCACATATCAATCTGGGTGGAGGGAGGGGGTGGGGGGCGAATTCATCATAGACTGTACGTTGACAGAATGCTCTAAAATATATGCTAACAAATAAAGTTGGAGAATAAATTCGGTAGCAACCTCTAAGCCTTGTTGTATTTCACAAAAAGATCTACATTTAGAGGAAATAAAAACATCACATGTGCAGTAGCACACAGGGTTGCTATGGTAACAGTCTACATTTTAAAAATTTACTCTTCAATTGTACATATGAGCTATTACGACCAAATAATGTCAACATTCATTTCCTTTTGATCATGTAGAGGTCTCTGGAATAAGCTGTACTTACCGTTCAAGGAATTCTCATTTGTTTTAACCAATTTTCTTCTGTTTATCCTGGCTAGGGAAAAAAAAAGGTAAACAAGCTCAACCTTGCCAAATATACCCCAGGCTTACTGTGAGCTGTTTATCCTGGTAGCAAGGTAAACAACTCACTTCCTAACTTCAAGCCTCGTAAACTCCATGAGGCCAGGAATGTTTTCACCACTACATCCTCAGTGTATAGAAAAATGTCTAAGCAGAGGCAACTCAATTAACATTTGCTAAACAAATGAATCAATTTCTTCATCTCCTTTCTCTGGAATTTCTTCCCCTCCTATTTTATCCCACATTTTCAGGCGCTCCTTCCACATCTCTAAACTCTTCTCCCAAATCATTAGTCCTCTCTCTTCTTTCAGCAGAATCTTGCAAAAAATAATAAATATTTTTACTGGGTATATGTGCATTTATAGTTAGCTGAAAAATGGAAACACAGAATACTCTTAGAAGTAAGAGTTACAATAGAAAGAAAAAGCATATGGTAAATGCAGAGTACCTTCAACTCTTATCAAATACAGATAGACACATACTGAAATCATAGCAGCTGTGTTTATTTCATAATTTAGGCATTTGAAAAAAGAAAAGTGTGACGTGTTAATTTTAATGTCAGCTCGTGTCAAGTTTAAAATATAACATGCATTTGTCGCCACGTTGTACCTCTTTTCCTAAAGAATCTTTTAATATTTAAACATAACCTACATTCCTAATTCCCAGACTTCATCACATATCAATCTGGGTGGAGGGAGGGGGTGGGGGGAGAATTCATCATAGACTGTACGTTGACAGAATGCTCTAAAATATATGCTAACAAATAAAGTTGGAGAATAAATTCGGTAGCAACCTCTAAGCCTTGTTGTATTTCACAAAAAGATCTACATTTAGAGGAAATAAAAACATCACATGTGCAGTAGCACACAGGGTTGCTATGGTAACAGTCTACATTTTAAAAATTTACTCTTCAATTGTACATATGAGCTATTACGACCAAATAATGTCAACATTCATTTCCTTTTGATCATGTAGAGGTCTCTGGAATAAGCTGTACTTACCGTTCAAGGAATTCTCATTTGTTTTAACCAATTTTCTTCTGTTTTTTCTAGAAATTATAATTAAAACACATATAAAATTGATTAATACATGACTCTGGGGTTAGGTCTGCACCATCGTTTAACTCACATAGGGGCACTCTCCAAATAAGTAAGAAACCTAATAAACACAAATGTCATTTTAAACACTTAAAGTATCCATATGCTTGTGTGTGTGTGCTTTTTAGGTAGCAATGAGGTATCCAATGAGAAATCAGAAATTTTTCAAAATTTGGCTTTACTACCTAAGCACACAAACGAACCTACTTTTCCCATAGCTGTGTTTATATGAACAGTTAAGAAATACCTGCTACCCTAAACTATATAATTCTATAATGCTTCCCTAAGCCTTGATTTTACTATTTATTTTAAAATGTAATTCTAGCACTGCCCTTGGGCATCGTTAAATAACTACCAACTAACATAAACAGAATCCCAGCCACAGTTTCCTCATTACATTATACGGAGGACTGGCTTTTCCAGAGTTTCTGTAACCTTTCAGTCAGACTTCCTCCAGCTAACTGGAAAAGCAACAGCCTGTCACAAACATCATGACCATCAGAACATACCAATAATGAGGTGCTTCCAAGTTAAGTAAATATGAATCTAATTTGTGGCTGTTAACTCTAACAAGATAAGATTAAAGGTTGAACAGAAGAAAAAGACATAAAGAAAAACAAGTGACTCTCCTAAAACAGGCACCTCAGTCATTCACAGCTGGCCCTTATATCAGCCTACACTACAACAGAGCTAGGGAATTAAATGCAACTTTCTCTCTGGGACTAATTGAAAGAAACATGCATAGATTATCCAACCATCCGCATACATTCTTTTTCTAATTTAATGCAAGGGTAGCTCTTGTTACATTTGGAAGAGGCTTTCTTTTTTTTAAAGACACCAGTTAGTGGGCATCATGCTAAGTGAAATAAGTCACACAGGGGAAGACAAGTACTATATAACGTCACACATCACGTCTACATTTTAAAATTTACTCTTCGTACATATGAGCTATTACGACCAAATAATGTCAACATTCATTTCCTTTTGATCATGTAGAGGTCTCTGGAATAAGCTGTACTTACCGTTCAAGGAATTCTCATTTGTTTTAACCAATTTTCTTCTGTTTTTTCTAGAAATTATAATTAAAACACATATAAAATTGATTAATACATGACTCTGGGGTTAGGTCTGCACCATCGTTTAACTCACATAGGGGCACTCTCCAAATAAGTAAGAAACCTAATAAACACAAATGTCATTTTAAACACTTAAAGTATCCATATGCTTGTGTGTGTGTGCTTTTTAGGTAGCAATGAGGTATCCAATGAGAAATCAGAAATTTTTCAAAATTTGGCTTTACTACCTAAGCACACAAACGAACCTACTTTTCCCATAGCTGTGTTTATATGAACAGTTAAGAAATACCTGCTACCCTAAACTATATAATTCTATAATGCTTCCCTAAGCCTTGATTTTACTATTTATTTTAAAATGTAATTCTAGCACTGCCCTTGGGCATCGTTAAATAACTACCAACTAACATAAACAGAATCCCAGCCACAGTTTCCTCATTACATTATACGGAGGACTGGCTTTTCCAGAGTTTCTGTAACCTTTCAGTCAGACTTCCTCCAGCTAACTGGAAAAGCAACAGCCTGTCACAAACATCATGACCATCAGAACATACCAATAATGAGGTGCTTCCAAGTTAAGTAAATATGAATCTAATTTGTGGCTGTTAACTCTAACAAGATAAGATTAAAGGTTGAACAGAAGAAAAAGACATAAAGAAAAACAAGTGACTCTCCTAAAACAGGCACCTCAGTCATTCACAGCTGGCCCTTATATCAGCCTACACTACAACAGAGCTAGGGAATTAAATGCAACTTTCTCTCTGGGACTAATTGAAAGAAACATGCATAGATTATCCAACCATCCGCATACATTCTTTTTCTAATTTAATGCAAGGGTAGCTCTTGTTACATTTGACGAAGAGGCTTTCTTTTTTTTTTTTAAAGAAACCAGTTAGTGGGCATCATGCTAAGTGAAATAAGTCACACAGGGGAAGACAAGTACTATATAACATCACACATCACATACGTTAAACGTAAAACTATTAATCAAATAAAAAAGAAACAGACTTAAAAATGCAGACAACTAACTAGTGGTTATAGGAGGCAGGGGCAATTACAGGGGTGGAGAAGTGGGGGGTACCAACTACTGGGTATAAGATAAGCTCAAGAATGCATGATATGGGGCTTCCCGGGTGGTCCAGTGGGTAAGCACACCGCCTTGCAGTGCAAGGGACACCGGTTTGATCCCTGGCCTGGGAAGATCCCACGTGCCGTGGAGCGGCTGGACCAATGTGTCCAATTACTGAGCCGGAGCTCTGGCGCGCATGCACCCCAAGCCCGTGCTCTGTGACAACAGAGGCCACTGCGATGGGAGGCCCACAGGGGCCAAAGAACAAAGATGGATGAAAATAGATAAATGAAAGACCAATAGAAGCGGCCCACCCACCCCCTCAACAAAAAGAATGTATGATATGAATTTCCCTGGTAGTCCAATGGTTGGAAATTCACCTGCCAATGCAGGGGACATGGATTCAGTCCCTAGCCCAGGAAGATTCCACATGCTGCAGAGCAGCTAAGCCTGTGTGCCACAACTACTGTGCTGCACTCTAGAGTCTACGCTCTGAAACAAGAGAATCTACTCCAATGAGAAGCCCACACACAGCAACTTAAGAGTAGGCCCCCAGGGGCTTCCCTGGTGGTCCAGTGGGTAAGGACACTGCCTTGCAGTGCAAGGGGTGCCGGTTCGATCCCTGGCCTGGGAAGATTCCACGTGCTGCGGAGCGGCTGGACTGATGTGTCCAATTACCGAGCTGGAGCTCTGGAGTGCATGCACCCAGAGCCGGTGCTCTGCGACAACAGAGGCCACCGCGATGGGAGGCCCACACGGGCCAAAGAAAAAAGATGGACGAAAAATAGATAAATGAAAGACCAATAGAAGCCCACCCGCCACCCCCACCCCAAAATAAATCAATAAATAAATGTTTAAAAAAAAAGAGTAGGCCCCACTATCCACAACTAGAGAAAAGTCCATGTGCAGCAACGAAGAGCCACCGCAGTCAAAAATAAATACATAAATAAAATTATTTTTCAAAATATACAACACTGGGAGTATAGCCAGTATTTTATAATAACTAAAAATGGAAAGTAATTTTTAAAACAGCCTTAAAATCAATGAAAGAAGCCAGTTAGAAAAGATCTTTGAAAGCATAAAAATATACCTCTACTGACGTCTTCCACTGCAAGTAGATCATCTTCAGTGTCTTCCAGTCGAGGGGAACCACAAAGTCATCAGGCAACAAAGACTCTATGAAAAAAAAAAACAATCTTCATCTCTAATGTCACACATATTTTTACTCTGAATAACATGGTATCTAGATATCCATAATGATAAAAGCATGATTTTGAAGATTTCTCAGTGACAGCTAGGGCAGGAGTTAGTTTGTCAAAGATCCCCATTAGCAAACACTACCCAGACTCAGTGAAAATGGTTATGTATGTATGTAAAGCGATGCGTGTCATAGTTCATATTCTAATGTAAGTACAAATATATACGCATCAGTAGCCTCAAGTGGTGCTGTCACAGGGCATTAAACCTGGTAGTCCAATGGTTGGAAATTCACCTGCCAATGCAGGCGACATGGATTCAGTCCCTAGCCCAGGAAGATTCCACATGCTGCAGAGCAGCTAAGCCTGTGTGCCACAACTACTGTGCTGCACTCTAGAGTCTACGCTCTGAAACAAGAGAATCTACTCCAATGAGAAGCCCACACACAGCAACTTAAGAGTAGGCCCCCAGGGGCTTCCCTGGTGGTCCAGTGGGTAAGGACACTGCCTTGCAGTGCAAGGGGTGCCGGTTCGATCCCTGGCCTGGGAAGATTCCACGTGCTGCGGAGCGGCTGGACTGATGTGTCCAATTACCGAGCTGGAGCTCTGGAGTGCATGCACCCAGAGCCGGTGCTCTGCGACAACAGAGGCCACCGCGATGGGAGGCCCACACGGGCCAAAGAAAAAAGATGGACGAAAAATAGATAAATGAAAGACCAATAGAAGCCCACCCGCCACCCCCACCCCAAAATAAATCAATAAATAAATGTTTAAAAAAAAAGAGTAGGCCCCACTATCCACAACTAGAGAAAAGTCCATGTGCAGCAACGAAGAGCCACCGCAGTCAAAAATAAATACATAAATAAAATTATTTTTCAAAATATACAACACTGGGAGTATAGCCAGTATTTTATAATAACTAAAAATGGAAAGTAATTTTTAAAACAGCCTTAAAATCAATGAAAGAAGCCAGTTAGAAAAGATCTTTGAAAGCATAAAAATATACCTCTACTGACGTCTTCCACTGCAAGTAGATCATCTTCAGTGTCTTCCAGTCGAGGGGAACCACAAAGTCATCAGGCAACAAAGACTCTATGAAAAAAAAAAACAATCTTCATCTCTAATGTCACACATATTTTTACTCTGAATAACATGGTATCTAGATATCCATAATGATAAAAGCATGATTTTGAAGATTTCTCAGTGACAGCTAGGGCAGGAGTTAGTTTGTCAAAGATCCCCATTAGCAAACACTACCCAGACTCAGTGAAAATGGTTATGTATGTATGTAAAGCGATGCGTGTCATAGTTCATATTCTAATGTAAGTACAAATATATACGCATCAGTAGCCTCAAGTGGTGCTGTCACAGGGCATTAAATTTAGGTAGGCATCCTTTCCTGAGACACGTGTAGAACATTGTCCAGTACAGCAAGTTTAGTTTTCCTTCAAGTTGTTCCTTCCACCGAAGAGTGTTTGGCGGAAATATCTTCACAATTAAGATGCTCATAAGCAAGTCTGCATATTGATCTATATGTATCAGCCAAACTAAACCATATAAAATGTTTTTCCCATACTAGCACAACCTTAGCACCATGGGTAGCTGGGTTTCTTCAAGCCTATGTATGGTTACGACATAATCCTACTGTGTGTGCAGAATAACAGAATTCAAGCCCCCTTTCTTATTAATAAGGCCATAGATACACCAGAGCTTTGCTCATCCAACTTAGGCAAACAGATTGATTTACAGCTTCCACTTAGTTTTCTCCTTTTTTAAGCATTTCATGCTGGTGCTCAGTGGTTTGTCGTGTCTGACTCTCTGTGACTCCACTAACTCTAGCCGGCCAGGCTCCTCTGTCCATGGGATTAGCCAGGTAAGAATCTTTCAGGCATATACCATTTCCAAGTGTGAAATTCTTTCCCTCTCTTTTTAAGTCATATTTGTGTGATATAAGCACTGCTTACAATGCACTCCCATTTGGACATATCCCAACAAAACCACAATTCCATATTCTCTTCTACAATCCCTTTGGCAACAGCTAAATCTTACTCATAAAATATTCAAAAGCTTGTCATTTATACTTTCTATGCACAATAATTTTGTTTTGTGTTAGTCTTGTCTCCCCATTTAGAAGGTAAGCTACATGATGAATGAGGTCTATTTCCTCTAAAAAGCTTTCCAAAGCTTAATTAATGGATGCTGGACCATTATTATTGATTGTGATGGTATTGTGCATTCAAGGAGGAGGCTTAGAATCTTTTCCCACTGGTGCCTGCATGCTTTCTGGTGCTGAGCAGTGATTGTTAACATTTTGGGATCATAGACATCCCTGAGAAGCTGATAAAATCTAAGGACTTTCTCCCAGAAAAATGGCACAAAATGACACGAAGAATGATTTCCAAACATGGACTTTGGACTAAGATTCCTGGCTTAACATAAATTCCATTATCTTTTCAAATTTTCCAAAGCAAATGCAATTTAATTTTTAAAATCACCATGTTTCTCTGGTGCATCTAGAGGATAGAAAATTGTAGCAAATGGTAACAATGTGATGATTCACAAAGTTTACAAACTTGGTAAGAGCAATACCAGAACATGTTGACCGCTGTGACTCCTCTGACAGAGACTTAGCCAATCTTGGGTCTCAGCTGAATGGACCAAGTTTGTTGAGAATAGCAGAAGCTTAAGAGCAAAGCAAAAATAACTGGAAGTCATGCTGTGAGAGAACCCCAGGCTCTCTGGTAGGCCAGAAGAAAAACAGGATCAGGAAGATGCTGGATGTAGGGATGGGAGCTTTACTCCTTGGCTTTTATAGATTCTGTCCCCAAGGAAAGGGGCACATACCTTGCATGAAATTAACATGTGCAATTGACATACAGATGAGGAAAAGCTGGGATATGTGCTTCATTTCGTCTTTAAGGTGCTCAGCATCTTCAATAGGCATATTATTTAGAGGAAACTTATAATTGTACAATATTAAAAAAATAATATTTTCACTTTTTAAAATTCACAGGTGGATCTTTCACTTCCCAAAACAACAATTATAAGAACCCATAGGAATCTTTCCAGTCAGGCTCCTTCCTAACCTTCTTTTTTGTACCTTTCTCAGACAGTCTTTAAAAACTAAATTCAACTGATTTCAGATATTTTTACCATTTAATCTTCAATGTCTCCTGCTTTACTATTCTCACATCTATAAACCATCTCGTGAACAAGAGTTATGTCGCAAACAAAGAAAATGTAGAAAGATTTTTCTAAAAAAAAAAAAGCAGTCCATCTCTATTTGTTGCCCAATCACTGTTTGCTGGTCTCATTTTTCATTCTTCCCACTGTCTATTTATTCAACAGGTTCAAAGACATTTCAAACTACTGGTTGTGGAGGTAGGGTTGGGGGCTTGACTCCATCAAACACCATTTGCTATGTGTCCTCCACTTCCACCGTTGAAAAGCACAAGGTCAGTTAACTGGATGAAATTATTAACACAAGGCAGAAACACCTCAAAAATTAGTCACGTATGTTAAACTGGTCTTTTTATTTGTAGCAAATAAACTCAATTTACCCACTGGAACTCCTGGAGACCCAAAAAGTTTTACTAGTTGAAAGGCAAACTCCTGTGACAATGGTAACTTAAGGGAGTCAAAGTAGTCAGTGCTTGTTAAATTCTGGTTATCCTCAGTTTGCAGGAACTGTAATGGCTGAGGTTCTTCCCATGTCTTTCGCTTTTCACCAGAACTTTCATTTAAGAAGTGAAGATCAGAGGTGACCCTTGAAGAGTAAAAAGTATCAGGCTGGCTACTTAAAATTTCTGAAGAAGTAAACCTGACATCATTTAGTGTATCATCTACTCTACTCTGAGAGCTGGAGGTGAAATGCAGTTTCTTGCTTGTAAAAGAGACCTTCCAAAAGCTAGATGGATATTGTAGCATAAGACAAGGAATGGGGGTTTTGTAAAAATACACAGAGTGCCTTAGTCTATTAAATAGCATGTAATGAGAATAAAACTGTCCACCAATATTTAGAAGACAATCTTTGACAATGTCAAAGTAAAACCATGATGGATGATCATCGACGCTCATAATATGCTGCTTAGTCTCTTCTTCATTATTTAATTCTGAAATTTCATCTTTTTCTTTTTCCAAAATAATTTTTAGTTCATGGCTTTCTGTTAACAAGTCACATTTCTCCATTTCTTTTGCACTGATATGACTCTGTCCCACTAAGCTGAAGTTTGGTGCCAAACTGAAAATCCTTTTCTGCCTCCTTTTCTTATTCTCTGTTGAATATAAGGCACTCTTTAGGATATCCAGTTTAAAGAAGTGGCTTCTAAAGATATTTGTCTCTGTTTCTATGACTGAATCTATATTCTCAGTTGGAGGTGACAAATCTTCATTTTCTATCAATAGCTTCTCTTCTAGCAATGTTTCTGGACTGTCTCTGAATAGCATTTTCTGAGGGGCGTCATTTATTCAACAGGTTCAAAGACATTTCAAACTACTGGTTGTGGAGGTAGGGTTGGGGGCTTGACTCCATCAAACACCATTTGCTATGTGTCCTCCACTTCCACCGTTGAAAAGCACAAGGTCAGTTAACTGGATGAAATTATTAACACAAGGCAGAAACACCTCAAAAATTAGTCACGTATGTTAAACTGGTCTTTTTATTTGTAGCAAATAAACTCAATTTACCCACTGGAACTCCTGGAGACCCAAAAAGTTTTACTAGTTGAAAGGCAAACTCCTGTGACAATGGTAACTTAAGGGAGTCAAAGTAGTCAGTGCTTGTTAAATTCTGGTTATCCTCAGTTTGCAGGAACTGTAATGGCTGAGGTTCTTCCCATGTCTTTCGCTTTTCACCAGAACTTTCATTTAAGAAGTGAAGATCAGAGGTGACCCTTGAAGAGTAAAAAGTATCAGGCTGGCTACTTAAAATTTCTGAAGAAGTAAACCTGACATCATTTAGTGTATCATCTACTCTACTCTGAGAGCTGGAGGTGAAATGCAGTTTCTTGCTTGTAAAAGAGACCTTCCAAAAGCTAGATGGATATTGTAGCATAAGACAAGGAATGGGGGTTTTGTAAAAATACACAGAGTGCCTTAGTCTATTAAATAGCATGTAATGAGAATAAAACTGTCCACCAATATTTAGAAGACAATCTTTGACAATGTCAAAGTAAAACCATGATGGATGATCATCGACGCTCATAATATGCTGCTTAGTCTCTTCTTCATTATTTAATTCTGAAATTTCATCTTTTTCTTTTTCCAAAATAATTTTTAGTTCATGGCTTTCTGTTAACAAGTCACATTTCTCCATTTCTTTTGCACTGATATGACTCTGTCCCACTAAGCTGAAGTTTGGTGCCAAACTGAAAATCCTTTTCTGCCTCCTTTTCTTATTCTCTGTTGAATATAAGGCACTCTTTAGGATATCCAGTTTAAAGAAGTGGCTTCTAAAGATATTTGTCTCTGTTTCTATGACTGAATCTATATTCTCAGTTGGAGGTGACAAATCTTCATTTTCTATCAATAGCTTCTCTTCTAGCAATGTTTCTGGACTGTCTCCTGATGCTCCTTCAGAAGTGGAGATCAATTCGATCAACTGTCCTCTGCTGTTGGCATGAGCCGCCTTGTGCCGTCTGTCTTTCTTTGGTCTCTGTTCACATATAAACTTATGAGGTCCCTCAGGCCAGTTATCAAAATAAGGTTGCCTATCAGAGCCCAACTGTAAATCTTCACTAGATAAATCAGCTGAGAAAAAAGCCCAATTACTGTTTTTATTTGTATGGACTCCCTGTTTCTTTCTTAGAACTTTATCTGATGTTCCAGATCCATATTGATGGCATAGACTTGTTTCATTCAGGAGGCTGTCATCCACCACCTCTCGCTTCTGCATAAATGTGCATGGTGTTTCAACAAATCGGTCCTGAGTGTGTAAGGCCATGATGTCCCTATTTTCAATATGCTTTTCTACCTTTGTGCCAGAGCAGCTATTACTTGCTACATAGGAAAGATTCTGAGTCACTGTTGGACAAGAAATAGAACTTTCATTTGACATCAACGACAAACTTGGAAACAAGTCACCATCATCTTCTTTAGGGAAATAATTCTTTGGTGTACTGTGCAGCTCAACTATAGACATAACATCTGGCAAACGGTTTTCCGAATTTATGTCATCCTGTCTTTTATCTTTACAGATATTCACAAAATCTCCTACATTATTTCTCAGGTCACCAATTAAGGAACACTCTGATTCCCTTTTGCTCTCTTCTAAGTCTTCCTCTTCGCTTTGAGACAGGTCTTGATCTCCTGGTGTAAGACAACTTGAGGTTTCAAATGAGTTTTCCTCCATGACTTTACAATGGTTGTTCTGTTTTTTATTTCTTTTTCTATTTCTCTTCTTGGGTTTGCTGAACCTGTGCCCAGTTTTCATCAAATCTCTTTCTCTAAAATATAAAATAATGAAGAAATCTGTAACTTCATTACTTGTATATTATAAACTAAGACATCATATTCAATGTGCAGATTTACAAATCATTAGTACAAGAGATTTTAGAGTGTGTGTCCACTTCGTACTGTATTTTAAAAATCATCTTTAAAAGATACACTTTAATCCACGAAATTAAAAATGAATATACTTTGAAAAAGTTACAACTTATTTTCACATGCTCTTTTCATAAATAAACTGTAATATTTTAAGATACTTCATATATACATATATATACACACATGTGTGTGTATATATATATGTCTACCAATAAACAGCTTACTTTTCCCAACATCTTGAATTTTGAAAAGTGACAGGTATCATCTAAATGACACAGCTTGGGCTTCCCCTGGTGGTCCAGTGGGTAAGGACACTGCCTTGCAGTGCAAGGGGCGCCAGTTCAATCCCTGGCCTGGGAAGATCCCACGTGCCGCGGAGCGGCTGGACCCATGTGTCCAATTACCGAGCTGGAGCTCTGGAGCGCATGCACCCAGAGCCAGAGCTCTGCAGCGACAGATGCCACCGCGATGGGAGGCCCACAGGAGCCAAGGAACAAAGACGGATGAAAATAGAGAAATGAAAGACCAACAGAAGTGGCCTGCCCACTCCCCTCCCTCCCCAACCCCCACCCAAAAATAAATAATAAAATAAATAAATCTTTTAAAAAAATAAAATAAATGACACAGCTTTAGTGGCTCAAATAGCTAGATTTTCTCTAGCTGTGAAAATTTTAGCAATTGTGAAGAACAGTTGATGATGAGCAGCCAAGTTCAGGATGGGGATGATATGCTTCCAACTGCCTAGTAAGCAGTGGTTCTGAACCAGGGGCTCCAACACTACTTTGTGGGGTATACGCAAATGTGGGAAGGCATTTTTCTGTTCACTGGCACTTGGTACCGAGGCCAGGGGTGTTAACTATCCTGCAATGCCAGAGTCGATTTCAAGTGAAAACTTACTCTATTCAAATAAGCAGAAGTGCTCTCAGCAAGCACGCTAAAAGTTCACTGTGTCCCTTAATGTACAGATAAAAACAGTAAAATGTAGTGGGGATGGAAACAAGATGTAGCCAAGGAAAAATAATCCAGGGTAGAGGAATAGGAAAATAAACAATTAGATAAGTAAACAAACACTGAAGCAGAGAGAGAGAATGAGAAAAGAGAAGTCGGTCAATTAGCTGGACATTGGACAAAAGAGCTTACTAAAAATATCCCAGTCTCTGGCCTAATTTATTCCATCTCATGCTGCTGGGTGATTTTCAATAGGCAGAACCCCTGAACACCTTCTTTGTCAAATAATTGCTGCTGCCCTTGTTTACATATTCCTGAATGTTTGTTTAGAAAGAACATTCAGGTTGTAAATCAACTATTCTTCATTTTTTTTTTTAAAGAAAGAACATTAAGGAACTGTACATTACTGAGAAGCGGTTAAAATGGGGTTTCTGAAAAAAAAGGATATCGAGTAAAAAATGCCAATTTTGGTAGTAACTCTCCTTCATGGTCAGTTCTATCTAACTCCAATGAAAGAAAGGTCTAGCTGAAGTTTAAGGTGCAGTCAGTTGTACATACATTTTGCAGACTAGTCTGCTGTTCTGAAAACAAACTCCATTGTCTTTGCCCAAACATGAACCATTTTGTTGCAGGGGATGGAAGAAAAAAATGAGTTGAGACTGCTGTTGCTTTATTCATTGGAGTAAATAGACTTAAGGTTCACTCCAGGTGAGCTTCCCTGGTGGTCCAGTGGGTAAGGACACCACCCTGCAGCCGGTTCGATTCCAGGTCTGGGAAGATCCCATGTGCCGTGGAACGGCTGGACCAATGTGTCCAACTACCAAGCCAGAGCTCTGGAGCACACGCGCCCAGAGCTGGTGCTCTGCAACGAGAGAGGCCACTGCAATGGCAGGTCCACGCAGGCCAAAGAACAAAGATAAGTAGATGAAAGACCAATAGAAGTGGCCAAAAAAAAAAAAAAAAAAAAAGATTCACTCCAGGACTTGTGACTCTGTAGAGCTGAAAGCACTTCATGTGTAGTCACTGTCCCTTTAAACAGGTCTCCACTGCACAAGGAAGGTGAACTCTAATCTATGGAAATAAGGTTCTTATATATATAGTTCATCACAAAAGTGTACATAGCTCCTATGCCACCAGGAATTGTAAGGTCCACAATGCTACTTTGAAAACTGGCTTAAAAAAAAGCAACGCACACTTACACTGTATTCAAATTATTTCAAATTATTTAACTGGGGCTTCCCTCATGGCTCAGTGGTAAAGAATCCGCCTGCCAATGTAGGGGACATGGGTTCGATCCCTGGCCTGAGAAGATACCACATACTGCAGAGCAACTAAGCCCATGTGAAACAACTACTGAGTCCTAGAGCCTGTGGGCCCTTTTGGCAACAAGAGAGAAGCCACTGCAATGAGAAGCCCAGACACTACAGCTAGAGAGTAGTCCCTGCTCATTGCAACTAGAGAAAAGCCTGCACACCAACCAAGACCCAGCACAAGCAAAAATTAAAAATAAAATTCTAAAATAATTGAAAACACACACACAGAAAAAGGATAAATCAACTATTCTTCATTTTTTTAAAGAAAGAACATTAAGGAACTGTACATTACTGAGAAGCGGTTAAAATGGGGTTTCTGAAAAAAAAGGATATCGAGTAAAAAATGCCAATTTTGGTAGTAACTCTCCTTCATGGTCAGTTCTATCTAACTCCAATGAAAGAAAGGTCTAGCTGAAGTTTAAGGTGCAGTCAGTTGTACATACATTTTGCAGACTAGTCTGCTGTTCTGAAAACAAACTCCATTGTCTTTGCCCAAACATGAACCATTTTGTTGCAGGGGATGGAAGAAAAAAATGAGTTGAGACTGCTGTTGCTTTATTCATTGGAGTAAATAGACTTAAGGTTCACTCCAGGTGAGCTTCCCTGGTGGTCCAGTGGGTAAGGACACCACCCTGCAGCCGGTTCGATTCCAGGTCTGGGAAGATCCCATGTGCCGTGGAACGGCTGGACCAATGTGTCCAACTACCAAGCCAGAGCTCTGGAGCACACGCGCCCAGAGCTGGTGCTCTGCAACGAGAGAGGCCACTGCAATGGCAGGTCCACGCAGGCCAAAGAACAAAGATAAGTAGATGAAAGACCAATAGAAGTGGCCAAAAAAAAAAAAAAAAAAAAGATTCACTCCAGGACTTGTGACTCTGTAGAGCTGAAAGCACTTCATGTGTAGTCACTGTCCCTTTAAACAGGTCTCCACTGCACAAGGAAGGTGAACTCTAATCTATGGAAATAAGGTTCTTATATATATAGTTCATCACAAAAGTGTACATAGCTCCTATGCCACCAGGAATTGTAAGGTCCACAATGCTACTTTGAAAACTGGCTTAAAAAAAAGCAACGCACACTTACACTGTATTCAAATTATTTCAAATTATTTAACTGGGGCTTCCCTCATGGCTCAGTGGTAAAGAATCCGCCTGCCAATGTAGGGGACATGGGTTCGATCCCTGGCCTGAGAAGATACCACATACTGCAGAGCAACTAAGCCCATGTGAAACAACTACTGAGTCCTAGAGCCTGTGCGCCTTATGGCAACAAGAGAGAAGCCACTGCAATGAGAAGCCCAGACACTACAGCTAGAGAGTAGTCCCTGCTCATTGCAACTAGAGAAAAGCCTGCACACCAACCAAGACCCAGCACAAGCAAAAATTAAAAATAAAATTCTAAAATAATTGAAAAAAAACACACACACAGAAAAAAAGGACTGGAATTTCAACTAAAAATACAATGCCAGGGCTTTCTCTGGTGGTCTAGTGGAAAAAGAGTCTGCTTTGCAGTGCAAGGAGTGCCAGTTTGATCCCTGGCCTGGGAGGATCCCACATGCCACAGAGCAGTGGGACCGGTGTGTCCAATTACGAGCCAGCATTCTGGAGCCTATGCGCCCAGAGCCAGTGCTCTGCAACGAGAGAGGCCACTGCAATGGGAGACCCACACAGGCCAAAGAACAAAGATGAATGAAAAATAAATAAATGAAAGACCAATAAAAGTGGCCAAAATTAAAAAAAAAAACAAAAACAAAAACAAAAACACAATGCCAGGAAGTATGAAAATCAGAAGACTAACTCTACAAGGAAGTGTGTCAGAGACCTTTTCCAGTTCCGCAGCATGGAAGCTCTATATAGTGATGACACTTGTTCCAGTACTTGCAACAGGCCTTCTGGAAAGAAAACACAGCTAATAATAGGGACTCGAGAAGCACGCGGGAGATAAGAGAAGAGGCAGTGATAATGTCTGTGAAAATCTGCATGGAGTGGATGTGCCTAATCAGTAAATGCACTTTAATTTATAAAGTGTTAAAGGTTCCTCAAACCTATGTTACTCTCGTACTGATTCACTCAGGGCGGAATGGCACCATTTAAAGAAAAGAAGCATCACTAAATACAAGTTAGTTATGGAGAAGGAATCGGGATAGTTGGAGGCAAGGGCTGTAGCTTTCAAAAAGAAAGGAAGAAAGAAGACAAGAACAAATGATGACATATCTCTGATTAATAAAATTGTGCTTTTCAGATAATGGCTTAGAATCCAACTTCCAGGGAAGGGATGGAGTATATCTTTTAAGAATTAGATAATGTTTGCTTAGAGACAAGATAACCTGACCAAGTGAACTGTGACCTAAAGACAAAGGTGAGAGAACATTCAGATAAAGTCAAAACTGACTACCAAATATATACATACACACATACATATCGTTATTGCTTCATGTTCTTCATGAAGAAAATAATTAATGGAACCAGAAACATTATTTCTTACTGCAGAACTCTATATGCTAATTCATGAAGTATGGGCATTCCATGAAGTAAAATTCAGTTAAAATACAGATTATAAAAGAGAGGTCTCACAGTTCTACATAATTCCTATGGCTGAAATAATTCAAGTTGAGCTCCTAGTCTTGGTTCACTAATAAGCTAGGAGATGGATCCTGGGCAAATCCGGTCTCTATTTTGAACCTGAGGCAATATTACCTCCTTTCACAGTTGCAAAGATTAATACGGAGGTTCCTAAATGACCTCTACCTGACAGCAGATTTTTTCCACTGCCTCTGCAAAATAGAATGACTAAGGCCAATGACATACAAAAATACCTGAAGCTAGATGGCTGTTCTCTAGTACAAACAAACCTTTCTGCTCCCATTATTGAGGGCTGAATATTTACAAGGAGTCAGACAAGTTTATTCCCATGAAGTACTAAATGACTATCATCAAATTAGGTTTAGGCAGGATAATCATAAAGGTTGCTTAAAAGTCATAGAAACCTATAATTTTGCACTTTTATCAGTTTGAAGATTTCTTTGGGTTCTCCCCCCAATTTACATCACAAGAAATTAGAAATTCCTTAAATTCACACATGTATGGTCAATTAATATATGACAAAAGACACAAGGATACACAATGGAGGAAAAAAAATCTCTTCAGTAAGCGATGCTGAGAAAACTAGATGGCTACATGTAAAAGAATGAAATTAGAACATTCTCTAACACCATCTACAAATATAAACTCAAAATGTATTAAAGACTTAAATAAAGGGCTGGAAACCATAAAATTCCTAAAAGAAAACATAGGCAGAAAACACTGTTTGACATAAATTATAGTAATATTTTAGGGGTTTTGTCTCCTGAAGCAAAGGAAATGAAAGCAAAAATAAACAAATGGGACCTAATTAGACCTAAAAGCACTTGCTCAGCTAAAGAAACCATCAATAAAACCTAGGGCTTGGAAAAAAAAAAAAAAACCTAGGGCTTTTCCTGGTGGTCCAGTGGGTAGAGAGTCCGCTTTGCAGTGCAAGGGGCGTCGGTTTGATCCTTGGCCCGGAAAGATCCCACATGCCAGAGGAGCAACTGGGCCGGTGTGTCCATCATGAGCCAGCACTCTGGTGTGCATGCGCCCAGAGCCAGTTCTCTGCAATTAAAGAGGCCACTGCAATGAGAGACCCACACATGCCAAAGAATATTAAAAAAAAGAAAAAAGAATGAAAATACATGATGACTTAAGAGACAAAACAAAACCCGAAAGATAACCTACTGAATGGGAGAAAATATGGATCCTGGGCAAATCCGGTCTCTATTTTGAACCTGAGGCAATATTACCTCCTTTCACAGTTGCAAAGATTAATCGGAGGTTCCTAAATGACCTCTACCTGACAGCAGATTTTTTCCACTGCCTCTGCAAAATAGAATGACTAAGGCCAATGACATACAAAAATACCTGAAGCTAGATGGCTGTTCTCTAGTACAAACAAACCTTTCTGCTCCCATTATTGAGGGCTGAATATTTACAAGGAGTCAGACAAGTTTATTCCCATGAAGTACTAAATGACTATCATCAAATTAGGTTTAGGCAGGATAATCATAAAGGTTGCTTAAAAGTCATAGAAACCTATAATTTTGCACTTTTATCAGTTTGAAGATTTCTTTGGGTTCTCCCTCCAATTTACATCACAAGAAATTAGAAATTCCTTAAATTCACACATGTATGGTCAATTAATATATGACAAAAGACACAAGGATACACAATGGAGGAAAAAAAATCTCTTCAGTAAGCGATGCTGAGAAAACTAGATGGCTACATGTAAAAGAATGAAATTAGAACATTCTCTAACACCATCTACAAATATAAACTCAAAATGTATTAAAGACTTAAATAAAGGGCTGGAAACCATAAAATTCCTAAAAGAAAACATAGGCAGAAAACACTGTTTGACATAAATTATAGTAATATTTTAGGGGTTTTGTCTCCTGAAGCAAAGGAAATGAAAGCAAAAATAAACAAATGGGACCTAATTAGACCTAAAAGCACTTGCTCAGCTAAAGAAACCATCAATAAAACCTAGGGCTTGGAAAAAAAAAAAAAAACCTAGGGCTTTTCCTGGTGGTCCAGTGGGTAGAGAGTCCGCTTTGCAGTGCAAGGGGCGTCGGTTTGATCCTTGGCCCGGAAAGATCCCACATGCCAGAGGAGCAACTGGGCCGGTGTGTCCATCATGAGCCAGCACTCTGGTGTGCATGCGCCCAGAGCCAGTTCTCTGCAATTAAAGAGGCCACTGCAATGAGAGACCCACACATGCCAAAGAATATTAAAAAAAAGAAAAAAGAATGAAAATACATGATGACTTAAGAGACAAAAACAAAAACCCGAAAGATAACCTACTGAATGGGAGAAAATATGTGTAAATGACATGATTAATAAGGGGTTAGTACTTCTCAGGTGGCGCTAGTGGTAAAGAACTCATCTGCCAATGAAGGAGACAAAAGAGACACAGGTTCAGTCCTTGGGTTGGGAAGATCCCCGGGAGAAAGGCATGGCAATCCAGTCCAGTATTCTTGCCTGGAGAGTCCCATGGACAGAGAAGCCTGGTGAGCTTCTCCATATGGTTGCAAAGAGTTGGACCTGACTGAACTGACTGAACACCACACACATCCAACATACAAACAGTTCATACAATTCTATATAAAAAATAAATGATGTGATTTAAAAATGGATAGAACTGAATAAACATTTTCTCAAAAAGAACATGCAAAAAGTCAACAAGCACCTGAAATAATGATCAGTATCACTAATCATCAAAGAAAGGCAAATTAAACCACAATGAAGTATCACCTCACACCAGTCAGAACGGCTACCATCAAAAAGAAAAGAAATAACAAACATTTGCAATGCTGTAGAAAAAGGGAACTCTGGTACACTGTTAATGGGAATGTAAATCGGTATAGCCACCACAGAAAACAGTATGAAGGTTTCTCAAAACGTTAAAAATAGAACTACCACATGACCCAGCAATGCCACTCCTGGGCATGTATCCAAATAAGAGCAAAAACACTAATTCAAAAAGAGACATACACCCCAGTGTCCATCACAGCATTATTTACAACTGCCAAGATATGGAATTAATCTAAGTGTTATTAACAGATGAATGGGTAAAGACAATATGGTATATTCAGTAAGTACCCTAGATATGAACCTTCAAGTTGCAAACTTTAAAAGCCACAAATATGTGTTCCATCAGCATCAGGCACGAGTGAAACTGCAGTTTGCACTCTGTCTCCTATTGCCGAGGATCCTTCAGCTCCACCATCTCCCACCTCCTCTCCCTCTCAGTCAGGAACTTTTTTTTCAGCCCTANTTAAAGAGGCCACTGCAATGAGAGACCCACACATGCCAAAGAATATTAAAAAAAAGAAAAAAGAATGAAAATACATGATGACTTAAGAGACAAAAACAAAAACCCGAAAGATAACCTACTGAATGGGAGAAAATATGTGTAAATGACATGATTAATAAGGGGTTAGTACTTCTCAGGTGGCGCTAGTGGTAAAGAACTCATCTGCCAATGAAGGAGACAAAAGAGACACAGGTTCAGTCCTTGGGTTGGGAAGATCCCCGGGAGAAAGGCATGGCAATCCAGTCCAGTATTCTTGCCTGGAGAGTCCCATGGACAGAGAAGCCTGGTGAGCTTCTCCATATGGTTGCAAAGAGTTGGACCTGACTGAACTGACTGAACACCACACACATCCAACATACAAACAGTTCATACAATTCTATATAAAAAATAAATGATGTGATTTAAAAATGGATAGAACTGAATAAACATTTTCTCAAAAAGAACATGCAAAAAGTCAACAAGCACCTGAAATAATGATCAGTATCACTAATCATCAAAGAAAGGCAAATTAAACCACAATGAAGTATCACCTCACACCAGTCAGAACGGCTACCATCAAAAAGAAAAGAAATAACAAACATTTGCAATGCTGTAGAAAAAGGGAACTCTGGTACACTGTTAATGGGAATGTAAATCGGTATAGCCACCACAGAAAACAGTATGAAGGTTTCTCAAAACGTTAAAAATAGAACTACCACATGACCCAGCAATGCCACTCCTGGGCATGTATCCAAATAAGAGCAAAAACACTAATTCAAAAAGAGACATACACCCCAGTGTCCATCACAGCATTATTTACAACTGCCAAGATATGGAATTAATCTAAGTGTTATTAACAGATGAATGGGTAAAGACAATATGGTATATTCAGTAAGTACCCTAGATATGAACCTTCAAGTTGCAAACTTTAAAAGCCACAAATATGTGTTCCATCAGCATCAGGCACGAGTGAAACTGCAGTTTGCACTCTGTCTCCTATTGCCGAGGATCCTTCAGCTCCACCATCTCCCACCTCCTCTCCCTTCTCCAGTCAGGAACTCTTTCTTGTCTGTTTTCTCAAGGCCAGCCCCAGTACGCCAGCTACTGTATGGTACTTCTATACTTTTCAAGGTACTATGCTGTAAGATTAAAACTGTCGGGCTTCCCTGGTGGTCCAGTGGGTAAGGACACCGCCTTGAAGATCCCATGTGCCGTGGAGCGGCTGGACCCATGTGTCCAATCACTGAGCCGGAGCTCTGGCCCGCGTGCGCCCAGAGCTGATGCTCTGCCACAACAGAGGCCACCGCGATGGGAGGCCCACAGGCACCGAAGAACAAAGATGGATGCAAATAGATAAATGAAAGACCAATAGAAGTTGCCCGCCCGCCCCCCTCCCTGTCCACCCCACCCCTCCCCACCCCAAAAAACCTGTCTTTTGTTTTTTAATGTATTACCTGTGTGAGAAGTAGGATAAACCTATTACAGTACAGTACTATAGAGCCAATTGTTTGTTAGTTGGTTTCCTAGACTAACTGTTGGACTTAGGAACACACTCTCAGAGCTGAACTCAACGGTATATAGAGGACACACTGCATATACACACAGTGGAATACTACTCAGACATAAAAAACAAGGAAACGTTGCCATTTGTAGCAACATGGATAGATTTGGAAAGTATTATACTAAGTAAAATAAATCAGCGAAAGACAAACACTGGATGATATCACTTGCATGGGGAATCTAAAAAATGAAACAAATTAGTAAATACAACAAAAAAGAAGCTGAATCAAGATAAAGTGAACAAACTAAAGGTTACCAGTAGGCAGAGGGAAGGCCGAGAGCCAATATAGCAGGAGGGGATTAAGAGGCACAAACTATTATGTGTTAAAGAAATAAATTATGCTACACAGCTGTCAAAATGATAAATCTCACAGGTAGTAATAAAGGTCTGATGTATCTATAAATTTACATATTTTAAAATGTGCACATATATATTTAAAAACACAAGAATATGCAACATAGTAATGGTTGGCAAATTATACAGGTTGATTACTTTGTGATTTTCTGTATGTCGAGAATTTCACTGAAGATATACAACTTTTGTAGTAGAAAAGTAAAGAAGTACCTTCTTTAGTAAAAAAATTAGGCAAAGAAAAAAATACATACAAAAGTTTTTTCTCAGTATTTAAACTTCACTTTAGAATAATAGACCCACTTACGGATTTACTGAAACACAAGCTTTGATTAATGAATGTAAACTCAATTGACCTCCTGCCCTTCTCCCCATCACAAAAGCCTGTGTACAAAAATTCAGTTCTAGCTAATAAGACTTTGCAATTATTGTTAATACCCATATTCTTTAGAAAAAGTTCTTTTACTATTTGGTTATTTCTCTACATTTTCAACAGTTGTGAACAAGAGTAATCTCAATTTAAATTATAGCATAGTGTACTGAATTAATTTCCTAATCCATTTTCTATCTCAAAGATTTCATTGGGATAATTCTTTACATTTTTTATTACTGCCAATAACAACTGCAAGTTTTCAAAACCTAGGTTTTTCTTAAGCACAATCATTTTGTTATGTCCACCCTTAGTCAAATTCTTTAAAAATGTACAAAGAGATAAAGCAGCATATATTTTAAGATATATTAGCTAAAAATAACCATTTTCCTGAAAGTTAAATCCCCAAATTCCCCAAGGGAAGTAGCTAATTTCCAAATCTTGTAACAGCTTTTCAAGTAAATGCTCATTATTGCAAAGGGATTGCTTCAAATATAGAAAAGTCCTTTTATTTTCCCTTGACAAGAGCACACTGCTGCATGCATAAAATCCATGATTAACCAAGTAAATGATTTCAATATTCTAAGACACTAATTCCAGTTCTATCAATTACATTTCCCCTATTACAAATCTAATTGCCAAGATCTGCACAACTGTAATTCTTTTTAAAAGAAAATATTTCCTGGGCTTCCCCTGGTGGTCCAGTGGGTAAGGACACCGCCTTGCAGTGCAAGGGGCGCTGGTTCCATCCCTGGCCTGGGAAGATCCCATGTGCCGTGGAGCGGCTGGACTGATGTGTCCAATTACCGAGCCGGAGCTTTGGCCCGCGTGCGCCCAGAGCCGGTGCTCTGCGACAACAGAGGCCACCGCGATGGGAGGCCCACAGGAGCCAAAGAACAAAGATGGATGAAAATAGAGAAATGTTAAGAACAATAGAAATGGTCCGCCCATCCCCCTCCCTCCCCACCCCACACCCCAAAAGATAAATAAATAAAATTAAAAAAAAAAAAAATATTTCCTAAGAAGCAACTTACACTAAAAGCATTACTTCATATATACCCACTATTAAGAAAAATGTATGGTTAAATATTATTTTGTTATGTCATCATATAACAAATACTAGAAAATGTAGGGTTGGACTTTGTTATTCAAAATTCCCTTAATAGCTATTTAAACCGAAATTAGGAAAACTAAGGTGCTTAAATGTCACTTCTCAGATAAGGCCTATCCTGGCCCTGTACCTAAAATTACAACCACTCCTCTCTCCTCACTCTCAGCCCAAGTATCCTTTCCCCAGGTCAGGCTCTCCTTATTCTCTTCCTCCTTTTTCTTCTCAGCTCTTATCACCATCCAGCATTCCATGGGACTGACTTGTCTTCTTTGATCTCTTGTAAAGTTCTGTCCACTTTGCTCCCAGCTGTCCCCCCAGTACCTAGAACAGTGTCTGTGACATAGAGGTGCTACTGGTGAAAAGTTTTACCACTGTGGTTAACAGTGGAGACGATTGCTTTTCTCTGAGTCACATATTAGTGACTTACACAAATAATGTGGGAAATGCAATATGTAATTTTGTAATTAGAGCAAATTCTCATTTTTCACCCTGCTTAGAGCAGAAAAACACTTTCTCCAGTATCCTCAAACTGAGATGTATTAATGCCTCCATGGCTGAAGATAAGCATATGTCTCTAACATACTGGCTCAGAATCTGAAAATATACACAACAAACCCACGCAGAGAGAATTCACAGGTCTGGAACTTTATAGGGAAAATGGTCAGGGTGCTGCTTTTTCATTGTGATACTGAGTCTCAAATGATTCTTACTCAATTATTAAGCATAAATTATACCAACAGTCTTTGGCTGTGCTGGGTCTTAGCTGTGGCATGTGGGATCTAGTTCCCTGACAAGGGGTTGAACTCAGATCCTATACATTGGGAACATGAAGTCTTAGCCACTGGACCACCAGAAAAGTCCCCCAATATTCTTCTTCATTGTGTGTGATGCTGGGAAAGACTGCGGGCAAGAGGAGAAGGAGGAGACACAGGATGAGATGGCTGGATGGCATCACTGACTCAATGGACATAAGTTTGAGTATACTCAAGGAGATAGTGAAAGACAGGGAAGCCCTGCCATGCTGCAGTTCACGGGGTTGCAAAGAGTTGGACAAGACAGAGCAACTGAACAACAATACATACTTTACATGTAATCTTATTTAATAATCTTCGTAACAACCCTATGAGATACTTACTAACAACAACTCCAATTTACAAATAGACACTGAGTTAAGTATTTCCTCCAAACATCTGGTGAGTGGTAGAGGTCTTGCATTTAAAGTTCGCAGTCTGGTTTCCCTGGTGGTCCAGTGGGTAAGGACACCGCCTTGCAGTGCAAGGGGCGCCGGTTCCATCCCTGGCCTGGGAAGATCCCACGTGCCGTGGAGCGGCCGGACTGATGTGTCCAATTATCAAGCCAGAGGTCTAGAGTGCATGCGCCCAGAGCGGGTGCTCTGCGAAAACAGAGGCCACTGCAATGGGAGGCCCACACAGGCCAAAGAACAAAGATGGATGCAAATAGATAAATGAAAGACCAACAGAAGTGGCCCGCCCGCCCCCCTGCCTCCCCAACCCGCCCCCCCGAAAATAAACTAAAATAAAATAAAAGATCTTTAAAAAAATAAATAAATAAATAAAGGTCACAGTCTTAAGAACACTATGAAATACTGCTCTCCCATTCATCATGGGAGATTATCTGACTAGTCCTGCTCATGTTATCTGAAGCACAGATCATACATAAAAAGAGGAAACAATTTCTGTGGATATGAATAAGTTATAGTAATCTGAGATCATCAACAATATCTCTTGACGGACTGTTCATATCAAAGAAATCTCAGACTACAAAGCAGTTAAGCCAATAGCAGGCGATAAGTAAACCTAACACATAAAAACCCCAGAAGTATGCAACAATACAAACAAAAACACTGAATAAGGTGTTATTAACTTACTAGAAGTGTTTTCTACTTGAAGTTCTCATTTATTACAGCTGTGCTGGGTCTTAGCTGTGGCATGTGGGATCTAGTTCCCTGACAAGGGGTTGAACTCAGATCCTATACATTGGGAACATGAAGTCTTAGCCACTGGACCACCAGAAAAGTCCCCCAATATTCTTCTTCATTGTGTGTGATGCTGGGAAAGACTGCGGGCAAGAGGAGAAGGAGGAGACACAGGATGAGATGGCTGGATGGCATCACTGACTCAATGGACATAAGTTTGAGTATACTCAAGGAGATAGTGAAAGACAGGGAAGCCCTGCCATGCTGCAGTTCACGGGGTTGCAAAGAGTTGGACAAGACAGAGCAACTGAACAACAATACATACTTTACATGTAATCTTATTTAATAATCTTCGTAACAACCCTATGAGATACTTACTAACAACAACTCCAATTTACAAATAGACACTGAGTTAAGTATTTCCTCCAAACATCTGGTGAGTGGTAGAGGTCTTGCATTTAAAGTTCGCAGTCTGGTTTTCCCCTGGTGGTCCATTGGGTAAGGACACCGCCTTGCAGTGCAAGGGGCGCCGGTTCCATCCCTGGCCTGGGAAGATCCCACGTGCCGTGGAGCGGCCGGACTGATGTGTCCAATTATCAAGCCAGAGGTCTAGAGTGCATGCGCCCAGAGCGGGTGCTCTGCGAAAACAGAGGCCACTGCAATGGGAGGCCCACACAGGCCAAAGAACAAAGATGGATGCAAATAGATAAATGAAAGACCAACAGAAGTGGCCCGCCCGCCCCCCTGCCTCCCCAACCCGCCCCCCCGAAAATAAACTAAAATAAAATAAAAGATCTTTAAAAAAATAAATAAATAAATAAAGGTCACAGTCTTAAGAACACTATGAAATACTGCTCTCCCATTCATCATGGGAGATTATCTGACTAGTCCTGCTCATGTTATCTGAAGCACAGATCATACATAAAAAGAGGAAACAATTTCTGTGGATATGAATAAGTTATAGTAATCTGAGATCATCAACAATATCTCTTGACGGACTGTTCATATCAAAGAAATCTCAGACTACAAAGCAGTTAAGCCAATAGCAGGCGATAAGTAAACCTAACACATAAAAACCCCAGAAGTATGCAACAATACAAACAAAAACACTGAATAAGGTGTTATTAACTTACTAGAAGTGTTTTCTACTTGAAATGCTCATTTATTACAGAATTTGCATATATGGAAAAGAAAAATACTGCTTTGCAAAATAAGTCTTTTCCCAAAGATCCAAAAGATTTAAAAAACAATTAATTACTTTTCTAAAAAACTTTTATTTTACTTTTAGCTTTTACAGAGTCTTGTTGTTTACAGACATGTATATCCCCCCTTAATTATTAAATCAAATGACTTTCTGAGAACTATAGGAAAAGAGAAATAGATATGAAACTTGATTTTACTTTTCATCCTAAGCCTGAAATGAGATGTGATATCCATGCACGATCTCATATGTACATCACCCCTAATGCTTTAGGATTTAGCACTTTCTAAAGATGCTACTTTAAACATCCCAAACACCAAGATAAACTTTCAAAACTTCTTTTCCTATATGTAGTCTATCTCTGTTTTCTTATCAGAAATGAATACAGTTAAAGAGTTCATTCCTGTATTACACACAAAAAGGATACTAATACCCTTTCAAATCAAACTTAGACCTATTTAGTAAACCCCATTAGTAGCTGACATTAAGACAGTCCTGATTTGCTACAACTTTCCAAGTTCTTAACACATTTGAAAGTCATACCTACTGTTTTAAAATGAATACAGAAACTACAAACATGAGATTAAGAAAAAGGTATCATGTCCTGTAAGAAAAAAAACTTTCCAAAACTAGTTGGTCTCGTAAGCATAAATTTAAAATTTAAAATTTCATACATTTAAAATTGCAAGTTTATATTTAAGCCCATCATTTATGCAAACAGCTCTGACAGCAACAAGTGTCCATTTGTATAGCCTTAACTTTCTAGCAAAAACCGTCACACAACTTAGCCATTGGACAGACATCAAAAAAATTCCACTCACCGCAAAATGGTTGATGCTCCTAGATGTTTTCTTCCGTCTGTGTGTTGTTACTGTAAATAAGCTATAATTACTACACTAAATTATTATTATACCTTAAGTGACTCCAAATGTATAGGAACTACTCGCTGGCTCTTTTAAACCACCCCACACAGTTAAGCTTCTTGAGTTCTACTTGCATTTTATAGTGTTTTACTTTCCTCAAATGTCTGCAGGTTATCAGTTCTATATTATTCTCTCTAGGCTGCCCTAACCTTATTTCCTCCTGCTACTGATGAAGATTTGTGGTGGGGAAACCATTAAAATAACCTCACTTGGGTTTCGTACAACAACAAAGCAAATGACCTCAGAGAGACTTTAAAAGGCAATGCATAAGGACTTGGGTTTACAGAGCCTGGGTATACATCTATTTAGCAATTCAGGAAGTTCATGTCTTTTGATGTTCATGTTCCAGAATTCATGAAGAAACAACTACAGCGTGAGTGAACTGTTTCTATATTTGTGTTTGGAGTGGAAAAGCATCTGGTACAGAATCTGGAACACAGTAGGTTTTCAATGTATATACACATCATGTGCATGTATGTGTTGCATCTCTGTCCAGGCACAAGAAGGGCCTGAAGGATGCATACAAAGCTAAGTAGATAATGAAGGGCATATGAGTAAAAACGACTGACTTTTGCTTCATTTCTTTGTGTGTCTGAATTTTTCTATGTCAGGCTTGAATCATTTATGCATACAATTTGTCTCCAGGCTTGTGTATTCAAGGAAACAATCCAAGCAAAGGAAAATTTCTTCACTGTGTACTTGGGATGAGTGTCTTCACTGCGTACCTGTCAGTCACACTTTGACCTGTGAATGCTGCATGGCACAATAACCATCACCTGTCCCTCCTCATGCCACACCTCAGAAGCATGATTTTGTCATGCTTCGGAGTACACCGACAGACCTTTTAGTTTCCTGCTTGCAGTTGCTCCTTTTGTTTCATGACACTCGACCTCTTAAGAGGACCCCGGTACATGCAATGCCAGTGCAGTTTCAGATTATATATAACCTTTGTGATGGGCTGGCTGCAATCCACAACCTCACTAGTGATTTCATTTTTTCCCTTTATATTCCAAAGGAGAAACTGTCCAGAAAGTTCAATCTGTAGTGGGTTCAAGTTTATGGCCATAAAGTTCAGATAATGCCAGTCTTACATAGTTTAACTTTTTTTTTTTTTTTAAGAGATACTTCATAGCACATCCTCTGACTTTCAGGCAGCATACAGTCTGACTTCTTTGATTCAGTGTTCACTTCTCTGTCTATCCTGCATGTCACTGTGTTGCACATGTAGAATTGTGTTAACTTTAGGTTGTATGAAAGTGATGAAAACCTTACCTATATACAGTGCACTCATGTTTAAAACTGATACATGACCTTGGTCTTTCTAAGGCTTTTAATATTCCCACAACTATTCAACAAGTTAGTTCACAAAGAACTCAGATGTCAAGCATTGCTGAGTTGGTTAGGTACTCGATCCCTACCCCCAAAATACAGCAAAGTCTCTTGTCAAGGGTTCCTGTTAAAATGTTAAATGTACTCAAACAAGTACTAAAACTGATCCTATCTTCACATTCCCTTCTAGGACTCCCAAACTCTCCATCCTTGAAATCAATGAATGCAATTGGTTTTCCAAAGATGTTGGCTTGGAAGTTCCTTTGGCATTTTTCCACTCCTGGCTTCCTTGAAGAGAATATCCTTCCTTAATTGTGGTCTCCAACACCTCTGAGGACCATTATAATTAACCTGTCTAACCAGAATCTCAAACAAGTCCATTTGCTCCCACTTGCATGCAGACTTTCAGAGTTGTCCCTAAAACCAGCAACCACAGAGACACATCTACTGTTAATTCAACATGTCCAAGTGGGAGGCCACACTCTACTCCCTGTATCCAGGAAAGTGGGTCAAGATATCTCCAACCAACTGCCAGCAAATAGCAGAGGTGAGAAATGTGCTACTGCACTAGAGCCAGGAACTCTTGTCTCCCAGTTTCTCTGAGACTCTACCTACCCTAGAGAAGAATTAGTGTGAGACTGGAGAAGCCACACAATTTCCTTATGCTTGTAAAAGCTGCCATGGTCAATGAGACCATGAGTCTCCGATCTCAAAGGGCTAAATTTTCAGTATGTTTCTGTGGCCACAGTTTGCTATGAAATACTGAAATTCTTGTGTCATTTAGCATACAGTACCCTGAGCTCCCTCCTTAATTCACTGCCCAGACCTTTCTCCAGATCCTCCCCACCACCTACAGTGACCATCAGCTAACAGGTTAAAGGCTGATCCCAAAGGACCTAAAGGTTTTCTCTCAAGCACAGTAACCAGTCTCAGTTATGACTGGTTGGTACCCATGCAATTAACCCCCTCAAAATCATGCCTTTTCAACACTGCCACTGATTCCCTTCAGGCTAGCCTGTTTTTCCTGACTTTCCTACCCCTGGGGAAATTCAAATGGGTCTTGACAATAAAAAGGCTTCATGCTAGCCACCTCAGCAGGTAGCCAGTCAGCTCTTGTTCCTTTGGGTCCCCTCTGCCAGAGCTGGCCTGGAACACAGTTGTAGTGGCAATGGCGCCCCAGCAAGCAAATATCTGGTGCTCTTTTGAGCCCATGACCAGAAGGCTGTGGCCTCTTACCACTGCTTCCCAGAGTTGCCCACATGTGGTTACCTATAGCAACTGCAGCTTCTCTGGGTTTTCAACTGAGAAAGCTAGGAAGACAGCAAATGTGCCAGCTGGCTGACTGGCCCCAGCACACCAACTGCATAATTCGACTGCCTCCACAAAAAGGCGTTTGCAACCAAGCTACTTAAGACCACCCTTCTGACATATCTAAGACTCAGTCCTGTGAGGAAGACAAAGACAAAGGGTGGGCCAGCATGCCTCTAAAGTCCAAATTCTGACTGTATATTCAGGAGCCTTCTTGCAGTGACTTCTTAACTCAGTGTACTTCCAAAGACAAAAACTCTACCAGCTATCTTAAAAATATGGGTTCTGGGCTTCCCTGGTGGTTCAGTGGGTAAGGACACTGCCTTGCAGTGCAAGGGGTGCCAGTTCGATCCCTGGCCTGGGAAGATCCCACGTGCCGTGAAGCGGCTGGACCTATGTGTCCAATTACCGAGCAGGAACTCTGGAGCACATGCGCCCAGAGCCGGTGCTCTGAAGCAAAAGAGGCCACTGCGATGGGAGGCCCACACAGGCCAAAGAACAAAGATAGATGCAAATAGATAAATGCAAGACCAATAGAAGTGGCCCGCCCACCGCACTCTCTCCCCAACCTGCACCCCCCACACACACAAAAAAGAAGGCCCATGCACAGTAACAAAGACCCAGCACAGTTTAAAAAAAAAAGAAAAAGAATATGAGTTCTAACCTGATAATGCCTTCTCTTTATTCTTGCCCGAAACTTAGACAGGCTAGTACAAGTTAAGGTAGGCAGGGTTAGGTAGGGGTGTGGTTTGCACAAACTGAGGTAGACTGGTGCTTATTACAGACACACAAGTTCTTTTTTAATCAAAAAAAAAACCTTGGGACTTTCTTGGTGGTCCAGTGGCTAGGACTCTGCACTTCCCACGTAGGGGCACAGGTTCAATCCCTGGTAAGGGAACTGGATCCCACATGCCATAACTAATAGTTTACATGCCACAGCTAAGATCCCATATGCTGCAAAAAAGGCCCAGTGCAGCCAACTGTATAAATAAATCCATAATGTTTAAAGAAAGAATGGAAGCTTGAGCAAATAACATCCTTGGCGACCTAACATCCCTGTCACGATGGGTATATTCACTTCCAGAGTGCGGTTCAGGTCCTCTAGAATACAGATTTAAAATAAAAAAAAGGCAACACGTGTTCAAGAGAGCTACTACTTTTCCCTGATAAATGCTGGTACTCTGAATAAGGAAACAAAAACAGAAAAGCAAGGAAAACGGACTCTACCAGGACAAGGGCAGCTTCATGCACTAACTGGGCACTATCTATTTTAGTCACTTCACAGAGGCTCCTTTGATCCAAGCTTTTAGTTTCTTATAACCTATACACTGGATGGGTGTGGTGGGCTGCAGTACCTACTGTTGCAGTGTCGGGGACATGACTTAGGTGACTTAGCAAGCATGCACGCACACTGGACAGCTAAATGGATCCTGCTGATTTTGTCATGTGATCTTCAAAACCAGGCAGTAACAAAGGTCATTCTACTCTGAGAGATGTTCCACCCAATCCTTTGTAACTCTCTAGCCTCCAGTGAAACTAAAATAACAGAAATCCTATCAATCAAAATATGGTTAAACATAAAGCTACACTTGACCAAGGTTGGGGTCAGAGTGATGCCTAAAGAGTTGAATGCTGTGGGAGAAATGGAGCAGACTACACTAGAGTGGCCAGTGCACTTTCCAGAAGAGCAAGCCCCACTTGTAAGCTTCATGCCTCTACCAAAACATTACCCACTTATGTTACCACAGGTCTTCCCAAAACACCACAAGATGTCTGGTGGTTTTCCAATGAACTGATAAGATGTCCACAGATGTTTTCTTCTTTCTACTACTCTCTCAAGTATGCTCCCTTCCAAGCAATGCTACTCAAAAAGTGTTATTCATACTTATGCCAGTCCATCAGTGGCTGGCAACCAATCTGCAACAAGAGTATAGAAACTTTTAACTTCTATAGGAATCTGATGACAATTTTTGTTTCTGTTTAATTATCAACTATTTGACTTTTTTTTCTAGCAATTCACTTTTTAATTCTATTTTATTAAAGTATCAGACTACAGCACATTGGAAAATTTTTAAAAGTCCTCTTTTGGGACGTCCCTGGTAGCTCAGGGACTAAGACACAGTGCTTCCAATGCAAGGGGCCCAGGTTTGAACCCTGGTCAGGGAACATGCTCCCACATGCTAGAACTAAAACTTCATGCAGTCAAATAAGTATTTTTTAAAAAGTCACCTCTTCAAAAACACTGATTAAAACAAATGTACCTGTCAGATCCCCACTGTCGTCTACGGCCATACCACCCTCAACGCGCCCGATCTTGTCTGATCCCCGCTGTCTGCAAGATAAGTCTTAGCTCATTGCGTTTTCAGTCTCCTTTATTGGGATCCATCTCTGTAGAGTAGAGCTTCTTAACTAGTGTGCTTGGCAATGCCTCTGATGGGTGACAGGTAAGACTGCTAAGTACAGCCCAGGGCAAGTGGAGTTCCTTAGCTCCAGGATCAGAAACCTTGGCAAGAGTAGCCTGGTCCATTTACTCCAACAATTTCAACAAATCTTATTTCCTGTGTGTGTTATAATGTCGACAGGATCGAGAAGTGCTGATGTCTGGAGTGACCTCTCATTACACTTTACACCAAATTTTATGCTTCACCAACAGTTAAAATCTTGCTCTCCCATCCACACCCAAATCTCTATTTCCAACCCACACCTCTCCCATGAACTCTAGACACACTATATATTCTACATCTCCATTCAGATTCACAGAAAGCACATTAAACTTAACATATCCAAAACTAAAGACCTGTTTTCCTTTGCAAATGTGCTCTTCCTACATTATAGCTTAGTAAACTGTAACTCCATCTTTCTCATACTCATTACTTGACCTGTTTAGCAAATCCTGACAGCTCTAGCTTCAACCAGTTCTCACTACCTCTACCTTTGTCCCCTGGCTGAGGTCACAATCAACTTTCACTTGGATTATTCCAAGAACTATCTAAGTTAGTCCCTGCTTCCATTCCTGTATCTCTTAAGTGATTCTCAAAACAGCAGCCAGAACTGACATTTTGTAACTTAAAAACACAAGTCGGATCATATCATCACCTGCTCAAAACTCTCCAACTGTTTCCCATCTCAAGCAACAAAGGCCTATATTCCTTCAATAACTTATAAGGGCCATTTTATCCAGTTCCTTCTTTCTCTTTCATTCTCTATTCTACTACTTTGCCCTTTGCTAACCTAGCTTTAGGAAAACATTTTACTATTCCTTAAGCACATCAAGCAGGCTCACATATCATCAGGACCCTCACTTGCAGGACTCTCAGTCTGGAATGCTCCATGCTTGCTTCTCTCTTTGCTAATTCATGGTCACTTTCTTCAAGTCTCTGTTCAAATGTTACCTTATCAGTTTGGCCTTTATCAATCACTTCAAGTAAAGTTCTACCCATTCCACTAAGCTCCATCGTTCCTATACCACTTACGCTGCTTCAATTTTGTCCACAGCACTAACATCTGACCTATTGGACACTTGTGTATAGGGAGGGCGGAGGTTTTGTCTGCTTTGCTCACTGATCACATAAAACAACGCTTGGCACATAGCAAGCACTTGTGAAACTGCTGAACAAATAAATAACATACATGAATAAACCCAGTACTGTTAGCTCTGAGCCTTTGACCATTCAGTTACTACTGCCTCCAGTCTTTCCCCCATACTATTTTTTTTCCTTACTAAATCCCACTTTCCCTGAACCCAGTTCTCCGTATTTCACTCACTATCAATCTGCTAAATGAAGAGTGGAAAAGTAACTCCACTACACCATACTCATGAAGAAAACACTCTACTGGCCCTTCTCACAACTGAATCATATTTCTTAACCACATTCCTTCACTGAAAAACATAATTCCGGGCTTCTCTGGTGGTGCACTGGATAAAAGTCCACCTACCAATGCAAGAGACACCAGTTCCATTCCTGGTCAGGGAAGATTTCACACTATGTGGCAACTAAGCCCGTGTGCCACAAATACTGAGCTCATGTGTCACAACTACTGAAGTCCATGCATGCTTAAAGTTGGAGGTCTGCAAGAAGAGAAGCCACTGCATTGAGAAGCCCAAATCCCACAACTAAAGAGTAGCTCCAATTTGCAGCAATTAGTAAAAGGCCCACACAGCAACAAAGACCCCCAAAAATAAACAATTAAAACACACACACACCATTCCATCTCCACTAACTACAGCTTACACCTGCTGTTTTCTCACTGCACTATTTCTACCATGTATCTGCACAGATTGTCCCAAGGGTCAAGACACATTTTATGTTCTTAAGAACATAAATCATTCTGATAGGCATCAACACAGGCAATTCAGAAAGAAGCCTTATTTCTTTTTCTATCTTTCATGTTCGCATGACTTGTCAAATGCCAGAAGGCTCCTTTATGGGCCTATTCAAATCAATCTTATCAAGTCTCAATTCTGATTTACACCCATTAGTTATTTCACACTATTCACAACCTCTGAGAACGCCAGTCCTCTACCCTGTATTTCGATGAAGCCCTGACAACCTAGGACAGAGTAATAGTAAATTGTGGGAACTTTCCCAAGCCCACTCTTCCCCCTCCCAATTCCCCCTCCTCAAACCTTCACCTTTATACCTTTCAAGAATAATCAAGATAAAATCTTTGTTCAAGGTAGGAAAGGCAATCAGGAAGCTTCTAGTACAATATGGCACATTAAAACCAGTTCGTCATCCACAAATAAATGATAGTGTTAACAATCAGTAAAGCAAGCCTCCAGTATTTCCATACCACTCATTAGCTCAGTTCGGTCACTCAGTCATGTCTGACTCTGTGACTCCATGGACTGAAGTACACCAGGCTTCCCTGTCCTTCACCACCTCCTGAAACTTGCTCAAACTCATGTCCATTGAGTCAGTGATGCCATCCAACCATCTCATCCTCTTTCGTCCCCTTCTCCTGCCTTCTACTTTTCTTAGTATTAGGGTCTTCTCTGATGAGTCGTTCTAAGAATTTTCCATAGTTTGTTGTGATTCACAAGTCAAAGGCTTTAGCCTAGTCATTGAAGTAGCTGTTTTTCTGGAATTTTCTTGCTTCTTTATGATCCAACAGATGTTTGCCATTTGATCTCTGATTCCTCTGCCCTTCCTAAATCATTTGTACATCTGGAAGTTCTGGGTTCACATACTGTTGAAGCTTCACTTGAAGGATTTTGAGCATTACTTTGCTAGCATGTGAAATGAGTGCAATTGTGCAGTAGTTTGAACATTCTTTGGTACTGCCCTTCTTTGGGACTGGAATGAAAACTGACCTTTTCCAGTCCTGTGGCCACTGCTGAATTCTTCAGTTCGCTGGCATACTGAGTGCAACACTTTAACAGCATCATCTTTTAGGATTTTCAAATAGCTCAGCTGTAATTCTACCACCTCTACAGCTTTGTAGTCATGCTTCTAAGGCTCATTTGACTTCACACTCCAATATGTCTGACTCTAGATGAGTTTAACCACTGTGGCTATCCAGGACATTAAGATCTTTTTGGTATAGTTCTGTGTATTCTTTCCACCTCTTCTTAGTATCTCCTGCTTCTGTCAGACCCAAATTATCTCTGTCCTTCATTGTGCCCATGAACTGTCTGTCCCCTTGGTGTCTCTAATTTTCCTGTACAGATTTCTAGTCTTTCCCTTTCTGTTGCTTTCCTCTATTTCTTTGCATTGTTTAGTTAAGAAGGCTTTCTCATCTCTCCTTGTTATTCTCTGGAACTCTGCATTCAGATGGGTATATCTTTCCTTTTTTCTTTTGCCTTTTGCATCTCATCTTTTCTCAGCTATTTGTAAGGTCTCCTCAATCATCTTGCCTTTTTGCATTTCTTTTTCTGAAGCATGGTTCTGATCACTGTACTCCTGTACAATACCACTCACGGCAATGGCGAAGTGTCACCCCTGTACGCACTCAACTTTCCTTACTCAGCTGCATTTCAGTTCCTGGTCCCTCTTTGTCTCCCAGTTTACTATGCTTTTGTTTTTTATCTGTTGACTGGATTTCCTGTTTCTTCAGGATGTTTGGTGCTTTCTGAAACTTTATGTTAAGACTTACTATGGCTCTTTTAAACCACACTGGGTAAGATGCTACCTGAAGCTCAGTCTGAGAGACCTACTAGGGCTCTATGCCCTCAGCAGGTCTAATCCAGCTCTTAAGAGAGAATTCATATGACCAAATACACATTTCTTGAACTTTCCCCATTTTTTCCACAACTGTCTTTTACTTAGAAAGCCCCTACAGTTAAGTATTTAATTAAAGCCTGATTAGCTACTTTTTCTTCTGATTTCCTTTCTCCATTAAGTGCTGTCTATACTGCCCCAATAACCTCATTCTTCTATAAGTAAACTGTTTTGAAATATAAAAACTTCTTCTACTGCACTCTAAGAGTAAAAAACAATCTAAGAAGTGATTCAAGAATGGTATCTTCAAAAAATTTAAGTATCACTTATGGGCTTCCCTGGTCAAGCCTGTAATTCTACCACCTCTACAGCTTTGTAGTCATGCTTCTAAGGCTCATTTGACTTCACACTCCAATATGTCTGACTCTAGATGAGTTTAACCACTGTGGCTATCCAGGACATTAAGATCTTTTTGGTATAGTTCTGTGTATTCTTTCCACCTCTTCTTAGTATCTCCTGCTTCTGTCAGACCCAAATTATCTCTGTCCTTCATTGTGCCCATGAACTGTCTGTCCCCTTGGTGTCTCTAATTTTCCTGTACAGATTTCTAGTCTTTCCCTTTCTGTTGCTTTCCTCTATTTCTTTGCATTGTTTAGTTAAGAAGGCTTTCTCATCTCTCCTTGTTATTCTCTGGAACTCTGCATTCAGATGGGTATATCTTTCCTTTTTTCTTTTGCCTTTTGCATCTCATCTTTTCTCAGCTATTTGTAAGGTCTCCTCAATCATCTTGCCTTTTTGCATTTCTTTTTCTGAAGCATGGTTCTGATCACTGTACTCCTGTACAATACCACTCACGGCAATGGCGAAGTGTCACCCCTGTACGCACTCAACTTTCCTTACTCAGCTGCATTTCAGTTCCTGGTCCCTCTTTGTCTCCCAGTTTACTATGCTTTTGTTTTTTATCTGTTGACTGGATTTCCTGTTTCTTCAGGATGTTTGGTGCTTTCTGAAACTTTATGTTAAGACTTACTATGGCTCTTTTAAACCACACTGGGTAAGATGCTACCTGAAGCTCAGTCTGAGAGACCTACTAGGGCTCTATGCCCTCAGCAGGTCTAATCCAGCTCTTAAGAGAGAATTCATATGACCAAATACACATTTCTTGAACTTTCCCCATTTTTTCCACAACTGTCTTTTACTTAGAAAGCCCCTACAGTTAAGTATTTAATTAAAGCCTGATTAGCTACTTTTTCTTCTGATTTCCTTTCTCCATTAAGTGCTGTCTATACTGCCCCAATAACCTCATTCTTCTATAAGTAAACTGTTTTGAAATATAAAAACTTCTTCTACTGCACTCTAAGAGTAAAAAACAATCTAAGAAGTGATTCAAGAATGGTATCTTCAAAAAATTTAAGTATCACTTATGGGCTTCCCCTGGTGGTCCAGTGGGTAAGGACACCGCCTTGCAGTGCAAGGGGCGCTGGTTCGAGCCCTGGCCTGGGAAGACCCCACGTGCCGCGGAGCGGCTGGACCCATGTGTCCAATCACTGAGCCGGAGCTCTGGAGTGCATGTGCCCAGAGCTGGTGCTCTGCAACAACAGAGGCCACCGCGATGGGAGACCCACAGGAGCCAAAGAACAAAGACGGATGAAAATAGAGAAATGAAAGACCAATAGAAGTGGCCCGCCTGCTCCCCTCCCTCCCCAACCCGACCCCCGCCCAAAATCAAAAAAAAAAAAAGAAATTTAAGTATCACTTAAAATAATAAAGAGGTAGTAGTGATACCTTAAAAATACTATAAACTTAAAAACATTACAATTTTTAAAACTTACAATACTCCTTTCTGATCCTCCAACATGTGCCTTCTTCCCCTTTGTCTACTGAATCTTGTGATAATTCTGTCACTTCCTTGACTGCATTACAAAAACAGAATGCTGGGCTTCCCTTGTGGCTCAGTGGATAAGAACCCATCTGCCAATGCAGGAGACACAGGTTTGATCCCTGAACCAGGAAGATCCCATATACCGCAGAGCAGCTAAACCCACACATCAACAAAGACCCAGCACAGCCAAAAATAAATAAATAAAAGTTTAAAAAAAAACCAAAAAACCAGAATGTTGACATTCACTCAAACTGGTGTTCCTATCTGAATGATTCATTTCACAGAAGCCTAGGGTACAATTAACTAACAGTTTACATAACTACACATAAGCTGTTATCTTACTGTCACATGAACATTACACAGAAGGTCATGAGGAAAAAGAAGAAGAAAAATGTATTCATGAAAACTGAAGGTGGTGGGAAGAGCTCCTTTTATTACGTTTAACATTAAACAAAATTTTCTTTTTTCTGAATTCATGTGATCTGGCAAAAATACTGCTCTGTGAAACTCACCATATTTGTCAATAAAGATGAGAATATAAATATGATTTAATCATACCAACAGTCCATACAACACAGATGAAAAAACAGTGCTATAATTCATGATAAAAATGCATATACATCATCAAAAATTATTTTGAGATATTACACAGCTTAATTCCTGACTGCTTATGTTAATAAGGAATATGAATCTTATTTTTTTTCTTAAGATTGATTTATTTATTTATTTTGGAGGGGTTGGGTGGGGAGGGAGGGGAGCAGGCGGGCTACTTATATTTGCCTATTTTCATCCACCTTTGTTCTTTGGCCCGTGTGGGCTTCCCACCCCGGTGGCGTCTGTCGTTGCAGAGCGTCGGCTCTGGGCGCATGCGCTCCAGAGCTCCAGCTCGGTAATTGGACACATCAGTCCAGCCGCTCCGCGGCACGTGGGATCTTCCCAGGCCAGGGCTCGAACCGGCGCCCCTTGCACTGCAAGGCGGTGTCCTTACCCACTGGACCACCAGGGAAGCCCCAGGAATATGAATCTTTGATAAACAAAATATCAGACTTTATCCATTAGACCTTTGCTAGCATTTCTAATTAGTATAAAACTCAACCAGATGGTCCTGTTTCCTTCTCTGCTATCTCTAGTGTATAAAGAGGTAAAACCATAAAAAGGCAAACAAAATCAGTTTCAAGGCTAGCACACAAGCTACTACAACTGAAATTCTAATATACTCATATAATCCATTCAGTAATCCAATGTTTGAAAAGTACTATCATTAAAAAGTCTCCGAAAACTAAGTGATTCGCCTAAGTTTCAATCAAAAGTGCAATATTTCTTCAAATTCTGCAATTTAAATTCTGTGCTCTACTAAGTAAAGTGGAGATTTCTGCTCTTCATGACCACCCCTGAGGTACTCTTACGGCAGTCTGGAACAAAGAATTCTGTTGTGCTATGAACACACACATCAGGCAGTCTACTGTACATTTCTTAAATAAACAATCCATTTTCAGAAAGTTTTGAATTAAACACTAAGAACCAATGACCTAGTCAAATGTCCTTATTTTACACATAAATGAACTGCAGAAGAGAGAAGGAAATGCCTCACAAGTGCCTCTCAACTAGCGAGTATAATACTGTGTATTAGTGTTCTGGGACTGTGACAAAGTACTGATGGGGTGCCTTAAACAGCAGTTTATTTTCTGACAACTCTAGAAGCTTGAAGTCTGAGACCAAGGTGTCCACAGGGTTGGTTTCTTCTAGGGTCTCTCTCCAAGGCTGGTATAGGCCTTCTTACCCCAGTGTCTTCACAGGTCTTCCCTCTGTGTATGGCTGTGTCCTAACCTCTTCTAAGGACACCAGTTCTACTGGATTAGAGCCCATCTGTATGATCTTAGCTCTCTACCAATTAATGGTCTCCTCATATGCAAAACACTTACTCCCCATTCCAAGAGCCGGAAGTCTTAGCCTACTCTAGCATCAATTCTAAATCCAAAAATCTTATCTAAATACCATTTAAACCAGGTATGAGTGAATCTGAGATCAGATTTATTCTGAGGCAAAACTCCTCTCCAGCTGCAAACGGTGTGACTGCAGACAACTTATACACCATTTCAAAATGTTCCCGTTCCAAAAGGGAAAAATCAGAGAGAAGGAATGATGGATCCCAAGCAAGTCTATAATAAGGCAAGTTCATAAGATTTTAAGGCTGAGGAAAAATATTAAATAATAAACAATAAAGAATAATCTTTGGCTCTTTGCTCTGGGCTGACTGGGCTGGAGCCTACCTTCTCAGGCTTGCTGCTCTGATCCCAGTGTGGCAGCGGCTGCCCTGCCAAGCTCTTTGAACTACCTTCAGAATCAAGTTTCTCTGTTCTTGGAGGGCAACACATGCTCACAGCCAGATGACATAGATGGCTCTACTGATGGAGAATCTCAGAAGTCCGACAGCCTCTCTCCTTTTCATCCTGTCTCCATTCCTTTCAGTCCAAGCTGGTATTGCTTCTGTTGCCATAATCCCATCTCTGTACCAGCTGAGATGGCTTAATGAATCCCTAAGTCACACGGCCTGTAATTTCTTTAGCAGATGGTTGTCTAGCAACAGCCTCAATGTTGTCTCCAGGACACACTTTCTAATTTTTCACATGCACAGCTGAGAATTTCCAAATATTTAAGATTTTGGTTCCATTTTGCTTAACAACTCTTTGTTCAGTTATCTTTGTCTTCTTGCATTTTACTATGAACAGCTAGGAGAAACCAGGCCATGCCTTTAATACCTCACTTAGAAATCTCAGTTAAATATTCAAATTTATTACTGAACAGTTCTATACCTGCAACACAATATAGCTAAGCTTTTTGCCACCTTATAATGACTGCCTTTCCTGAAATTTCCAATAACATGTTCTTCACTTTCATCCAAGACATTACCAGAAACATCCTTTTCTTATTTCTACCCACATGATCATATATGCTAAGTGAAAGAAGTCTACTCGACAGCCCTCTTTCAGAACCTCACCAGAGTCAGCTTTCAGGTTCATATTTCTACCTACAATCACAGAAGGTAACCTTGGCTTTTTCTAACATGAAGCTCAAAACTACTCCAGCCTGTCATACCCAGTTCTAAAGCCATTTCCACATCCTTAAGTATTCGTTAGAGAACCGGCCCACGTACCAGCACCAAAATCTGTGTCAGTCTGCCAAAGCCACAAAAACCTGGATGGTTTAAACAACAGAAGTTAACTTTCTCACAGTTTGGGAGATTAGAATGGGTTTTCAAAAATTGGCTAGGGGGGTTCTATAATAAGGCAAGTTCATAAGATTTTAAGGCTGAGGAAAAATATTAAATAATAAACAATAAAGAATAATCTTTGGCTCTTTGCTCTGGGCTGACTGGGCTGGAGCCTACCTTCTCAGGCTTGCTGCTCTGATCCCAGTGTGGCAGCGGCTGCCCTGCCAAGCTCTTTGAACTACCTTCAGAATCAAGTTTCTCTGTTCTTGGAGGGCAACACATGCTCACAGCCAGATGACATAGATGGCTCTACTGATGGAGAATCTCAGAAGTCCGACAGCCTCTCTCCTTTTCATCCTGTCTCCATTCCTTTCAGTCCAAGCTGGTATTGCTTCTGTTGCCATAATCCCATCTCTGTACCAGCTGAGATGGCTTAATGAATCCCTAAGTCACACGGCCTGTAATTTCTTTAGCAGATGGTTGTCTAGCAACAGCCTCAATGTTGTCTCCAGGACACACTTTCTAATTTTTCACATGCACAGCTGAGAATTTCCAAATATTTAAGATTTTGGTTCCATTTTGCTTAACAACTCTTTGTTCAGTTATCTTTGTCTTCTTGCATTTTACTATGAACAGCTAGGAGAAACCAGGCCATGCCTTTAATACCTCACTTAGAAATCTCAGTTAAATATTCAAATTTATTACTGAACAGTTCTATACCTGCAACACAATATAGCTAAGCTTTTTGCCACCTTATAATGACTGCCTTTCCTGAAATTTCCAATAACATGTTCTTCACTTTCATCCAAGACATTACCAGAAACATCCTTTTCTTATTTCTACCCACATGATCATATATGCTAAGTGAAAGAAGTCTACTCGACAGCCCTCTTTCAGAACCTCACCAGAGTCAGCTTTCAGGTTCATATTTCTACCTACAATCACAGAAGGTAACCTTGGCTTTTTCTAACATGAAGCTCAAAACTACTCCAGCCTGTCATACCCAGTTCTAAAGCCATTTCCACATCCTTAAGTATTCGTTAGAGAACCGGCCCACGTACCAGCACCAAAATCTGTGTCAGTCTGCCAAAGCCACAAAAACCTGGATGGTTTAAACAACAGAAGTTAACTTTCTCACAGTTTGGGAGATTAGATGTCCAAGATCAAGGTGTCAGCAGGCCAGGTTTCTTCAAAAGCCTCTTTCATTGGCTCGCAGATGGTGGTCTTCCTCCAGTGCTGTCATACGGTTTTCCCTTTTTGTGTCTGTGTCCTAACTGCCTCTTAAAGGCCACTGATCATACTGGATTCGGGTCCAACTATATGACTTTATTTTACCTTAATGACCTCTTTAAATGGCCTATGTCCTAAAAAGTCACATTATAAATACTGGGGCGGGGCGGGGGATACTTCCCTGGTGATCCAATAGCTAAGATTCTGAGCTCCCAAAGCTTGGGGCCCGGGTTCAATCCTTGGTCAGGGAACTGGATCCCATATGCCGCAACTAAAGATTCCATGTCGTACAGTAAAGACCCAGCACAGCCAAATAAATAAATGATTAAAAAAAATAAAAATAAATACTGGGGGTTAGGATTCGGGCACGTGAATTTTTTTTTTAAAATTCAGAACATGTAAAATTTTAAGAGGACACAATTCAGCCCTTAACAAGCTGAGACTACTCATATTCACTTAACGTATGAATACTGACTAACTACTTTTACGCTGATGACCATATAACGGTGAACAAAACTGGTATAACCTCTGACACATGGTAAAGGGAGTAGAAATAATCATATACAAATTAATAAAGTACATGAGAGCATACAATATGTATTTTGGACTTCAATGAGTTTGCTACATGCAAAAATGCTTCCTCAAAGAGCTAAAATCTGAAGGATGAGAATGGAAGGCATGTGTGCACACAGAACTTTCCACAAAGAAGGAACAGAACAGTACAATCAAGAGGGTAAGGACACCGCCTTGCAGTGCAAGGGGCGCTGGTTCCATCCCTGGCCTGGGAAGATCCTATATCCCATGGAGCTGCTGGACCAATGTGTTCACTTACCGAGCTGGAGCCCTGGAGCGCATGTGCCCAGAGCCGGTGCTCTGCGACAACAGAGGCCACCGTGATGGGAGGTCCACACCGGCCAAAGGACAAAGATGGATGAAAACAGATAAATGAAAGACCAACAGAAAGTGGCCTGCCCGCCCCCCTCCCTCCCCAACCCACCCCGCCCACAAAAAAGAAAAAAGAAATTAAGAGCTGGTCAGTAGGGCTGGAACACAGAAAAGTATGAGTAATACCTCAGAGCAATAAAACATGAGGTTGGAAAAGAAGGTAGGGGCCATATCAACCACATTACAGTTTTTGGTCTTTATCATAATAGCAATGGGAAACACCTGAAAGGCTTTATGCATGATCATTATTTTACAAAGATCACTCTGGAACAGAGGGGGTACTAAGGGCTTCTAATTTGCTGGTAATGTCTGCTTCTTGAGCAGGATTCTGGTTATGTGGGTATGTTCATTTTATGACTTTTTAATGTGTACATTATACTCCAGTCTTTTAAGATTGTGGAGTAAAGGGGCCAGAATAGAGCAAATAGATATGTGGGGATCCCAGCATCAGGAAGAGATCATAACTCAAACTTTTCTTATGGAAAAACCCAAACAAACTTTTTGGCCAACTCAACAGAAAGATGGCAGTCAAAAACAAAGAGATTCAAGAGACAATTAAGTGGCAAAATTCAAAGACCCCAGTTGATGGATTGAATATGAAGGGGGAAATGAGGCATCAAAGTGGACTCTCAAGTACCTGGTTTGCAAAAATGGATGGTAGAGCCATTTACCAAGTAGGGAAATTCTGGAGTTCCATAGATGGGACAGAAGATCACAGGTTCAATTTTTCAGGATCCAAAGGAGAAATATCAGGTAGGCAGTTAAGCATATAGGCTGGAGCACAGAGGACAGGTTTAAGAAGAAAACACATTTGGGAAGTAATACCATTACAAAGAAACGATGTGTATAAAATTCTTCAGCCAGCATCTGTGAGCTCGGGTTATGAACAAAACAAACAAGTTCTCGTGGAACTTATATTGTAGTTCAAAAGACTCCCTACAAACTGTATTAAATAACATAACTTCAATAACTACTAACACGTATTGTGATTAACACAAAATAGGACAATTTAACAGTGACAGGCATGGAATTACTTTAGGTTGGAATAGTCAGGGAAGGCTCTCTGTGGAGGTGATATCTGAAATGAGTCCTGAATCCTGAGAACTATGCTGGGCACAGGAACAACAGAAAAAAATTAGACCATTCCAGAGAGAAAAAACAGCTAGTGTTTAAAGCAAGATTTATCTTTGCCTATCTTAAAAACAGACCAAAAGGCCAGTATAGATGATGAGCAGAGTGGTAAAAGACAGGCCAGACAGTATGCAGATTTCTTAAAAAACTAAACGTAGAAGCACCATATGACCCAACAATCCCACTATTAGGCTTATACCCTGATGAAATCAAAATTGAAAGAGACACCTATACCCTAATGTTCATTGCAGCACTCTATACAATAGCTAGAACATGGAAGCAACCATCAACAAATGAATGGATAAAGAAGCTTTGGTACATATATACACTGGAGTACTTCTCCGCTGTAAAAAGAAATGCAGAAGAATCAGTCCTTATGAGGTGGATGAATATAGAACCTATTATACAAAGTGAAATATGTCAAAAAGAGAAAGGCAAGTATAGTATACTAACACATATATATGGAATCTAGTAAGATGGTAATACCACATGCAGTGAAGCAATGAAAAAACAGACAGAGAACAGATGTATGGACACTGTGGGGAATGAAAAGTGGATGGGAGGTGTAGAGGGAGTAACAATGAAACCTATACTATCATATGTCAAAAAGATAGCTATGGTCATTGCACTTCAGGAATAGGGGATCCTGCAGGGGCACTGTGCAATGGCCTGGAGGAGTGGGATGGGGAGAACTGGGAAGAGGGTGGAGAGGGGTGTCCAGGGATATACATATGACTAGTCTGGGATTATACATACCTGTAAACAACAAAACTCTGCAAAAGTAAAAAGTAAAATAAAGGGGGGGAGGTGGGGAAAAAAAGAGAGTAAAATAAAAATAATTATTTAAAGGACAAAAAAAAAAAAAGACAGGGACAGGGAAAAAGTCAAGGGCCAGATCATGTGCTTTCAACAGGGAGCAAACAAAAAGAAAACATGTATAGGAAAAGACTATGAAAGAAACAAGAAAGGAAAATAAGAAAAATAAAAAAACATACTAACAACGTATTGTGATTAACACAAAATAGGACAATTTAACAGTGACAGGCATGGAATTACTTTAGGTTGGAATAGTCAGGGAAGGCTCTCTGTGGAGGTGATATCTGAAATGAGTCCTGAATCCTGAGAACTATGCTGGGCACAGGAACAACAGAAAAAAATTAGACCATTCCAGAGAGAAAAAACAGCTAGTGTTTAAAGCAAGATTTATCTTTGCCTATCTTAAAAACAGACCAAAAGGCCAGTATAGATGATGAGCAGAGTGGTAAAAGACAGGCCAGACAGTATGCAGATTTCTTAAAAAACTAAACGTAGAAGCACCATATGACCCAACAATCCCACTATTAGGCTTATACCCTGATGAAATCAAAATTGAAAGAGACACCTATACCCTAATGTTCATTGCAGCACTCTATACAATAGCTAGAACATGGAAGCAACCATCAACAAATGAATGGATAAAGAAGCTTTGGTACATATATACACTGGAGTACTTCTCCGCTGTAAAAAGAAATGCAGAAGAATCAGTCCTTATGAGGTGGATGAATATAGAACCTATTATACAAAGTGAAATATGTCAAAAAGAGAAAGGCAAGTATAGTATACTAACACATATATATGGAATCTAGTAAGATGGTAATACCACATGCAGTGAAGCAATGAAAAAACAGACAGAGAACAGATGTATGGACACTGTGGGGAATGAAAAGTGGATGGGAGGTGTAGAGGGAGTAACAATGAAACCTATACTATCATATGTCAAAAAGATAGCTATGGTCATTGCACTTCAGGAATAGGGGATCCTGCAGGGGCACTGTGCAATGGCCTGGAGGAGTGGGATGGGGAGAACTGGGAAGAGGGTGGAGAGGGGTGTCCAGGGATATACATATGACTAGTCTGGGATTATACATACCTGTAAACAACAAAACTCTGCAAAAGTAAAAAGTAAAATAAAGGGGGGGAGGTGGGGAAAAAAAGAGAGTAAAATAAAAATAATTATTTAAAGGACAAAAAAAAAAAAAGACAGGGACAGGGAAAAAGTCAAGGGCCAGATCATGTGCTTTCAACAGGGAGCAAACAAAAAGAAAACATGTATAGGAAAAGACTATGAAAGAAACAAGAAAGAAATACGATTTCTAATACTATTAAGAAAAAAAACTAAAAAGAAAGAAGAATTAAGGAAGATAAAGAAACCACAGTGGTCTCCCAAGTCAAATTTTCTTTCATTCTGATACACTAAAAAGACTGAAAAGTCCAGAATTACAACTGAAGAGACAGTAACAAAGTTGTATGATATCATTATTATTATTACTAGTTGCAGAGTAAAGTTCAACCATGAATGAATGAACAGGTTTTTTTGGGGGGGGGCCTCTTTTATTGATTATTTATGTATTTTCATCCATCTTTCTTTGGCCTGTGTGGGCGTCTCATCACAGTGGCCTCTCTCGTTGCAGAGAACCAGCTTCAGGCGCATGCGCTCCAGAGCGCTGGCTCATAACTGGACACATCGGTCCAGCCACTCCAGGTGCGTGGGATCTTCCCAGGCCAGAGATCGAACCAGTGCCCCCTGCACTGCAAGGCGGGCTCTTTACCCACTGAACCACCAGGGAAGCCCTGAACAGATTATTTTTACTTTTTCCCCTTTAGTTACCAATAAGGTTGAAAGGCAAATAGCCCAACAGGCCAAAAGTCTCTCCTGCTTCCCATTAATTTACAAATAGTTCAATTAAAAAAAAAAAAACACGCAAATATTAACAACTGCACAACAATGATGAAGGCTTTATAGTCATTCATCAAAGTAGGTATAATGCTTTAGTAATACGACTGTTGATTAGGGGTCGGAGTATGGCTGTGCTACATATGCAATAGTCTATTTTACACACGTTTACAGCTACTGAAGTTAATGGACTTTGTGATAGGTAAGTGGATTATAATATGCAACATATACAATTTTTACACCTGGAATGTGACAGGGGTATCATTCAGAGAATAAAATTTGTTAGGAGGGAAGGGAAAAAAAGAGATTATTTCTAATGTAACTGACCAAAATAAACTTCTGTTAAAGATAGCAAAAAGTAAAAACTTTGCGAACTGACAACAGTCCTAGTTTCAAGAATAACTCTTGAGACTTTCCTGGTGGTCCAGTGGCTGGGACTCCGCACTCCCAGTGCAAAGGGCCCAGACTCAATGCCTGGGTCAGGGAAGTGTATTACACATACTGAAACTAAGAGGTCACATGCCACAATGAAAGTTCAAAGATCCCATGTGGAGAAACTAGGACACACACAGTCAAATAAATATTTTTAAAAGAGTAACTCCCTATTTACTCCCTTTTCAGAGCTTTTTATGCTGCTCTTTCCCCTTGTTTCTGTGTATAAACTGACAGCAACAAAGTATTAAGAATTTCCATAGGAGATGCATTCAAAATTGTATATTCTATTACAAAAATTATACCACTCAGTACAGTCTATCTAAAAATACTGAATCTGTAACTAGTTTGCTAAGTTTAGCTGCAAAAATCATAATTACAAACTTTTCAAGATTTGCTCTGAAATTTACAAACCATGCAAAATTGACAATTTTTTAGAGTTAAGACTTTGGCAACTTGAATCAACTGAACTAATTTAAATGCTGCTTAGCAAAGAAACAAAGGAATAAAATCATACACAGGACAATCAATTCCTCCTCTTTCAAAATCTATTTCAACAATTTCACTTAATATGAATTCTTGCTATCCTCAGCATATTTTAAGAAGAAAATCTAGCATACATACAGGAAACCAATTGTTTTAATACCTTAATTTTAAAAATAAAAAAAGCCAATTTTATTTCACTGCAAAGAGAAAGAAAAACTATCACAAAGACATCCATTAATTCCTTAATAGAATCTCTCCTTTCACAAAATTTACTAATGAGAAAAAAAATTTATTTATAAAATGCAATAAAATGAAATCTACAAACTTTAACTCTAAAACCTACTGCTGGATCTGCTGTTCTGCTGCCATCAAATGTTTATTCTGAATGGTCACTGCAACAAAACTAAGTAATGTTGTACTTTGTTATGATTCTAAACTAAGAATTCATACAAATTCTATTTATATGAGCTACAAAAACACTCCAGCCTTAACACCTGAATCCTCAGTTCCCGCATTAATGTTATAATACTACATAAAACATCAATAAAGCCTAGGACAGCTATCTCATCAAAGTACTAATACATGAACAATCCCATTTCTTCAACATTTTCCAAAGAGAATACCACCAATTTTCTTAAAAAACACTTAGGGGCTTCCCCTCGTGGTCCGGTGGGTAAAGATACCGCCTTGCAGTGCAAGGGGCGCCGGTTCAATCCCTGGCCTAGGAAGATCCCACATGTCGCGGAGCGGCTGGACTGATGCGTCCAATTACCCAGCTGGAGCTCTGGCGCACGTGCGCCCAGAGCCAATGCTCTGCGACAACAGTGGCCACTGCGATGGGAGGCCCACAGGAACCAAAGAACAAAGACGGATGAAAATGGAGAAATGAAAGACCAGTGGAAGTGGCCTGCCCATCCCCCTCCCTCCCCACCCCACCCTCCAAAAGATTAAAAAAAAAAAAAAGTCTGCTTTAGTTAAAAAAAAAAAAAAAAAAAAAAAAAAACACTTAGAAAACCAGGCTCAGAAAACCAGACATTTCTACAATTAAAAAACAAAATCAACTATGGTCGAAATAAATACTTTATATCCTTTGAAATAATAAACTCTTTCAAAACTTACCTATATATAAAACCGGAAAATTTCATAACCTGTATTAATTAGGCAGGAGATAAGCAAACTTCAAATAATTAAATGCATCCTATCATACCACCAACAAAATACAACCCAATCTTTTGTAAACAATCTTATTTTAAAAGACACAAAATATTTAAAAACTAGTATGAAATTATCAATTTAAAAAGTATCCAAAGTTCAACTTAATTACCACACACTTTTATTAGCAGTATCATGACATATAAAAACTACAAATTTATCAAAAAGCAGTGATTTTTACACTAAGCCTAAAAAAGTTAATTGTTCTGAAACAAACTAGAAACTATATTTTGCTTAACTAAAATGTTCGCATTAGTTAAATATGATGAGTAATGCTCATTTTATTCTTTGTGATGGAGACTAATTCAGAATGGCAGGAAGAAGCTGAGGTAGTTATTCCATTAAAAATATATCTAGGGCTTCCCTGGTGGTCCAGTGGGTAAGGACTACCTTGCAGTGCAGGGGGCACCAGTTCGATCCCTGGGTGGGGAAGATCCCACATGCCAAAGGACAGCTGAGCCCATGTGTCCAATTATGAGTCAGAGCTCTGGGGCACATACACCCAGAGTCGGTACTCTGCAATGAGAGAGGCCACTGCGATGTGAGGCCCACACATGCCAAAGAATAAAGATGGATGAAAAATAAATGATGACTAAGACGCAAAAAAACAAAAAAAGAGAATGTATCTAAATAGAAGAATATGAATAAAAGGCAAAAAATTGGATGAAAAATCTTTTAATTGATAATTTCACCTTTTACCGCATAGTCATTCCTCCATTCTGCTATGGTTAAAAAAGTAAAAATAAAACGACATGAATGCTTGGGGGAATGTTTAATTTACTCTGCTTAGGGAAAAAAAATGAGGGTGGTCCAGTGGTTAAGACTCCATGTTTCTAGTATAAGGGGCACAGATTCAATCCCTGGTCAGGTAATTAAGACCCTACTGACAAACCATGTGGCCAAAAAAGCAAAGATACAAAAAACTCCAATCAAAAGTCCTCTAAAATGTTATTTCCCCACCTTAGAAGGCCTTTTAACTTTAATGATCTCTGTGGTACTCAGAAATACTAGGAGATGACACTGAACCTGTAGTAAGATCTGGAAATTTATTTTAGACTTACTTATTATGAATATGTTTCCTCATAATTTGTATCTTCCAAAGGCAACACTCTACATCCTCAAAATAAACTTGGTTGCTGTTCAAAATCTATAGATTTATATTACTATTACTTCTAAATAAAGTTCTGTAATGCAAAGGAAAAGGGACACACAATATATACCCAACAGCTGTTTCACCTGTCCCAAAATAAAATCTTTCTTTTCTATTTCAAAATGTCAATTTAATAATAAAATGCTGGGAAAAGTAAGCACAAATACTAGGTAGTACTACTTGCTTAACTAAGGATAGTTATTTGCTCATTTTATTCTTTGTGATGGAGCTAATTCAGAATGGCAGGAAGAAGCTGAGGTAGTTATTCCATTAAAATATATCTAGGGCTTCCCTGGTGGTCCAGTGGGTAAGGACTACCTTGCAGTGCAGGGGGCACCAGTTCGATCCCTGGGTGGGGAAGATCCCACATGCCAAAGGACAGCTGAGCCCATGTGTCCAATTATGAGTCAGAGCTCTGGGGCACATACACCCAGAGTCGGTACTCTGCAATGAGAGAGGCCACTGCGATGTGAGGCCCACACATGCCAAAGAATAAAGATGGATGAAAAATAAATGATGACTAAGACGCAAAAAAACAAAAAAAGAGAATGTATCTAAATAGAAGAATATGAATAAAAGGCAAAAAATTGGATGAAAAATCTTTTAATTGATAATTTCACCTTTTACCGCATAGTCATTCCTCCATTCTGCTATGGTTAAAAAAGTAAAAATAAAACGACATGAATGCTTGGGGGAATGTTTAATTTACTCTGCTTAGGGAAAAAAAAAATGAGGGTGGTCCAGTGGTTAAGACTCCATGTTTCTAGTATAAGGGGCACAGATTCAATCCCTGGTCAGGTAATTAAGACCCTACTGACAAACCATGTGGCCAAAAAAGCAAAGATACAAAAAACTCCAATCAAAAGTCCTCTAAAATGTTATTTCCCCACCTTAGAAGGCCTTTTTAACTTTAATGATCTCTGTGGTACTCAGAAATACTAGGAGATGACACTGAACCTGTAGTAAGATCTGGAAATTTATTTTAGACTTACTTATTATGAATATGTTTCCTCATAATTTGTATCTTCCAAAGGCAACACTCTACATCCTCAAAATAAACTTGGTTGCTGTTCAAAATCTATAGATTTATATTACTATTACTTCTAAATAAAGTTCTGTAATGCAAAGGAAAAGGGACACACAATATATACCCAACAGCTGTTTCACCTGTCCCAAAATAAAATCTTTCTTTTCTATTTCAAAATGTCAATTTAATAATAAAATGCTGGGAAAAGTAAGCACAAATACTAGGAAGTACTACTCTGAAACAAAAAGAATTATAAAACTAGTAAACAAAGGAAGTATGTTCACGTATAATTATATGTACATTTATACACAAAACATGAGTTAGTAAATTTCTACTACATCATTTTTAGTTAGGATGAACAAATACATATACAAACATACATATGTGTTAAAATGAAGCACAGTAATATCCATTTAAATGTAAACAGCATTGGATACTACAAATATATAAAATTCATATTATCATCTCAGTAAAGGCAATATAATAAAGACCTTGCTGAAAGACTATATTTAGTTTTGAGCCTTGCAACTAGTATCATTTAATAATTTAACATCAGTTAAAAGAGTAATATAAAGATGTGAGAAAACATTTAAAGCTGAAATAAAGAAAACACCAAAAAGTTTTAAAACAACATTGGAAGTTTATGGGATTCACCACTTTGCTCTACACCTGTAACTACCACAACACTGTTAATCAACGATACTCCACAACACTGTTAATCAACGATACTCCATATAAAATAAAAATTAAAGAAAAAAAGGAAAGATTATGGGATTTAGGACAGGCTGGTTTAGGAGAAAGTAGACTTAAATGACATGAACTATTATGCAAAACATAAAAATCTAAAAAAAAATTTTAATTCTTTTTTTTACATAAAAAGAGACAAATCAAAGTAGAATTTGGATGAACTGCAAGATCTCTGAAATGAATCCCATCTCAGTTTTAAAACTTTAAATGATGGAACACAGTCTAAAAGACTATCCAGTGAGCTACACAGCTCTATTTACAGAAAAGCTAAAACCTAAAAAAATCAGAAGACAAGTGGTACTCAGAAATACTAGGAGATGACACTGAACCTGTAGTAAGATCTGGAAATTTATTTTAGACTTACTTATTATGAATATGTTTCCTCATAATTTGTATCTTCCAAAGGCAACACTCTACATCCTCAAAATAAACTTGGTTGCTGTTCAAAATCTATAGATTTATATTACTATTACTTCTAAATAAAGTTCTGTAATGCAAAGGAAAAGGGACACACAATATATACCCAACAGCTGTTTCACCTGTCCCAAAATAAAATCTTTCTTTTCTATTTCAAAATGTCAATTTAATAATAAAATGCTGGGAAAAGTAAGCACAAATACTAGGAAGTACTACTCTGAAACAAAAAGAATTATAAAACTAGTAAACAAAGGAAGTATGTTCACGTATAATTATATGTACATTTATACACAAAACATGAGTTAGTAAATTTCTACTACATCATTTTTAGTTAGGATGAACAAATACATATACAAACATACATATGTGTTAAAATGAAGCACAGTAATATCCATTTAAATGTAAACAGCATTGGATACTACAAATATATAAAATTCATATTATCATCTCAGTAAAGGCAATATAATAAAGACCTTGCTGAAAGACTATATTTAGTTTTGAGCCTTGCAACTAGTATCATTTAATAATTTAACATCAGTTAAAAGAGTAATATAAAGATGTGAGAAAACATTTAAAGCTGAAATAAAGAAAACACCAAAAAGTTTTAAAACAACATTGGAAGTTTATGGGATTCACCACTTTGCTCTACACCTGTAACTACCACAACACTGTTAATCAACGATACTCCACAACACTGTTAATCAACGATACTCCATATAAAATAAAAATTAAAGAAAAAAAGGAAAGATTATGGGATTTAGGACAGGCTGGTTTAGGAGAAAGTAGACTTAAATGACATGAACTATTATGCAAAACATAAAAATCTAAAAAAAAATTTTAATTCTTTTTTTTACATAAAAAGAGACAAATCAAAGTAGAATTTGGATGAACTGCAAGATCTCTGAAATGAATCCCATCTCAGTTTTAAAACTTTAAATGATGGAACACAGTCTAAAAAAGACTATCCAGTGAGCTACACAGCTCTATTTACAGAAAAGCTAAAACCTAGAGAAGTAAAATATTCCAGAAGACAAGTATCCCTACAATTAATGCTAAGCAGTTATATAAAATATTTTTATATTTATACTGTGTTAAATAGAGAAAAGTGATATATTACCAGAATAGCTTGGAGAACTTTTGCGAACTATATAGTGATTGCCCTGTTTTTCATTTCAGAACTGGGGAATTAGGGAATGGCTTAAGAAGAAGGGTAATGAAAACTTAAATTATGGAGAAAACACCTTAGGTAACTGTATGGCATCTGATAGAGAATTTTTTGAAGTAAGTGATATGCTAATTACAGCTCAGAAATACTTTTTCACAAAGATGAATTTGCAGAAACATATAATTTTACCTGTATTATGAATAGAGGAATCAACTAAGACTAAGAATAGAGGAATCTACAACAAGTTAGTATTTCTTCTATATTTAAGATAGTCAAGGAAAAATACTGAAGTTTTATGAAAAGCTGAATTTAGGTATGAACTATAAAACTGTCTGACATCTACAAAAGATAAAATTAGTTTAAAATTCAATTATAGAAAAACATTTTGGCTCCTACCCTACTCAGGTGTCTTCATAGTAACCAAAAGTATTACAACAAAAGATTATAAAAACATTTAAAATACAATTTTTATTTACACTTCAAAATTTAAACAACTTGCTAGGAACATCTTTTGTGCAATGTCGTCTTTTTTTAAATCTGAAACTACTTTAAGGCTCAAGACAGGCTCACTATTTTTTTCAAGAGCAAGCGACAAGTGAGTTAGCTGAAAATAGCCAACTTAAAGATAATTTGTAACACAGACTTCATTATGTGAGCCTAGAGAGCCTCCCCACCTCTGTCTCTCCTGTGAAAGAGGAGGTCTTTGTGGGCTTTTGTGTGGTGGCTCCACTGAATTCATTACAATAGAGATGGACATTTGATATTCATAACGATCCAACATCTGAGCAATCTTCTTTCGAGACACACCATGCTTATTCCTCCTACCAAAAAAGAAAAGGATTTTAATTCTATTTTTTTAAGAATGTACAGTCTTAGAGATTAAACTGTTTTAGAGTAACAGAATGCAGTTTCTAAATTTTGCAAATAAATACTAGAAGATACACCTCACATTTTAGTTTTTCAAAAAAAAAAAGGGCTCTCTCAAAATTTTAAACAATATATTAAAAAGGCCTAAAATACCATACGTAAGTCACAGCAAAGTGTCAACTGATTATACCTTCTTCACACAGAACTACTGATTCACTGAACAACTGAGTTAATACCCCACCTTTTTAAACAAAATAAAAATTATGAAATATAGTTTTGAGAATTATAGAAGAAATGAGTAGGGTTTTAAAGCTTACAGAAATCAATATAAAATATATATAACTTTTAAAAAGTTATTTTACCACTTTTGTATTTTAAAATAATTACTATCAAATATCAAACTGTTACTAGGACAAAACCATTTTTCAATATTCATGAATAGAGGAATCAACTAAGACTAAGAATAGAGGAATCTACAACAAGTTAGTATTTCTTCTATATTTAAGATAGTCAAGGAAAAATACTGAAGTTTTATGAAAAGCTGAATTTAGGTATGAACTATAAAACTGTCTGACATCTACAAAAGATAAAATTAGTTTAAAATTCAATTATAGAAAAACATTTTGGCTCCTACCCTACTCAGGTGTCTTCATAGTAACCAAAAGTATTACAACAAAAGATTATAAAAACATTTAAAATACAATTTTTATTTACACTTCAAAATTTAAACAACTTGCTAGGAACATCTTTTGTGCAATGTCGTCTTTTTTTAAATCTGAAACTACTTTAAGGCTCAAGACAGGCTCACTATTTTTTTCAAGAGCAAGCGACAAGTGAGTTAGCTGAAAATAGCCAACTTAAAGATAATTTGTAACACAGACTTCATTATGTGAGCCTAGAGAGCCTCCCCACCTCTGTCTCTCCTGTGAAAGAGGAGGTCTTTGTGGGCTTTTGTGTGGTGGCTCCACTGAATTCATTACAATAGAGATGGACATTTGATATTCATAACGATCCAACATCTGAGCAATCTTCTTTCGAGACACACCATGCTTATTCCTCCTACCAAAAAAGAAAAGGATTTTAATTCTATTTTTTTAAGAATGTACAGTCTTAGAGATTAAACTGTTTTAGAGTAACAGAATGCAGTTTCTAAATTTTGCAAATAAATACTAGAAGATACACCTCACATTTTAGTTTTTCAAAAAAAAAAAGGGCTCTCTCAAAATTTTAAACAATATATTAAAAAGGCCTAAAATACCATACGTAAGTCACAGCAAAGTGTCAACTGATTATACCTTCTTCACACAGAACTACTGATTCACTGAACAACTGAGTTAATACCCCACCTTTTTAAACAAAATAAAAATTATGAAATATAGTTTTGAGAATTATAGAAGAAATGAGTAGGGTTTTAAAGCTTACAGAAATCAATATAAAATATATATAACTTTTAAAAAGTTATTTTACCACTTTTGTATTTTAAAATAATTACTATCAAATATCAAACTGTTACTAGGGACAAAACCATTTTTCAATATCTGACAAAAATAATGCTGAATGAAACAAATGATATAATGAATATATACTGTATAATTCTATTCATTAATGTATGACCTTTGAATAAATTAAACTATGGTGCTAAGGAAGAATATTTAAAAAAAAAAAAAAGGGAAAATAAGAAGGCAAAAATTAAAAAAAAAAGCTTTAAGGAACAGCAAGGAAGCACTTGCCAGGGAACTATCAGTCAGAAAAGGAATTCCATTCACCAATTGCTGCAGAAATACTGAGATGTTTGATCATGCCATGCTGCCCCAAACTCTGCCAGGAGTACTAACTACTATGCATATGCACTGTATTACCTATCTAAAATTTAGCTCATCTGGCAAAGAATCCACTTGCAATGTGGGAGACCTGGGTTTAATCCCAGGAAAAAAGGGAGAGATGAAGGTGGAAAGGTAAGGAAGAGAAGTGGCCTAGCTAAAAAGTTAAAAGCTCTTAAGTTTTCTTTCAGTTCTCTGGATCTCCACTAAGATTCAATAAACTGGGAACCAATGCAGAAATTCACATAAGAAAAAGTAAGAAACACACTTAACAAGAATGAAATTTAATAACCCAAAGAGCTTCAAACACCTTGTGTTTAAGTCAATGCTCCTGTTGACCAGAAGTTAGCTTCAAACAAAAAACCCTGTAAAGGAGGAAAGTCTTAGAGATTAAACTGTTTTAGAGTAACAGAATGCAGTTTCTAAATTTTGCAAATAAATACTAGAAGATACACCTCACATTTTAGTTTTCAAAAAAGGGCTCTCTCAAAATTTTAAACAATATATTAAAAAGGCCTAAAATACCATACGTAAGTCACAGCAAAGTGTCAACTGATTATACCTTCTTCACACAGAACTACTGATTCACTGAACAACTGAGTTAATACCCCACCTTTTTAAACAAAATAAAAATTATGAAATATAGTTTTGAGAATTATAGAAGAAATGAGTAGGGTTTTAAAGCTTACAGAAATCAATATAAAATATATATAACTTTTAAAAAGTTATTTTACCACTTTTGTATTTTAAAATAATTACTATCAAATATCAAACTGTTACTAGGGACAAAACCATTTTTCAATATCTGACAAAAATAATGCTGAATGAAACAAATGATATAATGAATATATACTGTATAATTCTATTCATTAATGTATGACCTTTGAATAAATTAAACTATGGTGCTAAGGAAGAATATTTAAAAAAAAAAAAAAGGGAAAATAAGAAGGCAAAAATTAAAAAAAGCTTTAAGGAACAGCAAGGAAGCACTTGCCAGGGAACTATCAGTCAGAAAAGGAATTCCATTCACCAATTGCTGCAGAAATACTGAGATGTTTGATCATGCCATGCTGCCCCAAACTCTGCCAGGAGTACTAACTACTATGCATATGCACTGTATTACCTATCTAAAATTTAGCTCATCTGGCAAAGAATCCACTTGCAATGTGGGAGACCTGGGTTTAATCCCAGGAAAAAAGGGAGAGATGAAGGTGGAAAGGTAAGGAAGAGAAGTGGCCTAGCTAAAAAGTTAAAAGCTCTTAAGTTTTCTTTCAGTTCTCTGGATCTCCACTAAGATTCAATAAACTGGGAACCAATGCAGAAATTCACATAAGAAAAAGTAAGAAACACACTTAACAAGAATGAAATTTAATAACCCAAAGAGCTTCAAACACCTTGTGTTTAAGTCAATGCTCCTGTTGACAGAAAGTGAGCAGAAGCAGACCCTATTCACAGATACCTAAGATATAACAAGCAAAAGTCAGTAAAGAAATTGACCATGTAAAGGAGGAAAGAAAGAAAGAAAAAGGGATTAATGGGGGAGGGGTGTCTTACTTTTCTAATTCTTCAGGATCAAATTTCCACCAAGTTTCAGGTTCATGAAACTCTACTTTGTATCCTTTTCCTATGGCCTACACAAAAGAAAGGAAGAAAACAAAAACCCAGAGAATACTTCTTAAAGTAAAAAGATGGCAGACAGATACAAATTTCACTTAGACGATACTTGTAGATTTGCTCAACCAAGAAAAACTTACTTTTAAAGTACAGTTGATAAAAATTTTAAGACTACTTAATAGACAAATTCCTATCAGTATTCTCAAGTCCAGGCATAAGTAACAAGATGAACATACTGCTTAATAAGCACCACTCTTAATTTTTAAAAATTAAAAAAACAAGGACAAATGTTTTAATAGTAAAGATGAAAGTAACCAAAATTTCAGAATATGAAAAAACTTCTTAGTTTTTAGAACAAAATAGAAAATCTCTCACATCTCATATTTACCATTTCCACATATGGTTTCATTTCCCAAGCTTGTGTATTAGTGTTGTCTATTATAACTGGAGATCTTCCCTGATCGATAGCTTGCTTTGCTGAAATAAAACATAAATTTAAAAAACAAAAACAAAAAACATAACTATTAGATAAAAAATATACAAAATAAAATTTAAACATTCATTAGGAAATTGCCTATATTCCTATACTTAAAACCAAAGCTGTGCAATCTCTTGAGTCAGTGCCATGGAAATAAAAGGACTCTGCTAGACTAAATGGAATTAAGAGACACAAACATATAATGGATATTCTCCAGACTGAATGCTGGTTTAACTGCAAAGGATACTTTGAGGGAAATATTCTGCTGAACATACAGCTAATGAAGACTTCAGTCTAGAGCTTTCATTAACAGAAAATGTAGGAACAAGTTTCAAGAGTTAAAATGGTTTAAGTCAATGCTCCTGTTGACAGAAAGTGAGCAGAAGCAGACCCTATTCACAGATACCTAAGATATAACAAGCAAAAGTCAGTAAAGAAATTGACCATGTAAAGGAGGAAAGAAAGAAAGAAAAAGGGATTAATGGGGGAGGGGTGTCTTACTTTTCTAATTCTTCAGGATCAAATTTCCACCAAGTTTCAGGTTCATGAAACTCTACTTTGTATCCTTTTCCTATGGCCTACACAAAAGAAAGGAAGAAAACAAAAACCCAGAGAATACTTCTTAAAGTAAAAAGATGGCAGACAGATACAAATTTCACTTAGACGATACTTGTAGATTTGCTCAACCAAGAAAAACTTACTTTTAAAGTACAGTTGATAAAAATTTTAAGACTACTTAATAGACAAATTCCTATCAGTATTCTCAAGTCCAGGCATAAGTAACAAGATGAACATACTGCTTAATCAGCACCACTTTTAAATTTTTTAAAAAATTTAAAAAAACAAGGACAAATGTTTTAATAGTAAAGATGAAAGTAACCAAAATTTCAGAATATGAAAAAACTTCTTAGTTTTTAGAACAAAATAGAAAATCTCTCACATCTCATATTTACCATTTCCACATATGGTTTCATTTCCCAAGCTTGTGTATTAGTGTTGTCTATTATAACTGGAGATCTTCCCTGATCGATAGCTTGCTTTGCTGAAATAAAACATAAATTTAAAAAACAAAAACAAAAAACATAACTATTAGATAAAAAATATACAAAATAAAATTTAAACATTCATTAGGAAATTGCCTATATTCCTATACTTAAAACCAAAGCTGTGCAATCTCTTGAGTCAGTGCCATGGAAATAAAAGGACTCTGCTAGACTAAATGGAATTAAGAGACACAAACATATAATGGATATTCTCCAGACTGAATGCTGGTTTAACTGCAAAGGATACTTTGAGGGAAATATTCTGCTGAACATACAGCTAATGAAGACTTCAGTCTAGAGCTTTCATTAACAGAAAATGTAGGAACAAGTTACCTCTAATTATAGTCTGAGTATGAAGAGAGGCAACATTTACTGACATGGAAAGATGGAGACTGCTAACACAAAATCGCAACTTATAAAAGATAACATGTAACTATGATTTTATTTTGGTCAGAATACTGACTTTATTTTGGTCAGAATATACAGATGTGGAAAAAGTGACTAAGATGCCAAAAGTTATCTTCTATAGGTATTGGGATTATGTGCATTTTACGCTTTATTTTCCAATGTTCTACAATTACAAATAATGCTTCTGAAAAAAGTTTAGAATAAAACAAGAAGTGCTATGGATTTATCATTACTTAGATACCAAGCAGCTAAATATCACAAGCCAACTTTGTGGACATTTCTTAGGACTATGATTTGGAAATAGGGAGTTGAGCAAGAATGGAATTTTTCCAAACTTTATCCCCCATCCCTATAGTATCTCTTCCTGCATGAAGTGAGAATTATTCCAGTGAGCCACTGTTAATGACAGGAGTCTGTATACTCCTTTAGTGTAAACAGTCAAGATAATTAAGAACTCATTATAAAATTTGGAAAGCTGACGCAAAATGCAATGATATGTATAAGTTTTGCTGAGATTTAGAATTCAAACGAAGTTCCACGTAATGAAACAATTATACAGATCTCTAAGGGAAGACAGAATTCTAAAGTTCAGTTTAGTAATAATGACTATTGTGGGATGTATGTTTAGGAGAAGATGTCTCTAAATACTAAAAGAAACTTACAACTTGGGTCATAAACAGGATACCAAGAAACTATCAACTCCCAAACTGTATGCTCCAACCCAGTGATTATACTTTCATTTAATAACAACAAAAAAAAATAACAAAGTAATTCTCCTAATGTCTGATAGTTAAGCTTACATCTCTAAGGAGTCACGTTCTACAAAAGGAGTTTATTAGCCAAATAAATCTCTGACTTGCAGGAATGAGGAGATTATTCTGTGAGTAATTATCATCCAATACCACATTCCAGTGTACTCCAGAATAGAGGTCCTAACTGAACAATGCTTGAAAACTCAAATACAGTCATTTTCTTAAAGAAATTAACCACCATACTCTAAGAAAGAGAATAATTACACCACTGAGATATTTTAAATTTATAAGCAGTTACAGATGAATTTAGATTCTTCTAGTAAACATGAAGCTGACTGATATTCCCTGAATAATACCTGGCACTTAAAAGTATTCAATAAGGGCTTCCCCTGGTGGTCCAGTGGATAAGGACACCGACTTGCAGTGCAAGGGGCGCCGGTTCAAGCCCTGGCCTGGGAAGATCCCACGTGCCGCGGAGCGGCTGGGCTGATGTGTCCAATCACCGAGCTGGAGCTCTGGCGCGCATGCGCCCAGAGCTGGCTCTCTGAGACAACAGACGCCACCACGATGGGAGGCCCACAGGAGCCAAAGAACAAAGACGGATGAAAACAGAAAAATGAAAGACCAGAAGTGGCCCGCCCGCTCCCCTCCCTCCCCAACCCGACCCCCGCCCAAAATAAATAAATAAATAAATCTTAAAAAAAAAAAGTATTCAATAAATGTTTGTAAATTAAATGTAATTCTCATAATTTTCAAAATGTCTAACGATTGCTAGTTATCATTACTTTGAAAAGGGTTAAAAAAATTACCTTGAAAAAGTCCGTATTTATACTAACATACCAGTAGTTTATCTAGACACCAATACGTCCAGGAAGTATAATTCACATGCAATGAACATTTTCATGAAATATTCTAAACTAGTATTGCAAAAAAGAAAAAAAAAAATCCACGCAAACTTTCCAGTTCACCAAAGGTATACTGCCTCATACCAAATCATCTATTTTTATTTCCCTTAATTTTGGGTCAATAACTCCAAGAAATTTGGGGAATCCAGTATCATTCTTATTTGACTTGTGCGGTAACACTGAAGCATTTTTAAAAATCAAAAAGAATTAAAAAAAACTATTTTAGGGCTTCCCTTGTGGTCCAGTGGGTAAGGACATCGCCTTGCAGTGCAAGGGGCACCGGTTCGATCCCTGGCCTGGGAAGATCCCACGTGCCACAGAGCAGCTGGACCCATGTGTCCAATTACCGAGCTGTAGCTCTGGAGCGCATGTGCCCAGAGCCAGTGCTCTGAAGCAAAAGAGGCCACTGCGATGGGAGGCCCACATGGGCCAAAGAACAAAGATGGATGAAAAAAGATAAAAGAAAGACCAATAGAAGTGGTCCACCTACCCCCCTCCCTCCCCAACCCGCCCCACCGCCCAAAAAGAAATGATCATAATAATAAAAACTTAAAAAAAAAAATTATTTTACTGTACTGTATTTGGAGAAATCCTAAAACCAACACTAGAAAACAGGCTTACAATCAAACTTATCTGACATTCAAACTTTTCACTCAAAAACATCCTCACTGTAGCTCCCTACTTTGAGAATTAAAAGAAAAGCATTTATGCTATTTTTCCTATTCATGCTGTTACATGAGTAACCCTAGCTGCTAGTTCTGGGTAAGAGGAAGTTCTTCATTACAGAAGAATTCTAGTCAGTAACCATAGAAGGAATGACAGATCTAGAAAATCATTTTGCAACTTTTTAATAAAATAACTGAAGAAGGAAACAATTCATTCTTGAATAAAATAGGAAGCAGACTGTCTCTTTGAAGCTACTGATCTTAGCTTCACTAAAAATGGGACAACCAGGGTTTCCCTGGTGGTCCAGTGGGTTGAGTCCGCCTTGCTGTGCAAGGGCACCGGTTCAATCTCTGGCCTGGGAAGACCCCACATGCTGTGGAGCAGCTGGATCGGTGTGTCCAAATACACGCCAGTCATCTGGAGCACATGTGCCTAGAGCCAGTGCTCTGCAGCGGGAAAAGGCTGCTGCAATGGAAGGCATATACAGGCCAAAACCCAAAGATGGATGAAAATAAGTAAAAAACCAATCAGAGGCCAAAAAAAAAAAAAAGGGACAACCATTTACTTACCAAAAAAAAAAAAAAAAGATATTGAACCAAATACATTCTACAACAAATTAAATAATTAAGTTCATTGTAACCTCACTATTCTGGATTTAAATAATCTGTTTCATCATCAATGCACTGTTAATATTTTAAAACAGAAATAAGATTATAGTATACACATGTACTTACATAGCTCTAGATTAACAATTTTCAACCCTGACTGTAAAATATCTAGATTACTTTCAAAAAAAACACACAATGTTTAGATCCACTCCAAACCAACTAATTCAGAATCTCTGAGGCGAACACTCAGGCATGAGTTTAAAAAAAAAAAAATCCCCAAGTGATTCAAATGTGAAGGTAAGGTTAATAACCACTCCCCTCCCCAACCCGCCCCACCGCCCAAAAAGAAATGATCATAATAATAAAAACTTAAAAAAAAAAATTATTTTACTGTACTGTATTTGGAGAAATCCTAAAACCAACACTAGAAAACAGGCTTACAATCAAACTTATCTGACATTCAAACTTTTCACTCAAAAACATCCTCACTGTAGCTCCCTACTTTGAGAATTAAAAGAAAAGCATTTATGCTATTTTTCCTATTCATGCTGTTACATGAGTAACCCTAGCTGCTAGTTCTGGGTAAGAGGAAGTTCTTCATTACAGAAGAATTCTAGTCAGTAACCATAGAAGGAATGACAGATCTAGAAAATCATTTTGCAACTTTTTAATAAAATAACTGAAGAAGGAAACAATTCATTCTTGAATAAAATAGGAAGCAGACTGTCTCTTTGAAGCTACTGATCTTAGCTTCACTAAAAATGGGACAACCAGGGTTTCCCTGGTGGTCCAGTGGGTTGAGTCCGCCTTGCTGTGCAAGGGGCACCGGTTCAATCTCTGGCCTGGGAAGACCCCACATGCTGTGGAGCAGCTGGATCGGTGTGTCCAAATACACGCCAGTCATCTGGAGCACATGTGCCTAGAGCCAGTGCTCTGCAGCGAGAAAGGCTGCTGCAATGGAAGGCATATACAGGCCAAAACCCAAAGATGGATGAAAATAAGTAAAAAACCAATCAGAGGCCAAAAAAAAAAAAAAGGGACAACCATTTACTTACCAAAAAAAAAAAAAAAAGATATTGAACCAAATACATTCTACAACAAATTAAATAATTAAGTTCATTGTAACCTCACTATTCTGGATTTAAATAATCTGTTTCATCATCAATGCACTGTTAATATTTTAAAACAGAAATAAGATTATAGTATACACATGTACTTACATAGCTCTAGATTAACAATTTTCAACCCTGACTGTAAAATATCTAGATTACTTTCAAAAAAAACACACAATGTTTAGATCCACTCCAAACCAACTAATTCAGAATCTCTGAGGCGAACACTCAGGCATGAGTTTAAAAAAAAAAAAATCCCCAAGTGATTCAAATGTGAAGGTAAGGTTAATAACCACTATCCCAAAATTAAAAGAAAATGAGCCATGTCCCTCTAAAAAATGTATTAAGTAAGTATTTCATAGAGAGAGATCAGTGCAAAAAATGTTTAATATTCATGGACATTAATATTAAGCCTTAGAAAATATAAGCATTACTCAAGGAAACAACATTTGGAAACATAAAAAAGTATTAAGAGTTTTCTGATTTTGTTCATGAGGTAAAAAACAGTCTACGGAAACAGTCTATCCTGTATCTCTATTGTACTGGCTTATATATACTATTTGCAATTTAAAAAACATTCTAACTATATTATCTAATTTTCACAACCAACGACAAGTGTAATTATCACTGCTTCTAACAGATGAAAAACTGGGTCTCAGAACTATTTCAATGGCTTGTCAAAGTCATCCAACTGGTACAAGTTTAAAAAAACAGTCAAGAATAAAAATTCAGTTATTATGACTCCTAGTTAAATATTCTATCCCAGGAGATTTTGGCCCAAAACAAACCTCTGTTCTGGTTCCAGTCATGGGCATCACCAAGTTGATTAACATTATACCTGTACCCATCTTGATGGTGAAAATAGTCATCAGTGCTGAACACAATGCCATCACGACTCTGACCAAGCAGAATTCTGTTAATAAAAGAAATCATAAAGGTGCCATTTATAAAATCTACAGCCTTCAGGAATAAGCCACACAGGAAAGGTTATTAAATGAATTTCTGGTACATATTTATAAGTATATTACAGGCAGAAAAGCACAGGAATTGAACCTTAAAAAGCTTTCAGATTTCAAATATCACTTCACTGACATAATAGCTAGTAATAAAACCTTTGTAAAGTGGCTTCTATATTGCAACGTTTAAAAACTCAATTCCAAAATGATAATGACAACTATTATCCACGATTTAATTTTAGTGAATTTGTATGTCTAAAATACAAACAGATTTTAATAAAACCACTTGTATATTAAATTTGAACACAAGTAACAGTCTTTAAATATTTATGAATAAACCAGTGCAAAACAGTTCACACAACTTTTGTAGGTATAAGGTGCCCGCTCTTTGTCCTTTTAGGTAAACTGACAGCACATTAATGAAAGGTTCATCCGAGTCAGAATTCAACAGTATTCTAGAGGTTGAATTTTGTTGCTATTGTAGTTGGCAATTAGCCAAACTGAATCTTTGATTCCAGGTTGGACATGTTAACAGGCATTCAGGGATCAAGTCTTGGCTGTCATTTGGCGAGTACTAAAGATTTTGCTAGATTCAATTTTAAAGGATCAATTAATATTAAGCCTTAGAAAATATAAGCATTACTCAAGGAAACAACATTTGGAAACATAAAAAGTATTAAGAGTTTTCTGATTTTGTTCATGAGGTAAAAACAGTCTGAAACAGTCTATCCTGTATCTCTATTGTACTGGCTTATATATACTATTTGCAATTTAAAAAACATTCTAACTATATTATCTAATTTTCACAACCAACGACAAGTGTAATTATCACTGCTTCTAACAGATGAAAAACTGGGTCTCAGAACTATTTCAATGGCTTGTCAAAGTCATCCAACTGGTACAAGTTTAAAAAAAAAACAGTCAAGAATAAAAATTCAGTTATTATGACTCCTAGTTAAATATTCTATCCCAGGAGATTTTGGCCCAAAACAAACCTCTGTTCTGGTTCCAGTCATGGGCATCACCAAGTTGATTAACATTATACCTGTACCCATCTTGATGGTGAAAATAGTCATCAGTGCTGAACACAATGCCATCACGACTCTGACCAAGCAGAATTCTGTTAATAAAAGAAATCATAAAGGTGCCATTTATAAAATCTACAGCCTTCAGGAATAAGCCACACAGGAAAGGTTATTAAATGAATTTCTGGTACATATTTATAAGTATATTACAGGCAGAAAAGCACAGGAATTGAACCTTAAAAGCTTTCAGATTTCAAATATCACTTCACTGACATAATAGCTAGTAATAAAACCTTTGTAAAGTGGCTTCTATATTGCAACGTTTAAAAACTCAATTCCAAAATGATAATGACAACTATTATCCACGATTTAATTTTAGTGAATTTGTATGTCTAAAATACAAACAGATTTTAATAAAACCACTTGTATATTAAATTTGAACACAAGTAACAGTCTTTAAATATTTATGAATAAACCAGTGCAAAACAGTTCACACAACTTTTGTAGGTATAAGGTGCCCGCTCTTTGTCCTTTTAGGTAAACTGACAGCACATTAATGAAAGGTTCATCCGAGTCAGAATTCAACAGTATTCTAGAGGTTGAATTTTGTTGCTATTGTAGTTGGCAATTAGCCAAACTGAATCTTTTGATTCCAGGTTGGACATGTTAACAGGCATTCAGGGATCAAGTCTTGGCTGTCATTTGGCGAGTACTAAAGATTTTGCTAGATTCTTATATACTGTGTTCTTGTGAGGAGAAGGCATGAATCAAAAATATTTTAGCCGGCTTCCGTGGTCATCCAGTGGGTAAGGACACCGCCTTGCACTGCAAGGCAGTACCGGTTCAATCCCTGGCCCAGGAAGATCCCATGTGCCATGGAGCGGCTGGACCGACGTGTCCAACTACTGAGCGGGAGCTCTGGAGCACATGCGCCCAGAGCCAGTGCTTTACAGTGAGAGAGGCCGCTGTGAAGGGAGGCCCCCATGGGCCAAAGAACAAAGATGGATGAAAATAGATAAATGAAAGACCAACAGAAGTGGCCCCCCAAAAATAATATTTTAGCAAATCCATATTTCTTATATGCTACCGATTTCACCAGCAGGACTACTGAAACTGTGATTTCATCATATTTGCAAAATGTCTGGAGTTGATCAGGAATAAGAGGTAATTGAAGCACTTTTCAGAAAGAGAAGGTGCTACTTTCCTGGCTTTGATAATGGAGGAAGGGACCGTGAACCAAGATAGATATGTAGGTGACTTTTCGAGGAACAGCTAGTCTGTCCACAACTTGATTTTAACCCAGTGAAACTGATTTCAGACTTCTGACCTTCAGAACAATATAAACCTGTGTTACTTTTAGCCACCAAGTTTGTGATAATTTGTTATAACAGCCATGGAAAACAACAGTTTGAAGAGAGGAGATTTTTTTCCTTCCTGCTGTTAGAAGAGCTCTGAGCTTAAACTCCAGAGGAAAGACTGTCTTTTTCTTATGTAGGGTTTTCTTCATTCGAGGAGTGTTTGGAGAGTGACATGTCCCAGTAAAGTGATCTTGGGCCAGGGGATGGGCAAGGCCACTCAGTATATAAGGAGGTAAAGAGTTCATGAAGCATCATTTTTCTTCTTCTTCTTTTTTTTTTTTTTTGGAAAATCACTTACATTTTTAAACGTAGATGATGTATTATTATAAAAAGTTAGAAATTAAAAATAAAGCGTGAAGATTAGTTGGCAATTAGCCAAACTGAATCTTTGATTCCAGGTTGGACATGTTAACAGGCATTCAGGGATCAAGTCTTGGCTGTCATTTGGCGAGTACTAAAGATTTTGCTAGATTCTTATATACTGTGTTCTTGTGAGGAGAAGGCATGAATCAAAAATATTTTAGCCGGCTTCCGTGGTCATCCAGTGGGTAAGGACACCGCCTTGCACTGCAAGGCAGTACCGGTTCAATCCCTGGCCCAGGAAGATCCCATGTGCCATGGAGCGGCTGGACCGACGTGTCCAACTACTGAGCGGGAGCTCTGGAGCACATGCGCCCAGAGCCAGTGCTTTACAGTGAGAGAGGCCGCTGTGAAGGGAGGCCCCCATGGGCCAAAGAACAAAGATGGATGAAAATAGATAAATGAAAGACCAACAGAAGTGGCCCCCCAAAAATAATATTTTAGCAAATCCATATTTCTTATATGCTACCGATTTCACCAGCAGGACTACTGAAACTGTGATTTCATCATATTTGCAAAATGTCTGGAGTTGATCAGGAATAAGAGGTAATTGAAGCACTTTTCAGAAAGAGAAGGTGCTACTTTCCTGGCTTTGATAATGGAGGAAGGGACCGTGAACCAAGATAGATATGTAGGTGACTTTTCGAGGAACAGCTAGTCTGTCCACAACTTGATTTTAACCCAGTGAAACTGATTTCAGACTTCTGACCTTCAGAACAATATAAACCTGTGTTACTTTTAGCCACCAAGTTTGTGATAATTTGTTATAACAGCCATGGAAAACAACAGTTTGAAGAGAGGAGATTTTTTTCCTTCCTGCTGTTAGAAGAGCTCTGAGCTTAAACTCCAGAGGAAAGACTGTCTTTTTCTTATGTAGGGTTTTCTTCATTCGAGGAGTGTTTGGAGAGTGACATGTCCCAGTAAAGTGATCTTGGGCCAGGGGATGTGCAAGGCCACTCAGTATATAAGGAGGTAAAGAGTTCATGAAGCATCATTTTTCTTCTTCTTCTTTTTTTTTTTTTTTGGAAAATCACTTACATTTTTAAACGTAGATGATGTATTATTATAAAAAAGTTAGAAATTAAAAAATAAAGCGTGAAGATTATAATAACCATATATACAGTAGACCATTTTGAAGAATAAAATTCTCAAAATGAGGTTTAAAGAATACTTTTCATTTCTTCTTACTCAAGGAAAGTTTGTAAGTGAAGACTGACTTATCGATGGCTATGTTAACAAATTACCCTAAAGCTGATTTGTTAAAGCAATAACATTTTATTGTCTCACAGTTCCTGAGTGACAGGAATCTGGGTTCCTCTGGTTCAAGCTAACAATACTTTGATCAAGATGTTGACTTGAGCCATGTTTTCTCTGAAGGCTCGTCTTGGGGAAGATCTGCGTCGACTGTCTCTCACAGGATTGTTGACAAAACTTATTTCCTTGTGAGGTGTTAGATTGAAGACCTCAGTTCCTTGGTATTTGTAGGCTGAAAGGTCCTCTCCAAGACCTTGCTACTTTGCTATTTGGATGTATCCCTGTTCACCGGGTGAATAGAGAAAGTGAGCCACTTCCCTTACACCCCTTCTCCCATAATCTAATCTTAGAATCGACATTCCATATTCTGTTAGTTGGAAGCTAGTTGCTGGATCCAACCCACACTCTTGAGAGATGGGATTATACAAGGGTGTGGATACCAGAAGGCAGGGATCTTTGTGAGCTGTTGACTTTGGCTCTCGCACCACTGTTGATGTAATACCAGTGGCCTCCTTTCTGAAGTTATTTTCTTTTCTGTGTCTTTTTTTTTTTTTTTTTAATAGGTAACGTTCATTCTTCTTCTTAAAAATTTTTTATTTATTTATTTATTTTTGGTTATTCTGTGTTTTCATTGCTGCCACAGGCTCTTCTCTAGTTGCAGGGAGTGAGGGCTACTCTCTAGTTGAGGTGAGCAGGCTTCTTGTCGAAGTGACTTCTCTTGTTGTGGAACTCAGGCTCTAGGGCACATGGGTTTCAGTAGTTGCGGTACATGGGCTCAATAGTTGCAGCTCCGAGGCTCTAGAGCACAGGCTCAATAGTTGTGGCTTGTGGGCTTAGTTGCTCCTCAGCATGTGGGATCTTCCTGGGTCAGGATCAAACCGCTGTCTCCTGCACTGGCAGGCAAACTCTACCACTGAACTACCAGGGAAGCCCGTTCGTGTCCCTCAGGTTAGAAAAGCTATATACAGTAGACCATTTTGAAGAATAAAATTCTCAAAATGAGGTTTAAAGAATACTTTTCATTTCTTCTTACTCAAGGAAAGTTTGTAAGTGAAGACTGACTTATCGATGGCTATGTTAACAAATTACCCTAAAGCTGATTTGTTAAAGCAATAACATTTTATTGTCTCACAGTTCCTGAGTGACAGGAATCTGGGTTCCTCTGGTTCAAGCTAACAATACTTTGATCAAGATGTTGACTTGAGCCATGTTTTCTCTGAAGGCTCGTCTTGGGGAAGATCTGCGTCGACTGTCTCTCACAGGATTGTTGACAAAACTTATTTCCTTGTGAGGTGTTAGATTGAAGACCTCAGTTCCTTGGTATTTGTAGGCTGAAAGGTCCTCTCCAAGACCTTGCTACTTTGCTATTTGGATGTATCCCTGTTCACCGGGTGAATAGAGAAAGTGAGCCACTTCCCTTACACCCCTTCTCCCATAATCTAATCTTAGAATCGACATTCCATATTCTGTTAGTTGGAAGCTAGTTGCTGGATCCAACCCACACTCTTGAGAGATGGGATTATACAAGGGTGTGGATACCAGAAGGCAGGGATCTTTGTGAGCTGTTGACTTTGGCTCTCGCACCACTGTTGATGTAATACCAGTGGCCTCCTTTCTGAAGTTATTTTCTTTTCTGTGTCTTTTTTTTTTTTTTTTTTAATAGGTAACGTTCATTCTTCTTCTTAAAAATTTTTTATTTATTTATTTATTTTTGGTTATTCTGTGTTTTCATTGCTGCCACAGGCTCTTCTCTAGTTGCAGGGAGTGAGGGCTACTCTCTAGTTGAGGTGAGCAGGCTTCTTGTCGAAGTGACTTCTCTTGTTGTGGAACTCAGGCTCTAGGGCACATGGGTTTCAGTAGTTGCGGTACATGGGCTCAATAGTTGCAGCTCCGAGGCTCTAGAGCACAGGCTCAATAGTTGTGGCTTGTGGGCTTAGTTGCTCCTCAGCATGTGGGATCTTCCTGGGTCAGGGATCAAACCGCTGTCTCCTGCACTGGCAGGCAAACTCTACCACTGAACTACCAGGGAAGCCCGTTCTGTGTCATTTTTAATACCACACTGGCAAGGTTGTTGTGAGAATTAAATGCAGTCATAGGTCTATCTATATATATATAAAATGTTTGGCACATACTAGGTCCTCAAAAAGATAGCAGTTTTGAAAAGCTACACATCAAGTTGCCAGTGGGACCACATCTGAATTTTTAGCTATGTACTTCATTTTTCAAAGTTCTAAATTTTGGCATTCTAAAATATATTTTAGTACCTGTCATAACTTGTGAGGGTTCTAATTGAATCTGACTATATGAATTTTGAAAATACTAATAGTCTTAAATTATTTTTGGTTCAAATGGTTGATGTGGCATCAGGTATATCTAGATTGATACAGGTATTTTTAAGATAATTCAGGTAATTTTGAAACAATGCATGAGCAGGCTGGCAGGAAAAAGTCCCTTCAAGCTCAAATTATTTGCTGTTGTTAGGATTTATACACCTGAGATATTCTTGAGATTTACTCACGTTTGACGTTGACTTGGTTTAATGATGTAAACTGATTTACTGTCCCTTCCCTCCCCACTTTTTTTCTTGTTGTTAAAGAGGTTAAACATTTCTTGGGTACAGATGTTTCTGTACTCTTCTAGTATGGTATTATTAACACCTAAAACATCACTAGCTAATAAAGTAGTAGACAGAAAAAATATATATGGTATCTAGGAAAGATAGTATTGAATTTCTGTTATTGTTAACCATAACTAGGTATCATATGATTATGATAAAAAATTAATTATTTTTATTTTGCTTTTACAGAGCTTTATTTGATTATGATAAAAAAAGTTTTAAGTGATTGAGCTTTGGTTTGGATTGCTATATTGTGGCCTTTTTTTTATATTCTGGGTTATTACTTATAAGCAAATAATATGCCAAATGTATTAGATGATGTATTTGGGAAAAGTTATGGCCACTTAGAAAAGAAATCCAACTCCAGCCTCCAAAACAAGCAAACAAATAATCTAAACCATTTGCTTTAATTTGACTTGTTTGAAGTAATTAAAATTAGGATTCTGAATGGAAATATATAGTACATTTTTAACTTTATATATGATTTTATTTTTATACAAAATATATATAATTTTATTATCTGCAGAAAAGGGAGATGTTTGTTACCTTAATAGTTGAAATGTTCTCTGTTACTTTCATTAGGAAGTGGTTTTTTTTTTTTGCGACTTCTATTGATCTTTCATTCATTTACATTTGTTCTTTGGCCTGTGTGGGCCTCCTGTCGCAGCGGCCTCTCTTGTTGCAGAACACCAGCTCTGGGCGCATGTGCTCCAGAGCTCCGGCTTGGTAGTTGGACACATCAGTCCAGCTGCTCTGTGGCATGTGGGATCTTCCCTGGCCAGAGATCAAACCAGTACTGCCTTGCAGTGCAAGGCGGTGTCCTTACCCACTGGACCGTGGACTTGAATCATTCCAGGACAATACCATCCCTCTCACTACTTTGTACTCCATTCCCCTTCTCAAAAAGAGATTATAGAATGGTATGTGCTCAGTCACTTTAGTTGACTCCATGGACTGTAGCCTGCCAGGCTCCTCTGTCCATGAGGTTCTCCAGGTATGTATACTGGAGTGGGTTGCCATGGCCTCCACCAGAGGATCTTCCCAACTCAGGTATCAAATCCATATCACTTATGTCTCCTCCATTGACAGGCAGTGGGTTTGACTTGTTTAAAGAAGGTCCCTTCCCTCCCCACTTTTTTTCTTGTTGTTAAAGAGGTTAAACATTTCTTGGGTACAGATGTTTCTGTACTCTTCTAGTATGGTATTATTAACACCTAAAACATCACTAGCTAATAAAGTAGTAGACAGAAAAAATATATATGGTATCTAGGAAAGATAGTATTGAATTTCTGTTATTGTTAACCATAACTAGGTATCATATGATTATGATAAAAAATTAATTATTTTTATTTTGCTTTTACAGAGCTTTATTTGATTATGATAAAAAAAGTTTTAAGTGATTGAGCTTTGGTTTGGATTGCTATATTGTGGCCTTTTTTTTATATTCTGGGTTATTACTTATAAGCAAATAATATGCCAAATGTATTAGATGATGTATTTGGGAAAAGTTATGGCCACTTAGAAAAGAAATCCAACTCCAGCCTCCAAAACAAGCAAACAAATAATCTAAACCATTTGCTTTAATTTGACTTGTTTGAAGTAATTAAAATTAGGATTCTGAATGGAAATATATAGTACATTTTTAACTTTATATATGATTTTATTTTTATACAAAATATATATAATTTTATTATCTGCAGAAAAGGGAGATGTTTGTTACCTTAATAGTTGAAATGTTCTCTGTTACTTTCATTAGGAAGTGGTTTTTTTTTTTTGCGACTTCTATTGATCTTTCATTCATTTACATTTGTTCTTTGGCCTGTGTGGGCCTCCTGTCGCAGCGGCCTCTCTTGTTGCAGAACACCAGCTCTGGGCGCATGTGCTCCAGAGCTCCGGCTTGGTAGTTGGACACATCAGTCCAGCTGCTCTGTGGCATGTGGGATCTTCCCTGGCCAGAGATCAAACCAGTACTGCCTTGCAGTGCAAGGCGGTGTCCTTACCCACTGGACCGTGGACTTGAATCATTCCAGGACAATACCATCCCTCTCACTACTTTGTACTCCATTCCCCTTCTCAAAAAGAGATTATAGAATGGTATGTGCTCAGTCACTTTAGTTGACTCCATGGACTGTAGCCTGCCAGGCTCCTCTGTCCATGAGGTTCTCCAGGTATGTATACTGGAGTGGGTTGCCATGGCCTCCACCAGAGGATCTTCCCAACTCAGGTATCAAATCCATATCACTTATGTCTCCTCCATTGACAGGCAGGTGTTTTTTTTTTTTTTTTCTTGATAGAAGAATAAAGTTTATTAGAGTGGGAGACACTGTTAGAACAGCAGGGTCAGCTCAAGGGAGAACCCACCGGCAGGCAGGTTCTTTACCACTAACGCCATCTGGGAAGCCCAGAAGAATATCTAACTGCATAATGGTTGAAAGAGGGGAGATAAGTTACAGAATATTCTATTACTGTTGGATATAAATTACTCTGTTTTCTCCCTTTTCTCAGCACACCTCCAGTCTCTTTCATGAGTCACTGGTTATGGAAATTCTCTGACATTTAGCACTTGTCAGTCTCTCTGCTTAAAACTTAAAGGTGACATGTGAGAACAAAGATTGATTACCATTGACTTGTTCTGAGACTGTCTTCTTTACTAAACTATGTTTCGTAGTTACTATCATTTAAAAATTTAATCTCTTAAAAATTAAAACTATGGTCTTCCCTGGTGGTCCAGTGGGTAAGGACACCGCCTTACAGTTTCAGGGGCACCGATCTGATCCATGGCCTGGGAAGATCCCACGTACTATGGAGCAGCCGGACCAGCGTGTCCAACTACCAAACCAGAGCTCTGGAGCGCGTTGCCCAGAGCTAGTGCTCTGGAGTGACAGAGGCCACTGTGATGGGAGGCCCACACGGGCCAAAGAACAAAGATTGATGAAACTAGATAAATGAAAGACCAATAGAAGTGACCAAAAGAAAAAAGAAATTCAGAAAATTAAAAATATGATTATACTCTGGAGGATCAGACTGTTTCACTGCCTTAAACTCAAGTCCCACTTCTCAGGTCATACATGTTTGTGCTTAATAGAAATCAGTTTATCGGGCTTCCCTGCCCGACACCACCGCCTTGCAGTGCAAGGGGCGCCAGTTCAATCTCTGGCCTGGGAAGATCCCACGTGCCGAAGCGGCTGGACCGATGTGTCCAATTACTGAGCCGGAGCTCTGGAGCGCATGCGCCCAGAGTCGGTGCTCTGAGACAACAGAGGCCACTGTGATGGGAGGCCCACACAGGCCAAAGAAAAAAGATGGATGAAAATAAATAAATGAAAGACCAATAGAAGTGAAGTGGCCCACCCCCTCCCTCCCCAACCCACCCCCAAAACAATCAGATGAATCTGGTTCCTTTGAAAAAAATAAAATAAAATAAAAATAATTTTAAAAAAAGATCTTAAAGGCTTCCCACAATCTGATCCCAAATGCTTTTTTAGGATCACTTCATAACACTTTTGTGAAGTTGTGGGTAAACACTTAGCTTTTGCCACAAGTAACGAAATTGGCTTAGGTCGGTTATCAATAAATAAAAAAGATAATACTGTCTTGTGTACCTTATGCTATACAGATGCAAAGAATGATAAAGGCAAATCCTACACAAATCTAGAGGAAGAATCACTGAGGATTGAGATGAGAAACCAAAACATCAAGAGTGGAAGCAATTAAGAGAAATCTCTGGGGCTCCCCTGGTAGCTCAGTGGTGAAGAGCTCGCTTAGCAATGCAGGAGACACAGGTTCAGTCCCTCATCCGGGAAGACCCCACATGCTGCAGAGCAACTAACCTGTAAGCCACAACTGTTGAGCCTGTGCTCTAGAGCCTTGGAGTCACGACTATTGAGCCCATGTGCTACAACTACTGAAGTCCATGGGCTTCGAGCCCGAGCTCCACCACAAGAGAAGTCACTTCAACAAGAAGCCTCCTCACGTCAACTAGAGAGTAGCCCCAACTCCCTGAAATTAGAAAAGAGCCTGCAGCAGCAGTGAAAATCCAGAATACCCAAAAATAAAAAAAATAAATAAAAAGAGAGAATCTCTGAATAAGTAGAATCCTGAGAGAAATGAAAGGACACGAACTGTATCTCCTGCAGTGGAGGGCAGGATAACAGTTCAAATGCATAAGGATATGACAATAAAGAAGTACATAAGGGCTTCCCCTGGTGGTCCAGTGGGTAAGGACACCGCCTTGCAGTGCAAGGGGCGCCGGTTCAAGCCCTGGCCTGGGAAGATCCCACATGCCGCGGAGCGGCTGGACTGATGTGTCCAATTACCGAGCCAGAGCTCTGGAGCGCATGCGCCCAGAGCCGGCGCTCTGCAATGACAGACACCACCATGATGGGAGGCCCACAGGAGCCAAAGAACAAAGATGGATGAACATAGAGAAACGAAAGACCAACAGAAGTGGCCCGCCTGCTCCCCTCCCTCCCCAACCCGACCCCTGCCCAAAATAAATAAATAAATAAAAGAACTTACTTCTTAAAAACAACAGCAAAAAAAAGAAGTACATAAGAATTAAAGGAAGAAAGGAACTTGAATACTATCCCAAAAGAATTTGAAATTTACCTAATCCCCTGTAACTCATTACTGCGTATCAACACTAAACATTATCTTTTAATTTGTAGTGTACCAAATCAGTTCAACTCTGATCTTCCAAATCTTTATTCCTTTTTTCAAAGCTCATTTGGAAAGCCAAATCCTATATGAGATCATTCCTCACTAGAGGATATGTGGTTTTTTTTTTATAAATCCAAATCCACAAGTGGCTGAAATCTCTGGGCTCCCTGGTAGCTCAGTGGTGAAGAGCTCGCTTAGCAATGCAGGAGACACAGGTTCAGTCCCTCATCCGGGAAGACCCCACATGCTGCAGAGCAACTAACCTGTAAGCCACAACTGTTGAGCCTGTGCTCTAGAGCCTTGGAGTCACGACTATTGAGCCCATGTGCTACAACTACTGAAGTCCATGGGCTTCGAGCCCGAGCTCCACCACAAGAGAAGTCACTTCAACAAGAAGCCTCCTCACGTCAACTAGAGAGTAGCCCCAACTCCCTGAAATTAGAAAAGAGCCTGCAGCAGCAGTGAAAATCCAGAATACCCAAAAATAAAAAAAATAAATAAAAAGAGAGAATCTCTGAATAAGTAGAATCCTGAGAGAAATGAAAGGACACGAACTGTATCTCCTGCAGTGGAGGGCAGGATAACAGTTCAAATGCATAAGGATATGACAATAAAGAAGTACATAAGGGCTTCCCCTGGTGGTCCAGTGGGTAAGGACACCGCCTTGCAGTGCAAGGGGCGGTTCAAGCCCTGGCCTGGGAAGATCCCACATGCCGCGGAGCGGCTGGACTGATGTGTCCAATTACCGAGCCAGAGCTCTGGAGCGCATGCGCCCAGAGCCGGCGCTCTGCAATGACAGACACCACCATGATGGGAGGCCCACAGGAGCCAAAGAACAAAGATGGATGAACATAGAGAAACGAAAGACCAACAGAAGTGGCCCGCCTGCTCCCCTCCCTCCCCAACCCGACCCCTGCCCAAAATAAATAAATAAATAAAAGAACTTACTTCTTAAAAACAACAGCAAAAAAAAGAAGTACATAAGAATTAAAGGAAGAAAGGAACTTGAATACTATCCCAAAAGAATTTGAAATTTACCTAATCCCCTGTAACTCATTACTGCGTATCAACACTAAACATTATCTTTTAATTTGTAGTGTACCAAATCAGTTCAACTCTGATCTTCCAAATCTTTATTCCTTTTTTCAAAGCTCATTTGGAAAGCCAAATCCTATATGAGATCATTCCTCACTAGAGGATATGTGGTTTCATATCCAATCCCAACCATTTCTACTTCATTCATAAAAGTGCTGACCTAAAGAGGTATTTCTGCGGTTTTAACCAAGCTATTCAAAGCCAGAAGTCAGGTATAAGGCAACCCATGAGACAGATATTACAGTGAAGGATTAGATAAGAAACACACTCTCATTTACATCCCCACTTTGAGCTCTTACCAGTTTTTGTAACTTCTTCAAAGTCCTTTAACTTGATTTTGTTAGCCCCTGCTGCTTCTAAAAAGTGAAAAGACTAATTCATCTCCCAAGATTGTTACATATGGACGTACTTTGTAATCCATAAGTAACATACATAGTAGTTGGTACTATAACTTCTATTTTCATTATATCTATTTCCTCAAATACATGGGGTTGCAACGAGTCAGACTTAGTGACTGAACAACTACATATATATCACCTCTCATCTTCCACTACAATTATGTCTCCTTGAAGTTCTACTGAATTACGACTGCACTTGACTCACTTTCAGTTTCAACATACTCCAATATTTTGTTTCAAACCTAATCCTTCTCTTTTTGCATTTATTCTATATAAGAAGCCCTCACCAGAAAATCTCTTCATCCATTTTCCAAATTTCAACCATCTCTTTTCTGATATTATATTCAAAATCTACAAGAATACCCATGTTTATAAGGTAACTTCATTCTTAATTTGTATCCTTTTTAAAAAGGAGTTGAAATATCATTTTTTTTCTACAAAAATCTTCACCAGAAAGGAATCAAAATGCATACACTTAAAATTCATTTACAGGGCTTCCCTGGTGGTCCAGTGTGTAAGGACGCTGCCTTGCAGTGCAAGGGGCGCCGGTTCGATCCCTGGCCTGGGAAGATCCCACGTGCCGTGGAGCGACTGGACTGATGTGTCCAATTATCAAGCCGGAGCTCTGGAGTGCATGTGCCCAGAGCCAGTGCTCTGCGACAACAGAGACCACTGCAATGCGAGGCCCACATGGGCCAAAGAACAAATGGATGAAAATAGATAAATGAAAGACCAATAGAAGTGGCCCGGCCCTCCCCCCTCCCTCCCCAGCCCGCCCCTTCCCACCCCACCCCCGCAAAAAAAAAAATTCATTTACAAAATCACAATTTGCAATCTAGCTTGAAATGTCAATATAACCTTTTTGTAATTTCTTGCTTCTGAAGAAACTTTGTTTAGGTTGTCTAAGCTGTCTTGCAAATCAATGTAAAACATTTACAAAACAGTTACTTGGACTTTCTTATCCTCAGCCAGACATCAAATAAATTTTCTTTTTCCTCTTATCTAGCATAAACCTTGAATCATCCTACATAACTACAAAGAATTAACACTGGTTTATTTGTGCTGTTTTTCACATCTGCACAAATGTATTTCAATACATCAATATTCTTTTTTAAAAATGTAAACAAAGACAGAAATTTGAAACATTTCATCAACGATAAAACATCATCAGTCCTAACTCCATTAATTCAGATACCACTCATTTCAAACTCCTTAAAGAAACCAAAAAACCGTTCCTTCTGTCAATAATGGTATGAACACAACACAAGTCTTAAAACACACTCAAAATTCCTTTCTTTGGGTTATCTCATTTGCTTCTCATAATAATTTTAGAAAAATAAGTGGTACTCATTAACAGTGAAACCTGTCCAAGGTCACAGAGTGCAATAAATGAGTCAAAGCACAAGTTTTCTACCCATGTATCCAACTCTTCTTGAATAAGCTGACTTGGAAGGGCAGCACAGTTCTCAAATAGCATTTGCTTTCACCACTGTCATTACTTTATTTATATGGTGAATCTATTTCTAAAGTCCTTAGTAGGATCTTAACATAAATATATAGGTCAATTTTCCTTTCCTCCATCAGAAAAAATCTTTCTAAATATTTACCATCAGACGCATTCTAAAGCATAGCAGACACATAAAAGCATTTGCCACTGATTACAATGATCGTGATCTTTAGGTAACAAATTGCCAAGTACTTACCTGGTATCCTTTACTCACCTAGACAAAGTTGTTTTCCCAGAACCAGGCAAACCTCTTAAAAGAATAAGTAACTTCTGCAATTTATTTAACTTTTCCTCTTGACACTGCTGGTTCATAAACCTGTCTGTTCCATTTCGTTTGTCCACAGAAGGATCTTTCCAGTATCCTTCACTGGTTTCACAGAAACCATTACTCGCATACCCATCTTGCACACTGTAGCCATTTCTATCATTACTGGTAGTATCACTACAGCCAGTATATTCATTATTCTGATCAAAAGTCAAACAATCCCAGTCAGCAGGAGAACTATTTAAATGTCTATTTTGCATCTGAAAGCCATCCTGGGCATGGAAAATATTTGGTGGTGGATTTGATGGAGTGCTGAATCTTTGAATATTTACGTGATAGTTGAAACTGGGAAGATGAGGGTCTTGTGGTACTATCAAAGAATGCACTGCTTGCCACTCAGGCTTCAAGGAAGTAAATGAATTGTTACAAAATGTAGGTATTACTTGTCCATTACAAGGATATTTACCTGGCTCACTCTCCACAGACTGTTGATAACCACATTGTGACTGAAGGCCACTACTAAGATATTTTTTCTTTTCTTCTTCAGATTTTAACAGATCATTATTATGGCTCTGATTAAATGGAATGAGTTGTTTCTCAGAGGCTTCCAGTTCCTTACAACTGTTTTCTGAATCATCTTTTTCATTTTCAAGCTCTTCAATTTCTTTGTAAAACTGGAATAACTCACTGTCAATCTCTGATTTTTTGGAGTTAAATTTCTGTTTCTTCTGTCGTTCTCTTTTGCCATCTATACCATGGATAGTGTCTTTTATTCGTATCCAACTCTTCTTGAATAAGCTGACTTGGAAGGGCAGCACAGTTCTCAAATAGCATTTGCTTTCACCACTGTCATTACTTTATTTATATGGTGAATCTATTTCTAAAGTCCTTAGTAGGATCTTAACATAAATATATAGGTCAATTTTCCTTTCCTCCATCAGAAAAAATCTTTCTAAATATTTACCATCAGACGATTCTAAAGCATAGCAGACACATAAAAGCATTTGCCACTGATTACAATGATCGTGATCTTTAGGTAACAAATTGCCAAGTACTTACCTGGTATCCTTTACTCACCTAGACAAAGTTGTTTTCCCAGAACCAGGCAAACCTCTTAAAAGAATAAGTAACTTCTGCAATTTATTTAACTTTTCCTCTTGACACTGCTGGTTCATAAACCTGTCTGTTCCATTTCGTTTGTCCACAGAAGGATCTTTCCAGTATCCTTCACTGGTTTCACAGAAACCATTACTCGCATACCCATCTTGCACACTGTAGCCATTTCTATCATTACTGGTAGTATCACTACAGCCAGTATATTCATTATTCTGATCAAAAGTCAAACAATCCCAGTCAGCAGGAGAACTATTTAAATGTCTATTTTGCATCTGAAAGCCATCCTGGGCATGGAAAATATTTGGTGGTGGATTTGATGGAGTGCTGAATCTTTGAATATTTACGTGATAGTTGAAACTGGGAAGATGAGGGTCTTGTGGTACTATCAAAGAATGCACTGCTTGCCACTCAGGCTTCAAGGAAGTAAATGAATTGTTACAAAATGTAGGTATTACTTGTCCATTACAAGGATATTTACCTGGCTCACTCTCCACAGACTGTTGATAACCACATTGTGACTGAAGGCCACTACTAAGATATTTTTTCTTTTCTTCTTCAGATTTTAACAGATCATTATTATGGCTCTGATTAAATGGAATGAGTTGTTTCTCAGAGGCTTCCAGTTCCTTACAACTGTTTTCTGAATCATCTTTTTCATTTTCAAGCTCTTCAATTTCTTTGTAAAACTGGAATAACTCACTGTCAATCTCTGATTTTTTGGAGTTAAATTTCTGTTTCTTCTGTCGTTCTCTTTTGCCATCTATACCATGGATAGTGTCTGTTTGATTCCTCCTTTCATTACATTTTCTTTTCTCAGGGGGTTTGTAAATGGGTCCAATAAATGCTTTACTTGTACTATATATCTCATCATCTGTGGATACCGATGGTGGACGTGTATCCTGTAAAACTTGTGAATCAACAGATTCAACAAAAACCGGTCTATTTCTAGGTCTCTCATCATGCACAGGTTTCAGCACATCTGTAGTTTTGGTTTTGTCCTCCTGAGGATAACTATGTCCTCTAACATTAGTGATGGTTACAGGGACCCAGTCATTTTCAGTTTTCTCTCGCTTTCTATGAAAATTAGCACTACCATGATGGGGGAAAACATATGCCTCTTCAGTAGACTTCAATTTCTTGTAACATGGTTCACTTATTAGTTCTTCCTCATGTCCCATGGATTTAGCTTCAATTTCACCATAAGGCATCTGAGGAGCAAATCATACAACTAATAATATTTTAAAAATCTAAACAGAAGTTTCCTTAAAAACAATAGAAACAAAACCTTAATTTGATATAAGCATTTGAAGACAGCATTCTCCCAAAACATGATAGTCACAAAGTTGTTATTTTACAACCATTTACTACTGTTACGACATTGTGAGTTAAAGCAGGGTAAATAAACATCCTTTTTTACAGAAAGCTACATCTCATCTTTTTTTTTAACCTTTTATTTTACTTATAACTTTTACAGAGTTTTGTTGTTTACAGATATGTATGTTCCCAAATTAGTCATAGGTATATCCTCCCCATCTCACCCCTCCACACCGTCACACAGCACCCCTGTAGGATCCCCTTTTCTCACATCTCATCATGAAATGTTATTTCATAATTCAAAGGACGTAAGCAAGACTTTCAAAAAATGTGGAAAGTTCCATCAGTAGTACATATTTTGATGACACAGATATACAACTGTGTACTAAAAGGGAGAGTAAGTCGGCCAACCAAGATGACACATATCCAAACTGGTTGTGATAAAGCGCATCATAAACGTCTTCCTGTTGAAAAGCACTAGGTCCTTGGCAAACCTCAGACAATCACATCTGTTAACAATCACACGTCAGATTAATTGAAATGTCAGTCTTTATGGGCCCTATTCTTGAGAGGAGACTAAAAGTGTCTCCAAGTGTGTGTCTTATATTAATTTTAAAGAAAAAAATTAACTTCAGTTGTCTTGAGAAAGACAGAAATATGTGATATTTAGAAATCTGGCAACTCCCCAAATCAAAGCCCTCATTTTTTTCCAGTTGCTTCGTCTATCTCGTAGATATTTCTGCTTCCCTTGAAATCTCTTGAGGACTCTCAAGAGTACAGTTCAAAAACCAGTTTCAGTCAAGACTTCATTCCGCCAGCTCTCTGAACTTCCTTTCTTTAACACGAGAGGAGCAAAAGGTAAGGGCAAAAATTCGAATGCTACAGAAAGGCCGAGAGGGGCTGAAACAAGATACACCTGAACAGAACGCCAACCTCCCTGAAACAGGACCCTCCTAGGCAGCCCCTCAGCTTCTCACTTCCTCAACAGAAACAGCCAAAACAAACAAACAAAAAAACAGCACCAAAGAAGAAAAGGCCAGAAAGGCCTAGACACAACCCGAACCCCAAACCCTCCTGACCTCTAAAGAGGGCAGCCGGGCAAAAGCGCCTCACCCAATGCCTCTCTCCCAAAGGAGGCAAGCTCAGGTTCTGTCTAGGAAACCCACAAAGTTCCGAGGCCCAAAGGTTCACACTCGGCTTCTAAGTTTACAGCAAACCTAAAGGATTCAGGCAAGCGCCGGCGAGAATCCTAGCCGCTGACGGAATAAGGAAGAAGCCGAAAAGCGTCCCCACCACAAACCCGCTTCGCTTAAAACACTCTGAAACATAGGTATATCCTCCCATCTCACCCCTCCACACCGTCACACAGCACCCCTGTAGGATCCCCTTTTCTCACATCTCATCATGAAATGTTATTTCATAATTCAAAGGACGTAAGCAAGACTTTCAAAAAATGTGGAAAGTTCCATCAGTAGTACATATTTTGATGACACAGATATACAACTGTGTACTAAAAGGGAGAGTAAGTCGGCCAACCAAGATGACACATATCCAAACTGGTTGTGATAAAGCGCATCATAAACGTCTTCCTGTTGAAAAGCACTAGGTCCTTGGCAAACCTCAGACAATCACATCTGTTAACAATCACACGTCAGATTAATTGAAATGTCAGTCTTTATGGGCCCTATTCTTGAGAGGAGACTAAAAGTGTCTCCAAGTGTGTGTCTTATATTAATTTTAAAGAAAAAAATTAACTTCAGTTGTCTTGAGAAAGACAGAAATATGTGATATTTAGAAATCTGGCAACTCCCCAAATCAAAGCCCTCATTTTTTTCCAGTTGCTTCGTCTATCTCGTAGATATTTCTGCTTCCCTTGAAATCTCTTGAGGACTCTCAAGAGTACAGTTCAAAAACCAGTTTCAGTCAAGACTTCATTCCGCCAGCTCTCTGAACTTCCTTTCTTTAACACGAGAGGAGCAAAAGGTAAGGGCAAAAATTCGAATGCTACAGAAAGGCCGAGAGGGGCTGAAACAAGATACACCTGAACAGAACGCCAACCTCCCTGAAACAGGACCCTCCTAGGCAGCCCCTCAGCTTCTCACTTCCTCAACAGAAACAGCCAAAACAAACAAACAAAAAAACAGCACCAAAGAAGAAAAGGCCAGAAAGGCCTAGACACAACCCGAACCCCAAACCCTCCTGACCTCTAAAGAGGGCAGCCGGGCAAAAGCGCCTCACCCAATGCCTCTCTCCCAAAGGAGGCAAGCTCAGGTTCTGTCTAGGAAACCCACAAAGTTCCGAGGCCCAAAGGTTCACACTCGGCTTCTAAGTTTACAGCAAACCTAAAGGATTCAGGCAAGCGCCGGCGAGAATCCTAGCCGCTGACGGAATAAGGAAGAAGCCGAAAAGCGTCCCCACCACAAACCCGCTTCGCTTAAAACACTCTGAAACACTCACCTTACACCACACTCTGCATTGACCTCAATATAGGAGGTGAAAGAAGCGCGGAGACACGGCCCAAAGCTGCTACCGGGAGGGACCGAAAGCCCGGCCCTGAGCAGCCGAGCAACAAGCCCCCGCTCCGTACGCAAGATGGCTACCACTCACGGCTGCCCCGGCAGGAATTACTAATTCGCGCCGGGCATTGTGGGAAACGAAGTCCGGCGTTCACACTCCGCCGGGGAAAACTCAGCGTCTCCCAGAATCCTTTGCTTCACAGTCCGCGCTGAGGTCAACGAGCGAAGGGCGGAAGCAGTTCTTAGGTTGGAGGCGGGAGGTTGTTAGCAATACTCTGGCGAAAACAGCCGGTCATCTGATAGGAGTTCGCCCCTAAGGGAAAAGAGACTGTGAGTGCCTGACGCCCCAAATACAGACATAAGTTGTTTTAAGTACATGCTTCTAAGGCTTTTAGAGAGACGTAAAGGCTTTTCAAGGGGGCTTTAACATTTCCTCTCTCCAAGTATGGTTGCTAACGTTTCTACGAAAATCAATGATTGTAAGCTTATGTTTTTCTCTCCAAGAAGAGAATCATTGCGACTGAGCCTTGATAACAGATAAAAGTACTTCTGACAAAATAACTTCCTTTCATAGCTGTATTTCGTTTAGGGAAGTAAACACCATCTACTGAGCTTTCCCGTTAAAACAGTCATTTTGTGGAAAACGCTTAGAACCGCGCTTTGTAAAAGTTAAGTGCTGTGTAAAAGTTAAGTGTTCGTTAAAGTAGAAATAAAATCGCAAATAAAACAACCAAACTGGCAACCGTCAGCGTTTTCTCTTCCCACCGTCTCCCCACCGTCTCCCCTCTCTCCAGACCTGCTTCTTCACCTGCAGAGAAATTGCAAATCTCTTCATACGTATTTAAATACGTATTTAGGTAAACCCCCGTAGCAGTAGCGGTTTAATTTATAAATATAGTAGTTGGAACCATAGTCTATAATGTTTGCACTTGATTACTTAACAGTCTTAGGACCAACAGCAATCCACCCCCTAACAGTGAAAGACTCCCTCGACCGACACTTCTGATGTTTCCTCTTGATTAGATTCAAATTATGCATCCTCGGTGGAAACAACCACAGGAGTGAAGTTGTGTCTTTCCTCTGGGTATTACATCCCGAAGCACAGAATGTCTGTCTATCCATTATAAGGTGATAGTAATGTTATCACAGGATCAAGGTGTTGCAGCGTTTCTCCACTGTTGGGTTTCCCCTTCTTGCAACCCTTCAGCAATCTGTGAAAAAATACTTTGAGATCAAGCAAATCTGCCACTCCTAATCAAACTCTACCCTAAGATTTTGCTGTCATTTATGATTCTTACTGTAACTGCTCTTTAGGGTGTTAGTTGTTATATTCATTTTCCTCCCTACCTCCTTCAAGCCCTCCTCGTTTATTAGTTTTGATGCTACTAAAAATAAAAGCCCTTTTTACTTTTTTTTGTTGGTTTTTTTTTGGCCACTTCTAGTAGTCTTCTATTTATTTCCATCTTTGTTCTTTGGCCTGTGTGGGCCTCCCATTGCAGTGGCCTTTCTTGTTGCAGAGCATCGGCTCTGGGCGCATGTGCTCCAGAGCACTGGCTTGGTAGTTGGACACATCGGTCCAACCGCTCCACCAATCTTCCCAGGCCAGGGATCGAACCTGCGCTCCTTGCACTGCAAGGTGGTGTCCTTACCCACTGAACCACCAGGGAAGCCCCCTTTTTGCTTATTTTTTATCAGTATGAATTTACCCGTTCATTTTTGTTCAAGAAGTTGTAGTGCATTGCTGCTCTTAAAATGAATTTATTATATAATAGTCTATTTTGAGGACAGTTTTAGGTTAAAAAAAAATTGAGTAGATAATACAGAGTTTTCCGTGTATCTCATTCACCTCACTTCCAGTTTCCCCTATTACTAATCTCTTACAGTATTATAGTATTTTATATATGTGTGTGTGTGTATATATATATATATATATAGTGTTACAGTATTATAGTACATTGTTACTATTAATGAACCTATATCGATAAACTAATATTAAGGACAGGCCATGGTTTTTCAGGGTTCCTTAGTTTTTCCCTAATGTTTTTTTCTGTTTCAGGGTCTCATCCAGGATGCAGTTGTACATGGAATTCTCCTTAGTCTTCTCCTGGCTGTGGCAGTTTCTCAGATTCCACTTGGTTTTGATGACTTTAGCACTTTTGAGGAAAACTAGTCAGGTACCTTGTAGGATCCTCTTCTAATGGAATTTATATGATAGTTTTCTCATGGGTAGAGTGGGATTATGGGTTTTTGAGAGGAAGACCACAGAGGTAAAATTGTCATTTTCATAACATTATAACAGGTGTACGTACTACCAACATAGTTTGTGGTTGTTTATGTTGAACTTGATCACCAGAGTAGTGTTGGTTAGGGTTCTCCACTGTGAAGGTACACTGCACAGCACACATTTCTGGAGTGCTCTCCCTTCATTACAGCATTTATATAATTTATTAGGAATTCTTCTGCACAGGAGATTTGTGTCTTATCTCCTTTCCTTATTTATTTATTATAAATTATTATTTTTTTAAATAATTTTGGCTGCACTGGGTCTTCACTGTGGTGCTTAGTTCTGGCATATGGATCTTAGTTCCCTAACCAAGGATTGAACCTGCATCCCCTGTCTTGGAAGGTGGATTCCTAACCATTGGACCACTGAGGATGTCTCCATCCTTATTTATTTTTATGCTCAAAGTATTTGACATTTGGCCAGCTTTGGGTTGACTCTTTTTGACTTGCACATCGCGTACTTCCTTACCTTGTGGCACAAGATTTTTCAGTCTTTTCCTATACATTCGTTACTCCTGACCTGGAATCAACAATTTCTCCAAAAATCTTGGTTTCTTTTTTTTTTTTCCTCCTTGGAGAATGGTATTTAGAAGCCAAGACCTTGGCACTAAGAGTGGTTATTGATACTGGAGTATTATTGCTTTCAGGTCATGTCAGTAGATAGAGGTTGGGGAAAGGGGAGTAGATTTTCGTTTTATTTAAGAAACCATGAATATTGATACTTACAATTCCAATATAATTATGCAATGTTCTTTAAAAAAAAATTTTTTGGAAGTATCGTTGATTTACAATGTTGTGTTGATTTTTGCTGTCTGGCAAAGTGATTCAGTTTTGTGTACATTTTTTTTAACAGTCAAAACTTTATTTTTAAAATTTATTTTTATTTATTTATTTTCATCCATCTTTATTCTTCGGTCTGGGTGAGCCTCCCATTGCAGTGGCCTCTCTCATTGCAGAGCACCGGCTCTGGGTGCATGCGCTCCAGAGTTCTGGCTCCTAATTGGACGCTCCGTGGCATGTGGGATCTTCCCTGGCCAGGGATTGAACTGGTGCCCCTTGCGCTGCAAGGCGGACTCTTTACCCACTGGACCACCAGGGAAGCCCAACAGTCAAAACTTTATGTATTTATTTATGCATTTGCTCATTTTACATAGCCTTGAACTTCAGGTCTCTGGGGGCAGGTTCATTTGTTGAGTAAATATTTACTGATTGCCTATGATTTTGCTAGGCATTAGTGGAGAAATGTGAGAATATAAAGATGACACTTATATTCTCTGCTCTTAAGACATTTACAATGAGCTGGAGAAACATAAATGCACATAAATACATTTTATTGCTATATAATAACTATGCTGGGTCGCTTTAGTCTTATCTGACTCTGCGACCCTATGGATTGTGGCCTACCAGGCTACTTTCCATGGGATTTCTCAGGCAATAATACTGGAGTGGGTTGCCATTTCCTTCTCCAATTTTTTATATTCTTTTCCATTATGGTTTATGACAAGATATTGAGTATAGTTCCTTGTGCTATATAGTAGGACCATTGTTATCCATTCTATATATAGTAGTTTCACAATGTTCTTTGTTGCCTTTCCCATTTCATATCTGTGTCTGCCTTCTTCAACAGTGTGAACCTTGTTTCCTCATACCATAATTATTTGCTAATCCTGCATTGCACATAAGATAGTTTAAAAATTACTACATTCACATATTTACCTAAGCAATTCTACTAAAAAGATTTCAAGCCTAGGTTGTAGTTTTTCTTCCATAGACTGAGGGTTGAAAGTCAAAATATTAGGTACAAATAACTTGAATTACTTTTCTTGCACTACCCTATCCCACTTCAGTTTTTTTTTTTTTTTTACTTACTTATTTGACTGCTGAGGGTCTTAGTTGCGGCATGTGGGATCTAGTTCCCTGACCGGGCCTTGAACGCATAAGCCCCACTGCATTGGGAACACAGAGTCTTCACCACTGGACCACCAGGGAAGTCCCTCAGTCGGTTTTATGTTAGTCATTTGAAATACACTTGAGGTTATTTGTTTCTATTTCCAGTTTTGGTTTATTTTTCCTTCCATTATTGATGATTTCATTTTACTTTTCAGATAATGTAGAATAATATGCTTTTCAAAGTCTAAAACTATAGGAATATGTAGAATAATATATTTCCCAATGCGTAAGCCATACAGAAAGGTATATTCAGAAAATATTACTCTCTTCCCTCTACTGAACCCTTTTTCCTACTACATTTTATATGTATACAGTTTTCTTGTTTTCTGAGTCCTTTGATGTTGCTAGGCATTAGTGGAGAAATGTGAGAATATAAAGATGACACTTATATTCTCTGCTCTTAAGACATTTACAATGAGCTGGAGAAACATAAATGCACATAAATACATTTTATTGCTATATAATAACTATGCTGGGTCGCTTTAGTCTTATCTGACTCTGCGACCCTATGGATTGTGGCCTACCAGGCTACTTTCCATGGGATTTCTCAGGCAATAATACTGGAGTGGGTTGCCATTTCCTTCTCCAATTTTTTATATTCTTTTCCATTATGGTTTATGACAAGATATTGAGTATAGTTCCTTGTGCTATATAGTAGGACCATTGTTATCCATTCTATATATAGTAGTTTCACAATGTTCTTTGTTGCCTTTCCCATTTCATATCTGTGTCTGCCTTCTTCAACAGTGTGAACCTTGTTTCCTCATACCATAATTATTTGCTAATCCTGCATTGCACATAAGATAGTTTAAAAATTACTACATTCACATATTTACCTAAGCAATTCTACTAAAAAGATTTCAAGCCTAGGTTGTAGTTTTTCTTCCATAGACTGAGGGTTGAAAGTCAAAATATTAGGTACAAATAACTTGAATTACTTTTCTTGCACTACCCTATCCCACTTCAGTTTTTTTTTTTTTTTTACTTACTTATTTGACTGCTGAGGGTCTTAGTTGCGGCATGTGGGATCTAGTTCCCTGACCAGGGCTTGAACGCAAGCCCCACTGCATTGGGAACACAGAGTCTTCACCACTGGACCACCAGGGAAGTCCCTCAGTCGGTTTTATGTTAGTCATTTGAAATACACTTGAGGTTATTTGTTTCTATTTCCAGTTTTGGTTTATTTTTCCTTCCATTATTGATGATTTCATTTTACTTTTCAGATAATGTAGAATAATATGCTTTTCAAAGTCTAAAACTATAGGAATATGTAGAATAATATATTTCCCAATGCGTAAGCCATACAGAAAGGTATATTCAGAAAATATTACTCTCTTCCCTCTACTGAACCCTTTTTCCTACTACATTTTATATGTATACAGTTTTCTTGTTTTCTGATGTGTCCTTCTGATGTTTCTTTTTGCAAAAGTAAGCAGACATATGTATGTTTTCTTCTTTCTCTTTTGTAATTCTAAAGTGAACGTACCATATATGCAGTTGTGATTTTTTCTTTTTTTTTTTTTAGTTAACAATATCTTCTGGAGATCGTTTTATAGCAACTTAGAGGGATCTTTATGGTTTTTTGCAGTTGCATAGTACTCCATAGTATAGATGTACCATAGTTTATTCACTTAAAATAGGTATTTAGTAGCACTCAATATTTTGGATGTTGGGTAGCACCCCATATTTTGAAATAATAAATAATGCTACAGTAAGTAACCTTGTGTTTTTATATTTTAGGAGGTATATCTTTAAATTCTTGAAAGTGAGATTGCTGGGTCAAAGGATAAATCCATATGGTCTACTTATTTCCAAATTCTCTTCCATAGAGGTTGTATTATTTGGCATTCCCAGCAACCTATGAAAGTGCCAGTTTACCTCAACTATTACCAATGTAATAAATGAGAAATTCTACTGGAATTTTTTTTTTTTTTTTTATGAATTAAGAAATGTCTTTATATATTGATATTCACCTTATATTTGGCATGTGTGTGTATGCCAAGTCGCTTCAGGCAAGTGAACCTCTTTGTGGCCCCATTGACTATAGCCCTCTTGTACAATCTTAGCTCTCCCACCAGGCATTGAACTTGCATTACAGCAGTGGAAGCACCAGGTCTTAACTCCTGGACCACCAGAGAATTCCTGCCCCTCTTCCATCCTGATAGATAAATCTTAGGAATGGACTCATGCTCGTGTAGCCTATTGCAATTACGGAGTTCTTTTCTGTCAGAAATAGCCACCAATATCCAGAGATGGAGGAGGGTTTTGTATGTCTCTTTGCCACAGCTTTTCTACCAGGTTATAAAGAAAGCGAATCCCAGACTAAATTGAGATACATATATAGACGTTTATTAGCAAACTGGCACAGAACAAAGTAACAGCAATTATAAATCTATTTTGTCAGTTCAAAGTCCCAACTTTGTCCTTTAAATGTGCCAACACAGGCAATTTCTTGGTGTTCCTACTACATTTTATATGTATACAGTTTTCTTGTTTTCTGATGTGTCCTTCTGATGTTTCTTTTCCAAAAGTAAGAATACATATGTATGTTTTCTTCTTTCTCTTTTGTAATTCTAAAGTGAACGTACCATATATGCAGTTGTGATTTTTTCTTTTTTTTTTTTTAGTTAACAATATCTTCTGGAGATCGTTTTATAGCAACTTAGAGGGATCTTTATGGTTTTTTGCAGTTGCATAGTACTCCATAGTATAGATGTACCATAGTTTATTCACTTAAAATAGGTATTTAGTAGCACTCAATATTTTGGATGTTGGGTAGCACCCCATATTTTGAAATAATAAATAATGCTACAGTAAGTAACCTTGTGTTTTTATATTTTAGGAGGTATATCTTTAAATTCTTGAAAGTGAGATTGCTGGGTCAAAGGATAAATCCATATGGTCTACTTATTTCCAAATTCTCTTCCATAGAGGTTGTATTATTTGGCATTCCCAGCAACCTATGAAAGTGCCAGTTTACCTCAACTATTACCAATGTAATAAATGAGAAATTCTACTGGAATTTTTATTTTTTTTTTACTCAATTAAGAAATGTCTTTATATATTGATATTCACCTTATATTTGGCATGTGTGTGTATGCCAAGTCGCTTCAGGCAAGTGAACCTCTTTGTGGCCCCATTGACTATAGCCCTCTTGTACAATCTTAGCTCTCCCACCAGGCATTGAACTTGCATTACAGCAGTGGAAGCACCAGGTCTTAACTCCTGGACCACCAGAGAATTCCTGCCCCTCTTCCATCCTGATAGATAAATCTTAGGAATGGACTCATGCTCGTGTAGCCTATTGCAATTACGGAGTTCTTTTCTGTCAGAAATAGCCACCAATATCCAGAGATGGAGGAGGGTTTTGTATGTCTCTTTGCCACAGCTTTTCTACCAGGTTATAAAGAAAGCGAATCCCAGACTAAATTGAGATACATATATAGACGTTTATTAGCAAACTGGCACAGAACAAAGTAACAGCAATTATAAATCTATTTTGTCAGTTCAAAGTCCCAACTTTGTCCTTTAAATGTGCCAACACAGGCAATTTCTTGGTGTTCCAGTGGTATAGACTCTACGTGCTCATGACTGAGGGTCCAGGTTCAGTCCCTGGTTGGGGAACTAAGATCCCGAAGGTGGAGCCACATACACACACAGTCACACACACACATACGCACACCCCTCCTCCCACCCACCCCAAAACAACTTGCATGGAGAGTTCATTAAGACCAACAACAATAGAGGTGAATTGCTGCTTTGAGGATGACAGGTAATAGGAATCCTCCAAATTAGTGACTGAACACAAACTTCGTCAGAATAAAACTTCATACAGTTCAAAGGATACCTTGTTAACGCAAGGGTGAGGATTGTACCTAAATTTCAACATAGCCACCCCTCTGTACATTTAAACATGCATCTTAAACACCAGTAATTTCATCAACAAAAATCCATTTCTAACATCAGATATGCTAATTAACAAAACTGCCATTGATCAGAGGTGAATAGAACTCAAGGACATATACGAGTCATTTCTGGAATGTAACCTTTTTATTAAATGTTAGCTAACCATCTCTAAAATATATAGTCCTCAGTAAGGTACAGAGCACCCTTAATAATGATTTAAACTAACGCATATACAGTGATACCACATTATTTATGCTGAACTATTTGAAAATAAACTACAGACAATTCACAGCAGATCATAAGTTAAGTGCCAGTTTATTTGTGCTGCCTGTCTGACTTAAACTGCCCTGCTCCCAAAATGACACAAGGAGGCATTTTGTAAATAAGAAAATAATATGTATTTTTCCTGATGGTGCTTAGTGCAGTTGTCCCTGAAGGTGACTGTGTGAGTAAACCTTAAATAGAGAAGCAAAGGAGAAAGGTTTTCCCTGGCAGGGGTAACAGTGAGGGAGATGGTAAAGACAGGTAGTGAGCCAACACAGGAGCTGCTAGGTCTCCAGCTGGGCCAGGTTTTGGTCTGCCTCTATTGCATCTTCTATGTAGTACATGTCTGGTGATGATCATTATCATCCCCACTTCGTGTCAGTCTTCAGGAAAAACCAAAACTTGACATGGATATGGCATTCCAGACTTCACACAAATAAAATAATACCAAAAATAAAGAAAATGAAGAAGTAAGCAAATTATTTTCAGTGATCACTAAGGAAGCTTTTCTTAAAATTATCTTGCTACAAAGGCACATAAGTTTTTATTTTTTTTTTTGCCACATAAGTTTTTAATCCTATTCAGAAATAAAATCTGCATTTGGTCATTTTTATACCTAGAACAGGAAATTTTAGGGTTTTGTCTGAAGAATTAACTTGTGCAATAAAATACTTCATAGTTTTATTTCATGGAATGTAATTAATTCCCACAGATTTTATTGATTCTGTACATGAAGGCTTTTATGCTTCTAATTAAGAGTTGCAGAGTGTCTGCATCTTTCTTGACTGTTTAGTGCCAAAGTCATTGGAAATTATACCTCATAGGCAGTTTTTCAGAAGAACTAGTCAATATATTTGCTTTTTAAAAGAACATGCAGCTCCAATAAAACCTCTTATTTGACTTTTATGGTTTCACTAATTTTTTATCAGTGGTGTGATCTATTGATTTTTCCATTGTAAATATTTGTAGTTATTATGCAGTAAAATTTATTTGAAAAATAATGATGTTTCATTACATAAGGATGGTATTTTTTTTTTTTTTTAGAATCTAGAAATGCAGGAGCTGAATTTGTTTTTAGCTCAGTCATTATCTAAGACTGCTGAGAGGAGAGTGATTGAAGGGTGGTTCAGTAGGGTTTTTCCTAAATTTTTTTCCCTCTAACAGTTATAGTGATTGTTACTAGAAAAAGAGTGGAAGTATTGAAAGGATAGAGAAATTACATTACTTGGAGCTTGACACCAACTCTGACTAGATGAAGCAAAAGGAATTTTATGGAAATAATATCAGATGACAGTCTACAGGCAGTGATTTTTGCCTGGTTGTGTCAAAAAGCCTGTTTCCACCCTTCTGGTTGTAAAAAGTCTGGTGAACAGTTTGAGAAGGCAGCATCCAACCTACATTCTCAGCACATCCACATCTCTGTTTCCACCAGGGTCCTCCCCCATCCCATCCCACAGTGCTGGACCATTTTATCATCCTTAAACACAAAATGATGCTTTCCTGTGACAGATTTGATTTTCATGGAAAAGTGTTCTTGCTACCTGCTTTACTTCATGTTTGTTATCATACACTATAACCTAAGAACCTTCCTTTTATAATAATCTAAAACATCCTAGTAAAATAGTCAAGCTTTTAGTAAAATTGTTATATAGGTAGCATATTACGTAAAATTCATACTGCTTAGCAGTTTTTTTTTTTTTTTTTCTTTTTTTTGGCCACTTCTATTGATCTTCCATCTGTTTATCTTGGTTCTTTGGCCTGTGGGGGCTTCCCATCACAGTGGCCTCTGTTGTCGCAGAACACCGGCTCTGGGTGCATGTGCTCCAGAGCTCCGTCTTGGTAGTTGGACACATTGGTCCAGCTGCTCTGTAGCACATGGGATCTTCCTGGGCCAGGGAATAAACCGGCGCCCCTTGCACTGCAAGGTGGTATCCTTATCCACTGGACCACCAGGGAAGCCCCATACTGCTTAGCAGTTTTATATGCATTTGCCCAGATATATTACTATGGTGATTTTTAGTGCTGTGCTAATAAATAATACTCTGTTTCAAAGCCCTCAGCTTTTCTACAATAATCTACATTCATAAATGATAAATTCTCAGGCCAGAGAGCGTAGAAGTAACTAGTATAGTACTTACTCTCTGCCAGACATGATTCTACATACATTACTTGACTCATCGACTCTCCTGAGCAGTTCTATGAATAGATGTTGTTATCATCCCTGTTTTACAAAGCGGGAAATTGAGGCCCTGGAGGATTTCATAACTGTAACTTGTTCAAGATCATGGAGCTACTAAGAGGCAAGGCCAGAATTTGGAACTATGCCATCTGCCTTCTGGGTCCACATAAACTGTGTTGACTCTAAACTTAAAGAAGTATGTCTTGTAGAGAATATATAAGTAAAATTAAGTTTGTTGTTTAGCTGCTAAGTTGTGTCCGACTTTTGTGACCCCATGAACTGTAGCCTGCCAGGCTCCTCTGTCCATGGGGTTTCCCAGGCAAGGATACTGCATTGGGTTGCCATTTCCTCCTCTAGGGGATCTTCCCAACCCAGAGAATAGACCCATGTCTCCTGCTTGAAAGGTGGACTCTTTACCACTGAGTCACCTGGGAAGCCCACTTTTAACTTCCTAGAATTTCTCTAACTTTTGTTTGTTTGTTGTCTAACTTTTGTCTCTAACTTAAGTTTGTGTATCCTTGTACAAATTTTCCTCAACTTACAATGGGGTTTCATGCTGATAAACCCATAGTTAGTTGAAAATATGATTAAGATGGAAATGCATTAAATAAAAAAAGAAAAAAAATGCATTTAATACCTTGAACCTACTGAACATCACTGCTTAGCCTACCTACAATGTGCTCAGAACACTTACATTAGCCTACAGTTGAGCAAAATAAATCTAACACAAGCTCTACTTTATAATAGAGTGTTGGCTATCTCGGGGACTTCTTGACTATTGTACAGAAAGTGGAAAAAAGAATGGTTGTATAGGTCCAGAATGGTTGTAAGTATATTGGTTATTTATGCTCATGATCATATGACTGTGGCCTGCTACTACTTCCCCGCACCCCAAGACAGTTTGTACCCATATCACTAGATTCAAACTGAAAATGATAAGCTGAACCGTCATAGGTTGGGGACAATCTGTATATTCTGCCAAGTGTTTTAGAGTTGATAGTTCAGCTGCTGTGCATTGCTGTGGATATAAGCAATAAGTTGTTGAAATAATAAAATACTTCTACAAGGTTGTTAGATGGTCACTTCCCTGATGCTTTGAGTACTCTCCTTCCTCTCTGGGCACTGCAGCCCCTCCCTGTACCCCTGCAGACTTTGCCCACTATCCTAAACTAGAGGGTGAATGCCTGGCACAGCAGGGAACATTCAGCACCCTGCTCATGTTACAGCCTAAATCTGTTCTGACTGGTGTTTGTCTATCCTGTACAGTTCAGTTCAGTTGCTCGGTCCTGTCTGACTCTTTGAGACCCCATGGACTGAAGCCTGCCAGGCTCCTCTGTCCATGGGGTTTCCCAGGCAAGGATACTGCATTGGGTTGCCATTTCCTCCTCTAGGGGATCTTCCCAACCCAGAGAATAGACCCATGTCTCCTGCTTGAAAGGTGGACTCTTTACCACTGAGTCACCTGGGAAGCCCACTTTTAACTTCCTAGAATTTCTCTAACTTTTGTTTGTTTGTTGTCTAACTTTTGTCTCTAACTTAAGTTTGTGTATCCTTGTACAAATTTTCCTCAACTTACAATGGGGTTTCATGCTGATAAACCCATAGTTAGTTGAAAATATGATTAAGATGGAAATGCATTAAATAAAAAAAGAAAAAAAATGCATTTAATACCTTGAACCTACTGAACATCACTGCTTAGCCTACCTACAATGTGCTCAGAACACTTACATTAGCCTACAGTTGAGCAAAATAAATCTAACACAAGCTCTACTTTATAATAGAGTGTTGGCTATCTCGTGTGACTTCTTGACTATTGTACAGAAAGTGGAAAAAAGAATGGTTGTATAGGTCCAGAATGGTTGTAAGTATATTGGTTATTTATGCTCATGATCATATGACTGTGGCCTGCTACTACTTCCCAGCACCCCAAGACAGTTTGTACCCATATCACTAGATTCAAACTGAAAATGATAAGCTGAACCGTCATAGGTTGGGGACAATCTGTATATTCTGCCAAGTGTTTTAGAGTTGATAGTTCAGCTGCTGTGCATTGCTGTGGATATAAGCAATAAGTTGTTGAAATAATAAAATACTTCTACAAGGTTGTTAGATGGTCACTTCCCTGATGCTTTGAGTACTCTCCTTCCTCTCTGGGCACTGCAGCCCCTCCCTGTACCCCTGCAGACTTTGCCCACTATCCTAAACTAGAGGGTGAATGCCTGGCACAGCAGGGAACATTCAGCACCCTGCTCATGTTACAGCCTAAATCTGTTCTGACTGGTGTTTGTCTATCCTGTACAGTTCAGTTCAGTTGCTCGGTCCTGTCTGACTCTTTGAGACCCCATGGACTGAAGCACACCAGGCTTCCTGTCCTTCACCACCTCCTAGAGCTTGCTCAAACTCATGTCCATTGACTCAGTGATGCCATGCAACCATCTCATCCTCTGTCATCCCCTTCTCCTTCTGCCTTCTATTTTTTCCAATATCTAGGTCTTTTACAGTAAGTCGTCTCTTTGCATAAGGTGGCCAAAGTATTGGATTTTCAGCTTTAGCGTCAGTCCTTCCAATGAATATTTAGGGTTGATTTCCTTTAGGATTAACTGGTTTGATCTCCTTGTAGTCCAAGGGACTCTTAAGAGTCTTCTCCAGCACCACAGTTCAAAGGTATCGATTCTTCGACACTCAGCCTTCTTTATGGTCCAGCTCTCACATCCATACATGACTACTGGGAAAACCATAGCTTTGACTACATGGACCTTTGTTGGCAAAGTGATGTCCCGGCCTTTTTTTTTTTTTTTTTGGATGTCCCTTCTTTTCAATATGCTATCTAGGTTTGTCATAGCTTTTTTCGAAGCAAGCATCTTAATTTTATGGCTACAGTCACCATCTGCAGTGATTTTGGAGCCCAAGAAAATAAAGTTCTATACACTTGAAAATATTTTAAATATTATCCCTGGAGATTTGTGTATAAGCATATACATATGATGTTTTCAAAGAGAGATGGCAGATTATAAAATATTATAAGCATATGCTTGATATATTACATTTATTTAAAAATACATATGACACTTTTTTAAAATATTTTAAATGCATTATTTCTGGCATTTGTGAGCAAAAATTTTTTTCTATTTTTAATGCTATATTCTGCCAAGTGTTTTAGAGTTGATAGTTCTGTGCATTGCTGTGGATATAAGCAATAAGTTGTTGAAATAATAAAATACTTCTACAAGGTTGTTAGATGGTCACTTCCCTGATGCTTTGAGTACTCTCCTTCCTCTCTGGGCACTGCAGCCCCTCCCTGTACCCCTGCAGACTTTGCCCACTATCCTAAACTAGAGGGTGAATGCCTGGCACAGCAGGGAACATTCAGCACCCTGCTCATGTTACAGCCTAAATCTGTTCTGACTGGTGTTTGTCTATCCTGTACAGTTCAGTTCAGTTGCTCGGTCCTGTCTGACTCTTTGAGACCCCATGGACTGAAGCACACCAGGCTTCCTGTCCTTCACCACCTCCTAGAGCTTGCTCAAACTCATGTCCATTGACTCAGTGATGCCATGCAACCATCTCATCCTCTGTCATCCCCTTCTCCTTCTGCCTTCTATTTTTTCCAATATCTAGGTCTTTTACAGTAAGTCGTCTCTTTGCATAAGGTGGCCAAAGTATTGGATTTTCAGCTTTAGCGTCAGTCCTTCCAATGAATATTTAGGGTTGATTTCCTTTAGGATTAACTGGTTTGATCTCCTTGTAGTCCAAGGGACTCTTAAGAGTCTTCTCCAGCACCACAGTTCAAAGGTATCGATTCTTCGACACTCAGCCTTCTTTATGGTCCAGCTCTCACATCCATACATGACTACTGGGAAAACCATAGCTTTGACTACATGGACCTTTGTTGGCAAAGTGATGTCCCGGCCTTTTTTTTTTTTTTTTTGGATGTCCCTTCTTTTCAATATGCTATCTAGGTTTGTCATAGCTTTTTTCGAAGCAAGCATCTTAATTTTATGGCTACAGTCACCATCTGCAGTGATTTTGGAGCCCAAGAAAATAAAGTTCTATACACTTGAAAATATTTTAAATATTATCCCTGGAGATTTGTGTATAAGCATATACATATGATGTTTTCAAAGAGAGATGGCAGATTATAAAATATTATAAGCATATGCTTGATATATTACATTTATTTAAAAATACATATGACATTTCATTTTATAATATGCAAATATATATGTATGAATAGAATGTATTAAAGGCATTAAAAGTAACTTTCTCTGGTGGCATGATTGTGATGAGTTTCTTTTTTTTAATCTTAACTACATTTCCAAATTTCTTTACAATTAACGCATTATTTATACATCAAAAATGCATATATGTATATATATACACATATGTATATGTTAGCTGATTTTATTTAATTTGGTTTTTTTTTTTAAGTAATGGCAACATTTTTCAACAGCTCCATCTGCTGGCTGCTGAATAAAATTAACTTCAAATATTACTATATTTGTTTTTACTGTAACAAGGACAAGAAACAAAATTCCTGTATTAAAACAAAGGATGCTTTTTATAGATCTGTGAAGAGAGCTGTTAGGAGTCAAGTTAATTTATCTGGAATGAAAAGTGATGCAAACTTGGTTGGATATAGAGTGGGCTCTTACCCCATGCACAGAAATAGACTGCCTAAAATAAAAACCTAACACGGAAAAACTGGTTTGATGTTTTTGGCTATTGTATTACCGGCATGCTAATTTTGTTGACTGTGTAAAATAAAAACATTGATTGGTGATTGAATATCAGTGTATATGAAATGTATCATAGGAAGTAGTACACTTCTGAACTCATATTCACAGCTGTAGTCTAAACTCTTCTGTGTCATTCTCATTATTTTCAAGTGAAACTGCTCTTAGTTCCATATCTCTTTATCAGTTCCTAGGGTTGAATTAATGATAAGTGCTTTCCTAAACTTTTTTTTTTTTAAGATTTATTTATTTATTTATTTTGGGCCAGGTCAGGTTGGGGAGGGAGGGGAGCAGGCGGGCCACTTCTATTGATCTTTCATTTCTCTATTTTCATCCGTTGTTCTTTGGCTCCTGTGGGCCTCTCATCGCAGTAGCGTCTGTCATTGCAGAGCACCGGCTCTGGGTGCATGCGCTCCAGAGCTCCGGCTCGGTAATTGAACTCATCAGTCCAGCTGCTCCGTGGCACGTGGGATCTTCCCATGCCTGGGATCGAACCAGCACCCCTTGCACTGTAAGGCGGTGTCCTTACCCACTGGACCACCAGGAGAAGCCCATGCTTTCCTAAATTTGATTTCCTCTTTATATAGTTATATTTTGTTTAAAAAAAATCTCTCAGTCATCTATCTTTGGAACTCTTAAAAAGTGAAATCTATCATACTGAGTAAAATAAGTGATTCATAAAAAGACAGGTACTGTGCAGCTCCACTGACATGAAGGGTCTAAAGCAGTCAAATCCATAGAAACAGAAGGCAGACTGGGAGGTAAGGGGAAAAGGGGAGCTTGCTGCTTAATGGGTACAGGGCCTCAGTTCTGCAAGATGAAAAAGTTCTGGAGAACTGTTTACAAACAAAGTAAATACGGTTCATGCTACTGAACTAGGCACCTAAAAATGTTAGAACGGTCGATTTTATGGTTTTTTTAAATGACAGAAAGTAAAGTTAAAAATATATGTATTGTACATGTGATATTACATGCAATTGATACTATACTATTGATTGATTGATACAAAACTATACTATATATTGTATAGTTTTATATTAAAACAAGTTTGAGAGAACATATTGAAGCAACCATGCTCTATACTTTAAGGATCCATTTTTCTGATCTCCTCAAAGGTCAATTAGTATTTCCACAAATTTATATTTGTTTTTAACTTCCATGGGACTTAAATTTGAATTTAAAAAGAAATTCAAACATGTTTGTAAGATTAAATAAGATTTTTTTTTATTTGGCCTCTTTTTTATTGTTTTTCTTATTTATTTATTTTCATCCATCTTTATTCTTTGGCCTGTGTGGGCCCCCCATTGCAGTGGACTCTTGTTGCAGAGCGCTGGCTCTGGGCGCATGCGCTGCAGACCACTGGCTTGTAATAGGACACACCCATCCAGCCATTCCTCTGCCTGTGGGATCGTCCCAGGCCTGGGATCCAACCGGCACCCCTTGCACTGCAAGGCAGACTCTTTACCCACTGAACTACCGGGGAAGTCCTGAAATGAGATTTTAAAATTACTTGTGTGTGTGTGTGTGTGTGTGTGTGTGTGTGTTTTAGTCACTCATTCCTGTTCAATTCTTTGCGACCCCATTGACTGCAGCCCACCAGGCTCCTCTGTCTGCAACCGTCAAGTAAATAAAGGACTATTAGATTCAATTTTTTTTTTTTAATACAAAATCACACATTTGATCCCGTATAAAGAAAATCTCCCCTCTGCAATGGGTAGAGGTGATATGAACTTAGAACACACTTTAATAATATGTATATATAAAGAATTGTTATGCTACGGTGAAGAACAAAAGGACTTGCCTAACAGTCCAGACTTTGCACTTCCAGTGTAGTGGGCACGGGTTCCATCCCTGGTCAGGAACTATATCCTATATGCTGTGCAACATGACCAAAAAAACAAATATATATATATACATGTATCTGTGTATATATATGTATACACAGATACATATATACACACATATATAGTTAACATAGCATCCATACCCTATTTGGGGAGAAAACTGAAATGTTTTGAAAAGAATAGAGGGTGTTTTCTTTTTTGCCCTTTTAAAACATAGTGAGGCAAGCGTTTTCTACAGTTATAAATACTATGGAGAGAAAAAGAAAATGAGAAGGGTAAATCTACAGATAAAGGAAGCCATGGGCCAAAGCAGCATGGTTGTGGCAAGTGGAGAAGTTCAGAGTGATGAGAAGTGGCTGAGCGGAGTAAGCGAGTCTGGTTGAGTAAGTACAGGTAGCCCCCCATAACCTCAGACCTACCTAGTCAACAGTAGCAGGATCTGCCCCAGATGCCAGACAACCAAGTAAAGTCTAAATATAAATAGGAGATTAGGGAGAGTGCTCATTTTTATTCCATTCAGTCGTCTGGCCTGATTGTTCTATTACTAATGATTTCTAACATCATATGAAATTTTATTTTAAATGAGGTGAGTTTAAAGGTGCTCATGTGTTAGTTAGTATGCTTCTGGTATTAAGCTTAACTGCTTGCTGAGAATTATTGCTAATTCTAGTGGTTAATCATTATGCTCTTTAATCAATTCTCATTTGCTTTCTTACGTATCTAAACCAATGATAAACTTGATATAATTATGGAGTTTAGAGTAAGTCATTGCTCACTATCAAAATAAAAACGAGCATAAAATAATATATATATTATATACTATGAACATACCTTATTATATATATATATATTTGGTATTTGTCATTTTGAATATGGTTGCATGTTGGTGTGTTCCTCCTTGGGTTAATCCCGTATGGGACTCTCTGCGCTTCCTGTACTTGGGTGAATGTTTCTTTTCATAGGTCAGGAAATTTTTCAGCTATTATGTCTTCAGATAAGCTCTGAGACTGTTTCTCTTCTCTTCTCCCTCTGGGACCCATATAATGTGAATATTAGTGCACTTAGTATTGTCCCAGAAGTCTCGAATTGCCCTCCTTTCTTTTTATACATGTTTAAATATATGTACTTCAGCTGGCATCAGCATAATTTTTAAAGTTCAACAGTTGCAAAGAATGCACAAACAATGGTGAATATTTATTATAAGTTGTTAAAAAATAGGATTCTGATTTCAGTATTTCAGCTATCCTGTTCACCATAGGAAACCACTAGCTGCATTTTTTTTTTTGTAAGATTTATTGATGTATTTCATTTTTTGACTGTGATGGGTCTTCCATTGCATGCTGGTCGTCTCCAGTTGCAGGGAGATGAGGGAACTCTGTTGTCATGTGCAGGTTTCTCATTGCAGTGGCTTCCCTTGTTGCAGAGCACAGGCTGTAGGCGAGTGGGCTTTAGTAGTTGTATCACGTGGGCTCCGTAATTGAGCTTCATGGGCTCTAGAATGCTGGCTCAGTAGTTGTGGCACAAGGGCCTAGTTGCTCCGCAGTATGGAGGATCTCCCAGACCAGGGATGAACTGGTGTCTCTTGCATTGCAAGGCAGATTCTTAACCACTGGACTACCAGGAAAATCCACCACATACACTTATTGAGCACTTGAAATCTGGCTAGCTCAAATTGAAATATATTTTTAGTGTAAAATTCACAAGATGAACAGAAGAATTTACATTATCTCATTAACAGAATTTTATACTGTTTATGAACAAAATTTTATATTGATTATGGAAATGACAATGTTTTGGATATACTGTTACATAAAGTTATTAAAATTAATTTCACTGTTTTTTTTCACTTTAAAGTTGACAGATTTTATGTTGCATACAGGGTTTGTATCATGTTTCTTTTGGACAGCATGGATTTACTGTGTAAGTAAGTGCGGTTTCCTCTCATCAACCAGGATCAGGCCCATTGATTGCACACACTACTGGGTGCTAACAGTAAAGAAGAGTGAACAGTCTTTGTTCTGCCTAGTGCATTCAGGAATTCTCAACCAGCAGCTCAGAACCTCAATCATAAGGGTGACCTATGTTGTTCAACTCCAAGGAAACCAGGAACACTCTACAAGTCTGCATATTTACCCAAATGATCTTTGACAACACATATATACACATATCCCCCAAGATCTCAGAGATTGTTTCAGAATAAAAAAAGTTAAAAACTACTTTCAGCTTAGTGTCTAGATAGGAGACCCGGACTACCATTGGTTACTAGGTAGGTAAGAAGATGGTCCAAGATTGTGGTCCAGGAACCAAATGAGACCTCTAAGACATTGTTTAAAAAGATAAGGTCTCTACAGGAAGCTGCCTTGGCTTACCTTTGCTGGCTTTGGCATTGAGCCGTGTTGTAGGCAAATTTGTCTTGAAACCCCAATCCTTTGTGGCATTCTTTCCCTTCTAGCTCTTTCTCCTGTTTGGAAATCCCACTGCCTTTCTCCTCCCTGTCTCTTTCGTCTACCTCTCTCTACAGAAAGGAAAATAATCTTAGCATAAAGCTGATAGAGGTGTGGGCTGACAGGTGCCACATTCAATTATGTTGCTTCTGATGAATAACGACATGGTTATTTTTTGGACTTAATTAGATCACCTTTAAGTGTACAGCAAAATTGAGGAAGGTACAGAGATTTCTCATTTATAAGCTGATGCCATATTTGGTTCCCTTAACACAAAAATGTACTTTTAAGACCAACTTAAGTGTCAAATTTTCCTAAAGTGTTGCATAGATGAAAGTTTATATTACTGGTTTCTTTAAATCTATTGGCTGTTGCATACAATATCGCTTCTTTTGTTAACAACTATGCTTCATTGAGGCCTTTAAAGATACTGTTCCTCTCTGCATTCTAATAATAATCGCTAGATCAATTTTAATGTACTCCCTCACCGCTGAAGGAGGGAGGAGCGGCACCTCCTGGAGGTGAAGGGAGTTAGAAACCCACCTTCTGAAAGGCGTCCTTTGATCTTCAGATTATTTCTACAATAAGGACAATTGTGACAGAACCAATGAATGGAAAACCCCTTGCAGATGTAAGTAAGTGCGGTTTCCTCTCATCAACCAGGATCAGGCCCATTGATTGCACACACTACTGGGTGCTAACAGTAAAGAAGAGTGAACAGTCTTTGTTCTGCCTAGTGCATTCAGGAATTCTCAACCAGCAGCTCAGAACCTCAATCATAAGGGTGACCTATGTTGTTCAACTCCAAGGAAACCAGGAACACTCTACAAGTCTGCATATTTACCCAAATGATCTTTGACAACACATATATACACATATCCCCCAAGATCTCAGAGATTGTTTCAGAATAAAAAAAGTTAAAAACTACTTTCAGCTTAGTGTCTAGATAGGAGACCCGGACTACCATTGGTTACTAGGTAGGTAAGAAGATGGTCCAAGATTGTGGTCCAGGAACCAAATGAGACCTCTAAGACATTGTTTAAAAAGATAAGGTCTCTACAGGAAGCTGCCTTGGCTTACCTTTGCTGGCTTTGGCATTGAGCCGTGTTGTAGGCAAATTTGTCTTGAAACCCCAATCCTTTGTGGCATTCTTTCCTTCTAGCTCTTTCTCCTGTTTGGAAATCCCACTGCCTTTCTCCTCCCTGTCTCTTTCGTCTACCTCTCTCTACAGAAAGGAAAATAATCTTAGCATAAAGCTGATAGAGGTGTGGGCTGACAGGTGCCACATTCAATTATGTTGCTTCTGATGAATAACGACATGGTTATTTTTTGGACTTAATTAGATCACCTTTAAGTGTACAGCAAAATTGAGGAAGGTACAGAGATTTCTCATTTATAAGCTGATGCCATATTTGGTTCCCTTAACACAAAAATGTACTTTTAAGACCAACTTAAGTGTCAAATTTTCCTAAAGTGTTGCATAGATGAAAGTTTATATTACTGGTTTCTTTAAATCTATTGGCTGTTGCATACAATATCGCTTCTTTTGTTAACAACTATGCTTCATTGAGGCCTTTAAAGATACTGTTCCTCTCTGCATTCTAATAATAATCGCTAGATCAATTTTAATGTACTCCCTCACCGCTGAAGGAGGGAGGAGCGGCACCTCCTGGAGGTGAAGGGAGTTAGAAACCCACCTTCTGAAAGGCGTCCTGTGATCTTCAGATTATTTCTACAATAAGGACAATTGTGACAGAACCAATGAATGGACTTTGTTACAGATGTAATTACTATGTTCCTCCCGCTTCCTAGACAATGCCTGAAAATGGGAAAGCTGTGAGGTTAAAGACATAACATACATAGTGGGAAAAAAAAGCTATTTTATGGCATTTTGAGACATCTCAAAAGTAAGGAGCAAAGTAGTTGGCACCAGTTTTATTAGAACAACATTAGTACTCAATTTCACTGTTTTAAGAAATTGCCAACTTTCATCCATAAAGCCAGAAATAAGTAACAACTCGTGTGGTTTTCGGCAAAAGTCGACGAAGCCTTGGAGGCAAAGAACGTCTTGACAGCTGCGGGTATCGCAGCGGCGGCGCGCCCGTGTGGTGCGTGCGCGCGCGACGGACGGGGCGGGGCTGGGCGGCGGCGCGGGCGCGCTCGGGGCGGGGCGGCGGGGAGATCGGCGGGCGCGCGCGCGCGGCTGTACGGGCGGCAGGGGGCGCTGCGCACCCACGCGGCGCTCTGCCTGCCCCCGGGTGCTGTCCGCCGCGGTTCGATTGGAGCAGCCGCCGAAGAGCGCTTGGCGCCATTTTGAAGCGGAGAGGAGGAGGAACGGCGGGGCTGGCTGCGGAAGGGGAGGGGGGGAGGAGGCGATTGGATGCGGCGGCGGCGGCGGCGGATCCCGGAGAGCAGCGGAGTGAGAGGAGTAGCGAGTCGGGCACCCGGAGGTAGGAAGCAATCCAGTTAACGGGAGGAAAATGTCTTTCCGCCCTGGTCGCTGAGCTCCATTTTTCAGCGCCCGCCGCGGCGGCTGTGTCTTGGCGGGGCTCAAGCGCCGCCCGCCTGCCAGCAGAGACTCGCCTCCCGGCATCGGGGGCTGCAGCCGCCGGCTGCCTGGCGGCGGCGGGGCCGGGAGGAGTGGGAGCGGGGCCGGGGGCGTGGGCCGGGCTGCGCGGTGGGGGTGGGGAGGGCCCCGGGGCGGGCGCGCTCCCTCCACGCCGCGGGCTCAGCTGCCGCCGCCGCTGGAAATTAAACTTGCCGCCCTGGCCCGGCCGGGGCGCCCGCGGCAGCGAGGGCGGCGGGCGGCGGGCGGTGACCTTGCGCGCGGCCAGGGGTCCGCGCGGCCGCCCGCGCCCCGCCGCCTCCCCTCCCCCCGCGCCCGGCCGGCCGTCGGCTGTTTCCCGGGCGGCAGGCGGGCGGCGCGGCGCTCCTGTTGAATCCTCGGGCGGGCGGGTTTTCCCCCTTCCGGGCGAGGGGCGGGGAGCGCGGGTCCGGGTGGACCCCGGGCGGGCGCGCTGCGGGCCTCGGCGCCCTCGCCCCCGCCGCCGGGTCCCCCGCGCCGCGCAGCTTCTGCTCCGGGCGGCGACCGCGGGCCGACGGAGTGACATTTTTGTACTGTTACTTGCGGGCGGCCGGAGATAAAGCGCGCCTGCCGCGCCTCTTGCAGCTGGTGCTGGGGGCACCCGAGGACCCAATCGAGGAGAGTCCTCCCGGGGTAGGTTTCCTTTAGGAAACCTCCGAGTCGAAACGATCGTGCAGGCGATGTGCAGCTCTGGAGTTGACGTTTTTGCAGTCTCTTGTCTGAGTGACGCCTGAAAAGTTTCTGATCGGGAGAAGAAGCTCGTTTGTGTGTTTTGGCTGTTGTTGCCCTTCGGTGTATACGTTAAAGCTTTGCTGAGCAGCGGTACAGTTATTTGAGGGAATGCTTCTCAATCCCGAGCACCCTGTCGTCTTCTGAGTTGACTGTTCCTGCCTCGGTTCGCGGCCGGTGTAAACTCGGGGTAGGGTTTGAAAGAGCAGGTCTCTATCCATTTTAACACATGTTTGACGCATCCTAACCACCCCCAAAAGGGAACCCTTTATTTGATATTGAAGAGCGTGCTTTCAACGCTCTTCTCACACTTCTATTAGGAAGTGATGGATAGACAGTACAGTCCGGAACGACTCTACCAACCCTGTTTGTTAAACCATTTCGGAAACTTTGCATACAGCCTTTAAATTGGAAGGTTGGCATCTGCGGTCTTAAGTGAGTTTGGGATCTTCTCCTGTCTTCCTAATAACCTTTAAAAATTCAAAGTGTGTTTCCATATGAGGCGAGCTGTAAATAAGTCATAATTATTTAAAACTTGAATGGCGGTATAATCATTGCTCTCAACACATGTAGATGAAGTTCCAAGAAAGAGCATTTTCCGTGCTCATGTATGTAGTAGTCAAATAAAATGGTTGAAAACAAATAATGGTGGTAAGCAAAATAAGGACACTTATTTATGCTGTAGGTATGTCAGAGATGTTAGCAGTTTTAGGCACAAAAAAATGAGCATCCCTATAGTTATGCAGGTTAGTTTGTGGAATAGCTACTTTGGTATCATGTGGTGATAGCAGAAAACCTAATTAAAATTTATAGTGATGGGTAGATGAAAGTTTCAACATGGAACCTCTTACGTTGAGATAGATTTATTCTGAAAAACTGAACTGTAAAAAAAAAATTCCCTGAAGTCTGTTCTTTCAAAATAAATTCACAGATGTATGTAGAGAAGAGTGCACTATAGACATTATTTGATTACTGAAGTAATAAAATTTTTTTGTTCCCTTTGATCATTAAAAAAATTAGCCTCTGGGTTTTACTTCAACATGTATTTTAAATGACAAGGTAAAGTTAGCAGATTCTTTTCCATCTGAGCCACCAGAGAAACTCCAGAGTTTGTATTGGCCTTTATTTTTCTTAAAGAACTCTTGTGTTCTTTCTTATTTTCTTCTTTTTTGGTAGGTTGATTCTCTTTGTATTAACTTTATTTTTTACAGCAGCTTTCGTATTTTTTCTGTCACTTTAATTTTTGTCTGGTTATGTCTTTCTTTTCCCCCAAAATTAGAGATAATGTGATGATGATGGTGATTCTTCTTGTCATGGAATGTTTTGTACTAAGCTTATTTGACAAGCAGTTCTTACTGACTTGGCTCTTGAGTAAAAGTTGTAATTTTAAAACTTATTCTAGGATTGTTTTTTATCTTTGACTGTCACAAAGAGTTATGTTTTTAGGACTAGGCTTTGTTAGTAATTTGTTAAGCCTAAAATAAAGTGATACTTTGTATTAGACAGGGCTTGCTTTGATGAAGAGGGCCAAACTTTGTGCATAGGTGAACATTTTGGGAGATTATGTTCTTTCTCCTTTCTCTTGGAGATTATGATTGTCCTGTGACTTCCTCGGGCTTCCCAGTGGCTCAATGGAAGATGCCTCCTGCAATGCAGGAGGCTGGAGTTTGATCCCTGAGTGGGGCTAGGAGACATAGTAACCCACTCCAGTAATGGCGGTATAATCATTGCTCTCAACACATGTAGATGAAGTTCCAAGAAAGAGCATTTTCCGTGCTCATGTATGTAGTAGTCAAATAAAATGGTTGAAAACAAATAATGGTGGTAAGCAAAATAAGGACACTTATTTATGCTGTAGGTATGTCAGAGATGTTAGCAGTTTTAGGCACAAAAAAATGAGCATCCCTATAGTTATGCAGGTTAGTTTGTGGAATAGCTACTTTGGTATCATGTGGTGATAGCAGAAAACCTAATTAAAATTTATAGTGATGGGTAGATGAAAGTTTCAACATGGAACCTCTTACGTTGAGATAGATTTATTCTGAAAAACTGAACTGTAAAAAAAAAATTCCCTGAAGTCTGTTCTTTCAAAATAAATTCACAGATGTATGTAGAGAAGAGTGCACTATAGACATTATTTGATTACTGAAGGAATAAAATTTTTTATTACCCTTTGATCATTAAAAAAATTAGCCTCTGGGTTTTACTTCAACATGTATTTTAAATGACAAGGTAAAGTTAGCAGATTCTTTTCCATCTGAGCCACCAGAGAAACTCCAGAGTTTGTATTGGCCTTTATTTTTCTTAAAGAACTCTTGTGTTCTTTCTTATTTTCTTCTTTTTTGGTAGGTTGATTCTCTTTGTATTAACTTTATTTTTTACAGCAGCTTTCGTATTTTTTCTGTCACTTTAATTTTTGTCTGGTTATGTCTTTCTTTTCCCCCAAAATTAGAGATAATGTGATGATGATGGTGATTCTTCTTGTCATGGAATGTTTTGTACTAAGCTTATTTGACAAGCAGTTCTTACTGACTTGGCTCTTGAGTAAAAGTTGTAATTTTAAAACTTATTCTAGGATTGTTTTTTATCTTTGACTGTCACAAAGAGTTATGTTTTTAGGACTAGGCTTTGTTAGTAATTTGTTAAGCCTAAAATAAAGTGATACTTTGTATTAGACAGGGCTTGCTTTGATGAAGAGGGCCAAACTTTGTGCATAGGTGAACATTTTGGGAGATTATGTTCTTTCTCCTTTCTCTTGGAGATTATGATTGTCCTGTGACTTCCTCGGGCTTCCCCAGTGGCTCAATGGTAAAGATGCCTCCTGCAATGCAGGAGGCTGGAGTTTGATCCCTGAGTGGGGAAGATCTGGAGGGAGGACATAGTAACCCACTCCAGTATTCTTGCCTGGAGAATCCCATGGACAGTGGAGTCTGGAGGGCTGTAATCCATTGGATCCCAAAGAGTTGGACAGGACTGCAGCGGCTGAGCACGCACGCATGTGGCTTCCTCAGTGCTACTTTTTTTTCGTTTTTTTTTTTTTTTTTTTAATCATGTGTGCCTAGAACTAACAGGAGAGTTCACTGTGATTTGACTTGGATGACAAGTGCTGTATATAATTTGTATTAGAAAATAATAAATTTGTATTTCCTTTGTTACTGTTGGATGATTTCCAACTCACTCATCATATACATGAGAAATTAGGTTCAAATTGTAATTTGATTGATTTAGCCAAAGTCACAGTCATATTCTTTTTTTTTTTTGGCCACTTCTATTGGTCTTTCATTAATCTTTTTTCATCCGTCTTTGTTCTTTGGCCTGTGTGGGCCTCCCATCGCAGTGGCCTCTCTCGCTGCAAAGCACTGGCTCTGGGTACATGTGCTCCAGAGCTCTGACTTGGTTGTTGGACACATTGGTCCAGCCGCTCCGCGGCACATGAGATCTTCCGAGGCCAGAGATTGAACCAGTGCCCCTTGCACTGCAAGGCGGTGTCCTTACCCACTGGACTACCAGGGAAGCCCATACAGTCATATTCTTGTGGTGGAATTGAGGCAGCCCTTAGGTCTCTTGGAGGCTTAGAAGCATCCACATCCATTGACTGTATTGCTTTAGTCAGACATAAGCAGTGTTTAAAATATTGCTGGGTAGCATATTATTCTCCATTCTGTTCTCTTTTCACTCATTCAACCAACAAATAAAGTTTGGAGGTTAGTCATCTGTTTGGGAGTCTGGTTTTAATAATTTGTATCGAGGATTCAATCCACTTAAATTGTCTGAGAAGATAACCTCTTGCATGTGTCTTGTCTCCTCTTGATCTTTTCATTGAGTAATAATACTCGACAAAGCATTTATTTATTCTTAAGCCTGTAAGCCGAGTAGCTTGCAAGTTCATGTTGAACTTTATTTTTTTGTAAGATGTATGTGTACATGGAGTGCGTGTTTTTACTTTTAAACTCAATTTGGTACATAAGTCATATGTCACTTCCAGTTATAGTACGTTTGGAGAAAATTGTATTTGGTTTGAGTATTCCTGTTTGGGAATGTGAAAAGTTGCAAAAGTACTTAAGTCTAAAAATAAACTCAGTAATTTTTCTGAGAAAGTATTTACTTGTTAAGTTTATTTAAGAAGCTACCAAATGGTTCAATATTCTGTCTCCTTAGAGGGTAGCAGTCAGCTCTTCCTCATATTGTACTGTCATGAACCACCTTATGATAACCATTTTCCCCAATAGTTGAAAAATGGTTTTATAACCTTTTTTTATTAATTAGCTCAAATTAAGGTTAAGTTTGCTTTAATTGTTTCGATTGATAGGGGTGATCATGCTCAATGAGAAAAAACATGAAGATTTAAACTCACATTATTTAAACTTAGTTGTTTAAAAAGTAAATCTTATAGTACTTAAAAATATTCATTATAGTTCTAATGCTCTAATGATTGGGTTTCCAAGTGACTCAGTGGTAAACAGTCTGCTTGCCAATGCAGGGTTCGAACCCTGGGTGGTAAAGAATCCATTCCAGTATTCTTGTCTGGAAAATATTATGGACAGAGGAGCCTGGCAGGCTCCAGAACATAGGGTCCAAAAATGTTGGACATAACTGAGAGCATCACTTGTAAGCAATAATTAGAAGTAACTTGGTTTAACAGTGTAACTTATGAGTCAACTAAGAAGTGTGGAGGAAAGACTGATCAGCAGGACGTTAATTTGAGGCATCATTAAAGGCCCGTGATCTAGAAGTACTCCGCTGACTTGCTTCCCTTTGACAGAGTGCTCTGACCTGATTCAGTTAAATGAATAAACGTTAAGCTTCATGTATATACTGTACCAGGGATGATGCAACCAATAGGAGTGAGAGTCAGCCCTGTAGAAGTTGAGGGTGGTGGTTGGCCACATGCACCGAGGTGATGAGAGCTGAGGAGAACCAGACTAGGATCCCTGCTGTTAAATGATTCTATGAGGGCCAGACCTTGCTCCCTCTTCAGTGACAGTTGGAAGCTTTTCTTTATGTGGGAGAGCAAATGAGAGGACATTAAAACCGTAAGCATTGTCTCTGTTTAGGATGAACTGATTGGGAGGCCCAAAAGGAAACAAGTTTTTGGTTCCCTGGGCAGGGTAGGGATTCATTTTCATCTCAGGTGGTTTTAGAGAAGAAAGTGAAGAGATTTAAAAAAAAAGTCCCAGATAGATATCCAAAATGTATTTACAGAATACATCCCTATGTAGTTGAAATTGCATCAGGCCATTTCAGTTATTTTTGTTCAGTTGCTCAGTTGTGTCCAACTCTTTGTGACCCCATGGACTGCCACACACCAGGCTTTCCTGTCTTTCATCATCTCCCTGAGTTTGCTCAGACTCATGTCAGTTGAGTCGGTGATACCATCCAGCCATCTTGTTCTCTGTCATCCCCTTTTCCTCCTGCTTTTGATGTTTCCCATTGTCAGGGTCTTCCCATCAGGTGACCAAAATATTGAAGCTTCAGTATCAGTCTTGCCAATGAATATTCAGGCTTTATTTCCTTTTGAATTGACTGGTTTGATCTCCTTGCAGTCCAAGGGACTCTCAAGTACCTTCTCCAACACCACAGTTCACAGGCATCAATTCTGTTGCTCAGTCTTCTTTATGGTCTAACTCTTACATCCATACATTAGCCTTCAGATATTAGGGTGGGACGTGGGAGTGTGTTGGAGAGTTGGTAGTGAAAGTTGTTATAAATGTTGTAAAGGGGGGAAGAGGTACTTTAAAGAATCGTGTATGTTAAGTTAAAAGGTATATGTGATTGCACTGTGAGAAAAGGGGATCCTGCAGGGGTGCTGTGCGACGGTCTGGAGGGATGGGATGGGGGGGATATACATATGACTAATCTGGGAACATACATATCTGTAAACAACAAAACTCTCTAAAAGTTAAAAGTAAAATAAGAATTAAAAAACAAAGGTATACATGAATATGGTAAGAAAATTCTTATGGTATAGAAAGGTAAAAATAAAAGCTACATCTTCCACTTAAAAGGTAATCCACTGTTAACAGTTTTTAGAAAGTTTACTTTCAAAATGTTTATGCAAAAATCATTATACCTTACATTTTGTTGTTATTAAAAATTATATTGTTGACTTCTTTTCCTGTAGTTTACTTTTTTCTATAGTTAATGACACATAGCTCCTCTTATTGGCATATATAGATCAACAAAATTTAAAAATAGAGTATTGTATGCATGTATCACTATAATTTATCCTACCCCTTTTAGGAAAAGTAACTCTTTTCATCTCAGGTGGTTTTAGAGAAGAAAGTGAAGAGATTTAAAAAGTCCCAGATAGATATCCAAAATGTATTTACAGAATACATCCCTATGTAGTTGAAATTGCATCAGGCCATTTCAGTTATTTTTGTTCAGTTGCTCAGTTGTGTCCAACTCTTTGTGACCCCATGGACTGCCACACACCAGGCTTTCCTGTCTTTCATCATCTCCCTGAGTTTGCTCAGACTCATGTCAGTTGAGTCGGTGATACCATCCAGCCATCTTGTTCTCTGTCATCCCCTTTTCCTCCTGCTTTTGATGTTTCCCATTGTCAGGGTCTTCCCATCAGGTGACCAAAATATTGAAGCTTCAGTATCAGTCTTGCCAATGAATATTCAGGCTTTATTTCCTTTTGAATTGACTGGTTTGATCTCCTTGCAGTCCAAGGGACTCTCAAGTACCTTCTCCAACACCACAGTTCACAGGCATCAATTCTGTTGCTCAGTCTTCTTTATGGTCTAACTCTTACATCCATACATTAGCCTTCAGATATTAGGGTGGGACGTGGGAGTGTGTTGGAGAGTTGGTAGTGAAAGTTGTTATAAATGTTGTAAAGGGGGGAAGAGGTACTTTAAAGAATCGTGTATGTTAAGTTAAAAGGTATATGTGATTGCACTGTGAGAAAAGGGGATCCTGCAGGGGTGCTGTGCGACGGTCTGGAGGGATGGGATGGGGGGGATATACATATGACTAATCTGGGAACATACATATCTGTAAACAACAAAACTCTGTAAAAGTTAAAAGTAAAATAAAAATTTTAAAAAACAAAGGTATACATGAATATGGTAAGAAAATTCTTATGGTATAGAAAGGTAAAAATAAAAGCTACATCTTCCACTTAAAAGGTAATCCACTGTTAACAGTTTTTAGAAAGTTTACTTTCAAAATGTTTATGCAAAAATCATTATACCTTACATTTTGTTGTTATTAAAAATTATATTGTTGACTTCTTTTCCTGTAGTTTACTTTTTTCTATAGTTAATGACACATAGCTCCTCTTATTGGCATATATAGATCAACAAAATTTAAAAATAGAGTATTGTATGCATGTATCACTATAATTTATCCTGACCCCTTTTGAGTGATATTTAGGTTGTAACTCTTTATACAACAGTATATGACTATGTCTGTTAACATGTTTGCTAACATTGGGTTTTATTAAGAGTTATGGTTTTTATTGATTTGATTTGAAAAGCTAGTAGCTTGTTTTAAAAAGGGCTTCCCTGATGGCTCAGTGAGTAGAAGGTCCACCTGCATTGCAGGAGGCACAAGAGATACGGGTTCGATCGCTGGGTTAGGAAGATCTCTTGGAGTAGGAAATGGCAACCTACTCCAGTATTCTTGTCTGAAAAATCCTAAGGACAGAGGAGCCCAGTGGGCTACAGTCCAAAGGGTTGCAAATAGTTGGACACGGCTGAATAACTGTACTCACATACCTCGTTTTGCATTTTGTTGATTTTGAGGGGAGTAAAAAAATTCATATACTTATTAGGCAGAAGTTACTTGCAGCACATACTTTAGACTGAGTATATTCATTTATCTGAGTGTCCCCCTTTCCCCATCTAAAATGGTTTGAGGGAGATGGAACTTGCAGAGAGAAATAAGACTTCAGAGCCCATAGTACCATGAGTGGGGGAATAATGCTCTGAATGGAGAGCCTGCAGTACTAGGCTGTGGTCAGTAGCAAGGTTTTAGCATGAGGGTATTGAAAGCCCTTAACTTGGTCTTAACAGAGTATTATATAAAGGTGGGAAGGGAGATTTGAGAGTTGGGGCAAGTAAATTTTATATAGGGTCAGCTCTGTCTCTTGCTGTCTGCTTGTTTTGTCTCACCACTTGCCCCTTTAACCCCAAATGCTATGTCATTTTTTTTTTTTATACTGTCATTTGATTTGGTATTTTTCCCTGGTGGGGGTGGCAACCTTGTCTTTGATAGTCCATATCCTCCAGAGATGAGGGACAGTTTTTCTTATAAGGGAAACTGATTTTCCTTCAAACAGTCAAAGGAAGCAGTTCTCATTTCTAACATCTTTTAGATCTATTTTGTGATCTTCAGTAGTACCTCTTTATAGTTGATATTCTGCTAGTGTCAGGGGCCTTACGTGCTGAACTGTGCAGAAACCTGGGTTGTTGGCATGACTACCTGAGCTTTGTTCTGATTTAATCCCTACATGCTGCCCCCTCTGGCTTCACTTTTTTTTTTTTTTTTTAGTAAAATAAGTTTTTTCTTAGTAGGCTGGCAGGCAGTTGGTTTAAAAGGCTCTTGTCTGTTACCCCATCCCCCTTCACCCTTCCCAAATGTAACTGTGTAGAGGTGATGTTAATTAACTTGATCTTTTCACAGTGCATATGTATATCAAAAGATCAGGTCATATGCCTAAAGTATCTACATTTTTATATGTCAGAGATGTCTCAGTAAAGTTTAAAATTTTGTTCTTATCTGTCTTTGGTTAATATATGCATTTATTATCTTAAAGTGACTCTTCTCTGGTGGCTCAGACAGTAAAGAATCTTCTTGCAGTGCAGGAGACCAGGACTCCATCCCTGGGTTGGAAAGATCCTCTGGAGAAGGGCATGGCTATCCACTCCAGTATTCTTGCCTGGGGAGTCCCATGGATAGAGGAGCCTGGCCAGGTACAGTTGTTAAGGGTTGCAAAGAGTTGGACACACCTGATGATATGGATGGACCTTTTTCATTTTTACCCTTAGTCTAGGCTGGTGGCTCTCACAGAGAGGTGATTTTGAATACCCTTCCCTCTCTGACGTCTCCCCTTGGGACCTTTGGCAATGCCTGGAGACAGGTGGTCACAACTGGAGGGTGGAGGGAGTGGGAACGTGGTGCTGCTGGTATCTAGTGAGCAGAGACAAGGGGGTTGCTAAGCATCCTAAAGGTGTAGGGTAGCCCTCCACAACAAAAAATGGTCTGGTCCAAAATGTGTCTGTAGCTGAGAAACCCTGGTTTTGGCAGGGCTGGTCCAGGAAACCCCCAGCTCAAGAAAATTAGGCCTGCCTGCCAGCTCTGATGGTAGCAGTCAAGCAGTAGTAATGCTTCATGTAGTATCATGCTCAGAATGGAAAGGTTTGAATTAATAGCTCTTGACTGCTTTTTTCCCTTTTTCTGTCTCTTTGCTTCCTTTCTTTTCAGCTTTTTGCTTTCTTTCTCTTTAACCCCAAATGCTATGTCATTAGGGGTTACATTAGCTATGTAATGTAATTAAGTCAGGGCTTTGCAGTTTGGATGGTCACTAGCATTGAAGACTTGAACAGCAGTGGGAACATATTTAGTCATTTGATACGGTGCTTGAGGAGTGAAGTCCCTTGCTAAGGAGAGCTGAAGAGCATGGTGGTTAAACATATAAACTGAGTCAGACTGCTTGGTTCTTATCCTACCTCCATTACTAGCTAGCTCTGTCACCGTGGACAAAGTACCTAATCCCACCAAGCCTCAGTCAGTTTCTTAGTCTGTGAAGTGGGACTAATATGCAGAGATCTCGTTTTTGGGGTTTTTTTTGGCCGCTTCTGTTGGTCTTTTATTTATTTTCATCCATCTTTATTTGTTGGCCTGTGGGGACCTCCCATCGCAGTGGCCTCTCTCGCTGCAGAGCACCGGCTCTGGGCGCATGCGCTCTAGAGCTCCGGCTTGGTAGTTGGACACATTGGTCCAGCCGCTCCGCAGCATGTGGGATTTTCCAAGGCCAGGGAACGAACCCGCGCCCCTTGCACTGCAAGGCGGTGTCCTTACCCACTGGACCACCAGGGAAGCCCCAGGTATCTCATTTTAAAAACAAATTTATTGAGATGTAATCCACATTACATAGACTTCACCTGTTGAAAGTGTGCAGCTTGTTGTTTAACCATTGCCACTATCTGCTCTTTGTCTTTTAGGAAGGAAACTCTGAACTTATTAGCTGTCATTTCCACTCCCTTTTCTCATTAGCTTTTGCTATAAGGCAATGCCTGGAGACAGGTGGTCACAACTGGAGGGTGGAGGGAGTGGGAACGTGGTGCTGCTGGTATCTAGTGAGCAGAGACAAGGGGGTTGCTAAGCATCCTAAAGGTGTAGGGTAGCCCTCCACAACAAAAAATGGTCTGGTCCAAAATGTGTCTGTAGCTGAGAAACCCTGGTTTTGGCAGGGCTGGTCCAGGAAACCCCCAGCTCAAGAAAATTAGGCCTGCCTGCCAGCTCTGATGGTAGCAGTCAAGCAGTAGTAATGCTTCATGTAGTATCATGCTCAGAATGGAAAGGTTTGAATTAATAGCTCTTGACTGCTTTTTTCCCTTTTTCTGTCTCTTTGCTTCCTTTCTTTTCAGCTTTTTGCTTTCTTTCTCTTTAACCCCAAATGCTATGTCATTAGGGGTTACATTAGCTATGTAATGTAATTAAGTCAGGGCTTTGCAGTTTGGATGGTCACTAGCATTGAAGACTTGAACAGCAGTGGGAACATATTTAGTCATTTGATACGGTGCTTGAGGAGTGAAGTCCCTTGCTAAGGAGAGCTGAAGAGCATGGTGGTTAAACATATAAACTGAGTCAGACTGCTTGGTTCTTATCCTACCTCCATTACTAGCTAGCTCTGTCACCGTGGACAAAGTACCTAATCCCACCAAGCCTCAGTCAGTTTCTTAGTCTGTGAAGTGGGACTAATATGCAGAGATCTCGTTTTTGGGGTTTTTTTTGGCCGCTTCTGTTGGTCTTTTATTTATTTTCATCCATCTTTATTTGTTGGCCTGTGGGGACCTCCCATCGCAGTGGCCTCTCTCGCTGCAGAGCACCGGCTCTGGGCGCATGCGCTCTAGAGCTCCGGCTTGGTAGTTGGACACATTGGTCCAGCCGCTCCGCAGCATGTGGGATTTTCCAAGGCCAGGGAACGAACCAGCGCCCCTTGCACTGCAAGGCGGTGTCCTTACCCACTGGACCACCAGGGAAGCCCCAGGTATCTCATTTTAAAAACAAATTTATTGAGATGTAATCCACATTACATAGACTTCACCTGTTGAAAGTGTGCAGCTTGTTGTTTAACCATTGCCACTATCTGCTCTTTGTCTTTTAGGAAGGAAACTCTGAACTTATTAGCTGTCATTTCCACTCCCCCTTTTTCTCATTAGCTTTTGCTATAAGCCAGGCCAAATGCTAACTGTGGTACCTAATATCTAAGTACTTAATAAAAGATTGTTATAACTTGGGGCAGAGAGACAGTTTGTGGCAAGACCATTTGTATCACTTCAGCGAAGGCAAAGATGGATAATTTTTTTTTTTAAAGATTTATTTATTTATTTACTTTGGGCGGGGGTCGGGTTGGGGAGGGAGGGAATCGGGCGGGCCACTTCTATTGGTCTTTCATTTCTCTATTTTCATTCGTCTTCGTTCTTTGGCTCCTGTGGGCCTCCCATCGCGGTGGCGTCTGTCGTTGCACAGCGCCGGCTCTGGACTCATGCGCTCCAGAGCTCCGGCTCGGTGATTGGACACATCAGTCCAGCCGCTCCGCGGCACGTGGGATCTTCCCAGGCCAGGGATCGAACCGGCGCCCCTTGCACTGCAAGGCGGTGTCCTTATCCACTGGACCACCAGGGGAAGCCCGGATAATTTTTTAAATTGGTATTTACATGCTATCCTATCCAAGAAGACTGTAGTCAGATATAAAGATAATCTTTCATTTAAAAGATCTAGATTCAAGTAGAAAGAAAGAGACTAATACTTAAAACACAGTTATGCCAGTTATAGTTGTAAAATAATTATAAAATGAGATGAAATAAAGTACTTTCAGGAAAGTGTAAAAAAGATTGAAATTGAAAATTTGATAAAGGGAGATTAATTATGTTAGGTTAAGAGTGCAAGAACTATGGAAAATTTCTTAAAGGAGGGACTATTCTGGCCAAATCTTAGATGATAAAATATGGGATTTTGATTCTGCGAACAGCACTTGAAGAATGTTGTTTTTTTGAGTTATTGGTAGTATCCTCATCATCTTTTTTTGGTGCTTCATGTTGCTGCTAAATGGTTGCTTCTGGTAGCTACACCTGCATTCTTTTTTAAAAATTATTTATATTTTTGTTTTTGTTTTTTGCTTTGCCTTGAGATTTGTGGTATCTTAGTTCTCAAACCAGGGATTAAACCTGAAAGCACTGAGTCCTAACCACTGGAGTTCCCACTAGGAATTCCCATCTGCACCCTTTTTATCGATGTTCATAATCAGTTGTGAACCTGAGAAATTATCTAAATGTAAGAAATAAACAAGTGTTTAGTGAGTGCCTAGTGTCTCTGAGAACAGGATGTGATTATTTTGGCCTTATGTTGTCACTTTGAGTTGGTTGCCTTTTTACTTTTATTTTCTGGGTTAATTGGCTATGTAGAATAAATAATTCCTAGGTAAATTAGGCTCATTAATTTCTTTTTTTTTTTTTCTCCAGTGCTTCTGCCAATCTTTCTTCTCAGTTTCCTGTCTTCTTTTCTCATGTACCACCAGACACAACACCTCTAGTGCATGGCCCAACTGAGCTGCCCTGCTCTCTCCTTTAACATCTGGTTAACACAGGGTATTTTTGTTTTTTTTGAAAGTTGAATGTCTAAATTTGTCATCAAGTCAGCAACCTGGGTGTTATCTTGAGTTTACTTCTCAAATCAAGTGAGTTACTAAATACATTGATTCTGGTATAGTAGTTTCAAAGTCTTTTTGTTGTTGTTGTTACACCATATGCACAGAAATACTTCAAAAGTAAAAAACCAAAGAGACTTACCATAAAGTCTCTTATCCATACCCTTCATCTGTATATTTCCCAGACTCCTACAATAGTTTACTAATATTATTGATTTCTTACATCCTTCTGAGGATTTAAAAAATGCAACCCTGTGCAAATATATTTATCCCACCCGACTCCTACCCTCACCCCAACACATGTTTTATACTAATGTTGGAAACTTTAACGGCTTTGCCTTTTATTCATTTATTCTCTTCACTTAATAGTATACCCTTGAGATCTTTCTGTACTAGTATATACAGTGCTAGTATGTGTGCTCTCTCCTTCTCCACAGCTGCAGAATGTTCATTTTATTTATGAACTATGATTTAAGTAGCCTAGTGACGGACAGGTAGGTTGTTTGCCAGTTTTTACTGTTATAAAAATATTGCATGAGCAACCTTGTACATGTATCATTTTGTACATATGCAGACATGTCTGTAGATTAAGTTGCTAGAAGTGGAATTGCTGGGTCAAAGAATAAAGCAGATAGAATTTTTTTTTCTTCTATTAGTCTTTCATCTGTTTATCTTTGTTCTTTGGCCCGTGTGGGCCTCCCATTGCAGTGGCCTCTCTTGTTGCAGAGCACCAGCTCTGGGTGCATGCGCTCCAGAGCTCTGGCTCAGTAGTTGGACACATCGGTCCAGCTGCTCTGCGGCATGTGGGATCTTCCCAGGCCAGGGATTGAACCGGCGCCCCTTTCACTGCAAGGTGGTGTCCTTACCCACTGGACCAACAGGGAAGCCCAGCAGATAGAATTTTGATAGATATTGTTGCCCTTCATGGGGATGGTAACAATAACGTATATGTGAGGATACTTGTTTTCCTGTAGCCTTGTCACCACAGCATACAGTCCAACCTTTTGGATTTTGCCACAATAGGTGAAAAATGGTACCTCAGTGTAGTTTTGATTTTTTACGTTTCTCTTGAGTGAAGTTGAACATCCTTTCGTTTGGGCCCATTTTGATCTTGTGTGTGTGTGTGTGTGTGTGAGCTGTCTGATCCAGATTGTTAGTCATTTTCCTTTCCATCTTGGGGATTCTTAGATTTGTCTCAGTCCATGTGCGTTGGTTGGTTTATTAAAAGGAAACAACTTGCTTTTTGCAGTTGCCCTCTGACAGGGTGGTCTGCTTCCATTTTAGCTCCCTTGGAGGCTTTCTTTAATTCACACCGTTAGCTTGAGAGTACCATTCCGTCGCTTGAAAATGTTCTGTGGCTCTTCACTGCCTCTATAATCCAAGTGCCTCAGCATTAGGAAGGTACCTTGTAGGTTCTTCAAACTCCAAGAGCACCAAACTGCTCCTAGCTCTTGTTGCGTTAGACCCTTTGTTTCTGTGTCTTTCTTTGCATGGGATAGCTCTGTGCTTATAACGGTCTGTTCCAGCTTGTCTACGTCTCCTCAGTCCTGCTTTTCATCCTCCACCATGAAAAGGCGTTTTTTCCTTTCAAGTCCCTGTGTATATCTTTATAATGGACATCTCATATTGTATATTAAGTGTGTGTTTCTTTGCCCTGGATTCTTACTCGCTTGAGGGCATGGGCTTAACAGACTTATGGAACCTAGCATAGTCGTACATAGTAGATGAGATATAAATACCAAGTACCCGTTGATGTATGTATACTAAATACACATGTAGGCCACCTAGGACAAAAGAGGAAAAAAAGGAAAATTAATACTATGAGCTCAAATTTATTTTGATTGGGCCCCCAGTTAGTTGGACACATCGGTCCAGCTGCTCTGCGGCATGTGGGATCTTCCCAGGCCAGGGATTGAACCGGCGCCCCTTTCACTGCAAGGTGGTGTCCTTACCCACTGGACCAACAGGGAAGCCCAGCAGATAGAATTTTGATAGATATTGTTGCCCTTCATGGGGATGGTAACAATAACGTATATGTGAGGATACTTGTTTTCCTGTAGCCTTGTCACCACAGCATACAGTCCAACCTTTTGGATTTTGCCACAATAGGTGAAAAATGGTACCTCAGTGTAGTTTTGATTTTTTACGTTTCTCTTGAGTGAAGTTGAACATCCTTTCGTTTGGGCCCATTTTGATCTTGTGTGTGTGTGTGTGTGTGTGAGCTGTCTGATCCAGATTGTTAGTCATTTTCCTTTCCATCTTGGGGATTCTTAGATTTGTCTCAGTCCATGTGCGTTGGTTGGTTTATTAAAAGGAAACAACTTGCTTTTTGCAGTTGCCCTCTGACAGGGTGGTCTGCTTCCATTTTAGCTCCCTTGGAGGCTTTCTTTAATTCACACCGTTAGCTTGAGAGTACCATTCCGTCGCTTGAAAATGTTCTGTGGCTCTTCACTGCCTCTATAATCCAAGTGCCTCAGCATTAGGAAGGTACCTTGTAGGTTCTTCAAACTCCAAGAGCACCAAACTGCTCCTAGCTCTTGTTGCGTTAGACCCTTTGTTTCTGTGTCTTTCTTTGCATGGGATAGCTCTGTGCTTATAACGGTCTGTTCCAGCTTGTCTACGTCTCCTCAGTCCTGCTTTTCATCCTCCACCATGAAAAGGCGTTTTTTCCTTTCAAGTCCCTGTGTATATCTTTATAATGGACATCTCATATTGTATATTAAGTGTGTGTTTCTTTGCCCTGGATTCTTACTCGCTTGAGGGCATGGGCTTAACAGACTTATGGAACCTAGCATAGTCGTACATAGTAGATGAGATATAAATACCAAGTACCCGTTGATGTATGTATACTAAATACACATGTAGGCCACCTAGGACAAAAGAGGAAAAAAAGGAAAATTAATACTATGAGCTCAAATTTATTTTGATTTTTTATATTGATATATATATATTCAGTATGATAAAATGTATAAACCTTAACTGTTCACTTTTAGGTATAACTGTCATGTTCATGTAACTAATAACCAAAGGATGACAAAGTATTTTCATCACCCCAGAAAGTTCATTGGTTGCCCTTTGCATTCAGTTCCCCTCTTCCCTAAACACTGATTTTTAACAATGTAGATTATTTTGTTTGGTCTTTTATTGTATGCTTTGCTGGAATCTAGCTTCTTTTGTTTAACATATATTTCCAGCTGTATCTATGAGATTGGATGTGTCAAGAGTCCTTTTTTTTCTTTGCTAATTGCTAAATGGTATGTCATTGGATGAATATATCAAGCTTATCTTTTTCTGTTGATGGGCATTTGTTTCCATTTTTTTACTGTTAAGAATAAGCCCTGTATAGATCTTCTTACAAACATGTGTTTTCATTTCTCTTGAGTAATTGGAATTGTTGGTTTATAAGTAGGTATGTGATTTACTATGTAAGAAACTGCTGCATAGTTTTTGAGTTTTCTCTTAAATACTTTTCACTGTGACTGTGTGTTCTAGTTGCTCCACATCCTTGCCAATACTTGGATGATCATTCTTTTTTTGTTGTTGTTTTATTCATTTATGGCCATGCTGGATTTTCAACTTACACCCCCCCTGAGGGCTTTTTTCTAATTGCGGCGAGTGGGGGATGCTTCAGTTGTGATGCACAGGCTTCCATGGGATAGCTCTGTGCTTATAACGGTCTGTTCCAGCTTGTCTACGTCTCCTCAGTCCTGCTTTTCATCCTCCACCATGAAAAGGCGTTTTTTCCTTTCAAGTCCCTGTGTATATCTTTATAATGGACATCTCATATTGTATATTAAGTGTGTGTTTCTTTGCCCTGGATTCTTACTCGCTTGAGGGCATGGGCTTAACAGACTTATGGAACCTAGCATAGTCGTACATAGTAGATGAGATATAAATACCAAGTACCCGTTGATGTATGTATACTAAATACACATGTAGGCCACCTAGGACAAAAGAGGAAAAAAAGGAAAATTAATACTATGAGCTCAAATTTATTTTGATTTTTTATATTGATATATATATATTCAGTATGATAAAATGTATAAACCTTAACTGTTCACTTTTAGGTATAACTGTCATGTTCATGTAACTAATAACCAAAGGATGACAAAGTATTTTCATCACCCCAGAAAGTTCATTGGTTGCCCTTTGCATTCATTTCCCCTCTTCCCTAAACACTGATTTTTAACAATGTAGATTATTTTGTTTGGTCTTTTATTGTATGCTTTGCTGGAATCTAGCTTCTTTTGTTTAACATATATTTCCAGCTGTATCTATGAGATTGGATGTGTCAAGAGTCCTTTTTTTTCTTTGCTAATTGCTAAATGGTATGTCATTGGATGAATATATCAAGCTTATCTTTTTCTGTTGATGGGCATTTGTTTCCATTTTTTTACTGTTAAGAATAAGCCCTGTATAGATCTTCTTACAAACATGTGTTTTCATTTCTCTTGAGTAATTGGAATTGTTGGTTTATAAGTAGGTATGTGATTTACTATGTAAGAAACTGCTGCATAGTTTTTGAGTTTTCTCTTAAATACTTTTCACTGTGACTGTGTGTTCTAGTTGCTCCACATCCTTGCCAATACTTGGATGATCATTCTTTTTTTGTTGTTGTTTTATTCATTTATGGCCATGCTGGATTTTCACTTACACATGAGGGCTTTTTTCTAATTGCGGCGAGTGGGGGATACTTCAGTTGTGATGCACAGGCTTCCCATTGCTGTGGCTTCTCTTGCTGTGGAGCACAGGCTGTAGTGCACACAGGCTTCAGTAGCTGCAGCATGTGGGCTACAGAGCACAGGTTCAGTAGTTGTGCCTCACAGCTTAGTAGCTCCGTGGCATGAGGGATCTTCCTGGATCAGGGACTGAACCTGTGTCTCCTGCATTAGCAGGCAGATTCTTTATTACTGAGCCTCCAGGAAAGCCCATGATCATTCTTTGTAATTTTGGCTATTTAGTGGATGTGAAATGGTATCTTGTAGTTTTATTTTGGATTTCCTTGCTAGCTAATGATGTTTCATATGGTTATTGACACTTGTCATAATTATTTTCTTTTGTGGAATACTTAAATTTTTTTCACGTTAAAACAAATTGGTTATCTTTGTATTATTGATATGTAAGGATTCTTGATAACAAGTTTTTTCTCACATCAATGTATTGGGAATATTATTTCCCAGTTTATAAGTTTCTCTTTTCCTTAACAGTGTATTTCCAGATGACTGAGATTTATATTAGTAAATTGTGGATGAGTGTTGACATTTGTCAGATGTTCCTTTTTTTTTGTATTTATTGAGATCCTGTTACTATGGTGAATTAGATTTATTGATTTTTTGGAAGTTAAACCAGTTTTGCATTCCTGAGTTAGTCTTTTTTGGTAATATCATGTCCTTTTATCTGTTTCTGAACTTGATCTGCTAATATTTTATTAAAAGTTTTCGTGCCTGTTCAGGAGGAATATTCGTCTCTATATATATATATTTAATTTTGGTCTCTTTTATTTATTTATTTATTTTAAAGATTTTATTTATTAATTTACTTTGGGCGGGGGTCGGGTTGGGGAGGGAGGGGAGTGGGCGGACCACTTCCATTGGTCTTTAATTTCTCTATTTTCATTCGTCTTCGTTCTTTGGCTCCTGTGGGCCTCCCATCGCAGTGGCGTCTGTCGCTGCAGAGCGCCGGCTCTGGGCGCATGCGCTCCAGAGCTCTGGCTCAGTGATTGGACACATGGGTCCAGCCACTCCGTGGCACGTGGGATCTTCCCAGGCCAGGGCTCTAACCGGTGCCCCTTGCACTGCAAGGCGGTGTCCTTGCCCACTGGAACCCCAGGGGAAGCCCTCTTTTATTTTTTAATTTAATTTATTTTCATCCATCTTTATTCTTTGGCCTGTGTAGGCCTCCCATTGCAGTGGCTTCTTTAGTTACAGAGCGCCGGCTCTGGGCGCACGTGCTCCAGAACGCTGGCTCGCAATTAGACACACAGTCCCAGCTGCTCCATGGCATGTGGGATCTTCCTGGACCAGGGATTGAACTGGTGCCCCCTGCACTGCAAGGCAGAATCTTTACCCACTGAACCACCAGGGAAGCCCCTATAATTATCATTTTTTATAATTCCTTTTGATAGCATGTTTAGCCTTGTAAAAATAGGAGGTGTTTCCTTTTCTGTTTTCAGAAATAGTTTGTACATGACAGCTATTATTTCTTTAATGTTTGGCAACCATGTAGGCATAGAGGGTTTTTTATTTTTTTATTTTTTTAAGATTTATTTATTTATTTTGGGCGGGGGTCGGGTTGGGGAGGGAGGGGAGTGGGCAGGCCACTTCTATTGGTCTTTCGTTTCTCTATGTTCATCCGTCTTTGTTCTTTGGCTCCTGTGGGCCTCCCATCGCGGTGGCGTCTGTCGCTGCAGAGCGCCGGCTCTGGGCGCATGCGCTCCAGAGCTCTGGCTCAGTGATTGGACACATGGGTCCAGCCACTCCGTGGCACGTGGGATCTTCCCAGGCCAGGGCTCTAACCGGTGCCCCTTGCACTGCAAGGCGGTGTCCTTGCCCACTGGAACCCCAGGGGAAGCCCTCTTTTATTTTTTAATTTAATTTATTTTCATCCATCTTTATTCTTTGGCCTGTGTAGGCCTCCCATTGCAGTGGCTTCTTTAGTTACAGAGCGCCGGCTCTGGGCGCACGTGCTCCAGAACGCTGGCTCGCAATTAGACACACAGTCCCAGCTGCTCCATGGCATGTGGGATCTTCCTGGACCAGGGATTGAACTGGTGCCCCCTGCACTGCAAGGCAGAATCTTTACCCACTGAACCACCAGGGAAGCCCCTATAATTATCATTTTTTATAATTCCTTTTGATAGCATGTTTAGCCTTGTAAAAATAGGAGGTGTTTCCTTTTCTGTTTTCAGAAATAGTTTGTACATGACAGCTATTATTTCTTTAATGTTTGGCAACCATGTAGGCATAGAGGGTTTTTTATTTTTTTATTTTTTTAAGATTTATTTATTTATTTTGGGCGGGGGTCGGGTTGGGGAGGGAGGGGAGTGGGCAGGCCACTTCTATTGGTCTTTCGTTTCTCTATGTTCATCCGTCTTTGTTCTTTGGCTCCTGTGGGCCTCCCATCGCGGTGGCGTCTGTCGCTGCAGAGCGCTGGCTCTGGGTGCATGCGCTTCAGAGCTCTGGCTCAGTAAATGGACACATCAGTCCAGCCGCTCCGCGGCACATGGGATCCTCCCAGGCCAGGGATCGAACCGGCGCCCCTTGCACAGCAAGGCGGTGTCCCTACCGACTGGACCACCAGGGGAAGCCCTAGAGGGTTTTTTAAAAGTGTGTTTGTGGGAGAAGATTTTTGTTAACGGATTTCATTTTTTTTGGTAAATATATGGCTATATGTATTTTCCATTGTGTCTTTATTTCCCCCCCAAGGGGTGTATCTCATTTGTTATCAACTCTCTTGGCAGAAAGATTTATTTTTGGCCACGTCTGTTGGTCTTTCATTTATCTGTTTTCATCCATCTTTGTTCTCTGGCCAGTGTGGGCTTCCCGTCGCAGTGGCCTCTGTCGCTGCAGAGCGCCAGCTCTGGGCGCATGTGCCCCAGAGCTCTGGCTCAGTAAATGGACACATCAGTCCAGCCGCTCCGCGGCACATGGGATCCTCCCAGGCCAGGGATCGAACCGGCGCCCCTTGCACAGCAAGGCGGTGTCCCTACCGACTGGACCACCAGGGGAAGCCCTAGAGGGTTTTTTAAAAGTGTGTTTGTGGGAGAAGATTTTTGTTAACGGATTTCATTTTTTTTGGTAAATATATGGCTATATGTATTTTCCATTGTGTCTTTATTTCCCCCCCAAGGGGTGTATCTCATTTGTTATCAACTCTCTTGGCAGAAAGATTTATTTTTGGCCACGTCTGTTGGTCTTTCATTTATCTGTTTTCATCCATCTTTGTTCTCTGGCCAGTGTGGGCTTCCCGTCGCAGTGGCCTCTGTCGCTGCAGAGCACCGGCTCTGGGCACATGCGCTCCGCTTGATAGTTGGACACATCGGTCCAGCCGCTCTGTGGCACATGGGATCTTCCTGGGCCAGGGATTGAACTGGTGCCCCCTGCACTGCAAGGCGGCCTCTTTAGGCGCTGGACCACTAGAGAAACCCCTCTGTATTTCTTCTTTGTAGTTTTTGCCTCAAGATCTGATAGTAGATGTAATTCTCATTTAAGATTGTTACGCCTTCTTGTTGAATTGATCTTTTTTTTTTATTTTAGAAATTTTTTTTTTAAATTTTATTCATTATTTTTGGCTATTCTGGGTTTTCATTGCTGCTGCAGGCTCTTCTCTAGTTGCAGGGAGTGAGGGCTACTCTCTGGTTGAGGTGAACAGGCTTCTTGTTGCAGTGACTTTTTGTTGTGGAACTTGGGCTCTAGGGCACACGGGCTTCAATAGTTGCGGCTCCAAGGCTCTAGAGCACGGACTCAATAGTTGTGGCTCATGAGCTAGTTGCTCTGTAGCACGTGGGATCTTCCTAGATCAGGAATAAACCCGTGTCTCCTTCATTGGCAGGCGAACTCTTCACCTCTGAGCTACCGGGAAAGTCCTGAATTGATCTTTTTACCTTTGATAATTCTCTTTTATTGAAATTAGTTATACCAATTCTCTTGTGTTTACTATTTATATTCACAGTGTATAAGTTTTAGTTTTTATGTTTAACCTAATTGTGTCTTTACTTTTAAAGTGTTTCTTTTGATAGCGTGTATTTAATGGATTTATTCCTTTCCTTCCTCCTTCCCTCCCTCCCTCCCATAATAGGAGATGTATCTAATAATCTTTGCCTCTGAGGGGAGGATTTGGTAACTTTACATTTAATGTCATTTATATGGTTAAGTTAAAGTCACATATTACTGTTTTATCAATCTGTGTCCTCCCTTCTCTCAGTAGCTTCTTTTTGTTGGTCAATTTTTATAAAATACTTTAAATTGCTATTAGGCTTTTTGCTTTGTATTAGGCTTTTTGCTTTGTATAAGTGGCTGCTCTAGGGATTACTGTATTCATGGTTAACTTGTACAGTTCATTTAGCATTAACATTATTCCACTTGATGTAAAATGAAAGAACCTTAAAAAACATAGTTACATTTAACCTTTGTGCTCTTGGTGTGTTAACTTTTTTTTTTTTTTGGTGTGTTAGCTTTTGCTTCAACACAATGCTGTTTTTGCTTTAGTCAGTTGCCTTTTTCTAGGGAGAGAAACAAGAGAGTCTTTTATGTGTAATTACATAACTATTTGAGATTTTCTTTTTATATATAAATCTGAGTCTCATTTGATGCCATTTCCCTCCAGCTTGAAGAATTTCCTTTAACACTGCATAATGTCCATGTCTTGTGATGGGAGTTTATGTGTGTTCTCACACACACACAAACACAGCCAGTACATACATACATATGTGTGTGTGTGTGTGTGTGTGTGTGTGTGTGTGTATATTTACTAAGAGTAAATATATTGATATTATATTTTTATAATTATAATTTATAATTATATTACTCAGTAAATGTGTGTGTGTGTGTGTATATATATTTACTCTTATTTTTCAAGAATATTTTTTCTGGATGTAGATTCTAGGTTGAAAGTCTAATTGCTTTAAAGATTCTTTTTAATTGTCTTCTGGTTTCTAATGTAGCTTCAGTTTTCAACGATTGATGAGTTCTTTTTTCTTTTTTTTGTTAATTCATTTGTTTTTCTGCTTAGAGTTGAACTCATTGTATTTGCAAATTGATTTTTTCCATCAATTTTTAACCATTATTTAAAATGCTTGTTCTGCCCCATACTGTCTTTTTGAGATTCTTGTTCTTTTAATTAAAAATGTACTATCGGGGGCTCCCCCTGGTGGTCCAGTGGGTAAGGACACCGCCTTGCAGTGCAAGGGGCCCCGGTTCGATCCCTGGCCTGGGAATATCCCACGTGCCACGGAGCGGCTGGACTGATGTGTCCAATTACCGAGCCGGAGCTCTGGAGCGCATGCGCCCAAAGCTGGTGCTCTGCAACAACAGAGGCCACCGCGATGGGAGGCCCACACGGGCCAAAGAACAAAGATGGAGGCAAATAGGTAGATGAAAGACCAATAGAAGTGACCCGCCCATTCTCCTTCCCCACCCCACGCCCCAAAAGATAAATAAATTTTTAAAAAATTAAAAAAAAATGTACTATAAGTATGTGAGTCTATTACTTTGATTTCTCCCCCTGATCTTTTCCCCTTAGTCTTTCTCATTGGGTAATTTCTGCAGATTTGTCCTCAATGTCGCTAATTCTTTTTTTTTTTTTTTTTTTTAAAGATTTATTTATTTATTTTGGGCGGGGGTCAGGTTGGGGAGAGAGGGGAGCGGGCAGGCCACTTCTATTCGTCTTTCATTTCTCTATTTTCATCCATCTTTGTTCTTTGGCTCCCATGGGCCTCCCATCGCGGTGGCGTCTGTCGTTGCAGAGCGCCGGCTCTGGGTGCATGCGCTCCAGAGCTCCGGCTCGGTAATTGGACACATGGGTCCAGCCGCTCTGCGGCACGTGGGATCTTCCCAGGCCAGGGATCGAACCGGCGCGCCTTGCTCTGCAAGGCGGTGTCCTTACCCACTGGACCACCAGGGGAAGCCCTCACTAATTCTTTTTAATTTTGTTTCTAATATGCTGTCAAGCCCATTCTCCACTCCCCATTTATTTATAAATATTTATTTTCCAACTTCATTGAGACGTAATTGACAGATAACATTGTGTACTTTTAAGGTGTATAGTGTGATGATTTGATACATGTATATATTATTAAATGATTAGCATAATTAGGTGGGTTAACACATCTGTCATCTTACATAGTTAACATTATTTTGTGTGTGGGGTGAGAATATTTTAGGATTTATTCTCTTAGCAGCTCTCAAGCACTCAATACAGTATTAACTGTAGTCATCATGCTGTACCTTAAGAGTCCCAGAACTTATTTATCTTGTAATTGAAAGTTTGTACTCTTTGACAAAAATCTCCTGAATTCCTTTCCCCACCTCAGTCCCTGTTAACTGTATTTATGTGCTTGAATTTTTAGATTCCATGTATAAGTGAGATCACACAGTATTTATTTTTCTCTGATTTATTTCACTTAGCGTAATGTCCTCAAGGTTCATCCCTGTTGTTGAAAATGATGAGATCTGCTTTCTTGTGGCTCCTAGTCTGTTGAATATATATAGTACATCTTTATTCATTCATCCACTGATGGATGTTTAGGTTATTTCCATGCCTTGGCTTTAAAATTACCCGCCCATTCTCCTTCCCACCCCACGCCCAAAAGATAAATAAATTTTTAAAAATTAAAAAATGTACTATAAGTATGTGAGTCTATTACTTTGATTTCTCCCCTGATCTTTTCCCTTAGTCTTTCTCATTGGGTAATTTCTGCAGATTTGTCCTCAATGTCGCTAATTCTTTTTTTTTTTTTTTTAAAGATTTATTTATTTATTTTGGGCGGGGGTCAGGTTGGGGAGAGAGGGGAGCGGGCAGGCCACTTCTATTCGTCTTTCATTTCTCTATTTTCATCCATCTTTGTTCTTTGGCTCCCATGGGCCTCCCATCGCGGTGGCGTCTGTCGTTGCAGAGCGCCGGCTCTGGGTGCATGCGCTCCAGAGCTCCGGCTCGGTAATTGGACACATGGGTCCAGCCGCTCTGCGGCACGTGGGATCTTCCCAGGCCAGGGATCGAACCGGCGCCCCTTGCTCTGCAAGGCGGTGTCCTTACCCAATGGACCACCAGGGAAGCCCCTAAGTTATTTTATTTTGTTTCTAATATGCTGTCAAGCCCATTCTCCACTCCCCATTTATTTATAAATATTTATTTTCCAACTTCATTGAGACGTAATTGACAGATAACATTGTGTACTTTTAAGGTGTATAGTGTGATGATTTGATACATGTATATATTATTAAATGATTAGCATAATTAGGTGGGTTAACACATCTGTCATCTTACATAGTTAACATTATTTTGTGTGTGGGGTGAGAATATTTTAGGATTTATTCTCTTAGCAGCTCTCAAGCACTCAATACAGTATTAACTGTAGTCATCATGCTGTACCTTAAGAGTCCCAGAACTTATTTATCTTGTAATTGAAAGTTTGTACTCTTTGACAAAAATCTCCTGAATTCCTTTCCCCACCTCAGTCCCTGTTAACTGTATTTATGTGCTTGAATTTTTAGATTCCATGTATAAGTGAGATCACACAGTATTTATTTTTCTCTGATTTATTTCACTTAGCGTAATGTCCTCAAGGTTCATCCCTGTTGTTGAAAATGATGAGATCTGCTTTCTTGTGGCTCCTAGTCTGTTGAATATATATAGTACATCTTTATTCATTCATCCACTGATGGATGTTTAGGTTATTTCCATGCCTTGGCTATTGCGAATGATTTTGCAGTGAACATGGGAATGCAGATGTCTCTAAGCCCAGTTTGAAATAATGTACTCTTCAGTTCAATATTTCACTTTTTAAAAAATTACTTACTTTTGGCTTTGCTGGGTCTTTATTGCTACACGTGGCTTTTCTCTAGTTGCAGTGAGCAGGGGCTACTATTTAGTTGTGGTGCCTGGGCTTCTCATTGCCGTGCCTTTTCTTGTTGTGGAGTATGGGCTCTAGGATGTGTGGACTTCAGTAGTTGTGGTATATGGGCTCAGTAGTTGCTGCTTGTGGGCTCTAGAGCTCAGGCTCAGTAGTTGTGGTACTCAAGCTTAGTTGTTCCTCAGCAGGTGCAGTGTTCCCAGACCAGGGCTTAAACCTGTGTCTCCTGCATTGGCAGGTGGATTCCTTACCACTGAGCCATGAGAGAAGCCTCAAGTACTTCATTTTTTAACTATTTACATTTATTGGCTGAGTTTCTCAATTCTGGCCATGCTTTCTATTAAGTCTTTGAAAAAGTTTATTGCAGCTTAAAGTCCTTGCTTGTTAGTCCCTTCCTCTAAACTATTTAATTCTCTTTTTCTATGTATTGCTGGTATTCCATCCTATTGATTTTTTGGTAGAAAGTTTAACTGTAGTCATCATGGTCTGTACCTTAAAGTTAACATTATTTTGTGGGGGTGAGAATATTTTAGGATTTATTCTCTTAGCAGCTCTCAAGCACTCAATACAGTATTAACTGTAGTCATCATGCTGTACCTTAAGAGTCCCAGAACTTATTTATCTTGTAATTGAAAGTTTGTACTCTTTGACAAAAATCTCCTGAATTCCTTTCCCCACCTCAGTCCCTGTTAACTGTATTTATGTGCTTGAATTTTTAGATTCCATGTATAAGTGAGATCACACAGTATTTATTTTTCTCTGATTTATTTCACTTAGCGTAATGTCCTCAAGGTTCATCCCTGTTGTTGAAAATGATGAGATCTGCTTTCTTGTGGCTCCTAGTCTGTTGAATATATATAGTACATCTTTATTCATTCATCCACTGATGGATGTTTAGGTTATTTCCATGCCTTGGCTATTGCGAATGATTTTGCAGTGAACATGGGAATGCAGATGTCTCTAAGCCCAGTTTGAAATAATGTACTCTTCAGTTCAATATTTCACTTTTTAAAAAATTACTTACTTTTGGCTTTGCTGGGTCTTTATTGCTACACGTGGCTTTTCTCTAGTTGCAGTGAGCAGGGGCTACTATTTAGTTGTGGTGCCTGGGCTTCTCATTGCCGTGCCTTTTCTTGTTGTGGAGTATGGGCTCTAGGATGTGTGGACTTCAGTAGTTGTGGTATATGGGCTCAGTAGTTGCTGCTTGTGGGCTCTAGAGCTCAGGCTCAGTAGTTGTGGTACTCAAGCTTAGTTGTTCCTCAGCAGGTGCAGTGTTCCCAGACCAGGGCTTAAACCTGTGTCTCCTGCATTGGCAGGTGGATTCCTTACCACTGAGCCATGAGAGAAGCCTCAAGTACTTCATTTTTTAACTATTTACATTTATTGGCTGAGTTTCTCAATTCTGGCCATGCTTTCTATTAAGTCTTTGAAAAAGTTTATTGCAGCTTAAAGTCCTTGCTTGTTAGTCCCTTCCTCTAAACTATTTAATTCTCTTTTTCTATGTATTGCTGGTATTCCATCCTTGATGGTAGGTCACGTTTCCCTGCTACTTTTCCTGTCTAGAAAGTTTTGACTGTAGAATGAACATTGTGGATGATACATCTCTAAATTCTCTTTTATTCTTCTGATGAGGATAGTTAAATGCCTGGTGGATCACCTTGAACTTGTGGAGGCTTGGTCTTAACACTTTAAAATGGGTCTGTAGAAGGCCTGAAGTGTTTTTTGAGCCCCTGTACCTTGACCAGGTTCCTGTCTCCTGTGCAGTGGGAGCATCCGAGATTTTTACTGAGCCTTTCTAGCTTTCCAGTTGTCATTTTCCACTGGACTCCTTGGTGTCTTTTAGCATACTCAGCTCCGGGGGCAGTGAGGAATTTGAAGGAGTTTATATTAGTTTTTGAGACTTCTGCTTCTGTGACTCACTCCTTTTCTGAAGTTGCCTCTGAATTTCCAGCCACTCTGTGGCCATGAGCTTAATAAAACTGAAACTTTCTGCTTGAGTTCTAGTAGCCCTGTGCTGTTGTAGTCTAGGAGTGCCTTCAGGGGAAAAACTGTAAATTTGAACCTCTTCCAATGTACTTCCCTTCTTTCTGTGGTCAAATTTCCAATTTCTTCTTGCTCTGATGCTTTCTTTTGCCTCCAGATCATTCTTAAAAGTGTTTTGCCCAGAGGGTTTTTTTTTTTTTTTTAATTTAATAACTGTTATATGAGGAAGGACTAATGAGTTGACAAAAGCTATTTGAACTCTTCAGAACCATTTTCAGTCGTTCACACTGGTCTTAAGCACTGTTGCTGACCTAATATACACCTTGTTTTAGACTTACATGTTTTTAGAATAAGATAGAAACTCTGTTTCTTCAGTTACATCATACATTTGGTTTAAGTAGGTAATTAGTTAATGAAAAGCCTGGAGCTGAAGAATGTTTACGAAGACTTTTGAGAGGGACAGCCATGTTTCTTCTGTTGTTTCTTTTCCAGTCTCTGATAGATAGCAGTGGGACACATGGGACTAGATACTATTCCACGAAAATAATGTTTTTCGTTTGTCTTTAACTTTTACTTCTCTTGGTATTCTACTCTATGAAACAAGTACTAAAATGTAAATGTTTGCCTCACTGTTTCTGTCTCAAAATTCATGTTCAAGATTGGGCTGCTGGACATCTATTACCTATGGTTATCTAGGACCAGCTTAGGTTCAGAGGGCCCTTTAGAAGCATCCTACAAAAATTTGACTTTATGGTTCTGACTTTAAGTAAAATGTTTTTTTTTTTTAAAGTGTGTCCAAGAGGGAAGTGTGTGAGTTGATTGTAGAGATGGCACATACCCCTTCTAATAAGTAGACTGTTTTGTGGTTTGGCATAAGTCTAAGGTTAATAATATAGTCTAAAGACATATTTTAAGATGTGTGATTTTTAACTTTTTTTTTTCTTTTTTTTTTGATTTTGAACAAAGGTTGTTTGGTTGTCTTAATGTAAATATAACTTAGAAGTAGATTTTAAAATTTAGACTTGCTCCTTTAGAAAGTTAAGTGCATTCAGAACCTAGAATGCTTTTCTTTTCTTTTTTATCTATAGATTATGCTTTATTTATTGTTACAGTATTGGGTATATTCCCTTTATTGTACTATATATTTTTTTTTTTTAGATTTATTTAGTTTCGGCTATTCTGGGTTTTCACTGCTGCCACAGACTTTTCTTTAGTTGCTGGGAGTGGGGGCTACTCTCTAGTTGAGGTGAGCAGGCTTGTTCTGATGACTTCTCTTGTGGAACTCGGGCTCTATGGCACACAGGCTTCAGTAGTTGTGGCACATGGGCTCAATAGTTGCAACTCCGAGGCTCTAGAGCACAATAGTTATCACTTGTGGGCTTAGCTGTGCCACAGCATGTGAGATCTTCCTGGATCAGGGATTGAACCTGTGTCTCCTGCATTGACAGGCAGATTCTTTACCACTGACCTACCAGGTAAGCCCCAAAACCTAGTATTTTTGCTTATGGAAGGAAAATGAGGTGCATTATAACCCTGATATGTACAATTTGACCTTTTTGTCTTTTCTTGAGTATTATAAGAGGTAGAAAAAGGCCATACAAATACATTCAGCCCTTTCTACGATAGTAAATGATAATATTTAATAATAGTAATAATAGTCTACAATAATATTTCCATTTTCGTCAATTAGACTTTTATTAGAGAAGTAAAATTATTGTTGTGATAGGTTTTTACCAATTGTTTTTGTTGTTAACGTCACTAAATTGTGTCCTACTCTTTGACATGCCATGAACTGCAGCACTCCAGGCTTTCTTTTTTTTTTTTTTTTAATAATCAACTTACATTCTTGTTTTTTTTTTTTTAATTAATTATTTAATTTATTTTGGGGGGATGGGGTGGGGAGGGAGGGCGGTGGGCGGGCCACTTCCATTGGTCTTTCATTTATCTATTTTCATCCATCTTTGTTCTTTGGTCCGCATGGGCCTCCCATCGCTGTGGCCTGTTGTCACAGAGCTCCGGCTTGGTAATTGGACACATGGGTCCAGCCGCTCCGCGGCACGTGGGATCTTCCCAGGCCAGGGATCAAACTGGCGCCCCTTGCACTGCAAGATGGTGTCCTTACCCACTGGACCACCAGGGAAGCCCACTCCAGGCTTTCTTTTCCTCCACTGTCTCCTGAAGTTTGCTCAACCTCATTTTAAGCAAGCTTCAATTTGCTCAATACCTTCTTTTGACCCCTTCTCTTCCTGCTCTCAATCTTTCCAGCATCAGGGTCTTTGAATCAGGTGGCCAAAACGTTGGAGCTTTAGCATTGATCCTTCAGTGTTGATTTCCTTTACGATTGACTGGTTTGACCTCCTTGCTGTCCAAGGGCCTCTCAAGAGTCTTCTCCAGCACCACAGGTTGAAAGCATGAGTTCTTTGGCGCTCAGCCTTCTTGATGGTCCAACTCCCACATCTGTACATGACTACTGGAAAAATTACAACTTTGAATATGTGGACCTTTGTTGGCAAAGTGATGTCTCTGCTTTTTAATATGCTTTTTAGATTTGCCATAGCTTTTCTTCCGAGGAGCAAGCATCTTTTAATTTCATGGCTGCGGTCACTATCCAGAGTGATTTTGGAGCTCAAGAAAGTAAAATCTGTCACTGTTTTCACTTTTCCCCCATCTATTTGCCATGAAGTGATGGGATCGGATGCCATGATTTTTGTTTTTTTGAATGTTTACCAATTGTAGGAACTGGTTATATGCATCTGAATCTGGTGCGGGGCTTGACATCAGCAGGGCTGGTAGTTGGGAACGGAACATGGACATGTAGTGATGGAGAGTCAGGTTAAACTGGAACCTACAAAGAATATTTGGAACTTACAGAAATGAGTTGGAACCTCTGAGCCCAAATTTGAACCTTCATGGCTCTCACTGCTTCCACATTTGTAACCTTAATGATGATTAAGGTTACCTAATGATGTAGGTATCCTGCAATAGATACAACACATCTCACTGTGCAGCTGCACGAAAACCTGCCCCGATTATTATTTGGAAAAGCAAAGATGGAAATCTGACAGGAGCTGGAAGAACTGTAGGCCCAGTTGTTGCCCCATGCCAGTGAAGGTGAGCCCAAAATCCTTGACAGTGTGTGAGGACTGAGGTGACACCTGAACCTACTTTGACATTCTGAACCTGGTGGCTACTTCACTTTTGCATTCTGTATCTCATGGGAATTTTTTTTTTTTTAAGTCAGCCCTAACCCACAACCATGCAGGGAATGGTATTTGGGAAAACATAGTTGCAACCCAGCAGGGTAAAAAGCCACCACTGACCATCCTTTATCACCATGACACTGTATTTTCATCATATTTATCTTATAAATGAAGACAGTTATGAAACTATAATTTTGGTGAACATAGTGCAGATATTCTTTGTACAGCTGATAACACACAAACCCTCTCCTTAAGAGAAAATACAGAAATCTCTTTATCCAAAGGTGAGTTAATGTTTTTTTCCTAGCTACCTCACATTTTCTACTTAACATCCTGTTACTCAAATATGAAATATGGTATGAGATTAGCTACTATCAGATGGTTGTATAAAGGGAGATAAAAAAATTGGTTAACATATATACAAACACCTTATAAAAAGAAGAAATACTTATTAGGATTTTCATTTCTGCAGCTAATCATGTGGTTGTAGTCGCTGTCTATAATTACCTTCTGCTGTCACTCTGCATTCCCTCTGTTCTTGGCAGTATGTCAGCTGATTATGGTTTCTTGCCTTATGGGGTGACCTGAATCTTCACTCCTTAAGGTCTGGGTCATCAGCAGTCCTGCCTGGATTGTTTCCACCGACTTTATTTACATGGAAATACTAAGTTCCTCCCAGAGGAATGCCTGCATTCCAGACATATTTCTGTGAGCCCCTCTTGTGTAGCAGGAACCCAGCTTCCCCTTGCTTGTGAGGTAGTCAGCCTCGTTGGTTCTGTAATCCCTTTTTTGTTGATTCCTTGGCAGAAATAACCCAAAGTGACTGGGTGGCAGTCTGACTTCCAGGTTAATGGAATCATTTCTGTATTCCTGGGTGGAAACTTAAGATCCACCAAAGGAACAATATGGGCATAGATGCATTTAGGTGGCCAAGTGATATGGTGGTGGTGTGTCAGTGAAGTGGGAAGTAAGGTAAATTAGTGTAGAGTGACAATCAGTTAATACAAATTAATATAGGTACAAGTATTTCATAATACTTGAAGAGTTAATCAAGATACCCTATACTAAATATTTACTTTGAGAAAAGTATAATATATGTATTCAAAATTGCATATAGTTTTTCATTTTTTACTCTCCAGTATTTAATCATGGACTGGTGGTTGGTAATAGTTGAGGTTTGAATCTAGATCTGATAGACTTGTTACATTTTTTTCTATTTACCTATACAGTGAAAATCATATTTACTATTTTGAGCTTTTATAAATTAATTTTAAAGAACAAAGAAGAGTGAACATAAATGACTTCATTCATTTTCACAACTGAGAATAGTATAGCAGCATTGCCTGTCATATCTAAAACTGGAAAAAATAATAATGTAGTGATTAGGAGGATGATGCTGGAGTCGGAGTGCCTGGCTTTAAATCCCAGCTCTTCTGCTTTCCATGAATTTCAGTTAACTGTTGTGTAACAATGCTGCCCAGCCCCTCCTACCAATGTCAGTGGCTTAAAATGAGTGTGTGTTATTACTCATGAGACTGTAGGTCACATGGATGGTTCTGATCATCTGGGCTAGATTTGGTTCATTTCAGCTGAGCTGATGTCGTTACTCATGAGACTGTCACTTTTTTGCATTCCCTCTGTTCTTGGCAGTATGTCAGCTGATTATGGTTTCTTGCCTTATGGGGTGACCTGAATCTTCACTCCTTAAGGTCTGGGTCATCAGCAGTCCTGCCTGGATTGTTTCCACCGACTTTATTTACATGGAAATACTAAGTTCCTCCCAGAGGAATGCCTGCATTCCAGACATATTTCTGTGAGCCCCTCTTGTGTAGCAGGAACCCAGCTTCCCCTTGCTTGTGAGGTAGTCAGCCTCGTTGGTTCTGTAATCCCTTTTTTGTTGATTCCTTGGCAGAAATAACCCAAAGTGACTGGGTGGCAGTCTGACTTCCAGGTTAATGGAATCATTTCTGTATTCCTGGGTGGAAACTTAAGATCCACCAAAGGAACAATATGGGCATAGATGCATTTAGGTGGCCAAGTGATATGGTGGTGGTGTGTCAGTGAAGTGGGAAGTAAGGTAAATTAGTGTAGAGTGACAATCAGTTAATACAAATTAATATAGGTACAAGTATTTCATAATACTTGAAGAGTTAATCAAGATACCCTATACTAAATATTTACTTTGAGAAAAGTATAATATATGTATTCAAAATTGCATATAGTTTTTCATTTTTTACTCTCCAGTATTTAATCATGGACTGGTGGTTGGTAATAGTTGAGGTTTGAATCTAGATCTGATAGACTTGTTACATTTTTTTCTATTTACCTATACAGTGAAAATCATATTTACTATTTTGAGCTTTTATAAATTAATTTTAAAGAACAAAGAAGAGTGAACATAAATGACTTCATTCATTTTCACAACTGAGAATAGTATAGCAGCATTGCCTGTCATATCTAAAACTGGAAAAAATAATAATGTAGTGATTAGGAGGATGATGCTGGAGTCGGAGTGCCTGGCTTTAAATCCCAGCTCTTCTGCTTTCCATGAATTTCAGTTAACTGTTGTGTAACAATGCTGCCCAGCCCCTCCTACCAATGTCAGTGGCTTAAAATGAGTGTGTGTTATTACTCATGAGACTGTAGGTCACATGGATGGTTCTGATCATCTGGGCTAGATTTGGTTCATTTCAGCTGAGCTGATGTCGTCTAGCATAGCTCTAGGATGGAGCTGTGGTCACCAGGCAGGTTAGCTGGAAGCTGCCTGGTCTGTGGTGGCTGCTCACATTTCCGACAGTTGGCTGGCCTTCTTCTGAATGGTAAGGGGTGACTGAGGCACTAGTCTCTCATCAGTTATACATGGTGGCGACAGATTCTGAGACAGGTAGTGGAAACAAGCAGGGTCTCTTGAGGTCTCCCCTGGGAACTGGCACAGCATCACTTCTGCCGTGTTCTGTTGGTTCCAGTCAAGTTGTGAGGCCAGATAAGATTCAGGATTTGGGGAAATCAACCCTACTTGATGGAAAGAGCTGCATTATCACATCGCTGGGGGATGGCTTTGAGGAGAGGTGAAGAATTGGGGCCCTTTTATAGTCATTTTATTGTACAACATGGTCGTGCACAAATCTCTTCATCTTTTTGAATCTGTTTTCTAACCTGTTAAAATGTCTAGGAGAGTAATGATTATTTTCTTGGGGATGCCATGATCTTTTATTCTTTTGGCACGTGTGGGCCTCCCATTGCAGTGGCCTGTCTTGTTGCAGAGCGCTGGCTCTGGGCGCGTGTGCTCCAGAGCGCTGACAGGTAATTGGGCACACCAGTCCAGCCACTCCATGGCACGTGGGGTCTTCTCAGGCCAGGGATCAAACTTGGATTGAACCTTGCCCCCTGCACTGCAAGGTGAACTCTTTACCCACTGGACCACCAGGGAAGCCCGATCTAAGTTTTTTGAATATTGAGTTTTAAGCCAGCTTTTTCACTCTCTTCTTTCACATTCATCAAGAGGCTCTTTAGTTCCTCTTTGCTTTCTGCCTTAAAGGTGGTATCATCTGCATATCTGATGTTACTGATATTTCTCCCAGTAGTCTTGATTCAGCTTGTACTTCATCCAGACTGGCATTTCGCATGATGTCCTCTGCATGTAAGTTAAATAAGCAAGGTGACAATACACAGCCTTGACATGCTTCTTTCCCAGTTTGGAACCAGTTTGTTGGTCCATGTCCAGTTCTAACTGTTGCTTCTTGACACGCATACAGGTTTCTCAGGAGGCAGACAAGGTGGTCTGGTATTCCCTTCTCATTAAGAATTTTCTACCAGTTTGTTATGATCCACAGAGTCAAAGGCTTTAGTGGAGTCAGTGAAGCAGAATTAGATGTTCTTCTGGAATTCTCTTACTTTTTTTATGATCCAGTGGGTTTTGGCAGTTTGATCTCTAGTTCCTCTGCCTTTTCTAAATTCAGCTTTTATTAAATAAATTTAGATGTTGTAGGTTCATGTGCTGTTAAAACCTAGCTTGAAGGATTTTGAGCATTACCTTGCTAGCATGTGAAATGAGCACAGCTGTGCAGTAGTTTGAATGTTCTTTGGCATTGTCCTTTGGGATTGGAATGAAAACTGACCTTTTCCAGTCCTGTGGCCACTGCTGAGTTTTATAGTTTGCTGGCATATTGAGTGCAGCACTTTAACAGCATTATCTTTTAGGATTTGAGGTAGCTCAGCTAGAATTCCATCACCTCCACCAGCTTTGTTCATAGTGATGCTTCCTGAGGCACACATGACCTCACACCACACTCCAGGATGTTTGACTGTAGGTGAATGTTCACACCATTATAGTATCTGGATCATTAAGATCATTTTTTGTATAGTTCTTCTGTGTATTCTTGCTGCCTCTTCCTAATATCCTCTACTTCTGTTAGACCTATACCATTTCTGTCCGTTATTGTGCTTATTTTTACATGAAATGTGCCCTTGGTATGTCTGATTTTTTTAAGCTCTCTAGTCTTTCCCGTTTTGTTGTTTTCCAGTTTCTTTGTGTTTGCTCACTTACGAAGCCTTTCTTTTCTGTCCCTGCTAATCTTTGGTAATCTGCATTCAGATGGGTATATCTTTCCTTTTCTTCTTTGCCTTTAGCTTCTCTTCTTAGCTATTTATAAGGCCCCCTCAGGCAATCATTTTGCCTTTTTGCATTTTTTTTCCTTGGGGATGATTTTGATCGTCACCTCCTGTACAGTGTTACAAACCTCCATCCATAGTTCTGTAGGCAATCTATCAGATTTAATCCCTTGATTCTTTTTGTCATTTCCACTGTATAATCATAGGAAATTTGATTTAGGTTATACCTGAATGACCTAGTGGTTTTCTTTACTTATCTTTAAGTCTGAATTCTGCAATAAAGAGTTCATGATCTGAGCCACAGTCAGTTCCCAGTCTTATTTTTGCTGACGCTGTGGAACTTCTCCATCTTTGACTGCAAAGAATATAATCAGTCTGATTTCGGTATTGACCATCTAGGAATCTCCATGTGTAGAGTCGTCTTTTGTATTGCTGGAAGAGGGTGTTTGGTCAGTGTGTTCTGTTGCCAAAACTCTGTTAACCTTTGCCCCACATCATTTTGTATTCCAAGGCCAAACTTGCCTGTTACTTGCAGATATCTCTTGACTTTCTACTTTTGCATTCCAGTCCCCTATATGAAAAGGACATCTTTTTTTGGTATTAGTTTTAGAAGGTCTTCATAGAACCATTCTCCTTCAGCTTCTTTGGCATTAGTGGTTGGGGCATAGACTTGGATTACTGTGATATTGACGGGTTTGCCTTGGAAATGGACCAAGATCATTCCGTTGCTTTTGAGGTTGCACTCAGGTACTGCATTTCAAACTTGTTTGTTGTGTATCCATTTCTTCTAAGGGATTCTTGCCCACAGTAGTATATAATGGTCATCTGAATTACATTTACCCATTTCCATTCATTTTAGTTCACTGATTCCTAAAATAGCCGTGTTCACTCTTGCCATCTCCTGTTTGACTGCTTTCAAATTACCTTGATCCGTCCACCTAACATTCTAGGTCCCTTTGAAGTCTTGTTCTTTATAGCATTGAACTTTGCTTTCACCAGGGGACATATCCACAAATGGACTTTGTTTCCACTTTGGCTCAGCCTCTTCATTGTTTCTGGAGCTATTTCTCTGCTCTTCTCCAGTAGCATATTAGGCACCTGTGCACTTGGGGAGTTCGCCTTGCAGTGTCGTATCTTTTTGCCTTTTTCTACTGTTCATGGGGGTTCTCAAGGTAGGAATGCTGAAGTAATTTGCCTTTCCCTTCTCCAGTGGATCACATTTATCAGAACTTTGCACCATAGCCCGTCCATTTTTGGTGGCCCTAGGCCTCCCCTCCGCCCATTCCCTCACCTGTAGGTTATTACAGAGTCCCAGTTTGAGTTCCCTGAATCACAGCAAGTTCCCGTTAGCTATCTATTCACATGTGTTAGTGTATACACTTCAGTGCTACTCTGTTCATTCGTTTCCCGCTCCTTCCTCTCTCCCACTCTTGTCCATAGGTCTCATCTCTATGTCTGCATCTCCATTGCTGCTCCGTGAATATGTTCATTACTACCATTTTTCTAGATTCCATATATATACATTAATGTACAATGTTTGTTTTTCTCTGACTTTCTTCACTCTATATAATAGGCTTTAGGTTCGTCTACTTCATTAGAACTGACTCAGGTGAGTTCCTTTTTATGGCTGAGTAGTATTTCATTGTATTTATATACCACAGCTTCTTTATCCATTCATCTGTTGATGGACATCTAGGTTGCTTCCATGTCTTAGCTATTTTATTTTATTTTTTTAACTTTTATTTTACTTTTAACTTTTACAGAGTTTTGTTGTTTACAGATGTGTATGTTCCCAGATTAGTCATATGTATATTCCCCCGCTTCCCACCCCTCCCGACCATCACACAGCACCCCTGAGGAATCTCCTTTTCTCACAGAGCAATGACTATAGCTATTTTCTTCACTTATGGTAGTACAGGCCTTCATGCTACTTCCTTTATGCCTCCTACCGTCTATTCCTTCCCCACAATGTCCATATGTCCACTGTCCATGATTGTTGTTCCGTTGCTTCACTGTGTGTGCCATATCACCATCCTACTAGATTCCATATATATGTGTTAATATATTGTATTTGTCCTTCACTTTCTGACTGACTTCACTTTTTTTTTTTTTTTAATCTTTTGGGGGGTGAGGCGGGGAGGGGGTTGGGCAGGCCCCTTCTATTGGTCTTTCATTTCTCTGTTTTTTCCTCCGTCTTTGTTCTTTGGCTCCTGTGGGCCTCCCATGCCTGTGTCACAGAGCTTTGCCTATTTCCTACTGTTCATGGGGTTCTCAAGGTAGGAATGCTGAAGTAATTTGCCTTTCCCTTCTCCAGTGGATCACATTTATCAGAACTTTGCACCATAGCCCGTCCATTTTTGGTGGCCCTAGGCCTCCCCTCCGCCCATTCCCTCACCTGTAGGTTATTACAGAGTCCCAGTTTGAGTTCCCTGAATCACAGCAAGTTCCCGTTAGCTATCTATTCACATGTGTTAGTGTATACACTTCAGTGCTACTCTGTTCATTCGTTTCCCGCTCCTTCCTCTCTCCCACTCTTGTCCATAGGTCTCATCTCTATGTCTGCATCTCCATTGCTGCTCCGTGAATATGTTCATTACTACCATTTTTCTAGATTCCATATATATACATTAATGTACAATGTTTGTTTTTCTCTGACTTTCTTCACTCTATATAATAGGCTTTAGGTTCGTCTACTTCATTAGAACTGACTCAGGTGAGTTCCTTTTTATGGCTGAGTAGTATTTCATTGTATTTATATACCACAGCTTCTTTATCCATTCATCTGTTGATGGACATCTAGGTTGCTTCCATGTCTTAGCTATTTTATTTTATTTTTTTAACTTTTATTTTACTTTTAACTTTTACAGAGTTTTGTTGTTTACAGATGTGTATGTTCCCAGATTAGTCATATGTATATTCCCCCGCTTCCCACCCCTCCCGACCATCACACAGCACCCCTGAGGAATCTCCTTTTCTCACAGAGCAATGACTATAGCTATTTTCTTCACTTATGGTAGTACAGGCCTTCATGCTACTTCCTTTATGCCTCCTACCGTCTATTCCTTCCCCACAATGTCCATATGTCCACTGTCCATGATTGTTGTTCCGTTGCTTCACTGTGTGTGCCATATCACCATCCTACTAGATTCCATATATATGTGTTAATATATTGTATTTGTCCTTCACTTTCTGACTGACTTCACTTTTTTTTTTTTTTTAATCTTTTGGGGGGTGAGGCGGGGAGGGAGGGGGCTGGGCGGGCCACTTCTGTTTGTCTTTCATTTCTCTGTTTTTTCATCCGTCTTTGTTCTTTGGCTCCTGTGGGCCTCCCATTGCGGTGGCCTCTGTTGTCACAGAGCACCGGCTCTGGGTGCGTGCGTGCCAGAGCTCCGGCTCGGTAATTGGACACATCGGTCCAGCCGCTCCGCGGCACGTGGGATCTTCCCAGGCCAGGGATCGAACTGGCACCCCTTGCAGTGCAAGGCGGTGTCCTTACTCACTGGACCACCAGGGGAAGCCCCTGACTTCACTTTTATTTTTAGAAAGTCTCCTGTGGTTTCTTTCTTCTTTTTTTTTTTTTTTAAGATTTAATTTATTTATTTTGGGCGGGGATCGAGTTCGGGGGGGAGGGGAGCGGGCCACTTCTATTGGTCTTTCATTTCTCTATTTTAATCCGTCTTTGTTCTTTGGCTCCTGTGGGCCTCCCATCGTGGTGGCGTCTGTCATTGCAGAGCGCCGGCTTTGGGCGCATGCGCTCCAGAGCTCCGGCTCGGTGATTGGACACATCAGTCCAGCCGCTCCGCGGCACGTGGCATCTTCCCAGGCCAGGGATCGAACCGGCCCCCCTTGGACTGCAAGGCGGTGTCCTTACCCACTGGACCACCAGGGGAAGCCCTGACTTCACTTTTTATGATACGTCCTAGATCCCGCCACCTCATTAGGGCTGATTGTTCTGCATTTCTCTTTACAGCTGTGTAGTATGCCATTGTATATATGTACCAGAGCTTTTGTATCCATTTGTTCGTCACTGGGCATCTAGGTTGCTTCCATGTTCTAGCTATTGTATAGAGAGCTGCAATGAACATTGGGGTACAGGCGCTTCTTTCAGATTTGATTTCATCAAGGTATAAGCCTAAGAGTGGGATTGCTGAGTCGTATGGTGCTTCTATTTTTAGTTTTTTAAGAAATCTCCATACTGTCTTCCATAGAGGCTGTAGCAGTTTACATTCCCACCAGCAATGCAGGAGTGTTCCCTTTTCTCCACACCCTCTCCAGCATTTATTGTCTGTTGATTTGTTGCATGTCTTAGCTGTTTTAAATAGTGCTACAGTGAACATTGGGGTACATATGTCTTTCAACTTTGGTTTCTTCAGAGTATATGCCTAGAACTGGTATTGCTGGGCCCATTGCTGTTTTATTTATTTATTTTTAAATTTTTTTTAATTTTTCTTTTCAGTTGTATTTTCTTTCTTTTTTTTTTTAAATTCTTTATTTTAAAGGTTTTACAGAGTTTTGTTGTTCACAGACTCCATTGGTGTTTTAAACGTCCTTGTTTACATATAAGTCATACCATATAGTTCACTAACTTAAAGTGTACAGTGCAATGATTTAGAATATTTACAGAGCTTTGCATCTGCTACTGCAGTCAATTTTAGAACATTTCATTACCCCCAAAAGAAACCAACTACCTTTAAGCCAACACCCCATAATATCTCATTCCATTTCCACTCCCTGCTGCAGCCACTAATCTGCTTTCTGTCTCTGTAGATCTCCCTATTTGGTACACTTCGTATTAGTGAAATCATTTAATATTTGATCCTTTGTAATTGTGTGTCTAACTTTATGTTATCAAAGTTTTTCAGTTTTGCAGTGTATATCATACTTCATTTCTTGTTATTGCCAAACATTCCATTGTATGGATAGACTGTATTGTATCCATTCATTAGCTGATGGGCATCTGGGTTGTTTCCATTTTAGCTATTATGAGTAATACTATAATGAGCATTCATGTACAAGTTTATGTGCCGACATTTTTTTTTTTTTTTTCAACATATGCTTTTATTTCTTTTGGGTATATACCTAGTAATGGAATTGCTGGATCCGATGGTAACCCAGTTTAACTGTTTGAGAAAGTGCTGCAACTGCTGCACTGCACTATTTTACATTCCTGCCATCGGTATATGAAGGTTTTAATTTTTCTACATCCTTGCCCACACTTGTTACTTTTAAAATCTATTTATTTCTTTTCTTCATATTAACATTTTATTAAATAGCAGATCACTTTGCTATAATAGAAATATTTATTTATTTTTAATTGAAGAATGTGCCTTATAGCCATCCTCGTGGGTGTGAGCTGGTTTCTCATAGTGATTTCATAGTGGTGTTTGATTTGCATTGCCGGTTAATGAGGTGGGGCAACTTTTTATGTGTGTATTATCATTCAGGTATCTTCTTTGGAAAGCTATTTAGATCCCGTGTCCATTTTATAATTGAGTTGTGATAATTCTTTATATATTCTATATACAAGCCCTTAGCAGATGCATGGTTTATATAATCTTTCTCCCATTCTCTTGGTAGTAATTTCCTTTTTTGATGTTACCCTATGAAGCACAAAAGATTTTCATATTTTATTATAAATCTCCACTTATCCTTGTTGTATTCAGAGTAAACCCAGTCTGTGTGTTGTTCTCATCTTGACAGTTAAAGGGGTCCAAAATAAGCAGTCATGGCCTAAAAATTATTTGGTAAGTTGCTGTTTGAGTTCCTGAAATCCCTTATCTGCTTAAAGCAGAGCTTCCTCAAGGAACTTAGTGGTCATAAATCTCCTTCATGGAGCATCCAGGGAAAGTTGACTCTTACCACTGGAGAGGAGGGCTCCATGCCACATTTGAACGGACACTGGCACATCTCCCATATGTTCTTGTCAGGATCCATTTAGCTTTTTAGAAAGCCACTTGTTTTCCTGTCAGTGCCCTTCCCCATTAAGATGCTATATTAGCCCCAGATTTTAACATCTCCATCTCCTTGTGTCACATTTTTCTGTGAACTCCAGAACCATGGGATCTCAAATATGTGTGTGTATATATATATATAGGGCTTCCTTGATGGCTCAGTGGTGCACATCTGTCTGCAATGCAAGATACTAGGGTTTGATCCCTGGATTAGGAAGATCCCCTGGAGGAGGGAGGGCATGGCAACCGACTCCCGTATACTTGCCTGGAGAATTCCATGGAGCATGGCGGGCTGTTAGTCCATGGTATCACATGGAGTCGGACACGACTAAAGTAACTAAGCAGCAATGTATATATGTGCATGAATAAAATCTCTTGTTTCTCTTGCTCATCTGTTGTATGGGAGGAAAAATACTGTTTTCTTTATCCATCCTAAATTCATTGGCTAGGACCATCAAATTAAGTTAATGACAGAGCAATACATTTTTGAAAGAAGTGACAAACAAAGGAAAAAGACATTGAGTTTCTAAGCGTGGCAAGTTGTGGGGAGTTACATATATGGGGAATTAATGGAATATAAGAGCTAGTTACTAAAGCTAAAATATAATTGACATATAACATACTAGTTTTAGGTGTATAAGATACTGATTTGATATTTGTATATAGTGTGAAATGATCACCACACTAAGTCTAGTTACAGTCAACATCCATCACCACACAGTTACACTTTTCTTTTCAGGATTTACTCTCCTAGCAACTGGCATCTCTACAGTGCAGAAATTTAGTCACCACTCTTCACTGACATCCCTGTGACTTATTTGATGACTGGAAGTTTATACTTTTTGGCGATATTCACCCATTTTGCCAGCCTCACCCTCCAACTCTGACAACCACCAGTCTCATTTGCTCTCTCTAGCTATGAATTGTTTTTTGTTTTGTTTAGATTCCACATATAAGTGAGATGATACAGTATTTGTCTTTCTCTTTCTGACTTATTTCACTTCCACCAGTCTCATTTGCTCTCTCATTGAATTTTTGTTTTTCTATGCCACATTTGAACGGACACTGGCACATCTCCCATATGTTCTTGTCAGGATCCATTTAGCTTTTAGAAAGCCACTTGTTTTCCTGTCAGTGCCCTTCCCCATTAAGATGCTATATTAGCCCCAGATTTTAACATCTCCATCTCCTTGTGTCACATTTTTCTGTGAACTCCAGAACCATGGGATCTCAAATATGTGTGTGTATATATATATATAGGGCTTCCTTGATGGCTCAGTGGTGCACATCTGTCTGCAATGCAAGATACTAGGGTTTGATCCCTGGATTAGGAAGATCCCCTGGAGGAGGGAGGGCATGGCAACCGACTCCCGTATACTTGCCTGGAGAATTCCATGGAGCATGGCGGGCTGTTAGTCCATGGTATCACATGGAGTCGGACACGACTAAAGTAACTAAGCAGCAATGTATATATGTGCATGAATAAAATCTCTTGTTTCTCTTGCTCATCTGTTGTATGGGAGGAAAAATACTGTTTTCTTTATCCATCCTAAATTCATTGGCTAGGACCATCAAATTAAGTTAATGACAGAGCAATACATTTTTGAAAGAAGTGACAAACAAAGGAAAAAGACATTGAGTTTCTAAGCGTGGCAAGTTGTGGGGAGTTACATATATGGGGAATTAATGGAATATAAGAGCTAGTTACTAAAGCTAAAATATAATTGACATATAACATACTAGTTTTAGGTGTATAAGATACTGATTTGATATTTGTATATAGTGTGAAATGATCACCACACTAAGTCTAGTTACAGTCAACATCCATCACCACACAGTTACACTTTTCTTTTCAGGATTTACTCTCCTAGCAACTGGCATCTCTACAGTGCAGAAATTTAGTCACCACTCTTCACTGACATCCCTGTGACTTATTTGATGACTGGAAGTTTATACTTTTTGGCGATATTCACCCATTTTGCCAGCCTCACCCTCCAACTCTGACAACCACCAGTCTCATTTGCTCTCTCTAGCTATGAATTGTTTTTTGTTTTGTTTAGATTCCACATATAAGTGAGATGATACAGTATTTGTCTTTCTCTTTCTGACTTATTTCACTTCACAGAATACCCTCAAGCTCTGTCTATATAGTTGAAATGACAAGATTTCCTTTTTCCGTTTAGTGACTGAGTAATATTCCATTGGAATTAAATTTGGAATTTAATTCCAGATTTGTTAGTTACAAGATGACCTTGTGGGCTATGGCTATGTTGCCTCTATTAATCCTTTGTAAGCTTGAACCTTATATATCTCATGGTTGGTGGAAAGATGAGTAATGCCAAGAAGTACCTAAAAGTAATTTATGTAGTTCTTGGCAGGTAGGTGCTCAGCAAATGTTAGTTTTATTCTTTCGTTTATTGTGTGGTAAATAAGGCAATTTGCCAACCTATAAATAGACTTGTTTTCAGAATACTGTGCTCATAGTGTACTTGCCTGAAGCCAAGTGTTAATCGCTAAGTTGTGTCCAGCTCTTTGCGACCTTGTGGACTGTAGCCCACCAAGTTCCTGTCTTTGGAATTTTCCAGGAAAGAATACTGGAGTGGGTTGCCATTTCTTTCTCCAGGGGATCTTCCCAACCCAAGAATTGAACCCTGGTCTCCTGTGTGTCTTACACTGCAGGCAGATTCTTTACCATCTCAGTCACCAGGGAAGCTCAAGTAGTTACACCTTGAGTTCTAAAAATATATCAGGATGCTAAGCTAAAAGTGGCAATTACTTTTTCTTTTTCTTTAAAAAAATGTTGTATTTTAAAAACACAAATGGAGTTAATGCTGTATGTTTTGTTTTGCCTGTTCAACTTGATGTAATTTGGACTTTGATCTGTGTCAACCCATAAATTGTATCATCAATTTAGTTTAGTACATTTATGCCCCAAATTGCTTAACTTTTCTGTTGCAGGACATGTAGGTAATTTTCACCACTTTCCTATTATGAGCATTTCTCCATGTAAATGCAAAAAAAATGTAGCCCATGTTGTCCTTACTTGGTATCTTGGGGTTAAAACTGGCATATGGAAGATGAAGTCAAAGAAATGGGTAGAATCATACCAAAAACTGTCTCTACTTTGGTCTTACTGTTTATTTTCCCAAGACAATAAACTTTTTTGTTTTGTTTTGTTATTGAATGCTTGGACTGGGAAGTTTTGTTCTTTGACAGTTTAGATGGATATTGTGAGCACTCTTACCTTGGAATTGATTAGATGGAAGTCTAGTGTTTTGTAACTAAGTTTGATTGCTCTTTATTTCTGAAAAGTAGTTTATTATATTAAATAATGTCTCTTCTTTATTTGCTCTGAGATTTATGCAAATCAGGATTAGTGAGCAGTTTAATTGAGGTGATCTTATGGTTCCCCCCCATCATGCCTCTTTTATTTATGTTTATTTTCATCCATCTTTTTAAAAAAATTTTCTGGCATGTGTGGGCCTCCAACCACAGCGGCCTGTCTTGCCGCAGAGCACCGGCTCTGGGCACACGCGTGCCAGAGCACCGGCCCGCAATTGGACACACCGGTCCAGCCGCTCCGCGGCATGTGGGATCTTCCCTGGCCAGGGATCCAACCGGTGCCCCTTGCAAGGTGGACACTCCGCCCACTGGACTACCAGTGAAGCCCAATCTTGTGATTTTTTTCTTTTAGCTATTGATATAATTAATTCATTGATAGATTCTCTGATGTTGACAGTCTTTGCAGAGGGACCTCATTTGCAAGAGAGGCGGCACCTTAGAAGTGAGATCATGTGCATATTTATTATTTGTTTCATCTAAAACAAAATTCCTGAGCTGACCACTCCTGAAATCAATACGTCTGACTAGGAGAATTGCTGTATCCTATCAGCTTTAGTCTATTTTCAGTTCAGTTCATTCGTTCAGTCATGTTCAACTCTTTTTGACTCTGTGGACTGCCACATGACAGGCTTCCCTGTCCTTCCATCTCCCTGAGCTTGCTCAAGCTCTGTACTTGGTATTACTTTGATCTGTGTCAACCCATAAATTGTATCACAATTTAGTTTAGTACTTTTCCCCTGCATTTTTAATGGAAAAGAATTTCTCCATGTAAATGCAAAAAAAATGTAGCCCATGTTGTCCTTACTTGGTATCTTGGGGTTAAAACTGGCATATGGAAGATGAAGTCAAAGAAATGGGTAGAATCATACCAAAAACTGTCTCTACTTTGGTCTTACTGTTTATTTTCCCAAGACAATAAACTTTTTTGTTTTGTTTTGTTATTGAATGCTTGGACTGGGAAGTTTTGTTCTTTGACAGTTTAGATGGATATTGTGAGCACTCTTACCTTGGAATTGATTAGATGGAAGTCTAGTGTTTTGTAACTAAGTTTGATTGCTCTTTATTTCTGAAAAGTAGTTTATTATATTAAATAATGTCTCTTCTTTATTTGCTCTGAGATTTATGCAAATCAGGATTAGTGAGCAGTTTAATTGAGGTGATCTTATGGTTCCCCCCCATCATGCCTCTTTTATTTATGTTTATTTTCATCCATCTTTTTAAAAAAATTTTCTGGCATGTGTGGGCCTCCAACCACAGCGGCCTGTCTTGCCGCAGAGCACCGGCTCTGGGCACACGCGTGCCAGAGCACCGGCCCGCAATTGGACACACCGGTCCAGCCGCTCCGCGGCATGTGGGATCTTCCCTGGCCAGGGATCCAACCGGTGCCCCTTGCAAGGTGGACACTCCGCCCACTGGACTACCAGTGAAGCCCAATCTTGTGATTTTTTTCTTTTAGCTATTGATATAATTAATTCATTGATAGATTCTCTGATGTTGACAGTCTTTGCAGAGGGACCTCATTTGCAAGAGAGGCGGCACCTTAGAAGTGAGATCATGTGCATATTTATTATTTGTTTCATCTAAAACAAAATTCCTGAGCTGACCACTCCTGAAATCAATACGTCTGACTAGGAGAATTGCTGTATCCTATCAGCTTTAGTCTATTTTCAGTTCAGTTCATTCGTTCAGTCATGTTCAACTCTTTTTGACTCTGTGGACTGCCACATGACAGGCTTCCCTGTCCTTCACCATCTCCCTGAGCTTGCTCAAGCTCATGTCCATTGACTCAGTGATGCAATCCAACCATCCTGTCCTCTCTCGTCCCCTTCTCCTTCTGCTTTCTGTTTTCCCCAGCATCAGGGTCTTTTCTCTTCATATCAGGTGGTCAGAGTATTGGAGCTTCAGCTTCAGCATCAGTTGTTCCAGTGAATATTCAGGGTTGATTTCCTTTAGGACTGATTGGTTTGTTTTACCCTAAACCATATATTTACTCTCTAGGTGATTGAGTTATTCTGATTATCTTGGCCAATTAGGGCCTATTTAATGGAATTGGATATTGCTACTACCCTAAATTCATTGTAGCTACATTATCAAAGAGGGGTATAATGGTTATAGAGGAGGCAGGCTGTACCCACATTATTTGACAGTGTAAAAATATGAGATAAATAAGAGATACAAACATTGGAAAGGAAGGAACCAGTGTGACAAACAACATTATTCGCTTCGTTCTTGCAAGTGGAGCTCAGGTTTTTTACCTGTGCTTGGGAGGAGGCTGGTCCTACTGAATCTCAAAGGTTAAATAAGAGGAGTTTAAAGCAATTTCATTCCCTTGCTAGCATCTGGTTTAATAATGCTGTTATTACCTGTTTCAGTTTTTTTGCTAATTCAGTGTGTGTAAACATCCTTTCTTACTTGGGCTTAATTTTGATTTTTCTCATTACAAAGGAGAGAGGGGACAACTTGTCAGATGTTTGGATATTTTTTCCTCTTTTTTAACACACGTGATAATGACATTTTTTCTGTTGGGTTGTGTTTTTCTTCCCTATTGATAGGTGTTCTTTGTATGCTTGGGTAACTAGCTTTAAAAAGAGCAAGTGGAGTTGTAAATATGTTCTCCCATATTGAGGTATTACTTCTACTGTAGTAAAGCTTACCCATTTTTTATTTCATGATTTATGCATTTATATTTAGCTTGGTTTAAGAAACCTTTCTTAAACCATGGGCTTGTGGAAGATTTGGGAGACTACATTGAGAAGGTTATTATTATTATTTTTTAAAGATTTATTTATTTATATTTATTTTGGGTGGGGGTCGGGTTGGGGAGGGAGGGGAGCGGGCGGGCCACTTCTGTTGGTCTTTTATTCCTCTATTTTCATCCGTCTTTGTTCCTTGGCTCCTGTGGGCCTCCCATCGCGGTGGCCTCTGTTGCTGCAGAGTGCCGGCTCTGGGCGCACGTGCGCCAGAGCTCCGGCTCGGTAATTGGACACATCGGTCCAGCTGCTCCGCGGCACGTGGGATCTTCCCAGGCCAGGGATCGAACTGGCACCCCTTGCACTGCAAGGCGGTGTCCTTACCCACTGGACCACCAGGGGAAGCCCGAGAAGGTTATTTTTAAGCCCACAGAGGATTTGCTTTTGTATCTGCTAAAATACAGAATCGATTGTTCTGGGAGCTTTCTTGGGAGCTTGAAGAATGACTCTCAGGTTCAGCTTTTCTTTTTATAGAGGGCACAGTGCCGATACGGACCTCTATTCTCTTACACCTCCGTGTGCATACTACTTCCTGCCCAAGTTTCAACTCATTCTGTTTTTATGGGGATGAATAGGTGGGGAGTATGGAGGTGATGGTGGAGCATAGAAATATCCTTGTAGATTTTTCTTTATAAAAAGTTCAGTAATGTGGTAAATTTTCTGCTGGGTCAGTTGGGCTCTTCCTAGTACATAGACTGTATACCACTAGGTATGGTTATTCAATTTTTTCCAGGTGGGTTTTTCATTATTTCTGGTAATACTTAGTTCTCTTTCCCGACTCCCTTCCAGTTTAGACTATCTTGCTCTCAAGTCACTGGAATTCTTTTTCACCATTGCTGCTCTTCACACTAGCTTACTTCAGTTATCATATCTACAGACCCATCCACCTTTCATTGACAGTACTGATGAAAATTGTAAAATGTCTTTCTGTTGTGTCTTTTTGTAGTGACTTTATTTTATTTGGTCGTTTTGCTCTGGTTCTCATTTTGTGTACCTCTTTTGGACTCTGCGAGTCTTCTCATGTGCTTGTTGATTTTTCTTATGCAGTTATATTTTTAAATAGAATTCTTGATTAGTCATTATCGATAGCAGGTGCGGACTTCTTAAGCTGTTGTACGAATTAGGACCGCTTTCTCTAGATGGGTCCTTTCTAAGGGAATGGGTAATCTCTGTATGGGCTATCCTTGGTATGGTAAGTGAACTGAGACAGGCTTTAAAAGTAGGGTTATTTTTAGAGTATGTGGACTAGGAGCACACTAGTAGGGCTTGTGTCTTCTGTGAACAAGATAGATGGCTGAGAGAGCATTTGGGTCACAGAATCCCGACTTGATTAATCTTGTGGTCTATGTCAAGTCAGGATAGATCAGGTGCAGAGTCTGTACCTATCTTAATTCTGTTTTGGTCTCTGTTGGACTTTCAAAATCCTGTTACTGTGTTTTTTGGACTGAGCTTATTAGCAGGAATTAGGAAAAGAGTCGCTATGGAAGTGAGAGTGTGCTATTGGAAGATTTTGTTGGCTTGTTTGTTAACTGTGGTGGCCCACATGTAAGGAACTTCTGTTTTCCTGTCTTCATTCAGTCCCCCACTGCCTAATTCTGAGTCTGGGTGGTTTATTCAATTCAGGTTTTTGCTTGTGTTGACTATCAGCATTGTCAGTGGTGGTCTTTCTTCGTTTCTCAGTGACACTGCTGTCATTTTTTCCCTTCACTTTTATTTCTTTGGTCATATTGATGGACTTGGATAAGAGGAGAGAAATGTTATTATGCAGTTAACCACTATAAAATCAGAAACTCCACTGAAAAAGATTTAAAGATATATTGTTATTTTCAAGTTAAAAATTTTTTTCTTAACGAGAGATAAGATTTTGACGGTTTTGTTTTTTTCACATTCAGCTCTTGTTCATGCAGATTTACCTCTTCTTGTTCCCTCCTTTCTCCCATCTTTTCTATTGTTTTTGTTTTTTTTGGTATGCATGGTGAATTGGAGTCCTTCTGTGTTGTATTTATTATGTTATTTCCAAATAAGAAATTTGTTCTTACCTTTCTCCTTCTCTCCTGACTAAATTATCTACTATTTATTTTAGGTTGAGAAATCATTGCGGTAATTTCTTAGGTCAGAGTTTTGTAAATCAAATTTCAATATGTGTAAGAAATGTCAGAATAATTACACAAAGATTATTATTTAATACAACTTGTTAAAGTATATTTACATACCTGGTTGTACTACAATTTAAAAAAAGGTTTGAGAGTCATTGTCCTGGCCTTAGACTATAGATTGTATCCTGTGCATTTTTAAAGAATTGTTTATTTAAATAAGAGCTTCAGTAAAGCAACTGGAGGTCAAGAAAGGTCTTTTCCTCTTCCCAGCAGCTGCCTACCACTATTGTTGACGCCTGAAGGTTGCAGTAAGTCCTGTTACAGGTGTGGAAGAGGTGGGCCACGGTGGCTCTCGGCTCCTCATCATACATAGATACTTCTGCTTTTGAGATATTTTATAAATTAGAGTATATGATGGGAGATTTTGTTTGAAAATAGAGTTCAGCTGCTAAAGTATTTGTAAACCATTGTTAAATAACCATGAAACTGATACCCTGTCTTTAAATAAACAACTATAATACAGGCCAGTTGCTTTTTGGCTTGTTTGTTAACTGTGGTGGCCCACATGTAAGGAACTTCTGTTTTCCTGTCTTCATTCAGTCCCCCACTGCCTAATTCTGAGTCTGGGTGGTTTATTCAATTCAGGTTTTTGCTTGTGTTGACTATCAGCATTGTCAGTGGTGGTCTTTCTTCGTTTCTCAGTGACACTGCTGTCATTTTTTCCCTTCACTTTTATTTCTTTGGTCATATTGATGGACTTGGATAAGAGGAGAGAAATGTTATTATGCAGTTAACCACTATAAAATCAGAAACTCCACTGAAAAAGATTTAAAGATATATTGTTATTTTCAAGTTAAAAATTTTTTTCTTAACGAGAGATAAGATTTTGACGGTTTTGTTTTTTTCACATTCAGCTCTTGTTCATGCAGATTTACCTCTTCTTGTTCCCTCCTTTCTCCCATCTTTTCTATTGTTTTTGTTTTTTTTGGTATGCATGGTGAATTGGAGTCCTTCTGTGTTGTATTTATTATGTTATTTCCAAATAAGAAATTTGTTCTTACCTTTCTCCTTCTCTCCTGACTAAATTATCTACTATTTATTTTAGGTTGAGAAATCATTGCGGTAATTTCTTAGGTCAGAGTTTTGTAAATCAAATTTCAATATGTGTAAGAAATGTCAGAATAATTACACAAAGATTATTATTTAATACAACTTGTTAAAGTATATTTACATACCTGGTTGTACTACAATTTAAAAAAAGGTTTGAGAGTCATTGTCCTGGCCTTAGACTATAGATTGTATCCTGTGCATTTTTAAAGAATTGTTTATTTAAATAAGAGCTTCAGTAAAGCAACTGGAGGTCAAGAAAGGTCTTTTCCTCTTCCCAGCAGCTGCCTACCACTATTGTTGACGCCTGAAGGTTGCAGTAAGTCCTGTTACAGGTGTGGAAGAGGTGGGCCACGGTGGCTCTCGGCTCCTCATCATACATAGATACTTCTGCTTTTGAGATATTTTATAAATTAGAGTATATGATGGGAGATTTTGTTTGAAAATAGAGTTCAGCTGCTAAAAAGTATTTGTAAACCATTGTTAAATAACCATGAAACTGAATTGACCCTTGTCTTTAAATAAACCAACATATAATACAGGCCACATTTGGATATTTTTTTTCTTATTTATTGTATTCACCCTTTAGTTTTGTCTCTGCTTTTCTAGAATGACATATGAGAGTGAGCAGCCTATCATAATCCTTGTCATTTTTGCTGGGATTTCAGTCTTCACAGTCTTTTATTTTCTTACTCTGTCATCAGTGAAGATACAGCTTACCAGTGTCTGTATGAAGGTGCAACTTACATGTTTGTGAAAATCCCTTATAAACATACAGTGAGAGGTTCCTAAAGTTCTTGGCTCTCAGTGCCCTTAGCATTTCATTATTTTTTCATAGAGCCAAAAAATAATAGCTAGTAGTTATTACAGATAACTTAATAAATATTTATGGTCTAAGAAATTACTGTTTCATTGAATGAAAAAACATTTCCTTTTTATTACTAAATAATGATAGTTAACTTATTAATGGATTATGTGTGTCTGTTGGACAAGTTCTGAAGCCTTAGAATTAGACACTGCCACCTGCATTTCCCATTTTACGTTGATTTCTGTGCAGCACTTTTTTTTTTCTTTTCCCCATCATGCCTCTTTTATTTATATTTATTTTCATCCGTCTTTATTCTTAGGCCTATGTGGGCCTCCCTTTGCAGTGGCCTCCCTTGCTGCAGAGCACTGGCTCTGGGCGCATGCACTCCAGAGCGCTGGCTCATAATTGGACACACTGGCACATGGGATCTTCCCATGCCAGGGATCAAACTGGTGCCCCTTGCACTGCAAGGTGGACTCTTTACCCACTAGACAACCAGTGAAGACCTGTGCAGCACATTTTATCTCATCAGCTGTCTTAAGCCCAGTTTCTCAGATACATGGTATCCAGTGCAAGACATGTAGAATGATCTCATGTTGAGATGGAACTCCCTTAAGCTAATAGTTTACTTGGTGTCTGACACTTCTTAATAGTTGTTGTGTTCTCCTTGGTAATCCGAGAGAGAGAAACAGAGACAGAGCACATGTGAGCGTGTGCACGTGCATGCCAAGAGGCCAGTGGCGCAAGGGGATAGACCTTACGTATCTGGGTGTGGCCAGTGTGGCCAGGGGAGTGGCTGGTGCTGACCTGAGTCCCACAGGTAGGAAAGCTTTGCGTACATGGAGGTCCTTGGCGAGAAGAGAGTGCGGGGAGGGTGGGGTTAAACCAGCTTTTGCAGTCTTTACCTCTATCAATTATCTACTTAGAAGACTGAAATTGGAACCATCTTTGTAGGATAAACTCTTGGTATTTGCACAAGGCTAATCCATTGGTCTGCCTGTTTGCATCTCAGAAAACAGTCTATATTTTCAAGTTTATTTCTTGTTGGTATTTTAAAAATATAGTTTATTTTCTGTGAGTTTCCTAGCAAGCTCTCAGTGCCCTTAGCATTTCATTATTTTTTCATAGAGCCAAAAAATAATAGCTAGTAGTTATTACAGATAACTTAATAAATATTTATGGTCTAAGAAATTACTGTTTCATTGAATGAAAAAACATTTCCTTTTTATTACTAAATAATGATAGTTAACTTATTAATGGATTATGTGTGTCTGTTGGACAAGTTCTGAAGCCTTAGAATTAGACACTGCCACCTGCATTTCCCATTTTACGTTGATTTCTGTGCAGCACTTTTTTTTTTCTTTTCCCCATCATGCCTCTTTTATTTATATTTATTTTCATCCGTCTTTATTCTTAGGCCTATGTGGGCCTCCCTTTGCAGTGGCCTCCCTTGCTGCAGAGCACTGGCTCTGGGCGCATGCACTCAGAGCGCTGGCTCATAATTGGACACACTGGCACATGGGATCTTCCCATGCCAGGGATCAAACTGGTGCCCCTTGCACTGCAAGGTGGACTCTTTACCCACTAGACAACCAGTGAAGACCTGTGCAGCACATTTTATCTCATCAGCTGTCTTAAGCCCAGTTTCTCAGATACATGGTATCCAGTGCAAGACATGTAGAATGATCTCATGTTGAGATGGAACTCCCTTAAGCTAATAGTTTACTTGGTGTCTGACACTTCTTAATAGTTGTTGTGTTCTCCTTGGTAATCCGAGAGAGAGAAACAGAGACAGAGCACATGTGAGCGTGTGCACGTGCATGCCAAGAGGCCAGTGGCGCAAGGGGATAGACCTTACGTATCTGGGTGTGGCCAGTGTGGCCAGGGGAGTGGCTGGTGCTGACCTGAGTCCCACAGGTAGGAAAGCTTTGCGTACATGGAGGTCCTTGGCGAGAAGAGAGTGCGGGGAGGGTGGGGTTAAACCAGCTTTTGCAGTCTTTACCTCTATCAATTATCTACTTAGAAGACTGAAATTGGAACCATCTTTGTAGGATAAACTCTTGGTATTTGCACAAGGCTAATCCATTGGTCTGCCTGTTTGCATCTCAGAAAACAGTCTATATTTTCAAGTTTATTTCTTGTTGGTATTTTAAAAATATAGTTTATTTTCTGTGAGTTTTACCCTTTTAGCAGAAGAAAATATGTTTGCCAGGGCATTGAAAAGAAATATCTTTTTTCAAAGTAAAAGATAATAAAGTGGTTTTCTATACTGACATTCTATCTGTTATAAGTTTGTTTTTCTGAGAAAATGTTTTTTAAAAAAATAAAAAATTAATTTTCAAGTAAATAATTGAGAAACTTTTCATCCTGTTCATTGGGTTCTCCAGGTAAGATTGCTGAAGCGGTTTGCTATTTTCTCCAGTGGACCACGTTTTGTCAGAACTCTCCACAGAGAGTGGCAAGAATACACAGAAGAACTATACAAAAAAGATCTTAATGATCCAGATAACCATGACATGTGTTCACTCACCTAGGGCCAGACATCCTGGAGTGTGAAATCAGGTGCACCTTAGGAAGCACTGTGTGTGTGTGCTAAGTTGCTTCAGTTATGTCTGACTTTTTATGATCCTATAGACTGTAGTCTACCAGGCTCCTCTGTCCATGGGATTCTTTATTACCCTACCTCCTCCAGGGGATGTTTCTGACCCAGGGATCTAATCTGACTTTCTTATGTCTCCTGCATTGGCAGGCAGGTTCTTTACCAATAGTGCCACCTGGGAAGCGTTATTAGGAACAACAGTAGTGGAGGTGATGGGAATCTGGCTGAGTTATTTAATATCCTTAAAGATGATGCTATTAAAGAGCTGCACTCAACATGTCAGCAAGTTTGGAAAATTCAGTAGTGGCCACAGGACTGGAACAGGTCAATTTTCATTCCAGTTTCAAAGAAAGGCAATGCCAAAGAATGTTCAAACCACTGCACAGCTGTACTTATTTCACATGCTAGTAAAATCTTTCAAGCTGGACTTCAAAAGTATGTGAACCAAGAATTTCCAGATGTACAAGCTGGATTTAGAAAAGTCAGAGAAACCAGCAATCAAGTTGCTAACATCCATTGGATCATAGAAAAAGCAAGAGAATTCCAGCAAAACATCTGCCTCTGTTTCATTGGCTACACTAAAGCCTTTGACTGCGTGGATCACAATAAACTGTGAAAAGTTCTTAAAGAAATGCGAATACCAGACCACCTTATGTCTCCTGAGAAAGCTGTATTGCAGGTCAAGAAACAACAGTCAGAACTTAACATGGAATAATGAACTGGTTCAGAATTGGGAAAGTAGTACATCAAGGCTGTATAGTGTCATCCTGCTTATTTAACTTCTGTGAAGATTATATTATGTGAAATGCCGAGCTGGATGAATCACAAGCTGAAGTTAAGATTGCTCGGAGAAAGATAAAAAAATGAAGATCACGGCATCCGGTCTCATGCTTTCTTGGTAAATAGATGGGGAAAAAGTGGAAACAGTAACAGATTTTATTTTTAGGGGCTCCAAAATCACTGCAGCCATGAATTTAAAAGACACCTGCTCCTTGGAAGAAAAGTTACGACGAACCTAGACAGCGTATTGAAAAGCAGAGACATCACTTTGCTGTCAAAGGTCCATATAGTCAAAGCTGTGGTTTCTCCAGTAGTCATGTACAGGTGTGAGAGTTGTACCATAAAGAAAACTGAGCACCAAGAATTGATGCATTCAAGTTGTGGTGCTGAAGAAGACTCTTTGAGAGTCCCTTGGACAGCAAGGGACTCTCAAACCAGTCAGTCAAACCATTTAGTCCCAAAGGAAATCAACCCTGAATATTCATTGGAAGGACTGAAGCTGAAGCTTCAATACTTTGGCCACCTGATGTGAAGAGCCCACTCATTGGAAAAGATGCTGATACTGAAAAAAAAAAAAAAAAAAGATGCTGATACTGAGAAAGATTGAGGGCAGGAGGAGAAGGGATGACAGAGGATGAGATGGTTGGATGGACCGTCAACTCAGTGGACGCAAGTTTGAGCAAATTCTGGGAGATAATGAAGGACAGGAAAGCCTGGTATACTGCGGTCCATAGGGTCACAAAGAGTTGGGTGTGACTTAGCAACTTAACAACACTTGAGTAACTGTTAATGTATCTATGAAGAACAAATCATCAGTGGAGCAAAAAATGCAATGCTGGAGTAATGAAGTAATCTTTCATAAAAAGCAAGAGAATTCCAGCAAAACATCTGCCTCTGTTTCATTGGCTACACTAAAGCCTTTGACTGCGTGGATCACAATAAACTGTGAAAAGTTCTTAAAGAAATGCGAATACCAGACCACCTTATGTCTCCTGAGAAAGCTGTATTGCAGGTCAAGAAACAACAGTCAGAACTTAACATGGAATAATGAACTGGTTCAGAATTGGGAAAGTAGTACATCAAGGCTGTATAGTGTCATCCTGCTTATTTAACTTCTGTGAAGATTATATTATGTGAAATGCCGAGCTGGATGAATCACAAGCTGAAGTTAAGATTGCTCGGAGAAAGATAAAAAAATGAAGATCACGGCATCCGGTCTCATGCTTTCTTGGTAAATAGATGGGGAAAAAGTGGAAACAGTAACAGATTTTATTTTTAGGGGCTCCAAAATCACTGCAGCCATGAATTTAAAAGACACCTGCTCCTTGGAAGAAAAGTTACGACGAACCTAGACAGCGTATTGAAAAGCAGAGACATCACTTTGCTGTCAAAGGTCCATATAGTCAAAGCTGTGGTTTCTCCAGTAGTCATGTACAGGTGTGAGAGTTGTACCATAAAGAAAACTGAGCACCGAAGAATTGATGCATTCAAGTTGTGGTGCTGAAGAAGACTCTTTGAGAGTCCCTTGGACAGCAAGGGACTCTCAAACCAGTCAGTCAAACCATTTAGTCCCAAAGGAAATCAACCCTGAATATTCATTGGAAGGACTGAAGCTGAAGCTTCAATACTTTGGCCACCTGATGTGAAGAGCCCACTCATTGGAAAAGATGCTGATACTGAAAAAAAAAAAAAAAAAAAGATGCTGATACTGAGAAAGATTGAGGGCAGGAGGAGAAGGGGATGACAGAGGATGAGATGGTTGGATGGACCGTCAACTCAGTGGACGCAAGTTTGAGCAAATTCTGGGAGATAATGAAGGACAGGAAAGCCTGGTATACTGCGGTCCATAGGGTCACAAAGAGTTGGGTGTGACTTAGCAACTTAACAACACTTGAGTAACTGTTAATGTATCTATGAAGAACAAATCATATTCAACTGATGTTGTTGGAGAACTATACAATAAAGAGTTGCAGATGACTAGGAGTATATGGTAAAGTAAGATAATTGAATTGTAGAGTTTTAGATCTAGAAGAGAGATGCAGTGAGGATAGAGATGAGTTGGGTCATCTGATGGAATTCACTGCATCTTCTAAATGTTCAACTCAGTTCTTTTTAGGATCTTGCAGTGGGAAGTGGAGGGAGATTGGTTGTCAACGGCGGTAACAAGGATGAGGATTGCTTCATGAGAGAGATTGAGATTTAATTATTGTTACAGGCAGAGTTTTCATTGACACTTAAGAATGTTTGCGTTCTTGGTTCCTGCCACAGTATATAGCCTTGAATATCTGTTGCCTACTCTTCATTCAACAGTTCAATTTAAAAAAAAAAAAAAAAAAAAAACCTTTAAGAAAAGCTTGAAGAATAGATAATTCATACCTATAGATTATTGGTTTGTTTTCTTTAAGGATTCATTTTTTAAACTACTTTATTATCAGTATTTGGAAATAGTACACCTGTAAGAGTACTGTCTTCAATTCCAAGTTCAAACCATGTCTATATTCCTTTTTTTTTTTTTACATACAGTAGGCATCATTTTGAATTCTCTATTTCCCAGTGATTTATTTCTGTACAGTTTCCCATTTTATTTCACATCTTCCCAGAGGTACTTTTTATTTTTAGTGTATGTTGTAGTGGTGGCTTGTTTTACAAAAGTGTCATTATCATACCCATATCTGCACACAGAGTTGGACACAACTGAACGACTAACACACACACACACACACACACACACACACACACACACACACACACATTTGAGAGTAATGTTTTTCTCGCTCCTCAGTATTAGTATTGATGAGTTTGATAACCTTGTTCTATAATATGCCCCAGTAAAGATTTATTACATTTTTTTTAGCTGTTTCCTTGTTGATGTCATTAGGTTTTTTCCATATTTTTCACTCTATAGACAGTGTTGAATTAAAATTCTTACATGTTTATATCACTTTTTTATTCATGTGAGGTAGAGTTGGAAGAGAGGTATTGCTGGATTGAAGTGAATATGTCATTAAAATTTAATAGCTGTAATTATTACATTTCTCTTCAAAAAGACTGTAATAATTTACATTTCCAACAGCATCTGACAAATAGGTGGTATTCAGTTTGTTCCCTGGAGACTTTCTTAACAAGAAGAGCCTAGGGCATTGGAGGACCCATCCCTCAAATTCAACCAGGCCAGTTCTCTTTCAGTCTGTTCAGAATATTGGACATTTTTGTGAGATACTGGTCAGAACAATGAGTTTGATAATTATAATAAGCTTGAAGAATCATTCTCTTTGTAATTAGATTTTTCTTCTAGATCAAATTAAAAATTAGGATCACTGAGTTTTTTGGGTCCCTTGTATTTTGGCTCCCTATTCTTGTAGAGCGTTTTACTGAATCATACTTTAAGTACTTTGACTTACATTGAGGACTAAGAACAAGTGACTAAAACTCACTTTTGTGCTTATTCCAAGTATGTTGCTGGGTTATCCCTTGTATCACGCACTGACCTAGTGAGGGTTCAGTGAAGACTCAGAAAAAGGTTCACTTCCTCCTGAGCAGCTCTTCAGCATTGTTCATCTCATAGTTGATATTTCTGTTTGTTTTATTCATCTTATGTTCTTTGACTGTTTGTTAGAGGTATGTACCATACTTACAGTGCTCTGAATTTTACTTTTAAAATAAGTAAACCCAAGAAATTAGATGTGCTCCTGTGACTGTTTCCAGACAGTGGTCATTTAAGCAGCTGTGTTGAGCTCAGATTCTGTCCTTCAGGAGCTTTCTGATCCTGGATAGATCAGTGATCTTCTGTTGACACTGGTTTCTTCATTCACTGAATAAGAATGCTAATAGGCTTAAGAGTTGATAGTTTCTTCAAAATGTTTTCCAGTAAATTCAGTGGCAGGTTTTATAGGTTTTTAACAGGTTTCTTGATGGAAGCCTCATAAAAGGAGAGACCAAAGTACAACCTATCAAAGGTGAATATGTGGGGCTAAGACAGATGTGGCTCAGATTTGAGACTTCGATGTTGTTTAACCCACTTAGAATATTAAATGAAGTGTTCCTTAACTTTCTTTTTTGAGTCATGAGGATTTTTAGGTAATAAAAGCTCTGAACCTTCACCTTAGAAAAATGCACATTTAAATGTGCATTTTCAAATGTATCAGCCTTCTGCTTCAGATGACTAGAGGGTTCATAGACCTTTTGAGCCCTATTTATGGGTTTCCTACATGGAACTTGAGTGGAACTGGTCTGGAGTAGTGGATATCAACCTGGGTTGATTTTTTTCTTGCAGAGATATTTGGCAATGTCTGGAGATATTTCTGGTGGTCACACAGGGGTGTTGGTGCCATGTATGTGTGTGCTTACCTGCATCTAGTGGGCAGAGGTCAGGGATGCTGCTTAACATCTTCCATAGAAATAGGAATCTCCACAATAAAGAATTCAGAGCAGGAACATCAGTAGTGTTGAGGTTGAGAAACACTGATCTAGAAGAAAAGACAGATGATCTAGAAGAAAAGAACAAATCTCCTTCAGAAAGTGACTTTTTTGTGTTTCTTTGATGATGATGGGTAGTGAATAGTTTATAGTTATCCTCTCTGGGCCTCACTTTGTCTCGGACAGTCTCCCCTTGGGTGTTTGCATATTTATTCTCTTACTACTTTCCAGGTTTCCAGGCTCAAATGTCACCTAGCTGAAAAGTTCTGTCTTTGCATCTGAAACAGCCCCCTCTCGCATTTACCCTTTATTTCTTAACAGTTCACATTACCTGCTCACAGGTCTGTCTCCCTCCAACTTTAAATAAGTTTCAGGAGAGCAAGAATCTTTGTTTTTCTTTACTTCTGTATTCCCAATGGCTAGAACAGTGTTGGGGCATAATAATGAATACTTCGATGTTTTTTGTTGAAAGAATGAATGGGAGGAACCTGTGTTGTGGTGAATTTGTGTTTTTAAAGCCCTATGTTTTAAGGATCAGATATGCAAATGGTAAAGTTGACAAAAATTAAGGCTTTTACCTAAATCCTTACCTAGACATAGCGTAAGTTAAGACTGTCTCTGATGGCTATACCAGGATTTAAAAAGTAAGTAAATTAGCTTTTTGGTTGCTCTAGAATATGAATCAAATACTTGAAGTTATGTTCTTTGCTCTAAACTTGTTTGACCATGGGAATTACCTAAGACACTCCTTAAAAACGTAGAATTCGAAAGTCCCTCCCCAAATTTACTGACTCAGAATTTCTAGAGTAGAAATTAGGACATCTTTATTGGAAACAGGTAAATAATAAAGTATTACAAAATACAATGAAATATTACTCAGCCATTAAAAAGAATGAAACAGTGCCATTTGCAGCAATGTGAATGGACCTAGAGATCACCATACTAAGTTAGAGAAAGGCCAATATCATACCACTCAGTATGACACTGTCTAGGTCCATCCGCATTGCTACAAATGGCGTTATTTCGTTCCTTTTAGTGACTGAGTAAAATTCCACTGTATATATCTATCACATCTTCTTTATCCATTCCTCTGTCAATGGACATTTACGTTGTTTCCATGTCTTAGCCATTGTAAATAGTGCTGCGATGAACATTGGGGTGCATATAACTCTTTGGGCCATGGTTTTCTCTGGATATATACCCAGGAGTGGAATGGCAAGTTCATAAGGTAACTCTATGTTTAGTTCTTTTAAGGAATCTCCATACAGTTCTTCATAGTGGCTTTACCAGTTCACATTCCCACCAACAGTGCAGGAGGGTTCCCTTCTCTTCACACCCTCTCCAGCATTTGTTGTTTGTGGATCTTCTGATGAGCTTTCTTCTGACTGGTGTGAAGTGACAGCTCATTGTAGTTTTAATTTGCATTTCTCTAGTAACTAGTGATGTTGAACATCTTTTCGTGTGCCTGTTGGCCATTTGTGTGTCCTCTTTGGAGAAATGTGTGTTCAGAGGTTCTGCCCGTTGTTTGACTGGGTTGTTTGTTTTGATGCTGTTAAACGTCGTTAGCTGTTTATGAATTTTGGAGACTAATTCTTTATAGGTAATTTCATTGGCAAATATTTTCTCCCAATCTATGGGTTGTCCTTTTTGTTTTATTGTTTCCTTTGCTGTGCAAAAACTTTTGAGTTTAAATAGGTCCCATTTGTGTATTTTTGCTTTTATTTCCATTACTCTGGGAGATGGATTAAAAAAGACCTCTCTGTGATTTATGTCAGAGAGTGTTCTGCCCATGTTTTCCTCTAGGAATTTTACAGTACTGGTCTCACATTTAGATTTTTAATCCATTTTGAGCGTATGTTTGTGAAGTTAAGGCATGATCTAGTTGTTATTTTCTAACTTGTGGCTGTCTACCATTGGTTGAGGAGAATGTCTTTCCAACATTGTGTAGTCTTGCCTCCTTTGTGATAGATTAACTGACTGTAGGTGTGTGGGCTTATTTCTGGGTTTTCTGTCCTGTTCCATGGATCTATATTTCTATTTTTGTAAGCACATGTATCTGTAACAGATACCCAGATTTGTCTTTTTCTCAGACCCAGCGTTATCTTTGTGCTTTCACTCATTGCTCAGTGTTTCCTCTGCCCTCACTTAACCATCTGGTTGTCTCGCATTCATTTTAACTCTTTGGACATTTACGTTGTTTCCATGTCTTAGCCATTGTAAATAGTGCTGCGATGAACATTGGGGTGCATATAACTCTTTGGGCCATGGTTTCTCTGGATATATACCCAGGAGTGGAATGGCAAGTTCATAAGGTAACTCTATGTTTAGTTCTTTTAAGGAATCTCCATACAGTTCTTCATAGTGGCTTTACCAGTTCACATTCCCACCAACAGTGCAGGAGGGTTCCCTTCTCTTCACACCCTCTCCAGCATTTGTTGTTTGTGGATCTTCTGATGAGCTTTCTTCTGACTGGTGTGAAGTGACAGCTCATTGTAGTTTTAATTTGCATTTCTCTAGTAACTAGTGATGTTGAACATCTTTTCGTGTGCCTGTTGGCCATTTGTGTGTCCTCTTTGGAGAAATGTGTGTTCAGAGGTTCTGCCCGTTGTTTGACTGGGTTGTTTGTTTTGATGCTGTTAAACGTCGTTAGCTGTTTATGAATTTTGGAGACTAATTCTTTATAGGTAATTTCATTGGCAAATATTTTCTCCCAATCTATGGGTTGTCCTTTTTGTTTTATTGTTTCCTTTGCTGTGCAAAAACTTTTGAGTTTAAATAGGTCCCATTTGTGTATTTTTGCTTTTATTTCCATTACTCTGGGAGATGGATTAAAAAAGACCTCTCTGTGATTTATGTCAGAGAGTGTTCTGCCCATGTTTTCCTCTAGGAATTTTACAGTACTGGTCTCACATTTAGATTTTTAATCCATTTTGAGCGTATGTTTGTGAAGTTAAGGCATGATCTAGTTGTTATTTTCTAACTTGTGGCTGTCTACCATTGGTTGAGGAGAATGTCTTTCCAACATTGTGTAGTCTTGCCTCCTTTGTGATAGATTAACTGACTGTAGGTGTGTGGGCTTATTTCTGGGTTTTCTGTCCTGTTCCATGGATCTATATTTCTATTTTTGTAAGCACATGTATCTGTAACAGATACCCAGATTTGTCTTTTTCTCAGACCCAGCGTTATCTTTGTGCTTTCACTCATTGCTCAGTGTTTCCTCTGCCCTCACTTAACCATCTGGTTGTCTTCCATGGCTTCAATTCTAGCTCCCTGTGATGTGTGGCTGACCACTTTCTCTACTGTCTTTGATAGAATGGATTGTTCCTTCATTTGTCTTTCCTTTAAAGCATAGATTTTATGTGTACAAGTCAGTAATTTTTAGTTATTGCCCGCCAAACATCACTTGTGACCCTTTGAAGTCTCTTATTTCTTTCCCATAGCCAGTGATTAATCTATTTTCAGTTCCTACAGATTTGCCTTTTATGAGTGTTTCATGTGAATGTAATTGTGTAGTGGTAAAGAACCTGCCTGGCAGTGCAAGCTTGGGACAAAAGTATTGGGAGAAAAGCCCATATAGACCAAGAAGTGAATAGAAGAGATAGCCATGAGCCCTGATAAATTAATAATTTTTAGAGGTTGGATAGAAAAGAAGGAGACAAAGGAAATGGTGATTAGTGAGGTAGGAGAAAAGTCAGGAAAAGGTAAAATGTCGTAGAAATCAAAGGAAAGGAGTTTCAGGAAGGAGGCTGCTGTCCACTGTGTGTCATATTGCTCAGATCAATAAAATTAGGATTAGGAAAGTGTTTGGTTGGGCAGCTTGGAGAGCAAGGATGGCTTTTAGCTAGCTATTACTCCATAATAAATCACCCCCAAACTTAAATGGCTTTAAACAGCCATCATTTATTCTCCCAGTTCTCCAGGTTGGCAACTTGAGTTGGCTTAGCTGCGTAGTGCTATTGATCTGGTTCAGCCTTAGCTGATTGACCTGGGCTTGCTCATACACCATAACTATGTGTTAGTGATCACCTGATGGTTTGTCTGGGGCTGGCTTCGTTCATGCCTGGGGTAACTGGGACCTCTCTCTCTATATATACATCTCTCATTTTACAGTGGGATAACTTATGTGAATGTGCTTTTGTTAGAAGCAGAGTTCCAAGAGCAGCAAATCAGTAAATTCCATAACACCAGTACTTTTTAAGCTTACTAGTGTCTCAGTGACTGAAGTCATAAGACCATCTCAGATTCAAGGGCTGGAAAAACACTTTTCTTCATAGGAGGAACCACAAAGTCACATTGCAGGGGTATAGATGAGGGAAGAGAAAAATCTATTGTCATTTTTGAAGTCAGTCAGTGAGTATGACAAAAGCAATGTTGCTGGTGATGGAGGAGGCCGGAAACTGGATTGGGTTAGTATGATAAGCAAATGAGAACTGAGGAAGTGCAGGTTACTTTTTGAGAAATTTCACTTAAAGGTCATTTTAGAGAAAAGGCAGTAGCTAGAGGGGTATTTGTAGTCTAAGCAGGTGTGTTGTACTTTCTTTCCCTTCCTGCCTGATGTCCACGCAGGGATGGAGTGCTTTGCTTGTGCTGAATTATGGAGGGGAAAGACCTATAGTAGACACAGAGGATGCTACTGCTGAGGCAAGAGGAATTTCAGTTTTCTCATTGAAGTAGAGGCTGTATGCTGAGAGTGGGGAGTTGTGTAAGACTGTGTACTTGAGGTTTGATGTGAATAAAGTACATAATCTTATCCTCTCAATGAATGGGACATTGAGCTGGCCACTGACTAGGAAATTTTGTTGTTTAGTCACTAGGTCATGTCCGACTCTTTTGTGACCCCATGGACTGTAATACCAATCATTTAATAAATGAGAGATATTAATATAAAACATTACTTTAAAGGAGATTTGACAGGACACTTTGTGTTATTAGTTACTAGAAACTGGTACTAGTTGAGATATTCTGGGGCATTTAATCCTACTTCCATCTGTAACATTGATGGTCCTTGAATGTAGACAGGAGAGTAAATCATTTAATCATTTGTTTAATCATTTATAAAAAAGATTATCAAAAATATGAACAAAATGGGTTTGCTTTCTAAAAGGACTTCCTGAAGCATTTAATATTACTTTGTATTACCAAAGCATATAGGAATAACTACTAAATATACTTAATTTGAATTAATAAAGATGGTTCCGGCTGAATGGTGGGTTAGTGGCAACATTTATATGGAAAAAAACTTTTTGTTTTTGTAGTTGGAAAATATGTAAGTGTAGCCTTAAGTTTATACACTTGGGGAGAGTAACGTAATTTACTTTGTCTCTTTTGTCTTAGAACACACTCTTATTAGCGTTTTAGTTGTCTCTGTCCAGTAATAAAGCGTTCTCACTCTGTATGACTGTATACTGGAAGGGTTCTATTGGTGTTTATGGAGGGCACCATCTGCTGGTTACAAGAGGTACCGGCTGTGGGAAGTCTGCCTTTTCAATTGTCGGACTCTTTAACAAAATCTTGTTTTCTTTCTAATTCCATCTTAAACCTGGAGTAAGGCCCTAGAACAAAAACAGCTTTTGTAAATTGGGGGCAAATGAGAACTGAGGAAGTGCAGGTTACTTTTTGAGAAATTTCACTTAAAGGTCATTTTAGAGAAAAGGCAGTAGCTAGAGGGGTATTTGTAGTCTAAGCAGGTGTGTTGTACTTTCTTTCCCTTCCTGCCTGATGTCCACGCAGGGATGGAGTGCTTTGCTTGTGCTGAATTATGGAGGGGAAAGACCTATAGTAGACACAGAGGATGCTACTGCTGAGGCAAGAGGAATTTCAGTTTTCTCATTGAAGTAGAGGCTGTATGCTGAGAGTGGGGAGTTGTGTAAGACTGTGTACTTGAGGTTTGATGTGAATAAAGTACATAATCTTATCCTCTCAATGAATGGGACATTGAGCTGGCCACTGACTAGGAAATTTTGTTGTTTAGTCACTAGGTCATGTCCGACTCTTTTGTGACCCCATGGACTGTAATACCAATCATTTAATAAATGAGAGATATTAATATAAAACATTACTTTAAAGGAGATTTGACAGGACACTTTGTGTTATTAGTTACTAGAAACTGGTACTAGTTGAGATATTCTGGGGCATTTAATCCTACTTCCATCTGTAACATTGATGGTCCTTGAATGTAGACAGGAGAGTAAATCATTTAATCATTTGTTTAATCATTTATAAAAAAGATTATCAAAAATATGAACAAAATGGGTTTGCTTTCTAAAAGGACTTCCTGAAGCATTTAATATTACTTTGTATTACCAAAGCATATAGGAATAACTACTAAATATACTTAATTTGAATTAATAAAGATGGTTCCGGCTGAATGGTGGGTTAGTGGCAACATTTATATGGAAAAAAACTTTTTGTTTTTGTAGTTGGAAAATATGTAAGTGTAGCCTTAAGTTTATACACTTGGGGAGAGTAACGTAATTTACTTTGTCTCTTTTGTCTTAGAACACACTCTTATTAGCGTTTTAGTTGTCTCTGTCCAGTAATAAAGCGTTCTCACTCTGTATGACTGTATACTGGAAGGGTTCTATTGGTGTTTATGGAGGGCACCATCTGCTGGTTACAAGAGGTACCGGTTGTGGGAAGTCTGCCTTTTTCAATTGTCGGACTCTTTAACAAAATCTTGTTTTCTTTCTAATTCCATCTTAAACCTGGAGTAAGGCCCTAGAACAAAAAACAGCTTTTAGTAAATATGGGCAAGTAGAGATTCTAGTAGTGACTTGATTTGATTTCTGTGACTCTAAATGACCTTGTCACATATTGGGTGTTTAAGAAAAATCATTATGAAAATGACAGATACTTGTCTTTATTTCTTTCCAGATCATTTATAAAATGACTGTTGCTATCGCTCTTACCCTCTTGGTTTAATCCAGTGGATGCTGTGTTCTTTTTTTCCATTCATTATTTTTACGACACTCTTCAATAGCTGCATCTTGTGAACATTTATTTACGTCTAGGGAAGAGCGATGATTCCATTGATTTTTGTTTTTTTTCTAAATTGATTTCTGTATGATTTTCTAAATTACCAATATGTTTAATTAATGACCATTTTCTTTGAACATATTCAGTGATTGTAAAAACTAGTATTAGAATATTTTATGTTATATTGTTCATTCTTTTTTTCTAGTTTAAAAATAAAGTGATATTTTTTCTAGTTCTTTAAAAAAAAAAAAAACAGTATTTTTTTATCTTTCTTGACCACCTCTTGTTTTCTTTCTGACCCTCTCCCACCCCTACATCAGTAAAGATATTTCTCGAAGTGTTCAGCTCACCCTCCACATTTTCTTTATTGATTGTGTAAGCCTGCAAAACGTGAGCCGTATGTGGTGCTAAAATATTTTCTGTCATTAACTTTTTCTCTAAAATTTGATCCCTACATCTCTAGCTAGTTGCGTTATATTCCAAACTTAATTTTTTGAAAGACTTGACCTCTCTCTGGTTTTCCCCTGTTTCTGTTATGATGAGGGCAATTATTTTGTGTGTTTTGCTTACCATTGTATTCCTAGTGCCTAGAGAATTGCTGTCACACCAAGAAACTTCTCAGTAAATATTTAAATGATTGACTTTCTAGAAACAAAGGCTTTGAATCTTGAAATCACTTGCTATGTCAAATTATCATTTGTAGTCTTTGCATCTGCTTTCTTATTTTCCAGTCATTTCTGGCAGTATGTTCCTTATTAGTTCTTACCTGGAATTTTGTAGCATTCCAAATTAGGAATTTTGCAGTTTCCTAACTGGTTTTGCTATATTTGATTTCTCCTCTGCCTACTCTGTACTTCCTGTTAGTTCTGGTCGTTGATTCAGCAAGTGTTTCATGAGCACCTATTTTGTTCTAAGGGTGTCTGAAATGAAATATACTATGGGCCTCCACTGTGCCTCAGTTGATAAAGAATTTGCCTTCAGTGCAGGAGACCCGGGTTCTATTCCTGGGCTGGGAAGATCCCCCAGAGAAGAAAATGGCTACCTACTTTAGTATTCTTGCCTGTAGAATTTTATGGACAGAGGAGCCTGGCAATCTCCAGTCTATGGGGTCACAAGAGTTGGACATGACTTAGCAACTGAACCACCACATCTTTGTTCTAAAGGACATCAACCTGGAATATTCATTGGGAGGACTGATGCTGAATCTCCAGTACCTTGGCCGTCTGATGTGAAGAGCCAACTCATTGGAAAAGACCCTTATGCTGGGAAAGATTGAGGGCAAGAGGAGAAGGGGGCGACAGAGGATGAGATGAGTGAATGGCAACACTGACTCACTCACTGGACATAAGTTTGAGCAGGACAGGGAGCTGCAGTTCATGGGGTCTCAAGGAGTTGGATACGACTTAGAACTGAACAACAAATCCTTATTTTAAGGAGTTTACAATTGAATAGGAAAATCAGACAAGTTTATTGAGTATGATGTGATAAATGCTAATTATGATACCTTCAGTTTTCCTAGCTGTAATCGTAGGAGCCTAGCTCTGCATAGGGAGGTCAGGAGAAGTTTAAACATAAACTTGAGAATTCAGGGTACATGGAATTTGCTTATAGAGTGGGGCCAGTGAATGTATCTTTACTTTGAGGAAACAACCCATGTGTATATTTACAGAGTTATTTCAGATCTCTGCTCACAATACCATTGTTTATAAAACTGAAGTGCAAACTGAGAGACCTGCTTCTGTGTTGCTCTACCTTTCCTTTCTTAGCTCCCTTTACTTCCTTTTCACTTTTTCCTTCAGTCACGGTTTGGGACCAGTAATAATTTCTGAACTTTGTTCTCTGAGATTTATTCAGATTCTTTTCTGTGTCCTTTTGTTGTATATAGTATTAATACTTCACCCGTATCTCCTTATGGTTTTATTTCAATCTTATTTTTTTCCAGGCTCATTGTTTGTTATTTCTGGTTGATAGGTTTAGGATTTATTATGATTTAATTATTTAGCATGTATAAAGTCACTTCAGTTATGTTTGGCTCTTTGCGACCGCTTAGACTATAGCCTACTAGGTTCTTCTGTCCATGGGATTCTCTAGGCGAGAATCTGGAGTGGGTTGCCATTACCTCTTCCAGGGAATCTTTCCAGGACAGAGGAGCCTGGCAATCTCCAGTCTATGGGGTCACAAGAGTTGGACATGACTTAGCAACTGAACCACCACATCTTTGTTCTAAAGGACATCAACCTGGAATATTCATTGGGAGGACTGATGCTGAATCTCCAGTACCTTGGCCGTCTGATGTGAAGAGCCAACTCATTGGAAAAGACCCTTATGCTGGGAAAGATTGAGGGCAAGAGGAGAAGGGGGCGACAGAGGATGAGATGAGTGAATGGCAACACTGACTCACTCACTGGACATAAGTTTGAGCAGGACAGGGAGCTGCAGTTCATGGGGTCTCAAGGAGTTGGATACGACTTAGAACTGAACAACAAATCCTTATTTTAAGGAGTTTACAATTGAATAGGAAAATCAGACAAGTTTATTGAGTATGATGTGATAAATGCTAATTATGATACCTTCAGTTTTCCTAGCTGTAATCGTAGGAGCCTAGCTCTGCATAGGGAGGTCAGGAGAAGTTTAAACATAAACTTGAGAATTCAGGGTACATGGAATTTGCTTATAGAGTGGGGCCAGTGAATGTATCTTTACTTTGAGGAAACAACCCATGTGTATATTTACAGACTTATTTCAGATCTCTGCTCACAATACCATTGTTTATAAAACTGAAGTGCAAACTGAGAGACCTGCTTCTGTGTTGCTCTACCTTTCCTTTCTTAGCTCCCTTTACTTCCTTTTCACTTTTTCCTTCAGTCACGGTTTGGGACCAGTAATAATTTCTGAACTTTGTTCTCTGAGATTTATTCAGATTCTTTTCTGTGTCCTTTTGTTGTATATAGTATTAATACTTCACCCGTATCTCCTTATGGTTTTATTTCAATCTTATTTTTTTCCAGGCTCATTGTTTGTTATTTCTGGTTGATAGGTTTAGGATTTATTATGATTTAATTATTTAGCATGTATAAAGTCACTTCAGTTATGTTTGGCTCTTTGCGACCGCTTAGACTATAGCCTACTAGGTTCTTCTGTCCATGGGATTCTCTAGGCGAGAATACTGGAGTGGGTTGCCATTACCTCTTCCAGGGAATCTTTCCAACCCAGGGATCAAACCCTCATCTCTTATGACTCTTACATTCTTTACCACTAGCGCCAGGTGAGTTCTTTACCACTGCTGCCACCTGGAAAGCCTTAATTATTTATGGGGAATGTCTATTTCCTTTTGTCACTTTTGAGACCCATCTTGCCCTGTAGTCACTCTAGAAAGTCATGCAAATAATAGGTTCTTGATAAAATTTTGACTGTACCGGTGGCACCGTATCCACATTATTTAGCTGTGGTCTGTGGCCACAATTGTGTGTCTGTTCTTAAGGAAGATGAACAGCTTTTGCTTCCGTTGAGGCAAGGCAGAGACTTCCTTCAATCCCAGGTTCTATGGAAAACTGGGAATCCTGTCACATTTATATTTACCTTCTTGTAGAATGATTTTTCCTAGGCATTCACTGAGTATCTTCTTTGGTTGAAGAAACACCGAGAGCTGTGGCTTGATTCTTGGCTTTTCTTAACCTGAGGTTGTGAAGTTGTTCTCCTACATTATATTCTAAAACTTTCCCATTTGCCTCAATATGTAGATCATTAATCAGCCTAGGATTTATTTTGTATACGGTGTGAGATAATGGGTACAGTGTCATTTTTTCCCATATAGATATGGCAGTCTGAGAACTTAAAAAAATTTAAACTTTATTGAGGAGTGATCTATATATAATGAAATTAATAAGACTGACCTATTTCAAGTATATAATTGAATAATTTTTTAGTAAATATACCAGATGTGCAACCATCACCATAATCCAATTTTAGGACATTTTTATCACTCCAAAAAGTATTTTTTTAATTCGAATAATTTCAATTAGTATATTTATAGGTCCTGTAAAACATCACCCGTATCTCCTTATGGTTTTATTTCAATCTTATTTTTTTCCAGGCTCATTGTTTGTTATTTCTGGTTGATAGGTTTAGGATTTATTATGATTTAATTATTTAGCATGTATAAAGTCACTTCAGTTATGTTTGGCTCTTTGCGACCGCTTAGACTATAGCCTACTAGGTTCTTCTGTCCATGGGATTCTCTAGGCGAGAATACTGGAGTGGGTTGCCATTACCTCTTCCAGGGAATCTTTCCAACCCAGGGATCAAACCCTCATCTCTTATGACTCTTACATTCTTTACCACTAGCGCCAGGTGAGTTCTTTACCACTGCTGCCACCTGGAAAGCCTTAATTATTTATGGGGAATGTCTATTTCCTTTTGTCACTTTTGAGACCCATCTTGCCCTGTAGTCACTCTAGAAAGTCATGCAAATAATAGGTTCTTGATAAAATTTTGACTGTACCGGTGGCACCGTATCCACATTATTTAGCTGTGGTCTGTGGCCACAATTGTGTGTCTGTTCTTAAGGAAGATGAACAGCTTTTGCTTCCGTTGAGGCAAGGCAGAGACTTCCTTCAATCCCAGGTTCTATGGAAAACTGGGAATCCTGTCACATTTATATTTACCTTCTTGTAGAATGATTTTCCTAGGCATTCACTGAGTATCTTCTTTGGTTGAAGAAACACCGAGAGCTGTGGCTTGATTCTTGGCTTTTCTTAACCTGAGGTTGTGAAGTTGTTCTCCTACATTATATTCTAAAACTTTCCCATTTGCCTCAATATGTAGATCATTAATCAGCCTAGGATTTATTTTGTATACGGTGTGAGATAATGGGTACAGTGTCATTTTTTCCCATATAGATATGGCAGTCTGAGAACTTAAAAAAATTTAAACTTTATTGAGGAGTGATCTATATATAATGAAATTAATAAGACTGACCTATTTCAAGTATATAATTGAATAATTTTTTAGTAAATATACCAGATGTGCAACCATCACCATAATCCAATTTTAGGACATTTTTATCACTCCAATAATATTATAATTCATCTGTCACTGGATTCTTTTTAAGTTTTCATCTTGAGCTCTCTGCAGAATCTCTATTACAATGTTATACAAGTGATGATAGCAGGTATATTTTTATAGGTCCTAAAAATAAGTAAAACATTTTCAAAAGAGCATCAATAAGCATGATTTATCTGTAGGATGTAGCATCCTACTTTTTTCAGATTCAAGAATCTTTCATTTAACTTTAAGTTTGATGAACTTTTTTCCTGTTCTCTTTTATAGTTGTGAGTTGATGCTGAATTTTTATCAGACATTGTCTCTTTGTTTTTTGAGATTGTCACATGAGTTTTCTTTTTTATCCTGTTGTGAATTCAGTTTTACATTTCTAGTATTAAACCCAACTTTTTAATGTGCTGCTACGTTTGGATTCTGATTTTTTTTAAAGTAAGATTTGTTTTTAAAGTAACTCCAATTTTTTTAAAAATTAATTTATTATTTTTGGCTATTCTGGGTTTCACTGCTGCAGGCTCTTCTCTAGTTGCAGGGAGTGGGGGTTACTCTCTAGTTGAGGTGAGCAGACTTCTTGTTGCTGTGACTTTTTGTTGTGAAACTTGGGCTCTAGGGCACACAGGCTTCAGTAGTTGCAGCACATTTGCTCCATAGGAGTTGAGGCTCCAAGGCTCTAGAGCACAGGCTCAACAGTTGTGGCTTGTGGGCTTAGTTGCTCTGCAGCGTGTGAGATCTTCCTGGATCAGGGATGGAACCCGTGTCTCCTGCATTGGCAGGCAAACTCTTTACCATTGAGCTACCAAGAAAGCCCAGTTTCCAAGTGTTTTATTTAAAAATTTTGTGTCTGTAAACAGAAAAGATCTGTCAATAGTTCTTTTCCCTTTCTCTTGTTTTTCTAATTTTATCTTGGTTATGCTAGTTGTATAAAATTGTTAGGTTGGTGAAAAAGTAATTGTGGTTTTGTACTGTGAATTTTAAATCATATAACGAGGCTCAATTTTCCCATAGATATGGCAGTCTGAGAACTTAAAAAAATTTAAACTTTATTGAGGAGTGATCTATATATAATGAAATTAATAAGACTGACCTATTTCAAGTATATAATTGAATAATTTTTTAGTAAATATACCAGATGTGCAACCATCACCATAATCCAATTTTAGGACATTTTTATCACTCCAATAATATTATAATTCATCTGTCACTGGATTCTTTTTAAGTTTTCATCTTGAGCTCTCTGCAGAATCTCTATTACAATGTTATACAAGTGATGATAGCAGGTATATTTTTATAGGTCCTAAAAATAAGTAAAACATTTTCAAAAGAGCATCAATAAGCATGATTTATCTGTAGGATGTAGCATCCTACTTTTTTCAGATTCAAGAATCTTTCATTTAACTTTAAGTTTGATGAACTTTTTTCCTGTTCTCTTTTATAGTTGTGAGTTGATGCTGAATTTTTATCAGACATTGTCTCTTTGTTTTTTGAGATTGTCACATGAGTTTTCTTTTTTATCCTGTTGTGAATTCAGTTTTACATTTCTAGTATTAAACCCAACTTTTTAATGTGCTGCTACGTTTGGATTCTGATTTTTTTTAAAGTAAGATTTGTTTTTAAAGTAACTCCAATTTTTTTAAAAATTAATTTATTATTTTTGGCTATTCTGGGTTTCACTGCTGCAGGCTCTTCTCTAGTTGCAGGGAGTGGGGGTTACTCTCTAGTTGAGGTGAGCAGACTTCTTGTTGCTGTGACTTTTTGTTGTGAAACTTGGGCTCTAGGGCACACAGGCTTCAGTAGTTGCAGCACATTTGCTCCATAGGAGTTGAGGCTCCAAGGCTCTAGAGCACAGGCTCAACAGTTGTGGCTTGTGGGCTTAGTTGCTCTGCAGCGTGTGAGATCTTCCTGGATCAGGGATGGAACCCGTGTCTCCTGCATTGGCAGGCAAACTCTTTACCATTGAGCTACCAAGAAAGCCCAGTTTCCAAGTGTTTTATTTAAAAATTTTGTGTCTGTAAACAGAAAAGATCTGTCAATAGTTCTTTTCCCTTTCTCTTGTTTTTCTAATTTTATCTTGGTTATGCTAGTTGTATAAAATTGTTAGGTTGGTGAAAAAGTAATTGTGGTTTTGTACTGTGAATTTTAAATCATATAACGAGGCTCAAACATATCTTTATTAATCATATAGGGACCATTCCAATCAACACATTTTTTGCCAATGACATATAAGTTGGTTTATTCCTCTAGTTTAAAAATCTGTGCTTTGGAATTTAGTGAAACTCTTAGAAAGCATTATCTTTTGGAGCTTGGGATAGTTTTCTACATTAATGTCAGGAAGGGTCTCTTGTTTGATACTCTGTCTTGACAGGAGTCTGTCTTCCTTTTCCCATAAGATCATCAAAACTGAACTCTAGATTTATCAGGATTGGCAGATGCACTCAGGGTTTAAGTGGATATAATGTTTCATTTACTTCTGGATTCCTGAATTCTTTTAGATTTTGGCCCAAGTAATTTGTAGTACTATTAAAAAAATGCTTTGTGTGTATTTTATATATATGTATATATGCATGTATATAATTTTATAGTATGTATTATATAATATCTCTATGTGTACTAAGTAAATAATTAAAACTCATAACTTTTTTTGTAGTTGGATTATTAGTGCAAATATCCTAGCTTGTGACTAATGGAAATGAAAATAAAAATAAAATCTTAACAACTGAGAAAATGTTCAATAAATTGATTTTCATTAATTAGATAAGTGAATTACTATAAATTCAGAAGTCATTATAATTTTTTCATGTTTATTATGAATGTTGTTAATACTTATTTTTTGGTTGCATCTAATAATTTTCTTGTTTTAGGGGTAAAAATATTCCATCATGGCTCATTCAAAGACTAGGACCAATGATGGAAAAATTACCTATCCTCCTGGTGTCAAGGAAATCTCAGATAAAATATCTAAAGAAGAGATGGTGAGACGGTTAAAGGTGAGTTAAAATTAGGTTATGTCCTTAGGGCATCCACGTGTCTCCTGCATTGGCAGGGCAAACTCTTTACCATTGAGCTACCAAGAAAGCCCAGTTTCCAAGTGTTTTATTTAAAAATTTTGTGTCTGTAAACAGAAAAGATCTGTCAATAGTTCTTTTCCCTTTCTCTTGTTTTTCTAATTTTATCTTGGTTATGCTAGTTGTATAAAATTGTTAGGTTGGTGAAAAAGTAATTGTGGTTTTGTACTGTGAATTTTAAATCATATAACGAGGCTCAAACATATCTTTATTAATCATATAGGGACCATTCCAATCAACACATTTTTTGCCAATGACATATAAGTTGGTTTATTCCTCTAGTTTAAAAATCTGTGCTTTGGAATTTAGTGAAACTCTTAGAAAGCATTATCTTTTGGAGCTTGGGATAGTTTTCTACATTAATGTCAGGAAGGGTCTCTTGTTTGATACTCTGTCTTGACAGGAGTCTGTCTTCCTTTTCCCATAAGATCATCAAAACTGAACTCTAGATTTATCAGGATTGGCAGATGCACTCAGGGTTTAAGTGGATATAATGTTTCATTTACTTCTGGATTCCTGAATTCTTTTAGATTTTGGCCCAAGTAATTTGTAGTACTATTAAAAAAATGCTTTGTGTGTATTTTATATATATGTATATATGCATGTATATAATTTTATAGTATGTATTATATAATATCTCTATGTGTACTAAGTAAATAATTAAAACTCATAACTTTTTGTANTTGGATNATTAGTGCAAATATCCTAGCTTGTGACTAATGGAAATGAAAATAAAAATAAAATCTTAACAACTGAGAAAATGTTCAATAAATTGATTTTCATTAATTAGATAAGTGAATTACTATAAATTCAGAAGTCATTATAATTTTTTCATGTTTATTATGAATGTTGTTAATACTTATTTTTTGGTTGCATCTAATAATTTTCTTGTTTTAGGGGTAAAAATATTCCATCATGGCTCATTCAAAGACTAGGACCAATGATGGAAAAATTACCTATCCTCCTGGTGTCAAGGAAATCTCAGATAAAATATCTAAAGAAGAGATGGTGAGACGGTTAAAGGTGAGTTAAAATTAGGTTATGTCCTTAGGGCATCCATTTAGAATAAATGGACTTGGGGAGAGCATCTGTGGAAATCACATAGGACTGTACCTTGGTAAGGCAACTTAAAGCAGATCAGAACAGAAACTGTCACTTGCCCAAAACTAATGAGCTGTAATTAGGAGTTGAGAGAGTGGAGTAGATAAAGAACTAGAGTTTCCTTAGCTATTGCTTTTTTTTCCCTTCGCTGTTGTTAACTGGACTGCAATTGGAAAGGTGAAGCTTAGGTTTTTCAGGGGCCCCTCTACTTGAGTATAAAGACCAAGTCCACAACATGCTTATACTCATTATCTGTAGAAAGTTTTCTCCTCTCTCCCATTGATTTTTTTTTTCATTATATAGATTTTATGTTAATAAGGGAATGAGATAATAATACTTAATTTTTAAAAAAAAAATTTTATTTATATTTATTTGGCCGCATTGGGTCTCGGTTGTAGCATGTGGGCTCTAGTTCTCTGACCAGGGATCGAACCTGGGCCCCTTTCATTGGGAGCACAGAGTCTTAGCCACTGGACCACCAGGGAATTCCCAATACTTAATTTTTTTGATTTTAAAAATAAGTTAACATATACAGTGGTATATTCATGTTAATATAATAAATGTTGATAACAGTATAATTCTACTTTCTGCAATTTATGTTGTCATTGCACATTTTTGAAGGTTAAAGTGGAATTACCTGTTCTCTTCATCATAATGTATGCTGTATAGAAGGAACATCTATATTGGAATTATTTATTCCTTTATACCTGAGCACAACAGCTAATACAGAGCAGACATTTAGATAGCATTTAATTAGTACTGGACCAGTTTGTGTGTGTGTGTGTGTGTGTGTGTGTGAATGTGCATGGAACTTGCTGAATGCTGCCTAAAGAAATCTAGCTACCGTACAGAAACAAGTTCAATACTGTCTCCCAGCATTAGCACTAACAAATGTCCCCTCTTGCTCCTTTGTGCCAGTTTAGTCTCTAACTACAGCCACTTGAAATTCTTTTTTTTTTTTAATTTTTAATTCTTTATTTTAAAGATTTTACAGAGTTTTGTTGCTCACTGGCATGTATGTTCCCAGATCATTCAAAAAATATGGAACGCTTCAAGAATTTACGTGTCATCCTTGCGCAGGGGCCATGCTAATCTTCTCTATGTCGTTCCAATCTTAGTATATGTGCTGCCGAAGCGAACACTCCCATTGATTTTTATAGAAACTTTTATTTGAGAAACTTCACTTCTTTTTACTGAGTACTCTCAGAGCTGCATTTGACTTTCTGTATTTTGAATGTTAAAGAGCTTGACTCCAGCTCCAGTTTCTGTTGTGCAGCTGTGAGTCAGAGTGCATGGTGAACTTCCATTTATGAGGTAGTCACTGTGTGGTTGAACTCTTCATATTCCTTTGAATCGTATTTCATCTTTGTCTTTGGTGCAGTGATTGGTCTCCTTGATTAAAATGGTTAAGAGAGCAGAGTGGCCAATGAGATTATTAAGCTGATTGGCTCAGATGTTCTTTATTTTTAAGTTATTTCCCTTCAACGTTGTATCTACCTAAACATGTTGCTTGTTAATATTAGAATTTATCTGTATTTCTAGTGTAGAAAGTTTGCTGTAGTTGTTCACTGAAGGCCCAGGAACCTTAAAGTACTGCTTTATTGCTGCATGATTATTTTATTAGAAGAAAAAGACCCTAATGCTATTGTAAATTTCACATAAGATCTTAATATATCCTATGCATAAAATATAATTCTACTTTCTGCAATTTATGTTGTCATTGCACATTTTTGAAGGTTAAAGTGGAATTACCTGTTCTCTTCATCATAATGTATGCTGTATAGAAGGAACATCTATATTGGAATTATTTATTCCTTTATACCTGAGCACAACAGCTAATACAGAGCAGACATTTAGATAGCATTTAATTAGTACTGGACCAGTTTGTGTGTGTGTGTGTGTGTGTGTGTGAATGTGCATGGAACTTGCTGAATGCGGCCTAAAGAGATCTAGCTACCGTGCAGAAACAAGTTCAATACTGTCTCCCAGCATTAGCACTAACAAATGTCCCCTCTTGCTCCTTTGTGCCAGTTTAGTCTCTAGCTACAGCCACTTGAAATTCTTTTTTTTTTTTAATTTTTAATTCTTTATTTTAAAGATTTTACAGAGTTTTGTTGCTCACTGGCATGTATGTTCCCAGATCATTCAAAAAATATGGAACGCTTCAAGAATTTACGTGTCATCCTTGCGCAGGGGCCATGCTAATCTTCTCTATGTCGTTCCAATCTTAGTATATGTGCTGCCGAAGCGAACACTCCCATTGATTTTTATAGAAACTTTTATTTGAGAAACTTCACTTCTTTTTACTGAGTACTCTCAGAGCTGCATTTGACTTTCTGTATTTTGAATGTTAAAGAGCTTGACTCCAGCTCCAGTTTCTGTTGTGCAGCTGTGAGTCAGAGTGCATGGTGAACTTCCATTTCTGAGGTAGTCACTGTGTGGTTGAACTCTTCATATTCCTTTGAATCGTATTTCATCTTTGTCTTTGGTGCAGTGATTGGTCTCCTTGATTAAAATGGTTAAGAGAGCAGAGTGGCCAATGAGATTATTAAGCTGATTGGCTCAGATGTTCTTTATTTTTAAGTTATTTCCCTTCAACGTTGTATCTACCTAAACATGTTGCTTGTTAATATTAGAATTTATCTGTATTTCTAGTGTAGAAAGTTTGCTGTAGTTGTTCACTGAAGGCCCAGGAACCTTAAAGTACTGCTTTATTGCTGCATGATTATTTTTATTAGAAGAAAAAGACCCTAATGCTATTGTAAATTTCACATAAGATCTTAATATATCCTATGCATAAAATATTAGAATGTCAGCTATAAGGTGCTTATTATTCAAAGCAAAAGACATCTTTGAGCAGATTAAATTTACCAGTATGTGGATATTTTATCTAGTTGGGAATTTGTGTATATTTTTTTAAAAATGGGTAAGCTGCAAACTCTGTATATGGTATTTTTAATTTCTGTGTATCTAGATTTTCTATTTAGTTTTTAGAGAAAAAGTACATTTGTTTGCTCAGACTTGTTTATGTTTTAGCAATGATATCCTTATCATCTGCTAAGAAGTAAATGTTAAACACAGAGACTACACGTGTAAGCTATTAGCATTTAGTCTTTTATGAATGTTATTTTCTCAGATGTCTTTTTTAACGTAGAGGACTTATATAAGTTATTCACGAGTTTTGTAATGCCATTTGACTTGTGCACAATATCAAGGAATTCCTGTTAACCCTTGAATAAACTTGATTGTTAGTTTTGGTGGAATGATTGCCACAGTGCTCACATGCAGTGCTTGTAGTATGTTTTCATTATTTTGTAGACATTGATACCCAGCAATAATCTGATTAGTTTTCTTCTTCTTCTTTTTTTTTTTTTTTCTCCTTCCTAATTTACACTTCCCACTGTTTGTAGCAACTTGTTTGGAGAAATTTAATGTGAGATGATGGTAATTTTTTATATGTGAAAGTACAGGTATAAGTTTTCTTTTTTTTTGAGGTCCAGTGTTATTTATTCTTCAGTGTAGCATATAATGAAATACCTATTTTTAAAATTATATATTATTTATTTATTTATTTTAAAATTCTTTATTTTAAGATTTTACAGAGTTTTGTTGTTCACCAACATGTATGTTCCCAGATCATTCATATGCATATCCCTGGACCCTCCCCCCACCCAGTTCCCCCCATCCCAGCCCTCCAGACCATCGCCCCAAGTGATTGTAGGTACTCCTATTCCCTTAGCACAGTGACAATAGCTATCTTTTCCACACAAAACAGTATAGGTTTCCATGATACTGTCTCCATGCCTCCCCCTCCCTATTTCTTCCCCACAATGTCCCTATGTCTATGCTCTGTCTGTTTATCCATGAGTTCACTGTGTGTGTTATCAAGACCATCCTGCTAGATTCCATATATGTGTGTTAGTATGCTGTATTTGTCTTTCTCTTTTTGACTTACTTCACTTTTTATGATAGGTTCTAGAGCTAGCCACCTCATTAGGACTGAGTCTTCTGCATTTCTTTTAACAGCTGAGTAGTATTCCATTGTATATATGTACCAGAGCTTCTGTATCCATTCATTTGTCGATGGACATCTAGGTTGCTTCCGTGTTCTGGCTATTGTATAGAGAACTGCAATGAACATTGGGGTATAGGTGCTTCTTTCAGTTGTGATTTCATCAGGATATAGGCCTAATAGTGGCATTGCTGGCTCATAGGGTGCTTCTATTTTTAGTTTTTTAAGGAATCTCCATATTGTCTTCCATAGAGGTTGTATCAGTTTACATTCCCACCAGCAATGCAAGAGGGTTCCCTTTTCTCCGCACCCTCTCCAGCATTTATTGTCTGTCGATATGTTGATGATGGCCATTCTGATGGGTGTGAGGTGGTATCTCATTGTAGTTTTAATTTGCATTTCTCTAATGATAAGCGAGGTTGAGCATCGTTTCATGTGCTTTTGGGCCATCTGTATGTCCTCTTTGGAGAGGCGTCTCTTTAGATCTTTTTCCCATTTTTTGATTGGGTTGTTCGTTTTTCCTGTGCTTAGTTGTCTGAGTTGCTTGTAGATTTTGGAGATTAATTCTTTGTCTGTTATTTCATTTGCTATGATTTTCTCCCACTCTGTGGGGTGTCTGTTGAGCTTTTTTGTAATTTCTTTTGCTGTACAACAGCATTTAAGTTTCATGAGGTCCCACGTGTTCACCTTTCTTTTTAGTTCCACTATTCTAGTAGGTGGGTCAGAGAAGATCTTGCTTTGATTGATGTCCTTGAGGGTTTTGCCTATATTCTCCTCTAAGAGTTTGATGGTTTCTGGTCTTCCATTTAGGTCTTTAATCCATTTTGAGTTGATCTTTGTGTATGGTGTCAGGGAATGTTCCAACTTCGTTTTTTTGCATGTAGCTCAGGTGTATGTTTTATAGGTTATAAAATCCTGTATGTAAGATGTCATTGTTTATGTAATTTCTAGAGTTTCCTATAACATTTTATTCAAAATATACTTTTATCTCTCACTCTTGTGAAGAAATTCCAGGGAAAGAAAGAGTTTCTTGCATATATCTATCTCCTCTCCCCCCATAATTCACTTAAGTCCATCAAAGCATATATCTTAAAAGTAATACAATTGAAAGGTTAGGAGAGTAACCCTGGCCATTTTACCCTTAAACTAATGTAGTACCAGACTGAAAGGATTAGTCCATGGGTGATTCTGGCTTCTGGTGTAGTAGAACTGAGGATCCGCTCTATGAGGAACATCATCAGCCATAACTGTTCTGAGAATTCAATAAGACATTAGACAGTTTATCACTCAGAGGTGTAATTCTACAAAAGAGTGGCAATCCATGTTGCCGTGTGTCTCAAGGACCAAGTCCAGCCCTACTAGTTGATCAGCATTTGTAGCACCACCTAGTGGATGCCAAATGGTCACCTTTGCATTGCCCCTAACAAGTCTGGCAGTTTTAAGTCTCATGTGAGGTAGGAGTAGTAGCTGAAATTAGAGAACTCTTCACAGAATTCACGCCATATAATTTTTCACTATTGTTGTTTCTGTCCACTTCTTTTATATGAATGTTTGCTTTCTTCTGCTCACTCCTTACTTGCTATTGAGACCAACTAGTGAATTGTCTATGTCATTTTCTTTTTTACTGTAGCACAGGAAATATTTCATTGGCTGCTATAGTAGTTAGCTCATGGTAGCTTTCTCATGTTTAGGGATGCATCTTTGTCATCCATTCTTGAATCTGTTTATATATTCTTTTTTAGCTCAGTGTTGTAAAAGTGAGACTAGAAGTGCCGTGTAAGGCTACTTGTCAAATTTTCAGACTCTGGTTAGCAGGTGTGGGTAAATGAAAAGTATTTTGCTTTGTCTTCTAAAGAAAAGTTATATTTACCCCATTGTTTAGAGAGGTCTTGTTCTCTCAGGTAGATACTTTTTACGGAAACATGAAAGTTAACCTTGGTAATTAATATGACTTTTATTTTCAGATGAATATATTCTTACATGGAGGATTTCAATATTTGATTATTTTATTTTTATATAGATGGTTGTGAAAACTTTCATGGACATGGACCAGGACTCTGAAGAAGAAAAGGAGCTTTATTTAAACCTAGCTTTACATCTCGCTTCAGATTTTTTCCTCAAGCATCCTGATAAAGATGTTCGCTTACTGGTAGCCTGCTGCCTTGCTGATATTTTCAGGATTTATGCTCCTGAAGCTCCTTACACGTCCCCTGATAAATTAAAGGCAAGTACTGATTAAACGAACTGCCAAGATTGACTGATACTTTCTCTAAGTAAAATGAGAATTAAAGTATTTAGATTATTTCTTTGTATTCTTTGACATTAACTACAGTAGTCTTTGCTAAACTATTCTGTTTTCTGTAGAATCCTCCCTCCCCGATTAGTACTTAATTTTATATTATAATTTCTAATCTTTAGGATAAGAAGTTGGTTAGTAAAGTACATTGTATGTCCTTTTTTGTTTGTTTGTTTCCTTTTCTGTCACTCCATGCAACTTACAGGATCTTAGTCCCCAGCCAGGATTGAACCTTGGTGTGGTAGTGAAAGTGCCAAGTCTTAACCACAGGATTGCCAGGGATTTCCTATACTTGTAATATTATGTCATCATTAACGCTATTTTGGTATCACTTGCAGTGTCCTTCCTTTTTTTATGAATGTTTGCTTTCTTCTGCTCACTCCTTACTTGCTATTGAGACCAACTAGTGAATTGTCTATGTCATTTTCTTTTTTACTGTAGCACAGGAAATATTTCATTGGCTGCTATAGTAGTTAGCTCATGGTAGCTTTCTCATGTTTAGGGATGCATCTTTGTCATCCATTCTTGAATCTGTTTATATATTCTTTTTTAGCTCAGTGTTGTAAAAGTGAGACTAGAAGTGCCGTGTAAGGCTACTTGTCAAATTTTCAGACTCTGGTTAGCAGGTGTGGGTAAATGAAAAGTATTTTGCTTTGTCTTCTAAAGAAAAGTTATATTTACCCCATTGTTTAGAGAGGTCTTGTTCTCTCAGGTAGATACTTTTTACGGAAACATGAAAGTTAACCTTGGTAATTAATATGACTTTTATTTTCAGATGAATATATTCTTACATGGAGGATTTCAATATTTGATTATTTTATTTTTATATAGATGGTTGTGAAAACTTTCATGGACATGGACCAGGACTCTGAAGAAGAAAAGGAGCTTTATTTAAACCTAGCTTTACATCTCGCTTCAGATTTTTTCCTCAAGCATCCTGATAAAGATGTTCGCTTACTGGTAGCCTGCTGCCTTGCTGATATTTTCAGGATTTATGCTCCTGAAGCTCCTTACACGTCCCCTGATAAATTAAAGGCAAGTACTGATTAAACGAACTGCCAAGATTGACTGATACTTTCTCTAAGTAAAATGAGAATTAAAGTATTTAGATTATTTCTTTGTATTCTTTGACATTAACTACAGTAGTCTTTGCTAAACTATTCTGTTTTCTGTAGAATCCTCCCTCCCCGATTAGTACTTAATTTTATATTATAATTTCTAATCTTTAGGATAAGAAGTTGGTTAGTAAAGTACATTGTATGTCCTTTTTTGTTTGTTTGTTTCCTTTTTCTGTCACTCCATGCAACTTACAGGATCTTAGTCCCCCAGCCAGGGATTGAACCTTGGTGTGGTAGTGAAAGTGCCAAGTCTTAACCACAGGATTGCCAGGGATTTCCTATACTTGTAATATTATGTCATCATTAACGCTATTTTGGTATCACTTGCAGTGTCCTTCCTTTTCCTTAATAAAAATTTTTATTGAAGACAGGTTCATAATTAAAAAGACAGTGTCTAGTGTAAATGTGAATTGATAATATATGAATCCTAATTCATATAATGGAAGGTGTGATGTGAATTGTTTTGAAGAAAATACAATGAGTAAAATTTTAATGAAACATAGAAAATGCACTTTTGATACTTGATAATGGTTGTAAGTAAAGGTATGTGAATGAAATGATTTTTAAAAGACGAAAAAAGAAAAGGAAGAGCCTGAATAATGCAGTAGATTGAAAGCATGAAAATCAGTATAGCTGTGCAAAAAGATACTGAGTAAAGCAGCTTTTGCAGTCCGTTGTCTTTTCATTTGGGTTTCTTTTTTTTGAATCTTAAGTTTCCTAAATTGTGTCCTGGCTATATAATTACCATATAATATTCCAGAAAATCTGGTCAGATCAGCTCTCAGTCATTGCAATCTGTTTGTTTTAGTAACAGCGTAAGTTTTAGTTTACTCAATTTTCAGGTCTCTTGTTTTTAACTGAAAGATGCTTTTCTTTCTCTGTTTTAAGATCATAGTAAAAGATTTACTGTCTTCCTTTAGAGGTTAGTAAGATATTTGATGTTTTCATGAAAATACACATTAACAAAATTCTAGCCAAATACAAGCTTTTTTTTTTTAATGCTGCTTCTTTACAGTTTATCATAATAGATACACATAAGTGCTGAATTATCTTTAGGAATTTAGTGGATATTTTCATAATCTAAACAGTATTTTGTCTTTTTTTTAAAGGATATATTTATGTTTATAACAAGGCAGTTGAAGGGACTAGAAGATACAAAGAGCCCACAATTCAATAGGTATTTTTATTTACTTGAGGTAAGCAATATATTTTGAGGTGAAATTTTAAAATGGCTTTTGTGTATGTATATTTTTACTAATTAAAACTTTACCGCCCCTTTTTTTAAACTCTTACTTTTAGAACATTGCTTGGGTCAAGTCATATAACATATGTTTTGAGTTGGAAGACAGCAATGAAATTTTTACCCAATTATACAGAACATTATTTTCAGTTATAAAGTAAGTTTACTAAGAATATAATCTTTAAAATATAAAGAGTTTTTAACTTAGAACTGAGTTTGCATAAATTGTTTATTATGATGACTATTGGAAGGCTAAGATTTGTAACTTAAGAATTCTTTAACATGGTTTTTATGGATATTTTAAAAGTGAATACAACCTAATTTTGTATTGTAGGGAATAAAAGTAGCATAAGGCAATCTAACTGATAGAAACACATTTTTCTTTTATTTAATCACATATTTCTCCTTAATTCCTGTGAATAGTTGAATTCTTTGTGTATTCCTTAAGATTGTCTGTTAAATTAACTTCAAAGCAGTTTGATTTTCTGAACTTAAAGCTAAGCTAAAGTTACATTTGATTTAATTATTTTTGATTCTGAGTCTGGTTAAAATTAGGCAAAAGTAATCTTGGAAATGCAGTTTAAGAAATATTTTGGCTGTTAGAAAAAAAAGTTTGGATCTTACTATAAGATTTGGGAGCCAAGGAAGCTTTAAATGAATATGTAGAGTGTAATTAATACCATAATATCATTGTAAAATAAGGTATAATGTTTCATGTTATGATTAAATCCTATAAATTTCAGATATACTTTAAATGAAACATCAATTTTGAATTTCAGCAATGGCCATAATCAGAAAGTTCATATGCATATGGTAGATCTCATGAGTTCTATTATTTGTGAAGGTGATACAGTATCTCAAGAGCTTTTGGATACAGTTTTGGTAAATCTGGTTCCTGCTCATAAGGTAAGTAGCAATATATACTGGAATATATTATCTAAAGTCTGTTAACTTTAGGGTCTAGTATTATGTTTAAAATGCTGTTTATTTTGCTTTAATCATAGTTTTAGAGGCTTTTATTGATTAATGTTAATGAACATTAATTGTGTTTAGGAAAAACATGAAGTATTTATTAGTCACTAATTACAGAAGAGATAACAGATTTAGTACATTAAATATCTATAGTAAAACAGTTTTGCATAGGTTTATGTTTCAAAGGAATATATTAATAACTACTTTGATTTAATGTACTCAACAGCAGTTAGAAATGAATGGAATGATACAATAAAAGCATTATTGCAAGTGTATCTGAAAATATGCTGAACTTGACTTTCAGGATACATACAGTTTTCCTGTTCTCTGTAATATGTTTAAACTGGAATAGTGACTCTATTTTAGATCTTTGGTCATGATTCTGTTATCACAGTCTTTTAGAAATGTATTTTCTTTCTTTCTTTCTTTTTTTTTTAAATTTTGGTCTCTTTTGTTGGTTCTTTATTTATTTATTTTCATCCATCTTTACTCTTTGGCCTGTGTGGGCCTCCCATCACAGTGGCCTCTCATTGCAGAGCACCAGCTCTGAGCACATGTGCTCCAGAGTGCCACTTCACAATTGGACACATCGATCCCCCTGCTCTGCGGCATGTGGGATCCTCCCAGGCCAGGGATCAAACTGGTGCCCCTTGCACTGCAAGGCGGACTCTCTATCCACCAGATCACCAGGGAAGCCCCGAGATGTATTTTCTTAAGGTTTTTTTTTTTTTTGTACTTGTTCTGTTTTTATACTTGATGTTTTTGGGCTGTGCTACACAGCTTGTGGGAATCTCAGTTCCTTGACTAGAGTTGAACCCAGGGTCCTACAATGAGAGCACAGAGTCCTAACCACTGAACCACAAGGGAGATAACTTACTATGCTTCCTATATCCTTGGACTTGTGTATGCTCTGAGATGTGCTTTGAGAAGATCTGCTTTCCCATTAACTGCATCAAATTCTTTTCTTCTTTCTTTCCCTGTGGATTCTCCATTTCTGCCCACACTAGAACCCAGTTAGTTCGTTCTCCTATGATGTTTTGGTTCTTTTGGTCTTGGAGTGGACTAGTCTGTTCCTGTGCTTAGCTGAACTGATGAGACTTTAGAAGTAACTTTACAATGAGAAAGTATCTCCTTTTCTGTCTAATAAACATTTGTTGACCCTTTGCAGTCTGGTTTACCTTAGGCTGTGAGTGAGATATGAAGAGAAAATAATTATCTTTGCTTGGAAGGGATCTTAGATCTACTAGACTACTTAGTTTTAGGAGTATAGTGTCTTTGCTGTGCTGTCTCCCTTTTATTCAAATTGAATCTTAGACAGTTTTCTCATTCATTTATTTACTTAAGAGTAGCTTTTTGGATACAGGTAATACTTCCTTTTTTGTATTTAGTCATGTATAATATAGGTTCTGGTTTGTTTTTTCCCCACAGAATTTAAACAAGCAAGCATACGATTTGGCAAAGGCTTTACTGAAGAGGACAGCTCAAGCTATTGAACCATATATTACGAATGTAAGTCTTACTTGTCCAAATGGTTGTCAGATAGCCAAAATTTTAAAGACTACTTGAAGCAGAATTTTAGCAAGTAGTACATTTAAATTTTTTTCTTGTTTTAATCATTAAGTGTATTTTCTCTTCTCTTCTTATTTAAATTTACTATTGGTTAATATTTTCTAGATTAGCTCTCATCTTCTTTTGTTCATTTCCTTCTTTCAAATTGCCTAGGAACTAAAACAGTTTTTATTTTGATTAGCAAGATATAGTTTCTATTGTTGGGAATTGAGTGAAGTGTAATTAGGTAAATCATATGGAACTTTTCATTATTCAGAGAAGTTGGTTACAGCTTTTTGGAAATTAAATTGATTTGTACAAGAAGAAATATGAACTAACATCAAGACAAAAACTGAAAGCTAGTATGAGTGACAGCAGTGTGGTGAACGTTGCCTGTCTTGATATCCCTGGGGTAGACTCCGGTAGATCTACCTTTCTGAGAACAGCAAGGAACTGAAGTGAAATGAGCCCTTTCATCTCAGGTCTACTTAAGATCGACCATCTTCTGTTTATTTTCAGAAGAAATCTGTTCTGTCTGCTGAGTTCACTGATGGACGCTTGTTGAGATTTTATTTCTCCCCTGCAGTTCTTTTTTTTTTTGGTGGGAGGGTAGGAGGGTTGGGGAGGGAGGGGGGCTGGTGGGCCACTTCTATTGGTCTTTCATTTATCTATTTTCATCCATCTTTTGTTCTTTGGCCCCTGTGGGCCTCCCATCGCGGTGGCCTCTGTTGTTGCAGAGCACTGGCTCTGGGCGCATTCGCCCCAGAGCTCGGGGGAGGTAATTGGACACACGGGTCCAGCCGCTCTGTGGCACGTGGGATCTTCCCATGCCAGGGATCGGACCGGCGCCCCTTGCACTGCAAGGCGGTGTCCTTATCCACTGGACCACCAGGGAAGCCCTCCCCTGCAGTTCCGTTGAGCTGCACAGCTCTAGATGGCACACCATTCACCTGTGTTCCATGTGATTTTGTTCCTCCTGCTGGAATAAATTCATAACACAATCTTGATGGTGACCCCTGGATTTGTGTAGCAGATCTGTCTCTCCACCTCCTTTCTGCTTTTATCCACATCTAAAAATGTAAAGGGTATAAATCTGTCTTCTTGGAAAAATGTGAGAAAGCCTTTTATAATTACTTACATATTTAATTTTCCTGAAGCTTATTGAAAGATAATTTTTCTTGAAGTATACAAAATTTAATTTGGTTTATAAAAATACATCATGAAAAGATGTAGTTTGAAATGTAGTGTACTTATGGAGCAGTACGTTGGTGAATTCCAGTCTTCGTTACTGTCTTATGGCTCAAATAATTTTAAGCACATGATAATTTGGAAAAATGTATTTGAATTATAAAGGAATTGTTTCAGAGGGTGAGCTTTCAGAAGCTGGAGACTTAAGTGATATATATCTTAATAGCTCCAGTCAGATATCTAGGAAATTCTAAATACTGATTTCTGCACATTTTTGTGAGTCTTGGGTATTGGCTGAAGTAAACTGCTGGATTGAGTTCTTTTTGTCATGACAGTAATGGCACTTGAAATCTGTAGAATTGAATTTAAGTATTCTGTTATGAAGTACCCCCTTAGCTTTTCCTTTGCCTGAAGTGCCTGCAAATGACTGTCTCCATGGCTATTAGATACACTAGGTGAGCTCCTCCTCGTGGTCATTTATTTAGGCTGACGTTGCCAAGGAGTTGTTTTTTCGGGGGACACTTAGTTTTCTGATGCCTTTTTCTGGCATAAAAATAAGAAATAACACTACATTATATTGGTATATTTTCTAGGATTAGGAAAATAAAAACTTGATTGGGTAATAAAAGAAAAAAAGATTCAGGATAAAATGAGGTGATTAGGTTCATTATACTATTCTCTTAACATATGTATATGTCTGAAAATATTTATGATGAAAGTTAAATGAAAGACAGAAGCAAATACTTGTAGCAATCTCAGATAAAAAACATTTCCCTGTCACTTACAGTTTATGTTGATTTCCTGCTCTTAGTTCTTGCTACAGAAGTGAACAGTGCCCTCCATACTTTGCTAGGTCTGTATGAGAAGCTGGGGACAGGGCAGGAGGTACAGGGTTAGTAAATGGTCGGAGCACACCTGCAGTCATTTATTTTATTCCCAGTACTTTGTCATTATTTTCTCATCTGTCCTTATTTCCCCTTTTTTTTGTCCCCTACCTTATTTGAGAGTTAGCTAAGAGGTCATTAAGAATTGCTTTTTTGTCTTCTCCTGTTCTCCCTTCCAATCTACTTATTTTTCTACCTCAACTCTATGCAATTACATGTAAAATACTTTCTGGTGGACTTAATTGTCTTGTGGGATTTTAGTACATTGTAAAAATCATTCTCAGCCTTTTTGGACTTGTTCATGTAAAGCTGTTATTCATTTATCTTCCTAGTAAAGAATTAACAAGCAAAAATAGAAGTAGGCTGTCAAGGTAATATAACCCACTTATGTCTCTGTTTTAGTTGTGTCTTTTTCCTCTCATGATATATATCTTAATAGCTCCAGTCAGATATCTAGGAAATTCTAAATACTGATTTCTGCACATTTTTGTGAGTCTTGGGTATTGGCTGAAGTAAACTGCTGGATTGAGTTCTTTTTGTCATGACAGTAATGGCACTTGAAATCTGTAGAATTGAATTTAAGTATTCTGTTATGAAGTACCCCCTTAGCTTTTCCTTTGCCTGAAGTGCCTGCAAATGACTGTCTCCATGGCTATTAGATACACTAGGTGAGCTCCTCCTCGTGGTCATTTATTTAGGCTGACGTTGCCAAGGAGTTGTTTTTTCGGGGGACACTTAGTTTTCTGATCCCCTTTTCTGGCATAAAAATAAGAAATAACACTACATTATATTGGTATATTTTCTAGGATTAGGAAAATAAAAACTTGATTGGGTAATAAAAGAAAAAAAGATTCAGGATAAAATGAGGTGATTAGGTTCATTATACTATTCTCTTAACATATGTATATGTCTGAAAATATTTATGATGAAAGTTAAATGAAAGACAGAAGCAAATACTTGTAGCAATCTCAGATAAAAAACATTTCCCTGTCACTTACAGTTTATGTTGATTTCCTGCTCTTAGTTCTTGCTACAGAAGTGAACAGTGCCCTCCATACTTTGCTAGGTCTGTATGAGAAGCTGGGGACAGGGCAGGAGGTACAGGGTTAGTAAATGGTCGGAGCACACCTGCAGTCATTTATTTTATTCCCAGTACTTTGTCATTATTTTCTCATCTGTCCTTATTTCCCCTTTTTTTTGTCCCCTACCTTATTTGAGAGTTAGCTAAGAGGTCATTAAGAATTGCTTTTTTGTCTTCTCCTGTTCTCCCTTCCAATCTACTTATTTTTCTACCTCAACTCTATGCAATTACATGTAAAATACTTTCTGGTGGACTTAATTGTCTTGTGGGATTTTAGTACATTGTAAAAATCATTCTCAGCCTTTTTGGACTTGTTCATGTAAAGCTGTTATTCATTTATCTTCCTAGTAAAGAATTAACAAGCAAAAATAGAAGTAGGCTGTCAAGGTAATATAACCCCACTTATGTCTCTGTTTTAGTTGTGTCTTTTTCCTCTCATGCATCTAGACACATTCAGGTTTGTTCTTTATAGATAGTGATGTTCACATATATAGAACTTAAGTCACTGTGGTGTTACAAGCTATTTTTTAAAATAGAAGGTGTTATTTGACAACTCACGAAACTAAAACGTACATATATATATATTTGTGTGTATATATTAAAAAGGTACAACAGTATCAAAGTATGTAGGGACAATTAAGAAAATTTCCGTATATGGATCACTTCTTGGCAATGTTGTTATTATTACTATTTTTTTGCCTCTAAGTCATCATTTATTTTTCATCCATCTTTTTTTTATTCTTTGGCCTGTGTGGGCCTCCCATCCCAGTGGCCTCTCTTGTTGCAGAGCACGGGCTCTGGGAGTGTGCACTCCAGAGTGCTGACTTGTAATTGGACACACCAGCCCAGACATTCCTCAGCATGTGGGATCTTCCTGGGCCAGGGATCAAACTGGTGCCTCTTGCACTGCAAGGCGGATTCTTTACGCACTGGACCACCAGGGAAGCCCGGCAATGTTATTTTTTTACCAGATATTTTTAATCACAAGTTTTAGGGGATGGCACAAAATTATTTTGTTGCATTGGAAAAATGTATTGTTTGTCTTGATATAGGTAAATTTGGTTAAATCTCTTAATCTGACTTAGCCTCAGTTATTGGAGTGAGTGATGCTTGGAGTGATGATAGAGAATGTCTTAACTAGTTTGAAAGCACTTTTGTAATTAAAATTGATAATTTAAATCTAAGGTAGATTTTCTTACTAGCCTTTAACTTCTTTGTCCTACTCCTTTCATTAGGAGGCAGTGGTCATAACTTAATTGGTTATGTGAAAGTTAGTCACCGTTTGTAAATGAAGGACTGATCTTTTTAGAAGGAGACACTTTATTCACATCTGTATCTGTTTCTTCTGCTGAATTATACACCCTCAGGGGAGTTGTTTCACTTACAGTTGTATCGTAGTTCCTATTACACATCACTCATTCATTTAAACTGAATCAATTTTGGATATCTCTGTGTCAGGTACTGTACTAGGCTCTTGTTATACTGTGAAGACTGATTTGGAGGTAAGTGTCAAATAAATATTTTTCATGGAATTTGTAAGAAGTTAGACCAGGGAAAGTGTGTTTTGTTTTGTTTTTTTTTTCCTTTCCTTACATTTTCAAATGCATTTTCTTCAGACTGATAGAAGTTTTCCCCAGACTGATTATTTGATCACCAAGGTGGCTAGATTAGAAAGAATTATCTTTTGTTTAAAAGGTAGCTTTATTTTTAAACAGGAAAAGAATTTTGAATGACAACAACAAAGCCACTTTGTCTTCAACTTGAATGAGAATTTAGCCTTTGATGTCATGACATTCTCTTCCCACAAAATTGATGAACATCAAGGACAAACAAGTTTTTTGTTTGTTTGTTTCCTACTTATGTTTTATTTCTTTCTTATTTTTAAATGGTAATAAGAGATTCACAGAAAGCATGTGACAGTGTGTAGCAAATTGAGAGGCACATAGCTGTGCTCACTGATCTGGGAGATGTGAAATGAAGTTTCCTTTGGGTTATAAATTAGGAGAATAAGACCAGAGGAGGTGAATGGACTTGCCTAGAGTCACCCAGCTAGTTGGAGACTTGCATCCCTGCTGTTCAGCTTGTATGTTTATTTTTCCCAAATAGGGATCTTCCCAGAATCTCTTCAGAGCTTTTGAGATGCATACTTAAAATACCTCATTGGAAGCTTTAGGTTATCAAATCACTGCTGCATAGAGTAATAGACATTTTCTAAGGAAAATCAACGAGACCAATAGGAATGGTTGGACTTAGCCTCAGTTATTGGAGTGAGTGATGCTTGGAGTGATGATAGAGAATGTCTTAACTAGTTTGAAAGCACTTTTGTAATTAAAATTGATAATTTAAATCTAAGGTAGATTTTCTTACTAGCCTTTAACTTCTTTGTCCTACTCCTTTCATTAGGAGGCAGTGGTCATAACTTAATTGGTTATGTGAAAGTTAGTCACCGTTTGTAAATGAAGGACTGATCTTTTTAGAAGGAGACACTTTATTCACATCTGTATCTGTTTCTTCTGCTGAATTATACACCCTCAGGGGAGTTGTTTCACTTACAGTTGTATCGTAGTTCCTATTACACATCACTCATTCATTTAAACTGAATCAATTTTGGATATCTCTGTGTCAGGTACTGTACTAGGCTCTTGTTATACTGTGAAGACTGATTTGGAGGTAAGTGTCAAATAAATATTTTTCATGGAATTTGTAAGAAGTTAGACCAGGGAAAGTGTGTTTTGTTTTGTTTTTTTTTTCCTTTCCTTACATTTTCAAATGCATTTTCTTCAGACTGATAGAAGTTTTCCCCAGACTGATTATTTGATCACCAAGGTGGCTAGATTAGAAAGAATTATCTTTTGTTTAAAAGGTAGCTTTATTTTTAAACAGGAAAAGAATTTTGAATGACAACAACAAAGCCACTTTGTCTTCAACTTGAATGAGAATTTAGCCTTTGATGTCATGACATTCTCTTCCCACAAAATTGATGAACATCAAGGACAAACAAGTTTTTTGTTTGTTTGTTTCCTACTTATGTTTTATTTCTTTCTTATTTTTAAATGGTAATAAGAGATTCACAGAAAGCATGTGACAGTGTGTAGCAAATTGAGAGGCACATAGCTGTGCTCACTGATCTGGGAGATGTGAAATGAAGTTTCCTTTGGGTTATAAATTAGGAGAATAAGACCAGAGGAGGTGAATGGACTTGCCTAGAGTCACCCAGCTAGTTGGAGACTTGCATCCCTGCTGTTCAGCTTGTATGTTTATTTTTCCCAAATAGGGATCTTCCCAGAATCTCTTCAGAGCTTTTGAGATGCATACTTAAAATACCTCATTGGAAGCTTTAGGTTATCAAATCACTGCTGCATAGAGTAATAGACATTTTCTAAGGAAAATCAACGAGACCAATAGGAATGGTTGGACTGAGATCAATAAGTCAGAACTCTGAGCCACCTCTGACATTGATAATGCTGCTGCTGCTGTTCCGTTTCTAAGTCTCATCCAGCTCTTTGCAGCCCCATGGACCATAGCCAGGTTCCTCTGTCCATCGAGTGTTCTAAGCAAGAATACTGGAGTGGGTTTCCATTTCCTTCACCAGGGCAAACAAGTTATTTTTAAAACGAATAAAGAATAGCAAAATAGAATTTTTTTCTCTTCTCCTTTCATGGTTAAGTAGTTCATATAACTAAAGAACTTCATTTAGAAACAACCTAAGAACTAAAACAAGAAGAGAAGATGTTGAAATGTGAAGTCCTTCACTGAACTTTCCAGATAGAAAGCTTAATCAAGCCAAATTGTATGTTAATTGTCACAGAAAGAAGAGATCAGAGCAGCTTATGCAATGTAAAGAATCCTTAAGTGCTTCTTCAAGGTGATAACATGTGGAATATTCTCTGGGTTAATTTTTTGCATATTTGGAAGGCTTTAAATAGTGAAGAACTTGTTCATTACGCCATGGTTTTTTTTTTTTTTTACCATTTTCAGTAGTAATGTGATGTGATTTGAGTGTAGAAACTGGAGCTGGCTGCTTATAAGAAAACAGTTGTTCACATTTGGATTTTCTTTTGTGTGTTCTTTCAATTAGGTTTTAATTGATGCTGTAAACCTTATATATATATATATATAAAAGACACACACACACACACACACACACACACACAAGATTTATCAGAATATAAATCACACATTATTATAATTATCAGAATATAAAAGAAGACAAAAAAGTATTAGATGCTATTTTACATCGTAAATATAAAATTACATATTTTAAAAGTGGAATTGAAGATACAAGCCTTTGTCTTTCATGCTGTTGTCTCCTCTACTGGTGTGGCGAACAAAATGTGACTCCTTGTCCTTAAGAAATTTCTCTAGTAAAGAAACCAAGATGTGTATACAAATAACTGTGATACAGAGTAAAATACAGTAAGTACCATAGTAGATAATAAAGTGTGTTTGGTAGGTCAGGTGTTTATTGATATGCAGTTTGACAGGGCAATACAAATTACTTGTCTTCTATGTGTCAGGTGAATTCCATGTTTTATCTTTTTTGGTAAACCCACCCTTTGTTAGAAAATATTTTAATATGCCTATTTTGACTTTGTATAGAATGATGATGAATTTAATTGAATAGTAAAATGTCAGAAAATTCACTCTATCTATGATGTTTCTATCAATGATAAATTTTCTTTCTCAAAAGTTTTTTAATCAGGTTCTGATGCTTGGGAAAACATCTATCAGCGATTTGTCAGAACATGTCTTTGACTTAATTTTGGAGCTCTATAATATTGATAGTCATTTGCTGCTCTCAGTTTTACCCCAACTTGAATTTAAATTGAAGGTAACTATTCTAAAATTATGTTAAGTCCTTCACTGAACTTTCCAGATAGAAAGCTTAATCAAGCCAAATTGTATGTTAATTGTCACAGAAAGAAGAGATCAGAGCAGCTTATGCAATGTAAAGAATCCTTAAGTGCTTCTTCAAGGTGATAACATGTGGAATATTCTCTGGGTTAATTTTTTGCATATTTGGAAGGCTTTAAATAGTGAAGAACTTGTTCATTACGCCATGGTTTTTTTTTTTTTTTACCATTTTCAGTAGTAATGTGATGTGATTTGAGTGTAGAAACTGGAGCTGGCTGCTTATAAGAAAACAGTTGTTCACATTTGGATTTTCTTTTGTGTGTTCTTTCAATTAGGTTTTAATTGATGCTGTAAACCTTATATATATATATATATATACACACACACACACACACACACACACACACACAAGATTTATCAGAATATAAATCACACATTATTATAATTATCAGAATATAAAAGAAGACAAAAAAGTATTAGATGCTATTTTACATCGTAAATATAAAATTACATATTTTAAAAGTGGAATTGAAGATACAAGCCTTTGTCTTTCATGCTGTTGTCTCCTCTACTGGTGTGGCGAACAAAATGTGACTCCTTGTCCTTAAGAAATTTCTCTAGTAAAGAAACCAAGATGTGTATACAAATAACTGTGATACAGAGTAAAATACAGTAAGTACCATAGTAGATAATAAAGTGTGTTTGGTAGGTCAGGTGTTTATTGATATGCAGTTTGACAGGGCAATACAAATTACTTGTCTTCTATGTGTCAGGTGAATTCCATGTTTTATCTTTTTTGGTAAACCCACCCTTTGTTAGAAAATATTTTAATATGCCTATTTTGACTTTGTATAGAATGATGATGAATTTAATTGAATAGTAAAATGTCAGAAAATTCACTCTATCTATGATGTTTCTATCAATGATAAATTTTCTTTCTCAAAAGTTTTTTAATCAGGTTCTGATGCTTGGGAAAACATCTATCAGCGATTTGTCAGAACATGTCTTTGACTTAATTTTGGAGCTCTATAATATTGATAGTCATTTGCTGCTCTCAGTTTTACCCCAACTTGAATTTAAATTGAAGGTAACTATTCTAAAATTATGGTTTTTATCAACTAGATTAGCAAAGAGCATTCTTTGTGGCTTTTGAATCCTTATAGTGGTTTTGACTGAATGTTACAAGTGTGGTGGTGTACTACTGTTACTTACTGACATATTTGTGCCTTGCCTGTTTGTGTATCTCCAGTGTCTGACATGGTTCCTAGCAGATTGAATCTGCTTATAATTAATGATTCGCAGGATGAATGTTTTCCAGATGATTTCTGGATTGTGACTAACTTTTGACATCATAGCTACACATCAAACTTATTTTGTTAAGGCATAGTTTATAGTGGTTCCCAGGACCCGTCAATTGTGCCATTAAAATAGTTTAAGGTCTGTTATCCACGTAGGGTTAAATATTTTCCCTTTATGAATGTTATCTTGTGCTTGCCTAGCATCTGTTGAAAGCAGATGCTTTTCAGATGGCTCTTTTGAATCTTTGGTAATGTCCTTATTGCCTTGGCATTGAATTATGCCATAAAATTGAGTTTTACTTGCAGGTTTGGGACATAGTTTTCCTTTCAAATTATTACATAAAGAATAAATATATCCAGTTATAATTAATACTCTTTGATGAATTAATACTCTTACTAAACCACCTGGAAAAGTTTTAAAATGATTTGTGTGGTGTTTCTTGTTGCTAAAACTTTGAATTTGTCTCTTAGAAAACCATAGAATAAACAATTTATGTTGATAGTGTAAATATCCCCCAAATGCAGCCAATAATCATTCTCATTTTATTCTGGGGTATATTTTTGACATATTTGCCAACTGAGCTATTTGATTCATTGGCCTTCTTCTGCTCCCTCTTTTCAATTTTGATGAGACAGAAGGAGGTCATACCTCTAATTGTTGATTTGATTTTATCTAATAAAAACATTGAATACTATAACAAATATAAAAATAAGGAGTTACCATCCCTGTTTCTAGCAAATTTAACATCTGTTATGGGAGGAAGAGGAAAAAATCTGTATCTAATAAGAGGCCAGATATTGTAAATATCATAAAAGATACAAACAGCATAGAATTGAAGCAAAGGAAGCAGCATGCAGAATTACGTAGATGTAGGGAGGTGCTGGGTAAATTTGCAGAACACAAAGAATTATAGTTGTATGGTTGCATAAAGTCAGTTTAAATCAACCCTGACTGTGCACTAGGATCTTCACCTCTGAAACCTTAATAAACATTCAGATGTCTAAGTGTTAACCTAGATCAGTATGTGGGGTCTAACTCCCTGACCAGGGATCTTAGCCACTGGACCATCTTAGCCACTGGACCATCAGAGAAGTCCCTGGTTGTTTTTGTTTTTAAAAGCCTTACACATCATTCTAATGTCCGGTCAGGGTTGAAACTTTCTTTTTTGGAGTCAAGTCACATCATGGGGACTTTAAATGACTGTCTTTGGCATTGGTTTAAAATTTTAAAAGAAATCTGTACAGTGCCATCCAAGTGTCTTGAATCTTTGGTAATGTCCTTATTGCCTTGGCATTGAATTATGCCATAAAATTGAGTTTTACTTGCAGGTTTGGGACATAGTTTTCCTTTCAAATTATTACATAAAGAATAAATATATCCAGTTATAATTAATACTCTTTGATGAATTAATACTCTTACTAAACCACCTGGAAAAGTTTTAAAATGATTTGTGTGGTGTTTCTTGTTGCTAAAACTTTGAATTTGTCTCTTAGAAAACCATAGAATAAACAATTTATGTTGATAGTGTAAATATCCCCCAAATGCAGCCAATAATCATTCTCATTTTATTCTGGGGTATATTTTTGACATATTTGCCAACTGAGCTATTTGATTCATTGGCCTTCTTCTGCTCCCTCTTTTCAATTTTGATGAGACAGAAGGAGGTCATACCTCTAATTGTTGATTTGATTTTATCTAATAAAAACATTGAATACTATAACAAATATAAAAATAAGGAGTTACCATCCCTGTTTCTAGCAAATTTAACATCTGTTATGGGAGGAAGAGGAAAAAATCTGTATCTAATAAGAGGCCAGATATTGTAAATATCATAAAAGATACAAACAGCATAGAATTGAAGCAAAGGAAGCAGCATGCAGAATTACGTAGATGTAGGGAGGTGCTGGGTAAATTTGCAGAACACAAAGAATTATAGTTGTATGGTTGCATAAAGTCAGTTTAAATCAACCCTGACTGTGCACTAGGATCTTCACCTCTGAAACCTTAATAAACATTCAGATGTCTAAGTGTTAACCTAGATCAGTATGTGGGGTCTAACTCCCTGACCAGGGATCTTAGCCACTGGACCATCTTAGCCACTGGACCATCAGAGAAGTCCCTGGTTGTTTTTGTTTTTAAAAGCCTTACACATCATTCTAATGTCCGGTCAGGGTTGAAACTTTCTTTTTTGGAGTCAAGTCACATCATGGGGACTTTAAATGACTGTCTTTGGCATTGGTTTAAAATTTTAAAAGAAATCTGTACAGTGCCATCCAAGTGTCTTGAATATTAGTGCTTTTTAACAGTGTCACATTTTGTGTTCTAGTATTGTGGCTGGCTCATTCATTTAAATGTTATTTGTCGGAGGTACCAGAGACTTCAGTTTTTGTGTCTGTGAGGCTTTATCACATTGTTGAACTCCATTATGAATCTCATGTAGGTAGATAAACTGAGACTCCTATTGGGAAATTTAGAACATATTTATTTCTACAAAGGGCTTAACCAATATCATCATACATAATTTTCTCTTTACTGTAGTCTTGGCCTCTATCAGTGTCTATTCTTAAAAACCATAGATAGTTTTTTAAGGGTCCCAAGTAGGTTTGATGTGAATCAGTTTTTGATTTTGACTTTGAAGAGAAACAAGCCTCAGTTGTAGGCCAAGCCACTAGTTTTTAATCAGACTCCAGGATGAGCTTTTATGTAGAGGAGCACACCTTTTATGTAATTTGAGATGATTAGAACATTGAAGAAAACATTTGATTTTGTGAAAAACATATTGAAAATTTTATATCTATAATTTTTTAGCTGAAGTTCATAGAAAAAAATCTGTGGGACTGGAGATTAAGGGGACTCTTGGAAAAAAATATTCCGAGTATATCTACCTCATGGTTTTAAAGCTGTGGTTGTGTTTTGTTTTAGAGCAATGATAATGAGGAACGCCTTCAAGTTGTTAAACTACTGGCAAAAATGTTTGGGGCCAAGGATTCAGAATTGGCTTCTCAAAACAAACCACTTTGGCAGTGTTACTTGGGCAGGTATGTGATTTGGGTGTCCTGTTTTAAAGTAATATATGTGTTTATAGCTACTTACTGATTTTAAACAGCATCCACGTTTAAGATTGTTTCTGAGATTATAATAATGAAGGGTTTTATATTTTGAAATTTTTGAATGCTGATAGTGATTGGCCGTACTTACAAATTCCCTTTGTCTTCAGTAATTTTTAAAAGATGATCCGTTTAAAAAGCTGTTTCATGAAATATTACAGTCATGAAATTGAAGTGTAGTATTACATGGCAGTGATTCATTCCAACTCAAATATATCATTGTGAGATTAGCCCTTCCACCAAAGTTATAGTTAGTTAACTTATTGGAGATTTGTAAGGATGAAAGTATCCATAGAATGAGTAAATAAATGATTATATATGTTTCTCCTCCTAACTCCCTTTCTACATTTCTTATAATAATGAAGAAATGATAATCCAGGTTTCTTGGATGCTTTTAAAGAAGAAGCACAAGCCTCCTGAAATTAGTTGCAAAATTTGAATGTGTTTGTATTTTTCTGCACGAGGAGTTTATTACGTTTGTAAAGATATCCCTCACCTTTAATATGTTAAAACCACTTCCAAGTGCCCTGGCTGAAATACATTGACTTTGAGGATAGAGGAGAATTCTCCCCCTCTTATTATGATGTTTATAACAAATAAAGCAGTTAAGTTGTAAATAAACAATAATATTGATTCTTATTCTATTTTCTTTGTGTTGAGATAAATGCATTGTCGTGGCTACTTTCTCTATTTCATTACCAGAACTGTCAGTGATTATGATAAATTTAATCTCTTCTGGACTTGTTTTTCTAATTTGTTAAATTAGAAGATAGGCCTTCATACATTAAGCCCTAAATTTCTTACTCTGATTTCTTATCTATTATGTTGGTCAATAATAATATTTAAAGAGGTGTGTTAAACTGATAAATCTTAGTCCATTGTCATTTTGAATCTGGTTTCTAGATTTTTCCCCCTTAAATACAGTGAGCAAGAGGGCAGAAGAATATTTTTGTTTAATTAGATTATGCAACTATTAATGAAATAAAAATTATTTTATTTGATGTGTTAAAAACAAAAATATAAATTTATGTACAGACATTTACTATATCTTCATTTTTAAAGTTTTGGCAGTGTTACTTGGGCAGGTATGTGATTTGGGTGTCCTGTTTTAAAGTAATATATGTGTTTATAGCTACTTACTGATTTTAAACAGCATCCACGTTTAAGATTGTTTCTGAGATTATAATAATGAAGGGTTTTATATTTTGAAATTTTTGAATGCTGATAGTGATTGGCCGTACTTACAAATTCCCTTTGTCTTCAGTAATTTTTTAAAGATGATCCGTTTAAAAGCTGTTTCATGAAATATTACAGTCATGAAATTGAAGTGTAGTATTACATGGCAGTGATTCATTCCAACTCAAATATATCATTGTGAGATTAGCCCTTCCACCAAAGTTATAGTTAGTTAACTTATTGGAGATTTGTAAGGATGAAAGTATCCATAGAATGAGTAAATAAATGATTATATATGTTTCTCCTCCTAACTCCCTTTCTACATTTCTTATAATAATGAAGAAATGATAATCCAGGTTTCTTGGATGCTTTTAAAGAAGAAGCACAAGCCTCCTGAAATTAGTTGCAAAATTTGAATGTGTTTGTATTTTTCTGCACGAGGAGTTTATTACGTTTGTAAAGATATCCCTCACCTTTAATATGTTAAAACCACTTCCAAGTGCCCTGGCTGAAATACATTGACTTTGAGGATAGAGGAGAATTCTCCCCCTCTTATTATGATGTTTATAACAAATAAAGCAGTTAAGTTGTAAATAAACAATAATATTGATTCTTATTCTATTTTCTTTGTGTTGAGATAAATGCATTGTCGTGGCTACTTTCTCTATTTCATTACCAGAACTGTCAGTGATTATGATAAATTTAATCTCTTCTGGACTTGTTTTTCTAATTTGTTAAATTAGAAGATAGGCCTTCATACATTAAGCCCTAAATTTCTTACTCTGATTTCTTATCTATTATGTTGGTCAATAATAATATTTAAAGAGGTGTGTTAAACTGATAAATCTTAGTCCATTGTCATTTTGAATCTGGTTTCTAGATTTTTCCCCCTTAAATACAGTGAGCAAGAGGGCAGAAGAATATTTTTGTTTAATTAGATTATGCAACTATTAATGAAATAAAAATTATTTTATTTGATGTGTTAAAAACAAAAATATAAATTTATGTACAGACATTTACTATATCTTCATTTTTTTAAAAGTTTTTTTTGGCCACTTCTATTGGTCTTTCATTTACTTCTCTTTGTTCTTTGGCCCGTGTGGGCCTCTCACCGCAGTGGCCTCTCATCGCAGAGCAGTGGCTCTGGGCGCATGCGGTCCAGAGCTTCTGCTCGGTAGTTGGACACAGCAGTCCAGCCGCTCCGCGGCACGTGGGATCTTCCCAGGCCAGGGATTGAACCGGCACCCCTTGCACTGCAAGGCGGTGTCCTTACCCACTGGACCACCAGGGAAGCCCCTAAAGTTATTTTTTAAGAATATATCTTTGAGTCAGGACTTGGATTAGTCAGACAATTACAGGATTTTAGGAGGATAAATTCTAATTTAAATTTGTTACCGTATTACATTGTAGTTTTTCGTTATTTATAAATGACAAAGAAGTCACTTTATTACCGATTTTAGGGAGCCAGAGTAATTTTTTAAAGATGTCTTTTTGGACTTCCCCTGGTGGTCCAATTGGCAAGGACACCGACTTGCAGTGCAGGGGGCGCCGGTTTGATCCCTGGCCTGGGAAGATCCCACGTGCCGCGGAGCGGCTGGACCGATATGTCCAATTACCGAGCCGGAGCGCTGGCGCGCATGCGCCCAGAGCCGGCGCTCTGCAACGACAGACGCCACCGCGGTGGGAGGCCCACAGGAGCCAAAGAACAAAGACGGATGAAGATAGAGGAATGAAAGACCAATAGAAGTGGCCCGCCTGCTCCCCTCCCTCCCCATCCCGACCCCCGCCCAAAATAAATAAATAAATAAATCTTTAAAAGAAAAAAAATGATGTCTTTTAATGGTCATGGTACATGTTTAGTTGAGAATGGTAGAATATACACAGATTCAAATCACTCAGGAAACTATATGAAATTAAAGACTAGATTTTATATAACCTTTTCTGAGTGTACTTTATAAAGCAGTTTTTCCCCTAATATTAAACTTTTGTGAGTAATTTGTTGCTCAAAAGACTGATTTTTATCTTTTTGATCCTAAATTTTATTTCATCTGGTATTAGGTTACACAAGATTGGGAAACTTTTTTTTTTTTGGAAACTTTTAATCTTGAGAATTAAGACGTGAAAATGTTGAATGGAAAATCTTGTTCTTGTTACTTAATTTTTTTTCAAGTCACTATTTTGTAGTCCATAATGAACTTGTGTATATAGGTTTTGAACATCGGTGGTTTAAAGGTAACTAGACACTATATATGTTTTCTGATGGAGCAACACAATGCTTGTTATCACAATACTGTAGTCTTGCTAAAAAAAAAAAACAAAACTAAATATGATCAAATCTATAGACCTGATTACTAATTTGCAGGATTTAAGAGAGTGGGAAACTTGTTAATTGATGTGAGAATGATAACAGTAGCAAAATCTATAAACTGTGGAAAAGCACTACATATGTAAACACAAAACAGTTGATTCACCAGATTATAAGGGGAAAGAAAAAGAGAGATGGGAAATAAAAGAATGAAAGATAGTTAAATGTCATGTCAATTGAAGAGTTTTAACTTTTTAGAGATAAATACTGAGGTATTTACATTTAAATGTAAATTTAAATCACTTTGATGTTAGTGGATATAATTATGATGGTTAACTGTAATAGGAATTTGGGCACAATTTTAAAGTCATGTAAAATAACACACCGTTTACTACAAGATATACCAAACATTTGTGAATGTTCTGTATTGAAGAAAGAATGATTTGAGGAAGGGTTTTCATTTCCATATGGAATCTAATAATGTATTAATGGACTATGTATATACATATGCTTGCATACGCATATATATTTGAAAGTACAGTGTTTATAGGAAAAATTTTGTCATTCCAATTCTTATATTTGAACCAGATGTGTATTGGTTAAACATGTTCCTTAAAAGTACATAGTTCTCACAAGGAGATTGGCCTAGTTTAATATAGAGGTTCCATAGCATGTTACATATATACTATACAAAAACTTTGTTAAAATAGTCTAGCTCTGCTTTGAATTATTCTGTATGAATTATTTTTCTTTTAATTAGAAAAATATAAATCAAGTACAGATTAAACACGTTTTATTCCTTATACTAAAGATTGCTCTGTGCCTTTATGTTTTATCAGGTTTAATGATATCCATGTACCAATCCGCCTGGAATGTGTGAAATTTGCTAGCCATTGTCTCATGAACCATCCTGATTTAGCAAAGGATTTAACAGGTAGTATATACCCTAATGGCAAATATTCTTTGATGCTCTTTCATTATTTATTTATTTATCTTTTGGAGGGTAGGGTGGGGAGGGAGGGGGATGGGCGGGCCACTTCTATTGGTCTTTCATTTCTCTATTTTCATCCGTCTTTGTTCTTTGACTCCTGTGGGCCTCCCATCGCGGTGGCGTCTATCGCTGCAGAGCGCCAGCAATATAAAGACCTGATTACTAATTTGCAGGATTTAAGAGTGGGAAACTTGTTAATTGATGTGAGAATGATAACAGTAGAAATCTATAAACTGTGGAAAAGCACTACATATGTAAACACAAAACAGTTGATTCACCAGATTATAAGGGGAAAGAAAAAGAGAGATGGGAAATAAAAGAATGAAAGATAGTTAAATGTCATGTCAATTGAAGAGTTTTAACTTTTTAGAGATAAATACTGAGGTATTTACATTTAAATGTAAATTTAAATCACTTTGATGTTAGTGGATATAATTATGATGGTTAACTGTAATAGGAATTTGGGCACAATTTTAAAGTCATGTAAAATAACACACCGTTTACTACAAGATATACCAAACATTTGTGAATGTTCTGTATTGAAGAAAGAATGATTTGAGGAAGGGTTTTCATTTCCATATGGAATCTAATAATGTATTAATGGACTATGTATATACATATGCTTGCATACGCATATATATTTGAAAGTACAGTGTTTATAGGAAAAATTTTGTCATTCCAATTCTTATATTTGAACCAGATGTGTATTGGTTAAACATGTTCCTTAAAAGTACATAGTTCTCACAAGGAGATTGGCCTAGTTTAATATAGAGGTTCCATAGCATGTTACATATATACTATACAAAAACTTTGTTAAAATAGTCTAGCTCTGCTTTGAATTATTCTGTATGAATTATTTTTCTTTTAATTAGAAAAATATAAATCAAGTACAGATTAAACACGTTTTATTCCTTATACTAAAGATTGCTCTGTGCCTTTATGTTTTATCAGGTTTAATGATATCCATGTACCAATCCGCCTGGAATGTGTGAAATTTGCTAGCCATTGTCTCATGAACCATCCTGATTTAGCAAAGGATTTAACAGGTAGTATATACCCTAATGGCAAATATTCTTTGATGCTCTTTCATTATTTATTTATTTATCTTTTGGAGGGTAGGGTGGGGAGGGAGGGGGATGGGCGGGCCACTTCTATTGGTCTTTCATTTCTCTATTTTCATCCGTCTTTGTTCTTTGGCTCCTGTGGGCCTCCCATCGTGGTGGCGTCTGTCGTTGCAGAGCGCCAGCTCTGGGCACACGCGCGCCAGAGCTCCGGCTCGGTCATTGGAAACATCAGTCCAGCCGCTCCGCGGCATGTGGGATCTTCCTAGGCCAGGGACCGAACCGGCGCCCCTTGCACTGCAAGGCGGTGTCTCTACCCATTGGACTACTAGGGGAAGCCCTGATGCTCTTTCATTAAAAAAAAAAAGGATAGGCTTTATAGATATGAAAGAAACCTATATTTGGATGTTTTTAGGATTATGGTGGGACTTGTTTCAGTTCATCATTATAGTAGTTACTCTCTGAAGTTAGGATTCTGCCTCCTAGTACATAGGCTAGAAGCATCTATGTAAAAGGTAGTATTTTCAGAAACATTATTGGTTTCTTAATTTAAGAACAGTCCTAAAAGTTAGGCATTTGTATTTGAATATAGTTTGACTCTGAATACATTATGAGACTTCAGAGATCTTTAATATTTTGCAAACTTAGATGAGAGTCATTAATTAATACATTAATTTAACCATGCTTAATGGAGCTAACTTCTGAAATCTGTATAGTTATAAGGTATTTCAGAACTTTGCCTTCTTATAGTAATATAAGTATTATGTATCTGTAACTGCTTTGTTTAGTTTTTTTAAAAATTTTGAAATAGTTTCAGAAAATACAGATGAATAGATGAGCCACTATTTTCCTCAGAAATCTTAGCATTTTGCTGTATTAACTTAGGACATTAACAGAAAAAAAGAAAATAAATTATAGATACAGTTGAAGTGATCTTCACAAATGATTCTTCCCTATTTAGGGAAAAAAAATGTTTTTCTGCCTGTAAGCATTTTTCATTATCAGGTTTAATGATATCCATGTACCAATCCGCCTGGAATGTGTGAAATTTGCTAGCCATTGTCTCATGAACCATCCTGATTTAGCAAAGGATTTAACAGGTAGTATATACCCTAATGGCAAATATTCTTTGATGCTCTTTCATTATTTATTTATTTATCTTTTGGAGGGTAGGGTGGGGAGGGAGGGGGATGGGCGGGCCACTTCTATTGGTCTTTCATTTCTCTATTTTCATCCGTCTTTGTTCTTTGGCTCCTGTGGGCCTCCCATCGTGGTGGCGTCTGTCGTTGCAGAGCGCCAGCTCTGGGCACACGCGCGCCAGAGCTCCGGCTCGGTCATTGGAAACATCAGTCCAGCCGCTCCGCGGCATGTGGGATCTTCCTAGGCCAGGGACCGAACCGGCGCCCCTTGCACTGCAAGGCGGTGTCTCTACCCATTGGACTACTAGGGGAAGCCCTGATGCTCTTTCATTAAAAAAAAAAAGGATAGGCTTTATAGATATGAAAGAAACCTATATTTGGATGTTTTTAGGATTATGGTGGGACTTGTTTCAGTTCATCATTATAGTAGTTACTCTCTGAAGTTAGGATTCTGCCTCCTAGTACATAGGCTAGAAGCATCTATGTAAAGGTAGTATTTTCAGAAACATTATTGGTTTCTTAATTTAAGAACAGTCCTAAAAGTTAGGCATTTGTATTTGAATATAGTTTGACTCTGAATACATTATGAGACTTCAGAGATCTTTAATATTTTGCAAACTTAGATGAGAGTCATTAATTAATACATTAATTTAACCATGCTTAATGGAGCTAACTTCTGAAATCTGTATAGTTATAAGGTATTTCAGAACTTTGCCTTCTTATAGTAATATAAGTATTATGTATCTGTAACTGCTTTGTTTAGTTTTTTAAAATTATGAAATAGTTTCAGAAAATACAGATGAATAGATGAGCCACTATTTTCCTCAGAAATCTTAGCATTTTGCTGTATTAACTTAGGACATTAACAGAAAAAAAGAAAATAAATTATAGATACAGTTGAAGTGATCTTCACAAATGATTCTTCCCTATTTAGGGTAACTTCTCTATTAAAAATTCTCTACATCCTATTCATGTTTTTCTGCCTGTGTCACATGTATCACATGTATTCTTATGTGATTTTAACGGTTTTATTGAAAATATATATTGAATTTGATATGTTGAATTTGTTCCTATGATCTCATTTTGCCTATTCTTTGTTTTTATTTCTGTTTTTCCCTTTCTTCTCTAGTGATTACTTTTCTTCTCATTTTTCCTTTTTTATCCCCATGGGCTTGGAAGCTACATTCTCCTTCGTGCTTTCATTGCATAGTTGATTACGTCTAAAGTGAGTCAGAAAACTAGCTTCTTTCTGAGCAGTCAAGGACCCTCGAATGCTTTAACTCTGAGCATTCTCTTCTCAGCTTTCATATTATTGCTTGTTACTGGGTCGGCCTTCAGTTTTTAAGTTAAAAATAAAAAAGCGCATTTTTCATTTTCACCAAGTTTATTAAACTTCATATTCACCATTTCATTCCACTGCCTTCTGCCATTTTTCAGGCAACTTCATAATTACATCTTCCCAAAACTTTTATCTCTTTGAGCAAAGAACTGTTTCAGTACTTTTTACAGCCTTCCATGGAACTGAAATTTTTTCCATTAGGAGAATTTTGTAAAGACCAAAATAAATGGAAAACCAAAGGTGCAGTGTCTGATGAATACACTGGAGGCATCAGAGCTTCCCAGCCAAGCTTTGACCGTCAAAGAAACATAGTCTTGCGTTGTCCTGATGGAAGATGATGTATTTTCTTTTCACTAATCCAGATGCTTTTTGTTAAGTGCTGCATTCAGTTGGTCTAATTGGGACCAGTGTTTGCTGGAATAAATCATTTGGTTTTCTGGAAGGGGCTCATAACAAAGGACTCCCTTCCAATCCCACCATGTACACAGCATCACCTTTGGATGAAGACTGGCCTTCTGTGGGATTGGTGGTGGCTCATTTGCTTGTTCCATCATCTCTTCTGTTCTACATTGTTGCAGTGTTTACTTTACCTTGCCTGTCACACATGCTGTCTTTCTCCCTGATCGAACAGTTCCTGTTGGTAGAGAATGCTCAAGGTAGAGGAGCTTAGGACCTGGCCAGTGGTTTTATGAGCTTTTGTATTATATTTGTTAACTGTTAATTTATTGAGTAGTAAATTCATTCAGTCATAAGTACTGTTTGTTGTTTATAGACATGGCTATATATGTTACTCTAGATCCAAACAATGAAATTTTATCTTACTAGTCTTATCATTAAAAAGCCGAATAATAATTTATGTTCACTTGTGTCACCTCTTCTTTAAACCTAATATAGCATTACCGAAGATTGTTAATTTTTTTCTTTCGGTTTTCTCAGTGCCAGATCTGAACTCCCATGTTTTTGACTCTAAGACTCTCCTCCAGTCACTTATAACTGTTAACTGTCTCATTTCTTCTGTCATCCCTTTGGCCTTTTTTTAGTTCAGTTAAATGGTTTTACCTTATGCTTTTCCTTGTAATCCTATTTCGTAGCTGGCATTATCTTAACTTTATTCTTTCAATAACTTCACTAAAAGTTTGTCTAGTTAAGGAATAGAAGCTTGAAATCTCTAGTCTTTTTTTCAACAGAACCACTTGAGTTGAATATTTTAACCATTTAAAAAAATACCAATCTGAAATATTTAATGTTGATATACTTTTTGGTTCATTTGTATGGTTTCTTGAATTAATGAGCTGAAATATTTAATGGGTTTTGATGAATACACTGGAGGCATCAGAGCTTCCCAGCCAAGCTTTGACCGTCAAAGAAACATAGTCTTGCGTTGTCCTGATGGAAGATGATGTATTTTCTTTTCACTAATCCAGATGCTTTTTGTTAAGTGCTGCATTCAGTTGGTCTAATTGGGACCAGTGTTTGCTGGAATAAATCATTTGGTTTTCTGGAAGGGGCTCATAACAAAGGACTCCCTTCCAATCCCACCATGTACACAGCATCACCTTTGGATGAAGACTGGCCTTCTGTGTGATTGGTGGTGTCTCTTTTACTTGTTCCATCATCTCTTCTGTTCTACATTGTTGCAGTGTTTACTTTACCTTGCCTGTCACACATGCTGTCTTTCTCCCTGATCGAACAGTTCCTGTTGGTAGAGAATGCTCAAGGTAGAGGAGCTTAGGACCTGGCCAGTGGTTTTATGAGCTTTTGTATTATATTTGTTAACTGTTAATTTATTGAGTAGTAAATTCATTCAGTCATAAGTACTGTTTGTTGTTTATAGACATGGCTATATATGTTACTCTAGATCCAAACAATGAAATTTTATCTTACTAGTCTTATCATTAAAAAGGCCGAATAATAATTTATGTTCACTTGTGTCACCTCTTCTTTAAACCTAATATAGCATTACCGAAGATTGTTAATTTTTTTCTTTCGGTTTTCTCAGTGCCAGATCTGAACTCCCATGTTTTTGACTCTAAGACTCTCCTCCAGTCACTTATAACTGTTAACTGTCTCATTTCTTCTGTCATCCCTTTGGCCTTTTTTTAGTTCAGTTAAATGGTTTTACCTTATGCTTTTCCTTGTAATCCTATTTCGTAGCTGGCATTATCTTAACTTTATTCTTTCAATAACTTCACTAAAAGTTTGTCTAGTTAAGGAATAGAAGCTTGAAATCTCTAGTCTTTTTTTCAACAGAACCACTTGAGTTGAATATTTTAACCATTTAAAAAAATACCAATCTGAAATATTTAATGTTGATATACTTTTTGGTTCATTTGTATGGATTCTTTAATTAATGCGCTTAGGAACTCTTAAGTTAGCTCTCTTGTGCCGCAGATGTGTAGGGAATTTATTACTCAGTGGCATGTAAACTACTGTATTTTGACTGAAGTACTGACCTACCTTTCTTCTTCTTTCTCTTTCTTCTCTTTCTCTCCACTGTTCCTAATTTTTTTGAAACATTGAACTTATTACTTAGGTTTTGTTTTTGTTGTGATTTATACTCAAAGGTCTTATGCATTCTTTTAAAACATTTTAATTTTCTAAGTTTGTTTTAATCAAGTAAAATTTTATCTTTCAGAGTATCTTAAAGTGAGGTCACATGACCCTGAGGAGGCTATTAGGCATGATGTTATTGTGTCTATAGTTACAGCTGCTAAAAAAGATATTCTTCTGGTCAATGATCACTTACTTAATTTTGTGAGAGAGAGAACATTAGACAAACGGGTAAGTAGGGAGAACAATTGCTAGTAGGTTTGTATTTTGAATACTCAGTTTAATAGAGTTTCATTTGAAAATATTGAGATTGAAATGAAATGAGCTCTTTTTGTGGGGAGGCATTTAAATAACTAAAGTAATGTTTATGAGAAGGTTTTGCATTTTGTTAGATTAAATTTTGTTCATATTATTAGTTGACATCCTCAAAATAGAACCGGTCTAAGTGGTAGAGTAGTCAGATATTTAACCTTTACACTGGTTTTAATAAGTGACTTTTGTAAAGACCTCTGACACAACTTATCTGGTCTCTTTTTCCTTTCATATGGGTATCAATTCATAGTCCTCTAGCTGATTGTATTTACAATTTCTTTGGAATAGAAAATAAAAGATGTTTCATGGCAAAGCTAACTGTCTCATTTCTTCTGTCATCCCTTTGGCCTTTTTTTAGTTCAGTTAAATGGTTTTACCTTATGCTTTTCCTTGTAATCCTATTTCGTAGCTGGCATTATCTTAACTTTATTCTTTCAATAACTTCACTAAAAGTTTGTCTAGTTAAGGAATAGAAGCTTGAAATCTCTAGTCTTTTTTTCAACAGAACCACTTGAGTTGAATATTTTAACCATTTAAAAAAATACCAATCTGAAATATTTAATGTTGATATACTTTTTGGTTCATTTGTATGGTTTCTTGAATTAATGAGCTTAGGAACTCCTAAGTTAGCTCTCTTGTGCCGCAGATGAGAAGGGAATTTATTACTCAGTGGCATGTAAACTACTGTATTTTGACTGAAGTACTGACCTACCTTTCTTCTTCTTTCTCTTTCTTCTCTTTCTCTCCACTGTTCCTAATTTTTTTGAAACATTGAACTTATTACTTAGGTTTTGTTTTTGTTGTGATTTATACTCAAAGGTCTTATGCATTCTTTTAAAACATTTTAATTTTCTAAGTTTGTTTTAATCAAGTAAAATTTTATCTTTCAGAGTATCTTAAAGTGAGGTCACATGACCCTGAGGAGGCTATTAGGCATGATGTTATTGTGTCTATAGTTACAGCTGCTAAAAAAGATATTCTTCTGGTCAATGATCACTTACTTAATTTTGTGAGAGAGAGAACATTAGACAAACGGGTAAGTAGGGAGAACAATTGCTAGTAGGTTTGTATTTTGAATACTCAGTTTAATAGAGTTTCATTTGAAAATATTGAGATTGAAATGAAATGAGCTCTTTTTGTGGGGAGGCATTTAAATAACTAAAGTAATGTTTATGAGAAGGTTTTGCATTTTGTTAGATTAAATTTTGTTCATATTATTAGTTGACATCCTCAAAATAGAACCGGTCTAAGTGGTAGAGTAGTCAGATATTTAACCTTTACACTGGTTTTAATAAGTGACTTTTGTAAAGACCTCTGACACAACTTATCTGGTCTCTTTTTCCTTTCATATGGGTATCAATTCATAGTCCTCTAGCTGATTGTATTTACAATTTCTTTGGAATAGAAAATAAAAGATGTTTTCACCATGGCAAAGCTAACCCCAGCAGAGCAGCATGCTTCTAGCCTATCTCCCATGACCCCAAACCTTCCTTTTTAAGCACGGAATGGCTCCACTCATTAGTTAATGATTTCTGAGGAGACTGTCTTGTTTCCTTGTTGCCTGGGATGTATCTGGTGCTCAGTGAGTGTTTCAGTGAATATTCATTCTCCCCATTGCCTTTCTTTCATGATAGACTTACACTGAAGAGTATTTTTGGTGAAGGGTGCAAATCTGAGACATATTTAGGGGTTAATTAGCAAAGAAAGCAGGAGGCCTGTTGGTAGCTATGAATAGCTTTAACCAGGTGAATACTTTACATTTTGACAGTTGCTTAATAGGATTGATTGTGCTCTCTCCATCATTTAAGTCTTCATTTGATCAAGCTGGTTGTGGGTGGAGAATAAATGGACAGGAATTACATGGTTTCCTTTTGAAATCTGTAGGTATTAAGAGTAACTTATTTTAAGTGATTAATTTAGACTTGTCCTTATTGAATATTTCAGTAGGGTACTAAACAATGAAAAGGCCAAAAGTTGTAAAGAAGGAAAAGGAGATTTGCATTATGCTGGCATAACAGCGCTTCTAAGTGTTTAAGTAATCTTTTTCATGATTAAACTTAGAACTTGTGCATTATTAGAATCATAATTCACATATGTTTTTGATCATCATGTTATGTTCATCATAGGACTGCTTTGTTCATTCATGTAAATACTGAGTTTCAAAAACTTGTTTAATGTATTTATGTTATTGGCAGTATAAGAATATGTTCTGTATCTTTAAATTCTTCCTAAAACATCAGTTTCAGGAATCAGAAATAAGATAGGGAGTTGAATATAAAGTTTTTACAAACATAGTGAATTCTTATTTTATAATGAGTAAATCTTTTGAAGTCTTTTATTTCATTGTGTATTGCAGTGGATGGATGAAATAAAGAGTATTCTTATTTTTTAATTTTATTTTTTTAGCACGAAAAGGACCATTCTTTACTATAATTAATTAAAAGAGCAACCAAGAGAAAAATTGCTGTGACTGCAAAAGGAAAAATGAATAATCTTTGCAGATTCATGAAGTTTGAAATATTACTAACATCCTACTGATTATAGTGCTGTGTTTATATAAAATTTAAGGTTAATCTCATACCAAGATGTTAGATATAATATAGTAGAAACGTACTCACTTAAAAAAAATACTTGAATACATTTGTCTTAGACCTGAACATCTTTTCAAGATGTACAAAATGAACCATTAATGTGTCTTTAGATTCAACATATGATAAAACCACTATCAGATATACCTTTAAAAGTATGCTTAATGTAGACCATAATTTGGAAAAATTCTATAAGGAATAGCCCACAGTTTATGCACTTAACTGTCTTTACCTTGTAAAAGTTGGTAGCATGCTTCCTTCACTAATTCTAAATGACATTAGTAGATTGTGATTGAAATTTGTTTTTCAGGGCTTATAGTGGGTCTGAGATAGCAAAGCATTAAAATTTTTTACATATTATTAGATGTCTATGCTTGACGTACTAGATATTAAAATGATAGTTATATTTTTTCATACAGTTATTGCAAACTGACATCCAGGAACTGAGATATGATTAAAATATATTGTGTAAAGTAAATAAAGGGGTAACTGGACTCTGTAGAATGATTATAATGGAGGCATATTTAAATTACACAAGAAATTTTTTTTTTTTTTAATTTTAAGTGGAGAGTACGAAAGAAGCCATGATGGGACTTGCTCAGATTTATAAGAAATATGCTTTACAATCAGCAGCTGGGAAAGATGCTGCAAAACAGATTTCATGGATCAAAGACAAATTGCTCCATATATATTATCAAAATAGTATTGATGATAGGTAAGTTAAAAGATACCATATGTAAAATGTTTGGTGTTTTTGGTATTTACATAACTTTTGTTGAGCTGTTGTTTTAGGCAAGTTATTTTCTTTATAACTTTAATCTCCCTCTTCAGTTTTTACTGCAAGTTAAAAGTGTTGAGTGACTAGTTGCCTTCCCACCAAAGCCATAAATGAAATACTGATGTAAATGTAACTTAAAGATGGACACATCTTTTATGGTAATTTTCACATACTATAACAGAGTAATATTTGAAAGAAATGTATACAATTATAATTGAAATTTTGTTTCATAGGTTAATTGAAGTATTCACAATTATTTTTTTTTTCCAAATAAAAATCAAATAAATACACACCCTTTGGATTTAGGCATTTTTAAATAAAAAGAGTTCCTACTCAAGGCTAAAAAATACTTTATAATTTTATATATAAAAACACATTATCTGAACGTAGTTTTTGTGTTTTTCTATTCCAGTACATAAGATTAGATCTTATATAGAACCTACCATTCAGTAGTTAGTAGACCTGTAAATCCTGCTTGCAGTCTGCATTGATCTGATGAATTTTTGCTAGGGTACAAATGATCTTGCCTGTAACACATAAGAAGAAAATTAAGAACGATAGGACATCTTACAATATTAAGAGGTATAGGAAGTAGAAACTCTGTCTTTACCTTGTAAAAGTTGGTAGCATGCTTCCTTCACTAATTCTAAATGACATTAGTAGATTGTGATTGAAATTTGTTTTTCAGGGCTTATAGTGGGTCTGAGATAGCAAAGCATTAAAATTTTTTACATATTATTAGATGTCTATGCTTGACGTACTAGATATTAAAATGATAGTTATATTTTTTCATACAGTTATTGCAAACTGACATCCAGGAACTGAGATATGATTAAAATATATTGTGTAAAGTAAATAAAGGGGTAACTGGACTCTGTAGAATGATTATAATGGAGGCATATTTAAATTACACAAGAAATTTTTTTTTTTTTTAATTTTAAGTGGAGAGTACGCAAAGAAGCCATGATGGGACTTGCTCAGATTTATAAGAAATATGCTTTACAATCAGCAGCTGGGAAAGATGCTGCAAAACAGATTTCATGGATCAAAGACAAATTGCTCCATATATATTATCAAAATAGTATTGATGATAGGTAAGTTAAAAGATACCATATGTAAAATGTTTGGTGTTTTTGGTATTTACATAACTTTTGTTGAGCTGTTGTTTTAGGCAAGTTATTTTCTTTATAACTTTAATCTCCCTCTTCAGTTTTTACTGCAAGTTAAAAGTGTTGAGTGACTAGTTGCCTTCCCACCAAAGCCATAAATGAAATACTGATGTAAATGTAACTTAAAGATGGACACATCTTTTATGGTAATTTTCACATACTATAACAGAGTAATATTTGAAAGAAATGTATACAATTATAATTGAAATTTTGTTTCATAGGTTAATTGAAGTATTCACAATTATTTTTTTTTTCCAAATAAAAATCAAATAAATACACACCCTTTGGATTTAGGCATTTTTAAATAAAAAGAGTTCCTACTCAAGGCTAAAAAATACTTTATAATTTTATATATAAAAACACATTATCTGAACGTAGTTTTTGTGTTTTTCTATTCCAGTACATAAGATTAGATCTTATATAGAACCTACCATTCAGTAGTTAGTAGACCTGTAAATCCTGCTTGCAGTCTGCATTGATCTGATGAATTTTTGCTAGGGTACAAATGATCTTGCCTGTAACACATAAGAAGAAAATTAAGAACGATAGGACATCTTACAATATTAAGAGGTATAGGAAGTAGAAACTGAGTATCTTTAGGTTGATATTATCTAAGAAACTTGACAATTACTTTTTTTAGAAAATAGATGTTTTGAGCTTTTTGAGCATGTGACATGGATGCATAGAGACGTGCATTATGATTTGATAGTTCCCCTTCCCCCCATTCTTTTCTTTCTGTACTTTTTTTTGGGGGGACCACTTTCTATTGGTATTTCATCTATTTATCTTTGTTCTTTGGCCTGTGTGGGCCTCCCATTGCAGTGGCCTCTCTCATCATAGAGCACTGGCTATGGGCGCAGGCACTCCAGAGCTCTGGCTCAGTAGTTGGACACATGGGTCCAGCTGCTCTGTGGCACGTGGGATCTTCCCGGGTCAGGGATCTAACTGGCATCCCTTGCACTCCAAGGCCGTGTCCTTACCCACTGGACCACCAGGGAAGCCCCTCTTTCTGTACTTTTATGTGGGTCTTTTTTCATGATGATCTCTATGGAACCTCCGAAGACAGACTTTAAAAAAAAAAATTTATTTATTTATTTATTTTTTGGGCTATTCTGTGTTTTCACTGCTGCCACAGGCTCTTCTCTAGTTGCAGGGAGTGGGGGCTACTCTCTGGTTGAGGAGAGCAGGCTTCTTGTTGTGAAACTCGGGCTCTAGGGCACATAGGCTTCAGTAGTTGCGGCACATGGGCTCAATAGTTGCAGGTCCAAGACTCTAGAGCACAGGCTCAATAGTTGACTCTGGGCTTAGTTGCTCCGCAGCATTTGTGATCTTCCTGGATCAGGGATCGAACTTGTGTCTCCTGCATTGGCAGGCGAGCTCTTTACCACTGAGCTATCAGGAAAGCCCCAAACATTTCTTTATAGTTTTAATTTAGAGACAATTGGAATTTGTCACTCGAAAAGTTCTGGTGTAGTTATTTTTAACCTTTTATTATTTAGCCAATGAAATTCTGTCCCTGGTACATAACTTGCCCAAGATCATGCAGAAGTAAGTTATCTTAGCTAGGTATAGGACTGTTTCTAGTATATCCAGCTAACTTCTTTTTCTGGCTTTTCTTATTAAAGAAAGAAATCTTTGATTTATGCATCTCATCTCCACTCAGAAAGAAGAAGCCCCCTTATATATGTTCTTTGTATGTTTTGGAAATTTATATATATATATATATATGTATATATGTAATACTTACATTTAAAGAAATTAATACAGTACTTTATTTTCTTTCATAGATTGCTTGTTGAACGGATCTTTGCTCAGTACATGGTTCCCCATAATTTGGAAACAACAGAACGCATGAAATGCTTGTATTATTTGTATGCCACACTGGATTTAAATGCAGTGAAGTATGTTTCAAACGTCAAACTCTGTTCTTTCCATCTTTCGCAGTATACTGGATTTTATGGAAAACAAAACAAAACTGTGTTTTTAATGTCAACAGTTTATGTAATGCAGCCATTGTTTAAATGGTCAGGCACAATAAAATACTTGAATATTTTTTCATTAAGTACTGCTACTAACATGATATTAACAAGAATTTTTTAACTAAAAAAACAGAGCTGATTGATAGGGTAGCCTTTAGGACTTACTTTTTTCTCTCTCCAGATCTTCATATTGTTGTTTCAAGAAATATTGATGTACCTTTTGTTTGTTGTTGGTATTCCTTAAGGCATTAGAAGTGTCCATATTGTGGAAGTAGTACTTTCTTACTTTGACCTGATACTGATTTGAATTCTAGTGTAGGGCAGTAGGATACATATTTTTGTGCTGAGGAGCCTCAACATAGTGTTACAGTTTGACATAAAAGTAGAGCAAAAATACATCTTTATGACCATGTTTCATTCAAAATGTGCTTTTGAATGCCTTTGTAGGGAATTGGCATTTTGTGCAGGGAAGAGGAATTGCTAACTGAATCTTACTGAGGCTTAGGAAATTGAGGCCTAGAGATTGATACGCTCAAGGTTTCAGTAAATGCAGATCCTTAGTATTCCAGTAAATGCGTAATTTAACCCCCAGCTAATGGGGATTAGATATTCAGAAATTAGAGGTCTAAGGAGCTGTATGTAATTTTCATTCCTATCACAGCTTAATGGGATTTTTTACTTCACTTCCCCCATGGAAACTATTATATGTGTCTATTTATATCGTTCTCAGAAATGTTGAGAAAAAAGCAGGGGGAATGTATATTTCTTAATATCCTTTGTTTTTCAGGCACAGGATAGTGTGTTGACTAGGGCTGCTTCCTGCTACAGTTGGCACAGTTGAGTAGTTTCAGCAGGGACCTTGTGAACCATAGAGGTTGTGAAATTAACTATCTGGCCTTTTACAGAAAAAAGCTTGGCAGCCCCTAGTATAAGTGTTTTTTTTTTTTTTTTTTTTTTAACTGTTTTCACATGATAAACTGTATCCCACAGAGATCAGTGAACTTGTGTAAAATTATACAGGTGGTAAGAAACAAGGCCAGAATTTGAATTCAGTTCTACCTGGTTCCAAAGCTCGTGTTTTCCCCACAGCATATAGTAAAATATGTTACCACTGTATTTAATTGATTGTAGAATATTAATTTTTCATATGCTAACATCTCTGGAATTGGAATGTTTCCTTTTCTTCGTTATGTATTTGATGGCCTCTTGGCATGGAGGAGTGATGATATGTGTATATCCCAATTTGAAAAGTCACAGCCAGCCTAGATGTCTTGACTCAGTTTAGCTGTCACTCATGAATGAAAATGTATTAAAGACACTTCTAAGCAAAAAATAGGAGTTGACCACTCATAGATCCTGCTTGAAAAAATTACTAAAAATAAAAGGAAACGATTCAGAAGGAAGGGATAGGATGAAGTTTTCTTAACAAGGTGTTGGGGTTTGTATTATAAAATAGATTAGCTTCTAAGCTGACACTGAGTCAGTATATACCTCTGCAACAGTGTGTGAACTCCGGAGAGTCCCTAGGACGCCCTGTCTCCTACCTGAGGGGACACTGTCAGATACATTTTAAGATGGCAGGTAGTGTTCTAATGTTCTATAGTCGTATAAGAATGAGGACAGACATGTTGATTAATTAGACCAAGTGTGTGTATTAAAATTTTGAGTCTCCCCTAAAAGAATAGAATTTGAATGTATAACTTCCAAACCTATAGGAGCAAAAAAATAATGAAAAGTTTAATACCAGAAATGGAAAAGAATACTTAAAATTTTGTAAGTAGAATACATAAAACATAAATAGTAGTTTCAAAACTAAATATTTTTATCAGATATTACTCATCACTTAAATGACAAGTCCATTTGATTGAATTAAAAAGTAAAAATGGTGGCATAGGAGATAAACTGAAAAATAATTCCATGGAAAAGTTGAAAATAAATTCCAATCTGTGGATCAGTTGATTTCTACAAAAATGGTTGGTGAGTGAATGAATATTTATCTCTTTTAAGTTAAAATACTTAAAAAATATATATATAATAATTTAAAAATTATTTTTCTTATCAACTTTCTGTAAAATTTCTCTATAAATTCTGTACTAAAACACTTGTCAGTTATATGCATAATATATTTGGAGTTTATAGTTAGAAATCTCATTTTTTTCATTGTTCTAATACTAATAATACTGATGTTTTACTTAATGCTTCTGATTTTACTATAGTCCGCACTACTCTTATTTATATTACCAGTCTAGGCCAGAAAGTCATTTGAATTTGTGACCTCTGATTAGTTTGAGTGATATTTTAAAATAGCTCCTTGACAGTCAGGTTCCTGCTTAGAACTTGTTGGGTAAGAATTTTTCTTCTTTGCTGAAAGAGCTGTATATTTTATTCTATAATGATGTCTTTTGATAGAGGCCAAATACTTGCTGTATTTAGACTTGTTGGGGTGTGCCTACTTTGGAATAAGTCCCTAAGTTAGCTGAGTTACCTTGATGATTGGAAAGGCAAATAGACACAGCCTGAGCACGTTCTGATGAGGGTGTACGTTTTGTCTCCCCCAGATTCCCCAGAACAACGGTGAGTGACGAGAGTCAGGGAGTATGCGTAGTATCAGGAATCCTGGTTGCGAGCTTCTCCTTCTCTTACCAGGTTCTCATCTAGACAGTTCTCTGCTGCTGAGTTGAGCGGTAGTTTGCCAATTGAGAGCAGAAGGTTGGAGGTGAAGTTCTCTTCAATCTCTGACAGGTTTCTGTGGCCCCGTGGCAGTCCTTTTTTCCTTTGAAATGCCGTAAATGTGTAGTATGTTGTTGCAGATATGGAGAAGCCCTCCTTAGGGGACTAGTTGTCTACTTAAAATATCAGTTAACAAATGTAAGCATATCTAGGCTTTCGTCAGATTTTTCATGTTTATTTGGTGACAGAGCTGGAATTCAGGTTGTTATTAAATGAATGGATGTTTGTCTTCCTATTTTGGTAATACACCTTCCACTAGTATAGTTTTTTCCTTAGGTGCTGTTAGAAACGCAGAACACAAGGACAAATTGTCTTTGCTGCTTAATATAATTTGATTACAGTGCTTGAGACGGTGCTTCCCTGAATGTTACAGTACAAATTCTTAGTCTGTGATGGTCACTTTTTGACTTAAGCCACAAACATAATAGTTTATAATAAGCTTGAGAATTACTTAAAATTTCATCTTTAAATTAATAAAGAACTATAATAGGTAAGATAATTTCTGCTTTAAGTGAAACCAAATTTCAAAATCCAGGACCTTTTGAAGTTATAACTAGTGATAAATGTGTAGGTAGGGAGAGAATTTATTGACTTTGAGGTTCAGCAATAATTTCACAGGTGACTACTACTCTGTTTCTTTGAAAATCATTGTTGTAATAACATAAATGCCACTTTACTGTGAGATTTTTACAGTCCTCTGGATAATGATAACTTTTCTTTTAATGTTTGCATTTTTAAAATGTGCCAGTTAAACTTTAGGGGACTTTAGTAACTTGGAAAGAGTAAAGTATAGATACTTGAAGGTAAAAATGCCCCAGTACTGTTGCTTTGCTAATACCATGTTGAAGGGACTACTCTAAAGGAATTTAATTGTCCAAATTTAAGCTAATTTATCTCCTTTTGAAAAAAAATGCACAATACTTTAAAAGCATACTGTTCAGGAGAAGGAAAATATTAAGCAATTAATTGCCTTGTTTATCAAAAGCAAATGGATGTTTTTGTATGGTTTTATATACTTTGTTACTAAATTACTGTTTAGAGCAGTGCTTTGTATGTATGATAATGGACTTAATAAAAGTATGTGCTCAGTCGTGTCCAGCTCTTTGTGATCCTGTGGACTTCTCTGACCATGGAATTTTCCAGGCAAGAATACTGAGTGGTTGCACTTCGTATTCCAGGCAATCTTCCCAACCCAGTGATGGAACTTTAACTCTCTTGGATCTCCTGCATTGACAGGCAGATTCTTTACCACTTGTGCCACCTGGGAGGCCACAATAGAAGTACAGCTAATTGAAAACAGTAATGAGAAGTACTGTTTTGTTTTGGAAAATTTGCTTTTAAAAATTTTAAATATAAGGGGTTCTGATATTCTGTAACAATATTCAGATAACATTAACTGCTCTCTGTGATTTATATATATTTTCTTGAGTACCTGTATGCTCTTTTTAGATTTAAATTTCTGCCTGAGAGCAAGTGTTATAGGGACATCAAAATTTTCATTGTGAAGGAGGGATATTCACTTATAGGCACATAATATGATTTATAAATAACTATTACCCATAAATTAAACTTTATAATATATGCTATGTAAAATTATAATATTTTTGTTTCAGGAAAAGTTATCCCCATTATCTCAAGGCTCAATGTTTTCTTTTTGTTTTTTATTCCTTTTCATCCTACCTACTGCAAGGTAGTAAATGTTGCTTTATTTCTCATGTTTGTAATTGCCACAGTTAATTGCTGTGACCTTGCCTGCAGATGTGTTCCAGTTATGATAGATTTTCCCTATTCCTATTCAAAAGAAAAGACAGCCACCACTAATCCCTTTCTTTTGATATGCCCATCTCCCCAAATATTATTATCTCTTATATTTGACTCCTCTCGTTCTCTTCATGTGTTGTCACTTGCTTAGCCCCTGTAAATTTTACCTCATCTTTGCCATCTCCTTTTGTAATCTGAACTTTTAGAAAAAATGAATATAGTTGGAATATTCTGGAAGTATTTTTATCCTGTTTTGTTATTTAAATTTGTGTGTTCGTGTTTTTCAGAGCATTGAATGAAATGTGGAAATGTCAGAATCTGCTCCGACATCAAGTAAAAGATTTGCTTGACTTAATTAAGCAACCTAAAGTAAGTTAGTCCCATTCTCCTATGTGCTGAACAGCTGTTGCTGGGTGGAACAATGCTGACTCTAGAACCTATGATCTCACCTAGATCACTGAAATTTCTGAGAAACTTGCTGCATAGAAAACGTAACGCACAGTATGCAAAAGGTGAAGCTTTTGTTCAATCTTCCCAACCCAGTGATGGAACTTTATCTCTTGGATCTCCTGCATTGACAGGCAGATTCTTTACCACTTGTGCCACCTGGGAGGCCACAATAGAAGTACAGCTAATTGAAAACAGTAATGAGAAGTACTGTTTTGTTTTGGAAAATTTGCTTTTAAAAATTTTAAATATAAGGGGTTCTGATATTCTGTAACAATATTCAGATAACATTAACTGCTCTCTGTGATTTATATATATTTTCTTGAGTACCTGTATGCTCTTTTTAGATTTAAATTTCTGCCTGAGAGCAAGTGTTATAGGGACATCAAAATTTTCATTGTGAAGGAGGGATATTCACTTATAGGCACATAATATGATTTATAAATAACTATTACCCATAAATTAAACTTTATAATATATGCTATGTAAAATTATAATATTTTTGTTTCAGGAAAAGTTATCCCCATTATCTCAAGGCTCAATGTTTTCTTTTTGTTTTTTATTCCTTTTCATCCTACCTACTGCAAGGTAGTAAATGTTGCTTTATTTCTCATGTTTGTAATTGCCACAGTTAATTGCTGTGACCTTGCCTGCAGATGTGTTCCAGTTATGATAGATTTTCCCTATTCCTATTCAAAAGAAAAGACAGCCACCACTAATCCCTTTCTTTTGATATGCCCATCTCCCCAAATATTATTATCTCTTATATTTGACTCCTCTCGTTCTCTTCATGTGTTGTCACTTGCTTAGCCCCTGTAAATTTTACCTCATCTTTGCCATCTCCTTTTGTAATCTGAACTTTTAGAAAAAATGAATATAGTTGGAATATTCTGGAAGTATTTTTATCCTGTTTTGTTATTTAAATTTGTGTGTTCGTGTTTTTCAGAGCATTGAATGAAATGTGGAAATGTCAGAATCTGCTCCGACATCAAGTAAAAGATTTGCTTGACTTAATTAAGCAACCTAAAGTAAGTTAGTCCCATTCTCCTATGTGCTGAACAGCTGTTGCTGGGTGGAACAATGCTGACTCTAGAACCTATGATCTCACCTAGATCACTGAAATTTCTGAGAAACTTGCTGCATAGAAAAACGTAAACGCACAGTATGCAAAAGGTGATATCTAACAGGAAAGAGAATGTACTTTTGTGTACTCAGAATTAAGCCTTTTTTGGTAGCTTTAGAAAGAAAAAACAATGCAGTGTTATTGAAAGCATACAAAATAGAGTAAAATTACACTTGATGTTGCTACACTAAAATTCTACTGTCATCTTTCTTGTGGTTATAGGAAATTTTATATCATATAATTACAGCTTAGTATCTTGATATTTTTACTTACAACTAATATTATGGTAATTTTAATATATTACTTGCTCTTGATAAGTATAATCTGATGGTGATTATTTATCCAGTTGACATTGTTTGAGAATGTTGTATGTAGGCCTGTAAACGTATAATTTGTCTAAAAAACATTCTGTCTGGTCATTTTAAATTGATCCAGGGAAAACAGTATAGTGCTATTTTTGTTTCTTTTTTAGCACATAGTGGACTCCTCCACCTCTTCCCCCAACCCCAGCAAATACTTCATGTTTCTAGGTCAGAGGTCAACAGAATGGAATTGTTTCATCTAAAGGAGAAAATTTCTAGTTTTCCTAGGTGTAGATCTTGCCCTAAAAATCTGTGAGCTAACAGTAGTTGTTTGAGTGGTTTATGGTAGCCTCTAAATCAGTAGTAAATAAGGCATTTCTTATCACTTGTTTGCCAAATTGAAGCTTACAATTTTTGTCTTATAGGGTAACAATAACCTCTTTGTTCATGATTTATTGAATATAATGTAACTTTCTGTGATTCATGAGTATACTGAACCTGCTAGGATAGGTTTATTCCTTATTATTCAATGACTTAAAAGTTACTTTAGTGATTCTGATATTTGAGTGCCCTCCTGGTTGGTTAGTTATTTAAATTTGTGTGTTCGTGTTTTCAGAGCATTGAATGAAATGTGGAAATGTCAGAATCTGCTCCGACATCAAGTAAAAGATTTGCTTGACTTAATTAAGCAACCTAAAGTAAGTTAGTCCCATTCTCCTATGTGCTGAACAGCTGTTGCTGGGTGGAACAATGCTGACTCTAGAACCTATGATCTCACCTAGATCACTGAAATTTCTGAGAAACTTGCTGCATAGAAAAACGTAAACGCACAGTATGCAAAAGGTGATATCTAACAGGAAAGAGAATGTACTTTTGTGTACTCAGAATTAAGCCTTTTTTGGTAGCTTTAGAAAGAAAAAACAATGCAGTGTTATTGAAAGCATACAAAATAGAGTAAAATTACACTTGATGTTGCTACACTAAAATTCTACTGTCATCTTTCTTGTGGTTATAGGAAATTTTATATCATATAATTACAGCTTAGTATCTTGATATTTTTACTTACAACTAATATTATGGTAATTTTAATATATTACTTGCTCTTGATAAGTATAATCTGATGGTGATTATTTATCCAGTTGACATTGTTTGAGAATGTTGTATGTAGGCCTGTAAAACGTATAATTTGTCTAAAAATCATTCTGTCTGGTCATTTTAAATTGATCCAGGGAAAACAGTATAGTGCTATTTTTGTTTCTTTTTTAGCACATAGTGGACTCCTCCACCTCTTCCCCCAACCCCAGCAAATACTTCATGTTTCTAGGTCAGAGGTCAACAGAATGGAATTGTTTCATCTAAAGGAGAAAATTTCTAGTTTTCCTAGGTGTAGATCTTGCCCTAAAAATCTGTGAGCTAACAGTAGTTGTTTGAGTGGTTTATGGTAGCCTCTAAATCAGTAGTAAATAAGGCATTTCTTATCACTTGTTTGCCAAATTGAAGCTTACAATTTTTGTCTTATAGGGTAACAATAACCTCTTTGTTCATGATTTATTGAATATAATGTAACTTTCTGTGATTCATGAGTATACTGAACCTGCTAGGATAGGTTTATTCCTTATTATTCAATGACTTAAAAGTTACTTTAGTGATTCTGATATTTGAGTGCTTCCTGTGCGAAGGAGGAAAATTGGAAAATCTGGTTGAGTTAGTGTATTTTCAGCCAGTACACATGTGTTTCAGTCAGTGTTATCATGCAGTGTTACTGCGTTTTAGGTAATAAGCTTTGAATAAAGTGAATAATTAGAATGTGAGACGTTCTTATTTGCATGTATATAAAATTATTCCTGAATTTAGACATTGAAATCACAATAGCAGCCACATAGCATTTTAGGTGTGGAGGTCAACAGCATGATATATGAGACAGTAATGAAAAGTCACCATTTCTCACTGTCTCTTTAAAATTTACTTAGTGGAAGCTTCCCTTTGCCTGTTCATAAAAACGTGGGAGGGTCTCATGATACTCCTGTTCGGTCTTTAGGAATAAAATGCAGTCTCAGTTCAGTTGCTGTTTTATCCCCTTCTGCTTCGTGGTATTGTTCCTTTAAATTGTCTTAAACTAATTAACATGTTATCCAAATCAAAGAAGGAATTCTCATTCATGTGTGTTGGGGTTGAAGAAAAAGCAGAATGGAGAAAGATAGTACTCTAAAACAGAATTGTAGTGAAAGGAGAATTAATAGTCTGTTACTTACTACTCATTTTATGCTGAGAATTGTAGTAGATGTTATACAGTTAAAGTTAGAAAAAAATACAAAGCTGTGTTTAATTTTTGACTTTTTATAAATTTGCCTCTTTTACCAAGAAGACTCTTAGATATTTAATAATCACTATATGTTTCTTTGGCCTCTTCATCATTCCTTCTGGTTGATAGTTTTTATTCTTTATTAGCAGTGTGGCCCTTCTACTTTTTCTCACTTTTTTTTTTTTTAGATTTATTTATTTATTTATTTTGGGCGGAGGTCGGGTTGGGGAGGGAGGGAAGTGGGCCGGCCACTTCTGTTGGTCTTTCATTTCTGCATTTTCATCTGTCTTTGTGCTTTGGCCCGTGTGGGCCTCCCATCGCAGTGGCGTCTGTTGTCGCAGAGCGCTGGTTCTGGGCGCATGCGCTCCAGAGCGCCGGCTCAGTGATTGGACACATGGGTCCAGCCGCACCGCGGCACGTGGGATCTTCCCAGGCCAGGGATGGAACCGGCGCCCCTTGCACTGCAAGGTGGTGTCCTTACCCACTGGACCACCAGGGGAAGCCCTGGCCCCCCTGGCCCTTCAACTTTGTTCAACATAGTTGGTTGACTCAGTGTCACTGAAAGTGACTTGCAGTATTCTTCTTTGTTGGTGATTTCTTTTTTTCATGTGGATCAACTTCTGGAACTTTCCTCAAACTGAACTACAGTAGAAACCTTAGATTGCTAGTGAGATTTAAGTTTTTGGGAATTAGCTTTCTACTCTATCACCCTTCCTTTCTCCTTCCTAGAACCCTTTTAATAATGAAAAGTCACCATTTCTCACTGTCTCTTTAAAATTTACTTAGTGGAAGCTTCCCTTTGCCTGTTCATAAAAACGTGGGAGGGTCTCATGATACTCCTGTTCGGTCTTTAGGAATAAAATGCAGTCTCAGTTCAGTTGCTGTTTTATCCCCTTCTGCTTCGTGGTATTGTTCCTTTAAATTGTCTTAAACTAATTAACATGTTATCCAAATCAAAGAAGGAATTCTCATTCATGTGTGTTGGGGTTGAAGAAAAAGCAGAATGGAGAAAGATAGTACTCTAAAACAGAATTGTAGTGAAAGGAGAATTAATAGTCTGTTACTTACTACTCATTTTATGCTGAGAATTGTAGTAGATGTTATACAGTTAAAGTTAGAAAAAAATACAAAGCTGTGTTTAATTTTTGACTTTTTATAAATTTGCCTCTTTTACCAAGAAGACTCTTAGATATTTAATAATCACTATATGTTTCTTTGGCCTCTTCATCATTCCTTCTGGTTGATAGTTTTTATTCTTTATTAGCAGTGTGGCCCTTCTACTTTTTCTCACTTTTTTTTTTTTTAGATTTATTTATTTATTTATTTTGGGCGGAGGTCGGGTTGGGGAGGGAGGGAAGTGGGCCGGCCACTTCTGTTGGTCTTTCATTTCTGCATTTTCATCTGTCTTTGTGCTTTGGCCCGTGTGGGCCTCCCATCGCAGTGGCGTCTGTTGTCGCAGAGCGCTGGTTCTGGGCGCATGCGCTCCAGAGCGCCGGCTCAGTGATTGGACACATGGGTCCAGCCGCACCGCGGCACGTGGGATCTTCCCAGGCCAGGGATGGAACCGGCGCCCCTTGCACTGCAAGGTGGTGTCCTTACCCACTGGACCACCAGGGGAAGCCCTGGCCCCCCTGGCCCTTCAACTTTGTTCAACATAGTTGGTTGACTCAGTGTCACTGAAAGTGACTTGCAGTATTCTTCTTTGTTGGTGATTTCTTTTTTTTTTTCATGTGGATCAACTTCTGGAACTTTCCCCTCAAACTGAACTACAGTAGAAACCTTAGATTGCTAGTGAGATTTATTAAGTTCCAAATATTTGGTAATTAGCTTTTCTACTCTATCACCCTTCCTTTCTCCTTCCTCTTAGGAAGCTCCTTCTCAATAGGGACAGTTTATTTGTTGCCTTCACTCTATTGTCTTTCTAGCTCAGTATTTTGCACAGTTTCTCAGTGACATACACTAACCTGATGTCCCTAGATTCAGAAGATCCCTTGGAAGAGGGCATGGCAGCCCATTCCGGTATTCTTGTCTGGAGAATCCTATGGACAAAGGAGTCTGGGGCTACAGTCTATAGGGTCCTTAAGAATCAGACATGATTGAAGCAACTTAGCAGAAGCGCATGCAACCTGATGCAGTGAATAACCAGGATTCTTAACACTATCATTTATACACATGACTACAGTGTATATTAAGTGAAATGGAATATAACAGACACATTAATTCACTGATTGTATCATCCAGATGCAGCCTACAACTAGCACTCTTGGAAAAATCTTTTGTATATGTCTGAACTGAATGGATTTATCAGTCATGTCTGACTGTTTGTGACCCCAGAGACTGTAGCCTGCCAGGCTCCTCTGTGCATGGAACTTTCCAGGCAAGAATACTGGAGTGGGTTGCTGTTCCCTTCTCCAGGGTATCTTCCTAACTCCAGGATCAAACCCAGTTCTCCCACATTGCAGGCAGATTCTTTACAGTGTGAGCCATCTTGGCTTCCTCTTTTTCTTTCTTTTTTTAATTTTGACCTCTTTTTATTGATTTTTTATTTGTTTATTTTTCCATCTTTATTCTTCGGCCTGTGTGGGCCTCCCATCGCAGTGGCCTCTGTCATTGCAGAGCACTGGCTGTGGGTACATGTGCTCCAGAGCACTGGCTTGTGATTGGACACACCGGTCCACGTGCTCCACTGCATGTGGGATCTTCCCTGGCTAGGGATCAAACCAGTGCCCTTTGTACTGCAAGGTGGACTCTTTACCCACTGGACCATCAGGGAAGCCCCGTCTTGGCTTCTTAATTGTCTTCATCTAGTGTATTCCCAGTGACTTTATGACTTATGCCTTAAAATCCTCAGGCTTAACAGTTTTAGGAATAACCTCAGTTCAATCAGAATTATATGGTTGTTTTGTTTGAGATAGGCTAAAATGTGAAAACCAGCATATCCAGATTATTTTGTTTCCCTTTTAAACTTAGTTGTCTTGTCCTTTGAATACTGATGAAAAACAAAATATCACTGTGTCCTAAAAGGTTAATGCAGCAGTCATCTGTATTTTTTGGGGGGTTGGTGGGAGCCTGACAAAACAGGAGGAGGGAAGAAGTGACAGTGGTGGAGTATGATTTCACTTCTTTCATTCAGTTTATTGGAAGTTTAAACATGGATAAAGAAGGAGCACATAGTGGTGGCTGGAGTGTGTGTTTAGAGTGTGAGTGGTTTATGCTTAATTTTCTGAGGAATATAATGGTTATTCTTAGGAGATTGTAATTTTGCATTTTTTTGTGTGATTTACAGACAGATGCCAGTGTTAAGGCCATATTTTCAAAAGTGATGGTTATTACAAGTAAGTTACTTTGAATATTATATGTAAAATTTAAGGTTTATTTGAAACATTTCTTTCTTTGGTAAAATAAAATGCTTCTTGGAGTTTCATTTTTGGCTATATAATAATATAGGAAAAGATGAAAAGGTTTTGATGGATTTTTATTTTTCTCCCAATATACTCAGCTTTCTTTTTTTTTCTTATTTTCATGTATTTTGCATTCGACACAGCATTGTTTTGTTTTGGTATGAGCAAGAACCAGAGAAAGATTTTATTACATAAATTTATTTCTGAGAATGCATTCAAATCACTATGTAAGCTTGTTGTTAAAACCTTACCTGTGCTTTGGTATTGTTTGCTCTAATGTGAATCTATCTGAACCTAATTTCATTGTGAATTGAAATGTAGAATGAAGGATATACCTACACATTTTGAAAAAAAGTAATTCACTTTTTACTTTCAGTGTTGTCAAATAAAATGTTATTTAATTGCCTTTAACAGTGAATGCTAAAGGATTATGTAGCACATCTCTTGTCCAGGGCAGAACAGGGCAGGGCAGGGCATGGAAAAGTAGCTATTTTGCAGGGCGTTTAGCTTTTCCTCTCACAGCGAAGGTCATGAGGGTGGAAGAAAAATTGTGAACAGCTGGGGTTCTGCTGGACTTCCACTTGGCTACTGAAGCATTCTTAGGTGAATTTTTGAGATGTTAACAAATACTTCAAGATGTGTGTGAAAGTAATGCTGAAACATAAAAGAGAACAGTAACCTAATTCATTGGGTATTAGATTAAGTGATAGAAATTCTGCCATGAGTAGAAGTTCCAAAATATCTTTTAGTCCTGAACTGTTAAACATAAATTAATTTTTAGTCTCTTTGGATAACTTAAAGCAAGTGATTTGTGCTATTGCTTTTTTTTTTTTTTTTTTTCGGGGAGGGTTGGGTAGGGGCGCAGGCAGGCCACTTATTTTTCATCCATCTTTGTTCTTTGGCCTGTGTGGGCCTCCCATCGTGGTGGCCTCTGTTGTCGCAGAGCACCGGCTCTGGGCGCATGCGCTCCAGAGCTCCAGCTCGATAATTGGACACATAGGTCCAGCCGCTCTGCAGCACGTGGGATCTTCCCAGGCCAGGGATGGAACTGGTGCCCCTTGCACTGCAAGGCGGTGTCCTTACCCGCTGGACCACCAGGGAAACCCTGTGCTATTGCTTTTTAATAACTATTTCTGTGGTTGATTGACTGTGAACCGTATCCCGTAAAGGAAATAATCTCCTATATTCTGTTTTAGCCCCCTATCCATTTTCTTCTAAGTACCATATTTCCCAAATTCTCTTCTGAGAGATGTCAATATCCTACACATATTAATAGTAATGTCAGAAGAAAGGATTCCATGGTGAAGTATGTTTTTAGAATCATGAATTAATGTTTTTAACTTTCCCCTCTAACTACTTGGCTGAGTGACCTTTACCTATTTCTATAACAAAAAAATTCTACTATACGTTTGTAAATGGTTTTGGAAAATGTCTCTCTATTGCCCCTCCATAGCTTATAGACATTGTATTAAGAGTGTCATAAGGCATTATCATTTAAGAAACAAAACAAAAAGAAAGTAGAGGAAGAGTGCAGTACAGGAAGATAATTTCTTCAAGGTAGAACTTACTGATCTTGATCTCTTAATATGAGTCACAAAATAATGTATACACAAGATCAAGGGACGTTAATAAAACTGGCATTATTCAGGTTGACATTTAATGTCTTTACATACTATATGGAGTTATTTAACAATAGCCACTTTGGTGTTTTTTTCCAGAGATGGTTCTTCACAGTGATTTTATTTTGTTTCTAGGAAAGAGGTTTTTGTGAACATTTGCTATTGAATTTAATCTACAATTTTTATCTCATTAAATTAAATGAATTTGTCAGGATTATTCATTAAAGTAATTAAAGAATGAGAAAAATGTTGAATTTTTTTTTTGTTATTATTATTTCAAAAGTTTTCTAAAACTGTATTTTAACTTAATTTAAGGAAATTTGCCAGATCCTGGTAAGGCTCAAGATTTCATGAAGAAATTCACACAAGTGTTAGAAGATGATGAGAAAATAAGAAAACAATTAGAAGTACTTGTTAGTCCAACATGTTCCTGCAAACAGGCTGAAGGTTGTGTGGTAAGGAGAGACATCTGAGAGTTAATGTCCGGAGAAACCCCCATATCTTCTTTTGTCCCTTTTTGTAAAATAATTTGTGTTCATTATGTAAAATTTAGGAAATACCACAAAAATAATAATACGATTAAAGTGTAATTCCTCTATAGACATAGTTGTTAATATTATGATGTCTGTTATTTCAAAATAGGGTTATTTTATCCATATAGATTTGTATGTTTTACTTTTTCATTAGTCTTTTACAATATTATCAGTAATAGCAGCATAGAACACTGCTGAATATATGTACCAAAATTTGCATTTCTGTTACACATTTAAATTTTTTCCCAGTTTTTGATTAATGTAAAAAATACTTTATAGCTTAATAATTTTACACGGTCTTGATTTCACTTCTTTGGGATAAGTTCACTGTTGGCCAGTATCACTGTTGGGAACACATAAAACTCAAACAAAAGCATTATTTATTTTGATAGAATTTGTAAAGATAGAATTTGTAAAATTGATTGCTAATCATCTGACAACTTTTTCTCCTTGGGTATATTAGCCATTCTTATTTCTTTTGTAAATTGTGTGTTTTTAATCTTTGTCTGTTTTTCTAGAATATTTGTCTTCATCTCCCTGAGTTGTTAGGATGTCATAGCACTGTATGTTAATTAAGCTTCAGGTAGTTTTCTATCAGTTGTGGTTTTGCTCTTTGGAGTTTGTTTACGATGCCCTTTACATATGATAGTAGTATTATCCGGCTAAGTCTCAGCAGTCTCCTCAAGGTTTTTGCCTTTGGAGTCCTGCTTATGAAATCCCATTGTCCTGCAGGTCAATGAAAATATTTACTAATGTCAGTATTACTTAATCCATTGCCCACATATCTTCCTAAATTCTTTTGTGTAAAAAATGATTCTTGGCTCTACTGCAGATTGACTAAAACTTATGTTTAGGTTATTATTAATAATGAATGAGAAAAATGTTGAATTTTTTTTTTGTTATTATTATTTCAAAAGTTTTCTAAAACTGTATTTTAACTTAATTTAAGGAAATTTGCCAGATCCTGGTAAGGCTCAAGATTTCATGAAGAAATTCACACAAGTGTTAGAAGATGATGAGAAAATAAGAAAACAATTAGAAGTACTTGTTAGTCCAACATGTTCCTGCAAACAGGCTGAAGGTTGTGTGGTAAGGAGAGACATCTGAGAGTTAATGTCCGGAGAAACCCCCATATCTTCTTTTGTCCCTTTTTGTAAAATAATTTGTGTTCATTATGTAAAATTTAGGAAATACCACAAAAATAATAATACGATTAAAGTGTAATTCCTCTATAGACATAGTTGTTAATATTATGATGTCTGTTATTTCAAAATAGGGTTATTTTATCCATATAGATTTGTATGTTTTACTTTTTCATTAGTCTTTTACAATATTATCAGTAATAGCAGCATAGAACACTGCTGAATATATGTACCAAAATTTGCATTTCTGTTACACATTTAAATTTTTTCCCAGTTTTTGATTAATGTAAAAAATACTTTATAGCTTAATAATTTTACACGGTCTTGATTTCACTTCTTTGGGATAAGTTCACTGTTGGCCAGTATCACTGTTGGGAACACATAAAACTCAAACAAAAGCATTATTTATTTTGATAGAATTTGTAAAGATAGAATTTGTAAAATTGATTGCTAATCATCTGACAACTTTTTCTCCTTGGGTATATTAGCCATTCTTATTTCTTTTGTAAATTGTGTGTTTTTAATCTTTGTCTGTTTTTCTAGAATATTTGTCTTCATCTCCCTGAGTTGTTAGGATGTCATAGCACTGTATGTTAATTAAGCTTCAGGTAGTTTTCTATCAGTTGTGGTTTTGCTCTTTGGAGTTTGTTTACGATGCCCTTTACATATGATAGTAGTATTATCCGGCTAAGTCTCAGCAGTCTCCTCAAGGTTTTTGCCTTTGGAGTCCTGCTTATGAAATCCCATTGTCCTGCAGGTCAATGAAAATATTTACTAATGTCAGTATTACTTAATCCATTGCCCACATATCTTCCTAAATTCTTTTGTGTAAAAAATGATTCTTGGCTCTACTGCAGATTGACTAAACAAGAAGCTTCAGAGTGAGATCCAGGCAGGAATCTGTAGGTTTTTTTTTTTTTTTTGGCCACTTTTATTGGTCTTTCATTTATTTATTTTTAATTCATCTTTGTTCTTTGGCCTGTGTGGGCCTCCCATCGCAGTGGCCTCTGTTGTCGCAGAGCACCGGCTCTGGGCGCATGTACTCCAGAGCTCCAGCTCAGTAGTTGGACACCTAGGTCCAGCCGCTCCGCGGCACATGGGATCTTCCCAGGCCAGGGATCAAACCAGTGCCCTTTGCACTGTATGGCGGTGTCCTTACCCACTGGACCACCAGGGAAGCCCAGAAATCTGTAGTTTTAATAAGCTCCCATGATAATTTTGTTTGTTGGATTTCTAGTGACCCTTGATTTTATTCTTTTGTGTTTGTTTTCATACTTTTGGAATATTTTTGGTGTAAGATGTGAGATAGGGATCTAACTCTGCTTTTATGTTTAAAGTCTGTTCAGTTATTCCAATATATTCAGTATAATAATATGTCAAATAATCTTTTTGTTACCTCTTTTTTTTTTTTTGGCCAGTTCTATTGGTCTTTCATCTATTTATTTTTCACCCATCCTTGTTCTTTTGGCCTGTGTGGACCTCCCATTGCAGCGGCCTCTCAGGTTGCAGAGCACCGGCTCCGGGCGCATGTGCTCCAGAGCTCCAGCTAGGTAGTTGGACACATCAGTCCAGCCGCTCCATGGCATGTAGGATCTTCCCAGGCCAGGGATCAAACCAGCGCCCCTTGCACTGCAGGGTGGTATCCTTACCCACTGGACCACCAGGGAAGCCCTTGTTACCTCTTTCCTATGCTAAATTTTAATTTAGTTTTCTCCTATGGAAAAGATGTTTATTGCAGCACCAATACTATACCAGTAGTACCAGTACTATGTGATCTTAATTATTGTTGGTTCTTAACGTGTAAATGTAATGCATTATTTAAACACACTTTTGTAATACTTTAAAAATCTCTGTTACAGCGTGAAATAACTAAGAAGCTGGGCAACCCCAAACAGCCTACAAATCCTTTTCTGGAAATGATCAAGTTTCTCTTGGAGAGGATAGCACCTGTGCACATAGACACTGAGTCCATCAGGTATTTATGTATGAGAATACTGGATTTCCATCACTGCTGATTCATTCATGCTTTAGTAGTCAGTCACTATCGAGAACCTGCTCTAGATAAGGTACTCATCTACATAGATTTACATACATATGTAATGGCTGTACACTCATCTGTATATATCTGTATGTATTTAATTTTTCATGTTATTTATTTTAATTTTATATTCTCTTTTTGTATGAGAACTTGTCCAGCCTAGTTAACAGTGTACTAGTTAATTAGCTTGCATAGGTTAACCGATAGAAACAAATCGCAGTTCTACCCTTGGGAAAAGAAAACTAATTATGTTATAAAACAACATACGATGCATTTTCATAGGTATCTGAGAACTAAAAATGAGGTTTTGAAACAGCCTTCATTTAAAGTCTCAAGTTGGGGGCTTCCCTTGTGGCTCAGTGGATAAGAACCCGTCTGCCAATGCAGGAGACACAGGTTCAATCCCTGACCCCGGAAGATCCCACATACTACAGAGCAGGTAAACTCACACATCAACAAAGACCCAGCACAGCCAAAAATAAATAAATAAAAGGTTTAAACAACAACAACAACAAAAAGTCTCAGGTTGGATATCACTTGACTTTGATGTCTTGGAAAATACTTTATTTTTAAGTTTGTAGGTTTTGTAAAATGTGGGAAGAACTCTTTTCTTATTTATTTATTTATTTATGGCCATGCCCAGCATGATGGATTTTAGTTCCCTGACTAGAGATCAGACTCGTGCCCCTTCCATTGGGAGTGTGGAGCCAGTCAACCATGGGGACTGCCAGTGAATTCCCCTTTGCTTTTTGTTTTCAACTTTCCCTAATATGTTTCAACCAGTTGAAACAGGAAAGTACTTACAAAGTGTAGAGAGCATGGTGATTGATTAGTGATCAGTAGCGATTAGTATATTAGAATCTAAAATAAATGCCACTGATGGTATACTCTGTACTCAGCAAAGCCCTTTGGGGGGTTTTGGGGAGAGGGCATAAAGCATAATTTTTTTCTTTTTTTTAAACTTTTATTTTACTTTTAACTTTTACAGAGTTTTGTTGTTTACAGATATGTATGTTCTCAGATTAGTCAAAGGCGTAGCTTTGGTTACAACCCTTTGTAGTGGAGGAAGACACTACTTTGGATGCCTGTTTGTCATTTCAAACTCCTCTTACATCGTTTTACATTTGAGGAAGGGGTTTTTCAGTTTCAAAAATGAAAGGAAACAAAATAAAAACTGGAATCCTTTATTTTATTACAAGGAGATATCTGAGTTAGACTGAAATGCATTAATTAAATAATCCATGCCTTCTATATTTAAAGCAATGCTAGTTAGATATTGGCAAAACATACTTTATGCTTTTCATTAACCTTCTGTCTAGTAGTGGAATGACGAGTTTTAATCAGGACATTATATTATAGTTCTGTAAAATTGGTGCAGATAGTGTTCAAAGGATTAAAAGAAATTTTCTCTTAAGAGAGTAATATTTGACTTAAGAGGAAGAATGGGTAAGATTTTACTTTACAGAAACTGGGGGGAGAATTCTAGGTGTTGAGTTTTATATAAGCCAGGCTAACTGGATAGGAAGGAACACAGAATATTCAGAAAATGAATGCCATCTATTTAAGTTACACTGTGGAGAAGTGTAAAAGTGTTATGAAGTGATCCTAAAAAAGCATTTGGGATCAGATTGTGGGAAGCCTTTAAGATCTTTTTTTTAATTATTATTATTTTTATTTTATTTTTTTCAAAGGAATCAGATTCATCTGAAAAGTTGTTTTTTTTGGTGGGGGAGCGGGTTGGGGAGGGAGGGGGGCGGGCGGGCCACTTCTATTGGTCTTTCATTTATCTAGTTTCATCCGTCTTTGTTCTTTGGTCTGTGTGGGCCTCCCATCGCAGTGGCCTCTGTTGTCGCAGAGCACCGGCTCTGGGCGCATGCGCTCCAAAGCTGCGGCTCGGTAATTGGACACATCGGTCCAGCCGTTCCGCGGCACGTGGGATCTTCCCAGGCCAGGGATGGAACCAGCGCCCCTTGCACTGCAAGGCGGTGTCCTTACCCACTGGACCACCAGGGAAGCCCCAGCCTTTAAGATCTTAACGTTTGAGCTTTTACTTTGTCCTTTGGTCTGCTGAGAAGCAGGAATGATTGATGATGGACAGGAAGAGGGGAGTAGACGGAAGGGCCTGGTAAGATGCTGGTGTAACTGTCTATGGATGATGATAGAGGGTTGGAAGGGAAAGAACATATTTTTCTTTTTTTTTTAAAGATTTATTTATTTATTTATTTTGGGTGGGTGGGCTGGGGAGGGAGGGGAGCAGTCAGGCTACTTCTATTGGTCTTTCATTTATCTATTTTCATCTGTCTTTGTTCTTTGGCCCATGTGGGTCTCCCATCGCAGTGGCCTCTGTTGTCGCAGAGCACCGGCTCTGGGCGCATGCGCTCCAGAGCTGCGGCTCGGTAATTGGACACATCGGTCCAGCCGCTCCGCGGCACGTGGGATCTTCCCAGGCCAGGGATCGAACCGGCGCCCCTTGCACTGCAAGGCGGTGTCCTTACCCACTGGACCACCAGGGAGCCCCAGCCTTTAAGATCTTAACGTTTGAGCTTTTACTTTGTCCTTTGGTCTGCTGAGAAGCAGGAATGATTGATGATGGACAGGAAGAGGGGAGTAGACGGAAGGGCCTGGTAAGATGCTGGTGTAACTGTCTATGGATGATGATAGAGGGTTGGAAGGGAAAGAACATATTTTTCTTTTTTTTTTAAAGATTTATTTATTTATTTATTTTGGGTGGGTGGGCTGGGGAGGGAGGGGAGCAGTCAGGCTACTTCTATTGGTCTTTCATTTATCTATTTTCATCTGTCTTTGTTCTTTGGCCCATGTGGGTCTCCCATCGCAGTGGCCTCTGTTGTTGCAGAGCACCGGCTCTGGGCGCATGCGCTCCAGAGCTGCAGCTCGGTAACTGGACACATCCCTCTAGCCGCTCCGCAGCACGTGGGATCCTCCCAGGCCAGGGACTGAACCGGTGCCCCTTGCACTGCAAGGCGGTGTCCCCACCCACAGGACCATCAGGGAAGCCCCGAAAGAACGTATTTGAGGAAGGTTTTAAAAGAGCAACCTAGGGCTTCTCTGGTGGCTCAGTGGTAATGAATCTGCCTGCCAATGCAGGAGACACGAGTTTGATCCCTAGAGATTCCGCATGCTGTGGTGCAACTAACCCCATGAGCCACAACTATTGAGCCTGTACTCTAGAGCCTCGTAGTCACAACTATTGAGCCCATGTGGTGCAACTGTTGAAGCCCGTGTGCCCTAGAGCCTGAGTTCCACCACAAGAGAAGTCACTACAGGAAGCCTGCTCACCTCAACTAGAGAGTAGCCTCCACCCCTTGCAACTAGATAGGAGCCTGCAGCAGCAGAGAAAACCCAGAATAGCCGAAACTAAAATAAAGAAATAATAATAATAAAAAAAACACCTAAAAATAAAAAGAAGTAGAAGAGCAACCTAAAACATGAGTAATCTTACTGGAAAATGGGGAATAAAATGGAGGACGAGTCAAGAGGATACGGGTCAAGTCAAGAGGATGAAGGGAATAGTAGTACCTTGAAAAGAATGCAGGGAACTGGCAAGAAAGATGTGCTTCTTATTTGGCCATGACAATTTTTTTTTTTTTTTTTAATCGAAGCAAATTGAATTTAAAGGGAAAACTGTGAGAATAGATTAGTTCCCTGAGCAAGGCTGTGTAGAAAAAAGTTAAAAAGATCAAAAAATCATGGATAAAACCTTGGAATTTGTTTTAACAGAAAATTTATAGAACGATGAAAACCAGGTTATTGCATTATTTTGAAAGTTAAGATAACATTTCCAGAGGTAATGTACATTATGAACAAAAAGACCGATGGCCAAGCAGGTTGTTGACTTTAGCAGTTAGTAGGTCATGGTGGTACGTGTGTTCAGTCATAACTAATAACAGGTAGTAGCCACGGATGCTTATCATGTGCACTCTCTCTTTTACATGTTTCAATCATTTACCTCTTTATAAGGCAAAAAAAATGTTATTATTCCCAGTTTACAGATGTTTCCCACTACTGGGAAGTAGCTAATGGCATTTAAATGGAAGAAGTCTGGCTCCAGCACGCTCTTGGTTTAACTGCCACACTGCAGTCATTGACTGTTCGGGACTGAACCGGTGCCCTTGCACTGCAAGGCGGTGTCCCCACCCACAGGACCATCAGGAAGCCCGAAGAACGTGTTGAGGAAGGTTTTAAAAGAGCAACCTAGGGCTTCTCTGGTGGCTCAGTGGTAATGAATCTGCCTGCCAATGCAGGAGACACGAGTTTGATCCCTAGAGATTCCGCATGCTGTGGTGCAACTAACCCCATGAGCCACAACTATTGAGCCTGTACTCTAGAGCCTCGTAGTCACAACTATTGAGCCCATGTGGTGCAACTGTTGAAGCCCGTGTGCCCTAGAGCCTGAGTTCCACCACAAGAGAAGTCACTACAGGAAGCCTGCTCACCTCAACTAGAGAGTAGCCTCCACCCCTTGCAACTAGATAGGAGCCTGCAGCAGCAGAGAAAACCCAGAATAGCCGAAACTAAAATAAAGAAATAATAATAATAAAAAAAACACCTAAAAATAAAAAGAAGTAGAAGAGCAACCTAAAACATGAGTAATCTTACTGGAAAATGGGGAATAAAATGGAGGACGAGTCAAGAGGATACGGGTCAAGTCAAGAGGATGAAGGGAATAGTAGTACCTTGAAAAGAATGCAGGGAACTGGCAAGAAAGATGTGCTTCTTATTTGGCCATGACAATTTTTTTTTTTTTTTTTAATCGAAGCAAATTGAATTTAAAGGGAAAACTGTGAGAATAGATTAGTTCCCTGAGCAAGGCTGTGTAGAAAAAAGTTAAAAAGATCAAAAAATCATGGATAAAACCTTGGAATTTGTTTTAACAGAAAATTTATAGAACGATGAAAACCAGGTTATTGCATTATTTTGAAAGTTAAGATAACATTTCCAGAGGTAATGTACATTATGAACAAAAAGACCGATGGCCAAGCAGGTTGTTGACTTTAGCAGTTAGTAGGTCATGGTGGTACGTGTGTTCAGTCATAACTAATAACAGGTAGTAGCCACGGATGCTTATCATGTGCACTCTCTCTTTTACATGTTTCAATCATTTACCTCTTTATAAGGCAAAAAAAATGTTATTATTCCCAGTTTACAGATGTTTCCCACTACTGGGAAGTAGCTAATGGCATTTAAATGGAAGAAGTCTGGCTCCAGCACGCTCTTGGTTTAACTGCCACACTGCAGTCATTGACTGTTCAGTTTACCTAAGTCTTCCTGATAGTGTCATTCACCCTTTTCAGTTTTTGCCATTTTATAGGTGAATGGTGATGTTGTTTAGTTGCTAAGTCATTTTTGACTCTTCATGACCCCACAGACTGCAGCACGCCAGGCTTCCCTGTCCTTTACTATCTCTCAGAGTTTGCTCAAACTCATGTCCATTGGTCCAGTGATGCCATCCAACCATCTCAGCCTCTTTCGCCCCCTTCTCCTCCTGCCCTCAGTCTTTCCCAGCATTAGGTTCTTTGCCACTGATTTAGTTCTTCGCCTCAGGTGATCAAAGTATTGGAGCTCTAGCTTCAGCATGAGTCCTTCCAATTAATATTCAGGGTTGATTTGATCCTTTTAGGATTGAATGGTTTGATCTTCTTGCTGTCCAAGGTATTCTCAGGAGTCTTCGCCATTACCATAATTTGAAAGCATCAGTTCCTTCTTGCTTAACCTTCTTCATAGTCCAACTCTCACATCCACACATGAGTACTGAGAAAACCATAGCTTTGACTATACAGACCCTTGTTGGCAAAGTGATCTCTGCTTTTTTTTTTTTTTTAAGTATTTTATTTATTTGGCTGCACTGGGTCATAGTTGCTGCATGTAGGATCTATTTCCCTGACCAGGGATCAGACCTGGGTCCCCTGCATCATGAACACAAGTCTTAACCACTGGACCACCAGAGAAGTCCCATCTCTCTGCTTTTTAACGTGCTTTCTCGGTTTGTCATAACTTTCCTTCTAAGGAACGGGCATGTTTTAATTTTACATGTGCAGTGAATGATGGCACTATTTAAAGTTGAATATTTTTTCCTCATGTTTCTTTCCACACTAACCTGGCTAACCAACCTCGCTTCTTGTCTTGGCCTTCTTTCTAGTCCTTATTGTTCCCTGATTATCTTTTTAGTGTATTTATTTACTTATTTTTTTGGCCTTTTCTCACTAAACTGAGGGAGTTTTGGATATATGGCGTTTTCCATTCCTGTGGTATGTCTAGGTTAAAAAAAAAAACCTTGAGACTGATGAAACTATGGGAAGAGAATTCAGGCTGAAGATTTTTTTTTGAGATAGTTGGAGCTATGCGAATCAGTTAATCAGGGAAAATGGTCAGAACAGGACAGAAAACATTCTCAGTGACTTTAGCTGTTAAGGGAATGATACATTTAAGAGGTCACTTCAAAGAAGGAAATAAATATATTTGACTGTTAGCTTGACTTTAGATTTGAATATGTAATATTTTTATAGAAACATAAAATCTACTAAACATTTTAGGAGACATTGAATAATTGAATTTTCTTATGTTTTGATACATATTAGGTCTCTTAACTTAGTTTGTTACTTGTTTCTTGTTAAAAAAAAAACCCGTAAGAATGAATATGCATTTCAGATGATTATTTTAAAATCACATAAGCTTGTTTTAGAAGGAAATTTCAAAACATTGTGTTTCCATAATGTTTGATCTTCTTGCTGTCCAAGGTATTCTCAGGAGTCTTCGCCATTACCATAATTTGAAAGCATCAGTTCCTTCTTGCTTAACCTTCTTCATAGTCCAACTCTCACATCCACACATGAGTACTGAGAAAACCATAGCTTTGACTATACAGACCCTTGTTGGCAAAGTGATCTCTGCTTTTTTTTTTTTTTTAAGTATTTTATTTATTTGGCTGCACTGGGTCATAGTTGCTGCATGTAGGATCTATTTCCCTGACCAGGGATCAGACCTGGGTCCCCTGCATCATGAACACAAGTCTTAACCACTGGACCACCAGAGAAGTCCCATCTCTCTGCTTTTTAACGTGCTTTCTCGGTTTGTCATAACTTTCCTTCTAAGGAACGGGCATGTTTTAATTTTACATGTGCAGTGAATGATGGCACTATTTAAAGTTGAATATTTTTTCCTCATGTTTCTTTCCACACTAACCTGGCTAACCAACCTCGCTTCTTGTCTTGGCCTTCTTTCTAGTCCTTATTGTTCCCTGATTATCTTTTTAGTGTATTTATTTACTTATTTTTTTGGCCTTTTCTCACTAAACTGAGGGAGTTTTGGATATATGGCGTTTTCCATTCCTGTGGTATGTCTAGGTTAAAAAAAAAAACCTTGAGACTGATGAAACTATGGGAAGAGAATTCAGGCTGAAGATTTTTATTTGAGATAGTTGGAGCTATGCGAATCAGTTAATCAGGGAAAATGGTCAGAACAGGACAGAAAACATTCTCAGTGACTTTAGCTGTTAAGGGAATGATACATTTAAGAGGTCACTTCAAAGAAGGAAATAAATATATTTGACTGTTAGCTTGACTTTAGATTTGAATATGTAATATTTTTATAGAAACATAAAATCTACTAAACATTTTAGGAGACATTGAATAATTGAATTTTCTTATGTTTTGATACATATTAGGTCTCTTAACTTAGTTTGTTACTTGTTTCTTGTTAAAAAAAAAAACCTGTAAGAATGAATATGCATTTCAGATGATTATTTTAAAATCACATAAGCTTGTTTTTAGAAGGAAATTTCAAAACATTGTGTTTCCTTTTTAATCTGTTCTAAATGTTCTGGTGAGGATTTATTGTATGTTTCTTAAGTGACATTTTTACATCTGTTAGGAGCAGTCCTTCCTGGCTTTTGAAACAGTGCCAGACATAGTAATATTTGCTAGTTTGAAAGTGCTTTGTAGTACCGTTTATCCTTTGTATCAGTATATATTGTTCTACTTATTGGAGCAATAATGAACTTTAGATAATTAGAAAACATCTCTTAACAATCACATGTTTGGGCCTAAACTTTACACAGAAAATACAAGAGTAAAAGTATAGCATTAATAAACAGCAAGTCAGGTAACATTTTGACCTCATTTGAATGGACAAAGGAAAATATTTCAAAAAAGAAGCATCTCAAAATATTTATTACAGCTTTTTGTTTTGCCATAATGTTTGGAAAACAGCTGTATCAGATTAATGTGTGGTTTAGTTGTGTTCTGTCTAGAAAATATTCAGGATTAGTTTTCTTAGACATTGCTAATAAAAAGTTGAAAAAAATGGAAAAACATTTTTTTTTGGTCATATTTTAGCGCTCTTATAAAGCAAGTGAACAAGTCAATAGATGGAACAGCTGATGATGAAGATGAGGGTGTTCCAACTGATCAAGCCATCAGGGCAGGTCTTGAACTGCTTAAGGTAAATATGCTTAAATTGAAATTAAGTGCCTAATGAGACAATTGTTAAACATACATAGTTTTAGTTTTTTAGTCTTGAGATTTGTTTCTTTAGGTTAATCAGGGAAAATGGTCAGAACAGGACAGAAAACATTCTCAGTGACTTTAGCTGTTAAGGGAATGATACATTTAAGAGGTCACTTCAAAGAAGGAAATAAATATATTTGACTGTTAGCTTGACTTTAGATTTGAATATGTAATATTTTTATAGAAACATAAAATCTACTAAACATTTTAGGAGACATTGAATAATTGAATTTTCTTATGTTTTGATACATATTAGGTCTCTTAACTTAGTTTGTTACTTGTTTCTTGTTAAAAAAAAAAACCTGTAAGAATGAATATGCATTTCAGATGATTATTTTAAAATCACATAAGCTTGTTTTTAGAAGGAAATTTCAAAACATTGTGTTTCCTTTTTAATCTGTTCTAAATGTTCTGGTGAGGATTTATTGTATGTTTCTTAAGTGACATTTTTACATCTGTTAGGAGCAGTCCTTCCTGGCTTTTGAAACAGTGCCAGACATAGTAATATTTGCTAGTTTGAAAGTGCTTTGTAGTACCGTTTATCCTTTGTATCAGTATATATTGTTCTACTTATTGGAGCAATAATGAACTTTAGATAATTAGAAAACATCTCTTAACAATCACATGTTTGGGCCTAAACTTTACACAGAAAATACAAGAGTAAAAGTATAGCATTAATAAACAGCAAGTCAGGTAACATTTTGACCTCATTTGAATGGACAAAGGAAAATATTTCAAAAAAGAAGCATCTCAAAATATTTATTACAGCTTTTTGTTTTGCCATAATGTTTGGAAAACAGCTGTATCAGATTAATGTGTGGTTTAGTTGTGTTCTGTCTAGAAAATATTCAGGATTAGTTTTCTTAGACATTGCTAATAAAAAGTTGAAAAAAATGGAAAAACATTTTTTTTTGGTCATATTTTAGCGCTCTTATAAAGCAAGTGAACAAGTCAATAGATGGAACAGCTGATGATGAAGATGAGGGTGTTCCAACTGATCAAGCCATCAGGGCAGGTCTTGAACTGCTTAAGGTAAATATGCTTAAATTGAAATTAAGTGCCTAATGAGACAATTGTTAAACATACATAGTTTTAGTTTTTTAGTCTTGAGATTTGTTTCTTTAGGTTAATAGAACCTAAGGTAAAATTTTCTTAATCATTTTTAGGTAATTTTGAAGTTGCATGGTTATTCACATGTAAGCTAAATATTAACATTTTCACATTTAAGTTGTATAATACAGACTAGTATTAATTACATTAAGGATTATAATGTGAAGGTTTCATTAGTGAGCAAAGGTCTTGATCTTGCTAGCCCTACCACAGAAAGGACGAAAATTTTAAATTCCATTTTGTGTTGTGTTCTTAACTAAAATATACCATTACTTTTTACATATTACAAAAATACAAGTTGATATCTTAGAACATGTAAAATCATAGAGAAGAAAACATTGAGAAGCCTGTCATTCATAAATATTTCTTTTCTTTTCATCTTTAGAAAAATATACTCTTATTTTTACAGTTGAGATGAAACTGAATCTACAATTTTGTATCTTGACTGTTTTGCCATAATAAATTTTGAAAACAGTATTTTTAAGCGTGTCAAAAAACAGATCCGAATTGTGACTGTCATTTATTGCCTCTGCTTCCTCATGTGTAATGGAAGTAGTAATAGTACTTGTCTCACAGGGACTGTATTCAATCATGTACGTAATGTCTTAGCAGACCATTTATTCTGAAAGTGTGCATTGCAGGGGAGAGTCTAATTTGGTTTCCTCCCAATAGGTATACCCAGTATTACCGAGACTGTTTGTTAAAAATCCTATCTATTTTCAGTTATTTTCTTTTGTCATCTTTATAGTCTATTACACTGTATCTTAAGTTTTTATGTATGGTAGGGTTTATTTATTGCTTTATTTTTTCTTGGGACGATCCACTGGAGGAAGGCATGGCAATCCACTCCAGTATTCTTACCTGGAGAATCCCATGGACAGAGGAGCCTGATGGGCTGCAGTCCATGGGGTTGCAAAGAGTCAGACATGACTGAAGCAACTTAGCATTTTTTCTTTAGTACCATGTTGATTTAATTATTGAAACCTTAAAATATCTGTTACTGTCTGGTATTTTACCCTCTTCTCAAGATTACTTTTTTTTTTTTTTTTTAAGATTTATTTATTTATTTATTTAGGGCAGGGATCGGGTTGGTGAGGGAGGGGAGCAGGCAGGCCATTTCTATTGGTCTTTCATTTCTCTATTTTCATCCGTCTTTGTTCTTTGGCTCCTGCGGGCCTCCCATCGCGGTGGCGTCTGTTGCTGCAGAGCTCCGGCTCTGGGCGCATGCGCTCCAGAGCTGCGGCTCGGTAATTGGACACATGGGACCAGCCGCTCCGCGGCACGTGGGATCTTCCCAGGCCAGGGATCGAACCGGCACCCCCTGCACTGCAAGGCGGTGTCCTTACCCACTGGACCACCAGGGGAAGCCCCCCAAGATTACTTTTATTCCCCAAAAGTAGTAGTATCTTGTCTCTTCTAATGACGTTTATTTAGAATAAGAGCAGTATTTTCTTAAATTTTTCTCATTTTCCTTTTCTCCTTACTTTATTTTCCTCCACCCCTCCTCCCCAAACATTAGTCACAGCCAGATTATTTTGAGAATTAAGTTAACACATAGTTTAAGTTTTGTTTCTTTAGATTATACAGTTTTATACAGTCATAATTATTTCTTTAGATTATACAGTCCTCCTACACAAGAACCTTTCTGTTACATATTTGAGTAAGTCTTAAATTTTATTTATAGTGATTTCATTTATTTTTAGCATGATTACCTTTATTTTTGATTTGTAGAATTTCTAATATGTAATGTTTTGGATTTATAAAGATGAATAGGATTTACAGGTCATTTTTATGATCATTTTTTAGGTACTCTCATTTACACACCCCATCTCGTTTCATTCTGCTGAAACATTTGAGTCTCTCCTGGCTTGTTTGAAAATGGATGATGAAAAAGTAGCAGAAGCTGCACTCCAAATTTTCAAAAACACAGGGGGCAAAATTGAAGAGGATTTCCCACACATTAGATCGTGAGTTGAGTTTTTTCCTGACAAATACTATACCAAAAATAAAAAATGACTGTTTCTTGATTATGTAATAGTTGGAATCAGTTTTAAGTTTTGAGGAAATAATGTTTGGGTTTTATGTTACATCTAAGCTGTTCTAGATTCTCATTTCCTGGAAGCATTGATTGGCATTTTAGGAGATTCATGAAAATGTAAGGTAAACATGGCATTTCTTTTTGAAGCATCAATTTTTCTTAAGGATTTTAGTGAAAACAGTTTTATACCAGAAGAGTTCCTTCACATATTATGGCATAGAATAAACAATTCATGCCAATTTAAAGTCCAGTGGAAAATTCCAAAGGAATTTCAGCTGGATTGTCCATAGCACTCTTTTTTTCTTTTTTCTTTTTTTTTTTAATTAACTTATTTATTTATTTTAGTGAGAGTCGGGTGGGGAGGGAGGGGAGCAGGCAGGTCACTTCTATTGGTCTTTCATTTGTCCATTTTCATCCATCTTTGTTCTTTGGCTCCTGTGGCCTCCCATCTTGGTGGCCTCTGGTTTTTCAGAGCACTGGGTCTGGGCGCATGCGCTCCAGAGCTGCGGCTGGGTAATTGGACACATCGGTCCAGCCGCTCCGCAGCATGTGGAATCTTCCCAGGCCAGGGATGGAACCGGCGCCCCTTGCACTGCAAGGCGGTGTCCTTACCCACTGGACCACTAGGGAAGCCCCGTAGCACTCTTTACTTTCTTGTATTATTATGAGCATTGAATTGAAAATTTTCAGAAGTATTGTTTTACTTGGCACAGGGAAGCAGAGCAGCATGGTGTAATCATCTTAACAGCAGTGTTTTTTGTGTGTGTGTGTGTTCTAGTATTTCCAAGAACTGGAAATTGTACTGTTATCCTAGAGATCTCTGATAGTGGTTGATTATGGTTCAAGATTCTGTAATAGCTCTTAAAGAATAAATCTTCATTCCTTATGAATTCCTGATTGCTTCTATGTGTGCATCTGTCTGTCATGTTCCCGAAGAGCATAGCGGATAGTTGTTCCTTGTGTTGACCATAGTAATTGGTGATTGGTTTCTGCTCCAACCTCATTGCTTGTGGTCTAGTTAGTTGCGGTTGGGGCACAGTGCTTCTTCATGTTGAAGTTGCCTGTGGCTCTATTCCTCAGAAGGAGACTTGGACAAAGCTAGCATTTTAGAGGCACAGGTATACTTTCTGTTATCCTTTTCTGTTCACATAAACTTAATAAACTCTAGAAATTATTGATATAGAACATCTAAGCTGTTCTAGATTCTCATTTCCTGGAAGCATTGATTGGCATTTTAGGAGATTCATGAAAATGTAAGGTAAACATGGCATTTCTTTTTGAAGCATCAATTTTTCTTAAGGATTTTAGTGAAAACAGTTTTATACCAGAAGAGTTCCTTCACATATTATGGCATAGAATAAACAATTCATGCCAATTTAAAGTCCAGTGGAAAATTCCAAAGGAATTTCAGCTGGATTGTCCATAGCACTCTTTTTTTCTTTTTTCTTTTTTTTTTTAATTAACTTATTTATTTATTTTAGTGAGAGTCGGGTGGGGAGGGAGGGGAGCAGGCAGGTCACTTCTATTGGTCTTTCATTTGTCCATTTTCATCCATCTTTGTTCTTTGGCTCCTGTGGCCTCCCATCTTGGTGGCCTCTGGTTTTTCAGAGCACTGGGTCTGGGCGCATGCGCTCCAGAGCTGCGGCTGGGTAATTGGACACATCGGTCCAGCCGCTCCGCAGCATGTGGAATCTTCCCAGGCCAGGGATGGAACCGGCGCCCCTTGCACTGCAAGGCGGTGTCCTTACCCACTGGACCACTAGGGAAGCCCCGTAGCACTCTTTACTTTCTTGTATTATTATGAGCATTGAATTGAAAATTTTCAGAAGTATTGTTTTACTTGGCACAGGGAAGCAGAGCAGCATGGTGTAATCATCTTAACAGCAGTGTTTTTTGTGTGTGTGTGTGTTCTAGTATTTCCAAGAACTGGAAATTGTACTGTTATCCTAGAGATCTCTGATAGTGGTTGATTATGGTTCAAGATTCTGTAATAGCTCTTAAAGAATAAATCTTCATTCCTTATGAATTCCTGATTGCTTCTATGTGTGCATCTGTCTGTCATGTTCCCGAAGAGCATAGCGGATAGTTGTTCCTTGTGTTGACCATAGTAATTGGTGATTGGTTTCTGCTCCAACCTCATTGCTTGTGGTCTAGTTAGTTGCGGTTGGGGCACAGTGCTTCTTCATGTTGAAGTTGCCTGTGGCTCTATTCCTCAGAAGGAGACTTGGACAAAGCTAGCATTTTAGAGGCACAGGTATACTTTCTGTTATCCTTTTCTGTTCACATAAACTTAATAAACTCTAGAAATTATTGATATATAGGACAAAAACACTATTTAAATAGTAACTGAAACATACCAAAATTTTGGAATAGTATACTCTTTGACAGGGGTAAGAAAATTTATTTTTTAGAACTGGCTTCTTAATTTTTAAGGGAGCCTAGACAGCAGGAATTTCTCATTGGAATGGAGCTGTGACTGTCCTGTCTAGATGAGAGGTTAGAGTTTGGACATACATGACACACACACACTAAATGTATAATCTGTATATAACTCTATGCCATATACCAAATGCCCACTTATTTTATTATCTCATTTAAACTGTGTAACAGTTCAGTAAAGTATAAAAATTATCTTAATATTCCAAGTGGAAAATCTGATGTTTACTTGAGGCAAATGGTTCTAGGTCATATAGTTAGCAAATAGAGTGAAAATTTGAATATAGGCCTGTTTGTTTATAGTTCCTATGGTATTATATCCGTTATGGCACAGTTTTCTTAATTAGAGGTTTGAATAAGTCTCGGTTTGGTTTATTCACTGGAGTCTTTTGTTTTCATTCTGACTGTCTTTCCTAGTGCCCTTTATATTTTAAAGAAACATTGTTTAATATATTTATAGGAGAACTACAAGAGCAAAGTTGAAAGGTGGACATTTTAGAACTCGCAAAGGCATTTTAAAACATACACTGCTTTAATATGGAAATGAAGGACTTGAAGTTACTTGATATATATGCTGAGTACATTCAGATGTCTCTCACGAGGAGAGTTAGCTCAGTTGATATTGAATACCTGCTGTGTGCACACTATTTTCAATGACATTACTCTTCGTATATGTCTTCTAGGAGATAAAATATGTATGTGGAGTTTATTTTTTTAATTATTAAATTGGTGAGTTGATGTGAAAGAAAAATATTAGAGTTAAATGAATGTTTATTAAATCATCTTTCATTGAATACACCAAAATTATTTAAAAGGAAAATGTGTCTTAACTAGACACTGCCACAAACTGGAGAGTATTGGTGCTAGATAAGCCATTTAGACTGAATTGAGTGTGAGAACATTGACAACTGATGAATGTATCCCTGAATCAGATATATAAGAGAATGTATAAATGCTGTTTCATTTGCTAATTTAGAGCGAGGACTTTGAGGTACAGGCAAGCTTTGAGAGAAGTAGAGAAACCTAATTTTGCTGTGGTAGAACTAAAGGAGAGACTTTGTGGTCATACCTTTTTTTCCGGGTTTAATAGGAGTAAGTAAAGCTTATAGGTGAGGTAAGGTTTAGAATTGTCAGTCAAAGTTGTTCTTATTACCAACTTTACAAGAAAAGAAAAAATTACATGTTAAACGAAAATGATGGTGAATTATGGGTTCCATTCTGACTCAGACTCTCAGAAATCTGGCTCACCCCAGAGTAGTTAGATGTGCCAAAATTGAGGGACCCTTGTAGCATTAAGGTATGGTCATAGTCCAATTGGAGCTGGTTCTCAACTTGGAGAAAAAGTTCACAGAAATAAAGGACTCACTACCTTTAGTCTCAATTTCCTCCTCCATGCTACTCATCCAGCTGATTAGGCAAGTATAGTTTGAGTTGGGAGTTCTGATGTTAATTACAAATGCTGAATGTTAAGTCATCAGGGAGACACTATCTACATTTTTGGTTAGATGACAGAGACAAAGAGAATTTCTCTTATTCAAAGATGAATTAACAGAATACAATAAATTGACAAACATGGATCCTATGGGGATATTTTAGTGTTCAAAAGATAGGTGATTAGCCCTTCGGAAAAATGGAATTTTTTCTAGGAAAAAAGGAAAATTTTAGACAGTTGTTCTAAACTGTCAAGAAAATTAAACAGGAAATGACGTATAGGGGAAAAAGAATAAAAATAGCATAAAAAGACAAGTGGCAGGGCTTCCTTGGTGGTCCAGTGGGTAAGGATACCGCCCTGCAGTGCAAGGGGCGCTGGTTCCATCCCTGGCATGGGAGGATCCCACGTGCCGTGGAGAGTCTGGACTGATGTGTCCAACTACCAAGCCTGAGCTCTGGCAGCGGGAGGGGCCATTGCGATGGGAGGCCCACATAGGCCAAGAAACAAAGATAAATAAATGAAAGATCAACAGAAGTGGCCCCCCCCCAAAAAAAAATTAAAAGGAAAAAAGAGAAGTGGCAGAACTAAGGATAAAAAACAGCAGGAACATATTTGTATTATCATATATAATTTATTATAAACAGCAAGGAGCAGAGTAAACAATATTGAAAATGTAATCAGGAAGGGTTCTGTTGAGCTTGAGAAAACTGCACAGAGGGCTTCCCTTGTGGCTCAGTGGATTAGAACCCGTCTGCCAATGCGGGAGGCCCAGGTTCGATTTCTGATCCGGGAAGATCCCACATACCACAGAGCAGCTAAACCCACACAACAACAAAGACCCAGCACAGCCAAAAATAAATAAATAAAGGTTTTTTTTTTTTAAAAAACTGCACAGAATGTGGGTATAGTGGGCAGAGAAATGAATGCAGCTAAAAAGAAGCAGATGATTAGAAAGTCATGATTTCTGTGGAGAAGAGAACAGAATAATGGGAAGTGGATTTAGAATAAAAAGGACTCACTACCTTTAGTCTCAATTTCCTCCTCCATGCTACTCATCCAGCTGATTAGGCAAGTATAGTTTGAGTTGGGAGTTCTGATGTTAATTACAAATGCTGAATGTTAAGTCATCAGGGAGACACTATCTACATTTTTGGTTAGATGACAGAGACAAAGAGAATTTCTCTTATTCAAAGATGAATTAACAGAATACAATAAATTGACAAACATGGATCCTATGGGGATATTTTAGTGTTCAAAAGATAGGTGATTAGCCCTTCGGAAAAATGGAATTTTTTCTAGGAAAAAAGGAAAATTTTAGACAGTTGTTCTAAACTGTCAAGAAAATTAAACAGGAAATGACGTATAGGGGAAAAAGAATAAAAATAGCATAAAAAGACAAGTGGCAGGGCTTCCTTGGTGGTCCAGTGGGTAAGGATACCGCCCTGCAGTGCAAGGGGCGCTGGTTCCATCCCTGGCATGGGAGGATCCCACGTGCCGTGGAGAGTCTGGACTGATGTGTCCAACTACCAAGCCTGAGCTCTGGCAGCGGGAGGGGCCATTGCGATGGGAGGCCCACATAGGCCAAGAAACAAAGATAAATAAATGAAAGATCAACAGAAGTGGCCCCCCCCCAAAAAAAAATTAAAAGGAAAAAAGAGAAGTGGCAGAACTAAGGATAAAAAACAGCAGGAACATATTTGTATTATCATATATAATTTATTATAAACAGCAAGGAGCAGAGTAAACAATATTGAAAATGTAATCAGGAAGGGTTCTGTTGAGCTTGAGAAAACTGCACAGAGGGCTTCCCTTGTGGCTCAGTGGATTAGAACCCGTCTGCCAATGCGGGAGGCCCAGGTTCGATTTCTGATCCGGGAAGATCCCACATACCACAGAGCAGCTAAACCCACACAACAACAAAGACCCAGCACAGCCAAAAATAAATAAATAAAGGTTTTTTTTTTTTTTTTTTAAAAAAAACTGCACAGAATGTGGGTATAGTGGGCAGAGAAATGAATGCAGCTAAAAAGAAGCAGATGATTAGAAAGTCATGATTTCTGTGGAGAAGAGAACAGAATAATGGGAAGTGGAAAATATTTTTTAAAAATAATAGTAAACTTGTTTAAAATGAATGAAAGCATGAATCTGGAAGTTAAGAGGAATCTTGAATCTTAAATTTTCAGAGATTACAGAAGTGATTTCACAAACATCAAGAAAGAAAAAAAAAAGAAGGGTAAATTTAGTACAACAGAAAAGTAATGAGTCTGACAGTTCTTTTCAACTGCATAAGGTTTCCACAGTTAATAATTCAACAGCTAGAAAATTTTGATAGAAAAATGAGTGTAACTAAAGCATTTCCTAAGCTAAGTTGTGCTTAAGGGCAAATGAAAGATAGTTTTTAGGAGTCAAGGATTTTGAAAATGTATTAGCCCCTTTTTATTATGATGGCACTCTTTCTAAGTCATGCCTTTTTCCTTCTGCATTGAGTTTTGCTTATGCCCTTAAATGAAATCTTTGATTTTCTTCTTGCTTGCATATCTGGTTGCTTTTTCTCATCATTTTAATATCAGTATTTAAGTTTTAGATGTGGTTGTGTTTTAGATATTTGAAAATCTGAATGTTTTTAAGGGTGATATAAATAAATAAAATTGACTCAGGAAGAAGGAAGGAAAAAATCCTAAGAAGCTATAATTATAAAAGAATTTCAGAAAATTCCTCTCTAATAATAAGGGCCAATAAAAGTTGTGTTGGGCTTCCCCTGGTGGTCCAGTGGGTAAGGACACTGCCTTGTAGTGCAAGGGGCACCGGTTCGATCCCTGGCCTGGGAAGATCCCACGTGCCGCGGAGCGGCTGGACTGATGTGTCCAATTACCAAGCCAGAGCTCTGGAGCGCATGCGCCCAGAGCCGGTGCTCTGCGACAGTACAGGCCACCGTGATGGGAGGCCCACAGGAGCCAAAGAACAAAGACAGATGAAAATAGATAAATGAAAGACCAATAGAAGTGGCCCGCCCGCTCCTCTCCCTCCCCAACCTGTCTCCCGCCCTAAATAAATAAATAAATAAATCTTAAAAAAAAAAAAAAAAGTTGTGTTAAAGGGGTCATTTCAAATCTTTCTCTATATACATATATTAAAAAAAACCAAACAAACAGGAATTCTGATTCTTTTTAATTGTTCCAAATGTGAGGAAGAAAGGAAAACATTTAGGTATAAAGCCAAGGTGACTAGTAGGAATGCTAAAATGTGATGAAAGATATCCCTCCATTCATGTTGATGTATGGTAAAAACCATCACAATATTGTAATTATCCTCCAATTTAAATAAATTAATTTTTAAAATTGTTCCAAGCATGAGGGGGAAAGGAGAGCATTTAGATATAAAGCCAAGGTAACTAGCAGGAATGCCAAAGCCTGACAAAAGATATTCCTCCAAAAGAAAACTGAGACAAATCTTACTAATATTGATGAAAATTATATGCAAAATGTTGTCAAAAAGAGAGTTAACTGTAGTAGAACAAGAATATACTATGGCCAAATGTTAGTTAATTCCAGGAATACAAAAAGGGTTACTGTTAGAAAGCCTGATGTTCTTGTTATAATTCATTATATAAATGAGTAGAACGGAGAGAAAACACAGCAGATCATTTTGACAGATGCTGAAATGACTGTGATAAAAAAGAAAATCAGTCTATTTATACTCAAACCCGATAAAATAGAATTTTAATGCCTTCCTATTTCTCGAACCAGTATCCATCACCATATGGTAAAACACAAGAAAACATTCCCAGTAAAATCAGGAACAAGATGAGAAAATATATAAACTCTGCCATGATTTATCGTTGTTTTGGAAGCATTAGCCAATATAATTATATGAGAACATAAAAGGTGTACATGTTGAAAAAGAGGAAGCAAAGTTATCATATTTCTAAGAGAAAAATCTTAAGAGAATCACTTGCAGAACTACTAAAAACAAGATGGCCAAAATAAGTATGTAGAAATCCAAAGCTTTCTTTATATCCCACTAATAGTCATTTAGAAAATACTATAGGAGTTAAAAATCAGAAGATGTAAAAGTAAAGCATATAAGAAATTTACAATCCTGTACCACTCCTATAGTAGTGAGGAGTATAATATTTAACAAAAAAATCAGTCAGGAAAACTTAGGTTACTTAGTAACTGGCAAGCTGTTTTAAAAAGAAAAAAATAATGTGGACTGCATATTTCATTTTACATATATTCCAGATGAGCCAGAGATTATTTAATACTCTAAGATTTTATTTAAAAACTCTTTAGGGCTTCCCTTGGTGGTCCAATGGGTAAGGAGTCTGCCTTGCAGTGTAAGGGGCACTGGTTCGATCCCTGGCATGGGAAGATTCCACATGCCGAGAAGTGGCTGGGCCAGTGTGTCCAATTAACGAGCCAGTGCTCTGGAGCACATGAACCCAGAGCCAGTGCTCAGCAATGAGAGAGGCCACTGCGATGGGAGGCCCACACATGCCAAAGAATAAAGATGGATGAAAAATAAATGATGACTTAGAGGCAAAGAAATAGTTCTCAACTTTAAGAAAAGAGAAAGAATAAAGATGGATTAAAAGTAAATGATGGTGGCTTCCCTTGTGGCTCAGTGGATAAGAACCTTTCTGCCAATGCAGGAGACACAGGTTCGATCCCTGATCCAGGAAGATCCCACATACGGCAGAGCAGCTAAACCCACACATTAACAAAGACCCAGCACTGCCAAAAATAAATAAATAAAATTTTTAAAAAACTGATGAAGTAGAGGTAAAAAAAAAAGTTAAAAAATAAACTTTCTAATGTGTGACTTTAAATATATATAAAATAAATTAGTGGAAGTATTAGCAACCAGTACATTTTTGTTAACTTTTTTTTCTAATTGAGGTGTATTTGTTTTACAGTGTTGCGTTAACTTCAGGTGTGCAGTGAAGTTATTGTTATATGTTTTCATTTTTGTTAACTTGTTGTTTGTGATGGAAGAGATACTGATTCCCAGTCATAATGAAACACTGATGGATTGTGTTTTTAAAAACTCATTTGTTGAGAAAATATTTGTAGATCCTTCACTGTGTATTAGGTACTTGAAGATGTTAAAATGAGGAGGACAGGTTAAATCTCTGCCCTTGTATTTCTGTGAGCGAGAATACTATGTAGATAAAAGCAAAAATGAATTAAGTTGGAAACATAACAGGGATGCTATTTTCAATATATATATGACTTTAGAAAAAGCTAATATTTGTAGTGTGTAAAGATTCTTAAAGGAATAACATAAATGTCTCACAGTAGAGTACTAACATAGGGAATGAATAAGAAATTTACAAACATAAACTCCTTCATTGCATCAGGAAAGGATGTTTATGCCTATTAAGAATGATGGAGGAGAATACAAATAAAAATGCCCACGTGCTATAACCGGTTTTAACTAGCATGCCAGTGATGCTCTCTCTTTTCTTAAGTTAATTTATTTTTTTAATTGAAGGATAATTGCATTACAGAATTTTGTTTTTTCCTTCCAAACACCAATATGAATCAGCCATGTATGTCCCTTCCCTCTTGAATCTCCCTCCTCATCTCACCCCTCTAGGTAGTAACAGAGTCCCTGTTTGAGTTCCCTGAGTCACATAGCAAATTCTCTGGCTGTCTGTTTTACATACTGTAATATAAGTTTCCATGTTACTGTCTCCTTACATCTCACCCTGTCCTTCCTCCCCACTCCCCAGCCCCATCCCATGTCCATACGTCTGTCCTCTATGCCTGTTTCTGTGATACTGTTGGTCTTTTCATTCTCTATTTGTAGTTGATTCCTTAGGGATATTAACTGTTTTTCTGTAATAAGAAATGCAAAATTTCCCTTCAATTTGTCACTTGTCTTTTTATTATATTTTTCTGTTGTTATTTTTTCTGTGACTGTTAACTAAAATGAATTATTTGATCTCTAATTGCTTTTTATACTGGAGCACTGAGTTGGACAAGAAGAATTCAAAAGTAACTTTCACTGTGAAATACATGAATAATAGTTGAGCTCAGATGTCCTGCTTTATTCAGGACTTTTAAGTTTTTATACAGAGGAGTGATACAATACGTAAATGTTCTTCCAGACAGCTGGATGACCCATTTCCTGCCTCTCTGCTTGAACCATCTTCTGTAAGCACCATATGTAAAACTGTAACGCTGTCACAAGCTTAGGCCTGTTCCTGTTCCTGTTCCTGTCCTTTTATTCTTCTTTATTTTTTGCCCCCCCCTTTACAGGAGTTGCCACAATTAATGTAACATGTGTCTTGGTAATTTATCATTAATCTTATCCCTAATATGCTGGTAGCATGAAGGCACCTATTTGGGACTTTTAATAGTGCCTGGGATTATAGCAAGTGCTCAGCTCAGTTTGTATTGGTTAAATGATCAAATTTCCCCTCAGGTAGGTGGTTCTGAGACAAATTAAAAGCTGAATTAAAAGAGGAAGAGACAGGAACAATTTAAGTCCCATTATAGTGGTCTTAACGTGTAAGACAGCAGAAGCTGATACCATGATACCATGAGAATAAGCTAGAAAAAGTTAATGGGAATGACATGGGTCGCCATCCTTGTTTGTATTTGTAATTGATAAATAAAAAGGAAAAGGTACTGGTATTAGGGTTATATTTTAATATAGGTGTTTATAAAGCAAAAGTATAGATGATTGAAAATGAGTCTTGAGTAGTTGCTGTGACTTTTTTTTTGTTCTTACAAAACATTACTTTAAAAATACAAACATTAAAGTGTCTAGTGGAAGTCATACTGATTTTTCTGTAATTTTTTTTTAGAGCTTTGCTTCCCGTTTTACATCACAAATCTAAAAAAGGACCCCCCCGTCAAGCCAAATATGCTATTCATTGTATCCATGCGATATTTTCTAGTAAAGAGACCCAGTTTGCGCAGATATTCGAGGTAAAAAGAAAAAAATTTTTTGTTTCATGTTATAGTTAAAAAATATGAATGATTTTATAGAATGTTCACGTTCAGAGATGTATCATTTTATAATTTTCCAAATTTGAATCAGTATAATCAATATTGACGTGTGGTTAAAATCTGAAAATATCTGATTCAGATGTTTAATGCTATCTCAAATTCAGAAATCAAACAATTGTGCAATCGTTTTTGACAGTAACTTTATACTTTTAGTATTAGGAAACTGGTTTGTCATTAGTAAGTAATTATGTATAAAATCATACTTACTCACAGTAGGTAACAGACGATTATTCTGTCAGTTTACAGATTTGAAAGTTAGATTTCTGTGTATGAAATACTACTAAAGTGTGAAGTTTTATAAATCAATACTAATTTATAATGCAAGGTAAATAAGTGTGTACTTTATTGACTGACCTAGTTTTATATTAGATTAAAATATGCCATTTCCCTCACAGGGCATGTGATCCACACCCAAAGATCCTTGATAACTGGTGCTCTCCAAAATGCCCATGGGCATGCTTGGTCCATGCCAAATAGTTTTGAATAGGACCTAATTTCAGGAATGTTTTGCATGGACCAAATGTCTCAGTGGATGTTTTGGGCACCACCAAATAAGAACAAATATCAAGGACCTTTGTGTGTAGACCAAATGTCTTCTTGGATGTATTGGACAGGACCAAATGTCTACTGACCATCTTTTCAATATGTAGTTTATTTTTTCTGTACTTTGAATTACTAATACCCTTTCTTAGCATTGCAATTTCACTATAAGCTATTATAATCAGACTATCTGTAGCATTCTTACTGCAAATAGAAGCTAAGCAGAAATCTATAAAATCTTGTAGTTTTAGTCTAGGAGTCTTGAATGAAGTCAAAACAATTTGGAAATTATGCTGAAATGAACTCATCATAAAAATTTAGCGTTGTTATATGTTTTAGAAATATTTATGCTAATTTTGTCATATTTTCATGTATTACATTAAAGACTTTAGTAAAGGAGGAAGAAAGCTTTCTGTATCTATTGAAGAATATCTTTGCTATTTATACCAAGGGGTAATATAATTTAAATGTTGGGGTGGAGGTATTTTCTAGTGTTTCTTTTTTTTTGGCTGCATGAGATTTGAGTTACAGCATTTGGGATCTTATTCCCTGACCTTTTATAATGCGTAATTTTTTTCCAAATTTGAATCAGTATAATCAATATTGACGTGTGGTTAAAATCTGAAAATATCTGATTCAGATGTTTAATGCTATCTCAAATTCAGAAATCAAACAATTGTGCAATCGTTTTTGACAGTAACTTTATACTTTTAGTATTAGGAAACTGGTTTGTCATTAGTAAGTAATTATGTATAAAATCATACTTACTCACAGTAGGTAACAGACGATTATTCTGTCAGTTTACAGATTTGAAAGTTAGATTTCTGTGTATGAAATACTACTAAAGTGTGAAGTTTTATAAATCAATACTAATTTATAATGCAAGGTAAATAAGTGTGTACTTTATTGACTGACCTAGTTTTATATTAGATTAAAATATGCCATTTCCCTCACAGGGCATGTGATCCACACCCAAAGATCCTTGATAACTGGTGCTCTCCAAAATGCCCATGGGCATGCTTGGTCCATGCCAAATAGTTTTGAATAGGACCTAATTTCAGGAATGTTTTGCATGGACCAAATGTCTCAGTGGATGTTTTGGGCACCACCAAATAAGAACAAATATCAAGGACCTTTGTGTGTAGACCAAATGTCTTCTTGGATGTATTGGACAGGACCAAATGTCTACTGACCATCTTTTCAATATGTAGTTTATTTTTTCTGTACTTTGAATTACTAATACCCTTTCTTAGCATTGCAATTTCACTATAAGCTATTATAATCAGACTATCTGTAGCATTCTTACTGCAAATAGAAGCTAAGCAGAAATCTATAAAATCTTGTAGTTTTAGTCTAGGAGTCTTGAATGAAGTCAAAACAATTTGGAAATTATGCTGAAATGAACTCATCATAAAAATTTAGCGTTGTTATATGTTTTAGAAATATTTATGCTAATTTTGTCATATTTTCATGTATTACATTAAAGACTTTAGTAAAGGAGGAAGAAAGCTTTCTGTATCTATTGAAGAATATCTTTGCTATTTATACCAAGGGGTAATATAATTTAAATGTTGGGGTGGAGGTATTTTCTAGTGTTTCTTTTTTTTTGGCTGCATGAGATTTGAGTTACAGCATTTGGGATCTTATTCCCTGACCAGGGTTCAAACCTGGACCCCCTGCAATGGAAGCAGCACAGTGTCTTAGCCACTGGACTATCAGGGAAGTCCTTTTGTTTGTTTGTTTGTTTAAATAAGAGGATGATTTCAGTGGACTCATGTTGATTTCTAGAAAGCTTTTGTTTTTCTTTAATAATCTTTGTGTTCCTTCCAATGATGATGAGGAAGATAATGCTGATACATAGTTTGAATTTATAGGTTACCTTTATTTTCATTTTGTTATCTGTTACTTCATCTTTACAAGAACCTACCCCGTAATCCTTCTGCTGTAACATAGAAGATTAGCTGGCTTTCTGAGAAAAGTTTTCAGGCATCTGGCCTTTATGAGATTACTGTAATCCAGAGACTGACCATTAATTTTGATTTTTCAGAAGTGATTTTAATACCTTATTGTGGATAAGATCTTAGTTGTCACACAACATAATACATGGATTGAAATAAAAAGGACACTGTCAGTTATTTGTTTATAATGTCAACAAGTTATCACTTAAATGTGCAGTGGAGGTATTGAGGGAAGTCATGAAGAACAGCCAGAAGTACTGTCATTTAAATATACTTTTAACTAAATGTTTCTCACTGTGTTGGAAAAGAACAGTTTTGTGTTGTTTTTTCAGGCCTAGAGAGCTCTGTGTTCATGGTAGGAGGATACCAACAAGTTCACCTTACCTTCCGCTACCCAGTTTTTTTTTTCAGAGGCATCTGGTGTTAATCAGTTTCTAATGTACCGAAAGAACTAACAATCTTTGTAGTTTTAGTCTAGGAGTCTTGAATGAAGTCAAAACAATTTGGAAATTATGCTGAAATGAACTCATCATAAAAATTTAGCGTTGTTATATGTTTTAGAAATATTTATGCTAATTTTGTCATATTTTCATGTATTACATTAAAGACTTTAGTAAAGGAGGAAGAAAGCTTTCTGTATCTATTGAAGAATATCTTTGCTATTTATACCAAGGGGTAATATAATTTAAATGTTGGGGTGGAGGTATTTTCTAGTGTTTCTTTTTTTTTGGCTGCATGAGATTTGAGTTACAGCATTTGGGATCTTATTCCCTGACCAGGGTTCAAACCTGGACCCCCTGCAATGGAAGCAGCACAGTGTCTTAGCCACTGGACTATCAGGGAAGTCCTTTTGTTTGTTTGTTTGTTTAAATAAGAGGATGATTTCAGTGGACTCATGTTGATTTCTAGAAAGCTTTTGTTTTTCTTTAATAATCTTTGTGTTCCTTCCAATGATGATGAGGAAGATAATGCTGATACATAGTTTGAATTTATAGGTTACCTTTATTTTCATTTTGTTATCTGTTACTTCATCTTTACAAGAACCTACCCGTAATCCTTCTGCTGTAACATAGAAGATTAGCTGGCTTTCTGAGAAAAGTTTTCAGGCATCTGGCCTTTATGAGATTACTGTAATCCAGAGACTGACCATTAATTTTGATTTTTCAGAAGTGATTTTAATACCTTATTGTGGATAAGATCTTAGTTGTCACACAACATAATACATGGATTGAAATAAAAAGGACACTGTCAGTTATTTGTTTATAATGTCAACAAGTTATCACTTAAATGTGCAGTGGAGGTATTGAGGGAAGTCATGAAGAACAGCCAGAAGTACTGTCATTTAAATATACTTTTAACTAAATGTTTCTCACTGTGTTGGAAAAGAACAGTTTTGTGTTGTTTTTTCAGGCCTAGAGAGCTCTGTGTTCATGGTAGGAGGATACCAACAAGTTCACCTTACTTCCGTATACCCAGCTACCCAGTTTTTTTTCTCAGAGGCATCTGGTGTTAATCAGTTTCTAATGTACCTTTCTGGAGAGGTTTTATTCTTAAACAAATTATATAAATGCACAGAACACATGTTTTGTCCCCTTCCCCATCTCCGTATTGCCAGTGATAGTACACTATAGTCACTTGATTTTCTTATTTTAAAAATTTAACAATATATTTTAGCTATCAACATGAATGTATAAGGAGCCTTCTTTTGTCATAGCAAAATGAATATTAATGGTTAGATTTCCTATCAGAATAATAAAAAATGGTTTTGTTAGTTATGATATTTAATATTTGATGCTATAAAAATTCACAAAAACACATGTAACTATATATAATAAAAGCTTATTTCTTGCTCCTGATAAAAATCCAGTGGGGTGTTTTGATTGTGTTCTTATCAGTGTTTTAGGCACCCAGTTCCTTTTTGATTGATTAGTGGCTTCTTTTTGAGTCCCATCAGATTCTTTGTATTAAGTCAGCCATTGAGTAAAGAGAGCAAGAACATGCAGGAGATATATTGCTCTTGTCTGCCTCACTGCAGGCGTGGCATGCCTTACTTTCATTCCCATTTTCGTAACCAGAACTTCTACCTGCTCATATAGGCATCTTTTTTTTCTTTTGCCTCTAAGTCATTGTTTATTTTTCATCCATCTTTATTCTTTGGCATGTGTGGGCCTCCCATTGCAGTGGCCCCTCTTGCTGCAGAGCACCAGCTCTGGGCACATGTGCTCTAGAGCACTGGCTCATAACTGGATACACCGGCCCAGCCACTCCTAGCTATATGGGATCTTCCCGGGCCAGGGATCGAACTGGTGCCCCTTGCACTGCAAGGCGGATTCTCTACCCACTGGACCACCGGGAAAGCCCCATATAGGCATCTTTATGCCCAGAAAGAATAGAAATAGATACCCACTCCAGCATTCTTGCCTGGATAATTCCCTGGACAGAGGAACCTTGTGGGTTACAGTCCATGAGGCCACAAAGAGTTGGACATGGAGCAACTTTTACTTTCAGGCCTAGAGAGCTCTGTTTTCATGGTAGGAGGATCCCAAAAGTTTACTTCCGTATACCCAGCTACCCAGTTTTTTTTCTCAGAGGCATCTGGTGTTAATCAGTTTCTAATGTACCTTTCTGGAGAGGTTTTATTCTTAAACAAATTATATAAATGCACAGAACACATGTTTTGTCCCCTTCCCCATCTCCGTATTGCCAGTGATAGTACACTATAGTCACTTGATTTTCTTATTTTAAAAATTTAACAATATATTTTAGCTATCAACATGAATGTATAAGGAGCCTTCTTTTGTCATAGCAAAATGAATATTAATGGTTAGATTTCCTATCAGAATAATAAAAAATGGTTTTGTTAGTTATGATATTTAATATTTGATGCTATAAAAATTCACAAAAACACATGTAACTATATATAATAAAAGCTTATTTCTTGCTCCTGATAAAAATCCAGTGGGGTGTTTTGATTGTGTTCTTATCAGTGTTTTAGGCACCCAGTTCCTTTTTGATTGATTAGTGGCTTCTTTTTGAGTCCCATCAGATTCTTTGTATTAAGTCAGCCATTGAGTAAAGAGAGCAAGAACATGCAGGAGATATATTGCTCTTGTCTGCCTCACTGCAGGCGTGGCATGCCTTACTTTCATTCCCATTTTCGTAACCAGAACTTCTACCTGCTCATATAGGCATCTTTTTTTTCTTTTGCCTCTAAGTCATTGTTTATTTTTCATCCATCTTTATTCTTTGGCATGTGTGGGCCTCCCATTGCAGTGGCCCCTCTTGCTGCAGAGCACCAGCTCTGGGCACATGTGCTCTAGAGCACTGGCTCATAACTGGATACACCGGCCCAGCCACTCCTAGCTATATGGGATCTTCCCGGGCCAGGGATCGAACTGGTGCCCCTTGCACTGCAAGGCGGATTCTCTACCCACTGGACCACCGGGAAAGCCCCATATAGGCATCTTTATGCCCAGAAAGAATAGAAATAGATACCCACTCCAGCATTCTTGCCTGGATAATTCCCTGGACAGAGGAACCTTGTGGGTTACAGTCCATGAGGCCACAAAGAGTTGGACATGATTGAGCAACTTTTACTTTCAGCAGTCTCTGGCTTATTTACATATGTTTTTCATAAAGGTATATGATACATGATTCTTCTTGCTGAAATGTTTTTTTTGCCTACTTCTAAAATAGGCAAACTGAAAATATTTAAATATGCCTTCTAGTCAATAAAAGTTGTCAGTAAAGGTTAGTGTAAGCTTGAGCCACTGCTTATACCATGTATTGGAACTTTTGTGGTTTTTAGTTTTTAGCATTTGTATAGGAGATGTGTGCACAGATTATTTGTGTGTTTACGGAGTTGATCATTGTCTTTTCCTCGCTTTCAGCCTTTGCATAAAAGCCTTGATCCAAGCAACCTGGAGCATCTCATCACACCGCTGGTGACTATCGGTCACATCGCCCTGCTTGCCCCAGATCAGTTTGCTGCTCCTTTGAAGTCTTTGGTAGCTACTTTCATTGTGAAAGATCTTCTCATGAATGATCGGGTAATTTATGTTTTTTAGATGTGTGTTCTTCATGATGCTATCTTCTAAAAGTTTATGCAACAAAGAGAGAAGTGAAATGATGTAAATAATACTTCAGTCTGGCTGATTTATTTTAGAATTTCATATGTTTTTATCATGCTGCATCTTCCTTATAAATGAAACAACATTGAAGTGTCTCTTTAGTTGAGCATAGAGCTGTGACCTGGAATACTTGCCTTGATAAATACAAAACATCACTTGATTCTGTCTGTTTCAACTTAACAGGGGTGTAAGTTTTGTAATGACATTTGTTTTTTAAAATGTGAAGACTGACAGTTTATAGTATGGTTATCATGATAATAGTTGTTGCATTTCATACATACCATAGAGAATTAAAAAAGACCTGGGGAGAAAACAGTGGGGAAAAAATAGTGGTTTTTTGTCTCCATTGTGTGAGTATCTGTGGTGGGTTATGGTGGGGTCTTGGAAAACTGACCCACGTCAGGTCACGTGGAGTTTATGTACCTGTTTGTGTATTTTTAGATATACACATATATGTCTGAAAGAATACTGTAAAACTAGGATTTTCAGAATGATAAATGAGCATTGGCTTTAGTTCAGAGTCACCAGCTGAGTTAGCCAATATCAAGAGTAGACCTGTCCTATACTTTAAAGCCAAGTATTCATTTCTCTCTGGCTATGAAAGTTCTAGACTGCTTCTTCTTCCAATAGAAGATTGTTTTGTGTTGAAAATCTGTTAATAGCCATCTTGATGAATGATCCTTAGCTAGATGTTCTGAATAATTTGCTGCAACTTCTGCAGCAGTACTTGCTACTTAACCTTGCACTTTTATGTCATAGAGATGGCTTCCTTCCTTACGTATTATGAACCATCCTCTGCTAGCCTCAGATTTTTTTCCTGCAACCTTCTCACCTTTCTTAACCTTCACAGAATTGAAGTTACAGCCTTTCCCTGGATCAGTCTTTGACCTAAGGGAATGCTGGGCCAATTTGATCTCCCCTCTAGTCCAGTACACTTTCTCCATATCAGCAGTGAGGGTGTTTTGCTTTCTTATCATTCATGTGTTCACTAGAGTTGCACTTTTATACATTCATAACTTGGCTGACAGGCCCAAGTGGTTTAACTTTCAGCTTGTAGGAGCTTTTTGACATGCCTTCATCATTAAGCCTTATCATTTCTAGCTTTTGATTTAAAGTGAAGAATGTGCAATGCTTTTTTTGGCTTCACTGTGTAGAAACCAGTTAATTGACCTGATTTCCATATCGTTGTGTCTTAGGGAATAGGACAAGACCCCAACATAACCCGCCACAGATATACACACAATGGAGACAAAAAAATCACTATTTTTTCCCCACTGTTTTCCCCCCAGGTCTTTTTTTAATTACTGTATGTATGGAGGAGAGGGAGAGAGATGGGGAGGTCAGTCAACAGAGCAGTCAGAATAGACACACTTACTGATTAAGTTCATTGTATTTTATGGGTGTGATTCATGGCACCTCAAAACAATTATCATAGTATCATTAAAGATCTCTAGTCTTTTATCACCATAAGAAATGGAATAATAGTGAAATCATTTGGAATATTGTAAGAATTATGAAAATGTGATACAGAGATGTGAAGTGAACAAATGCTGTTGGAAAAATAGAAAAACACATTTGAGAAGAAATATACAAATCCCAGGCAGGATCAGTATTACACAAAGCTCACCAGGTACATCAGAGTAAAGCTAGAACCAGTCAGAATAGAAAGGATGAAACACATGCATGCAAAAGGACAGAAAACCTTCAAAGGAGCAAGATGATCACCTGACCTCAAAAGAGTAAAGAGATTGGAAAATAATACTATCTTCAAGTTATCAAATGGAAGAAATGTACCAATCTGGAATTCTAGACCTGGAGAAAATCCCCTTTCGAAAGGGAAGGCAAAATAAAAAAACTTGCATACAAATAGAAATTAAGAGAATGAGAGAAAATATTTGCAAGTCATGTATCTGAACTCAATAGAAAAGTTAAAAATAGGCATGAACCATCCTCTGCTAGCCTCAGATTTTTTTCCTGCAACCTTCTCACCTTTCTTAACCTTCACAGAATTGAAGTTACAGCCTTTCCCTGGATCAGTCTTTGACCTAAGGGAATGCTGGGCCAATTTGATCTCCCCTCTAGTCCAGTACACTTTCTCCATATCAGCAGTGAGGGTGTTTTGCTTTCTTATCATTCATGTGTTCACTAGAGTTGCACTTTTATACATTCATAACTTGGCTGACAGGCCCAAGTGGTTTAACTTTCAGCTTGTAGGAGCTTTTGACATGACTTAATCATTAAGCCTTATCATTTCTAGCTTTTGATTTAAAGTGAAGAATGTGCAATGCTTTTTTTGGCTTCACTGTGTAGAAACCAGTTAATTGACCTGATTTCCATATCGTTGTGTCTTAGGGAATAGGACAAGACCCCAACATAACCCGCCACAGATATACACACAATGGAGACAAAAAAATCACTATTTTTTCCCCACTGTTTTCCCCCCAGGTCTTTTTTTAATTACTGTATGTATGGAGGAGAGGGAGAGATGGGGAGGTCAGTCAACAGGGCAGTCAGAATAGACACACTTACTGATTAAGTTCATTGTATTTTATGGGTGTGATTCATGGCACCTCAAAACAATTATCATAGTATCATTAAAGATCTCTAGTCTTTTATCACCATAAGAAATGGAATAATAGTGAAATCATTTGGAATATTGTAAGAATTATGAAAATGTGATACAGAGATGTGAAGTGAACAAATGCTGTTGGAAAAATAGAAAAACACATTTGAGAAGAAATATACAAATCCCAGGCAGGATCAGTATTACACAAAGCTCACCAGGTACATCAGAGTAAAGCTAGAACCAGTCAGAATAGAAAGGATGAAACACATGCATGCAAAAGGACAGAAAACCTTCAAAGGAGCAAGATGATCACCTGACCTCAAAAGAGTAAAGAGATTGGAAAATAATACTATCTTCAAGTTATCAAATGGAAGAAATGTACCAATCTGGAATTCTAGACCTGGAGAAAATCCCCTTTCGAAAGGGAAGGCAAAATAAAAACACTTGCATACAAATAGAAATTAAGAGAATGAGAGAAAATATTTGCAAGTCATGTATCTGAACTCAATAGCAAAAGACCAGTTTGATTAAAAAATAGGCAGAGGGTGTGCTTCCCTGGTGGTGCACTGGGTAAAGAGTCTGCCTTGCAGTGCAGGGGCGCTGAATCAGTCCCTGGCACGGGAAGATCCCATGTGCCGCGGAATGGCTGAACTGGTGTGTCCAGCTACTGAGCCAGCGCTCTGGAGTGCATGCACCCAGAGCTGGTGCTCTGCAATGAGAGAGGCCACTGTGATGGGAGGCCCACACAAGCCGAAGAGTTAAGATGGATGAAAATAAATAAATGAAGGACCAATAAAAGAGGCCAAAATTAAAAAAATAAAAACCTTTAAAAAAAAAAAGACAGGGGATTTTTTTCAAAGAACGCAAAGAAGTCATCAGTAACTGTATGAAAAGTACTCAACACCAGGGAAATGGAAGTCAAAACCACAAAAAGAGAGGACTTGACCTCTGTTAGATTGATTCATATAAAAAAGAGAAATAATAAGTGCTGGTGATGATGTGAAGAGAAGGAACCCTTTTGCATTGTTCGTGGGAATGTAAATAGACATAGCCACCATGAAAAACAGTATGGAGGATCTTCCAAAAATTAAAAATAGGAAATAAGATATAAATAGAAGTACCACATGATCTAGTAATTTTACTTGAGTTATTTATCTGACAGAAATGCAAATACTAATTCAAAAAGATATCTGTACTCCATATTCATTGAAGCATTATTTAGAGTAATCAAGACATGGAAGCAATCTAAGTGTCCAACTAATGGATGAATGGATAGAGAAAAAGTGCTGTGTATATACAATGTGATATTGTTCAGCCATAATAAAGAGAGAAAAATATATTGCCATTTGTGACAACATGGATGGACCTGAGGGCATTAGGTTAAGTTAAATAGACAGAGAAAAATGAATATTATGTGGTGTTCTTTACGTGCAGAATCAACTGTAAAGGAAAAAAACCACCAAATAACAGCAACAAAACCTCTCAAACTCATAGATATAGAGATCTGATGATAATTGTCAGAGGCTGAGGGTAAAGGATATGTGAACTGCATAAAGGGAGTCTAAAGGTACAGACTTCCAGTTATAAAATAAGGAATATGACGTACAGCATGGTGACTATTGTTATTAATACTGCATGGTGTATTTGAAAGATTCTGATGAGAGTAGGTCTGAAAACTGCTTATCAGAGGAAAAAAATTGTAACTGTCGTGATCGGTGATTAACTAGACTTACTGTGATGATCATTTCACAGTATATGTAAATACTGAATCATTGTACCTCTTGAGCTAAAACATGCTATGTGTCAGTTGTATCCTTTTGAAAACAGAGAATTATTAATTTAAAAAGAAGGAAAAATGAACTTACATAATGGGAGAAAATATTTGCAAATCATATATCTGATAAGAGACTTAAAACTCAGCAACAAAGACAGACATCCCAGTTTTTTAAAATGGGGAAAGACCTGAGTAGTCTTTACTGTTAATAGTTATAGCTTTTTTCATTTATATTTTTGTATTAAGGTATGTTTATTGTTTTTTTAGCCATGATGCTATCTCACACTTAATAAACCAAATTATAGTGTAAACATACCTTTTTTGTACACTGGGAAACCAGAACATTTGTGTAACTCACTTTATTGCAATACTTGCTTTATTGTGGTTGCTTGGAACCATACCTGCAGTAACTCTGAGGTATATCTGTTTCTGCCTCATGCTTCAGTTTTGTTTTCATGCTTTAGTTTCATGCTCCAGTTTTGTATACTCCCTTCAGATTTATCTACTCTTATGTTAAACCCATAAAATTGAGTTCTTTTTTTATATTTATTTTTTTACAATATTGCTTCTGTTTTATGTTTTTTTTTTTTTGCCTGTGAAGCATGTGAGATCTTAGCTCCCTAAGTGGGGATTGAACCTGCACCCTGTGCATTGGAAGGCGAAGTCTTAATCATTGGACCACTGGAGGAGTCCCTAAAATTGAATTCTTTTTTTTTTTCTTTTTTAATTTTTGACCTCTTTTGTTGGTCCTTGATTTTATTTATTTTCATCCATCTTTGTTCTTTGGCTTGTGTGGGCCTCTCATTACAGTGGCCTCTCTTGCGGCAGACAACTGGCTCTGGGCGCATGCGCCACAGAGGACTGGCTGGTAATTAGACACACCAGTCTGGCCGCTTGGCCGCATGTGGGATCCTCCCAGGCCAGGGATTGAACCGGCACCCCTTGCACTGCACGGCGGACCCTTCACCCACTAGACCACCAGGGAAGCTCCTAAAATTGAATTCTTAATTGCAGTTTTTATGTATCTTTTTTCTGTAATTTCCTTATAAATTTTAGTTCCCTGCCAGAATTCTTTTTCTTTTTTTTTTTTTAAATTTTCATTTTACTTTTTACTTTTACAGTTTTGTTGTTTACAGATATGTATGTTCCCAGATTAGTCATATGTATGTCCCCCCCACTCCACCCCTCCAGGCCTTTGCACAGCGCCCCTGCAGGATCCCCTTTTCTCACAGCATAATGACAATATCTATTTTTTTCACATATGACAGTATAGGTTTTCATGCTACTACTTTTACGCCTCCCACCCAGAATTCTTTTTCTTAATGTTTAATCCTTCAGTGTCTTTATGTTACAGTTGATGAGCCTCAATATCTGGATCTCCAGTGGCTCTTTTTCTCGTCTGTTTTTCGCTTGATTGTTGGTCAGGTCTTACCTTGCTCACATGTTATTGTTGACTGAGCTGAATCACCCCCTTTATTGCAATACTTGCTTTATTGTGGTTGCTTGGAACCATACCTGCAGTAACTCTGAGGTATATCTGTTTCTGCCTCATGCTTCAGTTTTGTTTTCATGCTTTAGTTTCATGCTCCAGTTTTGTATACTCCCTTCAGATTTATCTACTCTTATGTTAAACCCATAAAATTGAGTTCTTTTTTTATATTTATTTTTTTACAATATTGCTTCTGTTTTATGTTTTTTTTTTTTTGCCTGTGAAGCATGTGAGATCTTAGCTCCCTAAGTGGGGATTGAACCTGCACCCTGTGCATTGGAAGGCGAAGTCTTAATCATTGGACCACTGGAGGAGTCCCTAAAATTGAATTCTTTTTTTTTTTCTTTTTTAATTTTTGACCTCTTTTGTTGGTCCTTGATTTTATTTATTTTCATCCATCTTTGTTCTTTGGCTTGTGTGGGCCTCTCATTACAGTGGCCTCTCTTGCGGCAGACAACTGGCTCTGGGCGCATGCGCCACAGAGGACTGGCTGGTAATTAGACACACCAGTCTGGCCGCTTGGCCGCATGTGGGATCCTCCCAGGCCAGGGATTGAACCGGCACCCCTTGCACTGCACGGCGGACCCTTCACCCACTAGACCACCAGGGAAGCTCCTAAAATTGAATTCTTAATTGCAGTTTTTATGTATCTTTTTTCTGTAATTTCCTTATAAATTTTAGTTCCCTGCCAGAATTCTTTTTCTTTTTTTTTTTTTAAATTTTCATTTTACTTTTTACTTTTACAGTTTTGTTGTTTACAGATATGTATGTTCCCAGATTAGTCATATGTATGTCCCCCCCACTCCACCCCTCCAGGCCTTTGCACAGCGCCCCTGCAGGATCCCCTTTTCTCACAGCATAATGACAATATCTATTTTTTTCACATATGACAGTATAGGTTTTCATGCTACTACTTTTACGCCTCCCACCCAGAATTCTTTTTCTTAATGTTTAATCCTTCAGTGTCTTTATGTTACAGTTGATGAGCCTCAATATCTGGATCTCCAGTGGCTCTTTTTCTCGTCTGTTTTTCGCTTGATTGTTGGTCAGGTCTTACCTTGCTCACATGTTATTGTTGACTGAGCTGTAGACTTTGTGTACAAAAAGTTGTTGAGATAATTTGAAGGTCTGGATGATTATTCTTTCAAAGAAGATTTATTTTAGCTTCTGAAGGGCAGTTGAGCTGCTTTCAAATACTTTCATCAATCAAGAATGCAGTGGTTGGAAGCTTGGCTTCAGTTTTTGACAGACCATTTCTTTTTCTGATCACTTTTATGTCTAGGGTGTTTTTATTTGGGATCCACCCAAAAGTCTAGGGTGTATAACAAGGACTCTACTCTTTATTGGACTCAGAATTCCATTTTGGTTTTTTTTTCCTTCTAGCTCCATGACAGTGATGAAAACATTGCTCAACCTTTAAGCCTCTTTGACTTTCAGAATCAGCCATGATTTATATCTGAAAAGCAGTTTTAGTGCCAGACTCAGGTCTCTTTATTATTCTTCTCCTTTGAAACTTTGCCTGCAAAGATTCAATACCCATGAACTGTTGTTATCACCTGGTGTTGTGACTCTCCAGACTTTTCTTCCTATTTTTTCCTGCCCCAGCTAACCACAGTACACCTTTTTACCATATATTTGTTTCTAAATAATGTACTTGTTTAGTGTTGCTTGTTCTTAAGATATGTAAGAGTTATTTTGCACCATTTATTGATATATTCTTGGGTGACTTGCTATTGTTACAGATTTTTTTCTTTGAAGAACCTTTATTAAATCTAACTGCAGTTCATTCATTCATTCCTCTGTATTATATCATTATGTATATCTTATTCTCTTAATGGACATGTGGAGTACTCCCATTTCTTTCCTGTTTTAAACAGTGTTCCTGTGATTTTTTTTTCTTTTTTAAATAGAGCCTTCTGATGCATATGAGCATAAATTTCTCCAGGTTACATTCGTTAGAGTGGTACAGTGATGACCCAACAGCCTGTACATATATTTAATTTTTTACTTTGTTGCTGAATCATTTTTCAAAATGGTTGTAAAATCTTATTTTCCTTTCAGCATATAACATTATTGTCACATTTTAAAATTTTTGCCCATCCAGTAAATATAAAATAATATCTCTTAATTTGCATTTCCCTGATTACTAAAAATGTTTATGTGCCCACTTATCATTCATGTTGCCTCCTTTCTCAAATTCCTTTTGATGTGTTTTCCCTTTCTTTCTTGGGTTGTTTCTGGTTTTCTCATAGGTAATTTTTTACACACATTAATATTTTTTCACTTCCGTGTTGAGTGTGTTCATAAAATGTATAAAATCTCATTTGGGTGTGTCTTTCTATTCCTTTCATGGTGCTCTTTTGAAAAAAGTTACTAGTTTTAATATAACTAAATTTGTCCATCTTTTCTCTTGTAGTTAATACTTTTTATATCTTATTTAAGAAATCATTTCCTGTGCCAATGGTCATGAAAATAGTATATGTTCTTTTAAAAGTTTTAAGGTTTTCTTTTCACACGTAAGAATTTTAATCCATCTGGTAGTGATTTGTTTGCTTTTTTGTATACTGTGAAGTAAGAACTCCGTTTCTTTCCATTCTCCATTAGGAGAACCAACTTTCCCAGCAGGACTTAGGAGTAATCTCTCCGTCCCCCAGGCATCTGCAGGGCTGCTGTGCTTGCACAGCCTCTAATTGTCCCCATTGCTTTGTTTCCTCATCTGCAGTATGTCTTTCATTAAAAATCTAACTTCCTCTGCAAAGCAAATTTAAATATTACTATTACACAGTTTTGTTAGATATTTCAGTTTTTAAAATTATTTTCTTTGTGGTGAATTGGGGCAATTATTTTGTAGTTTTTATCTTATATTATCTTGTTCTTGCTAAACTTTTTCTACTTTTCATCACAATTAGGAGAAAGACCCATTTTGATTGTTTTCTTTTTTTTTTTCTTTGTTTTCTTATCCATAAATATGTTGTATCTATGTTTCCTTATATTTCTGCATGTGTTTTCTATATTTAGCATTTTTAATCTCACCTTCATCTGTTTTATTTTTTAAATTCATTTATTTAGCTGCACCAGGTGTTAGTTGCAGCATGTGTGATCTAGTTCCCTGACGAGGGATCGAACCCAGGTCCCATGAATTGGGAACACAGAGTCCTAACCACTGTACCACCAAGGAAGTCCCTCATCTGTTGTTTTGGGGGGTGGTGGTGGTGGGGGTGAGTTGGGGTGGGAGTGGGGTGGGCGGGCCACTTCTATTGGTCTTTCATTTATCTATTTTCATCTGTCTTTGTTCTTTGGCCCATGTGGGCCTCCCATCACAGTGGCCTCTGTTGTCGCAGAGCACCGGCTCTGGGCGCGTGTGCTCCGGAGCTCCGGCTCGGTAATTGGACACATTGGTCCAGCTGGTCCGCGGCATGTGGGATCTTCCCAGGGATTGAACTGGCGCCCCTTGCACTGCAAAGCGGTGTCCCTACCCACTGGCCCACCAGGGAAACCCCCTCATCTGCTTTTGAAAGGATATATATTCAAGTCTTCTGCTGTGATGATGAAATTCTTAATTTTTTTTAAAATTATTTTTGTTTTGGTTTACTTGACGTTATTCTGCTGGTTTTACAGATGTTCATGAATTTTATATCTTATAAGATTAAAGAATAGTACATCAGTAACCTTTTAATAACATTAATATCCCATTTAAATCTATATTCTGTTTATATGCTTCTTCATCTTGGCTAGTTTTTTTTTTTTTTTTTTTCTGTTTTTGGTTTTGTTGCATCTGTTGTGGTTTTATTATTTTTGAATCTGTTATTGGTGTTATGATAAGTTTTAAATTTTCTATTTGTAGCAATTTATGCTGATTGAATTTTCTTGTGAATTAAATATTTTAGTGAAATTCATCTCTGAATAATTCAAAATAGTTTGTAATTTGGAAGATTGCTTTGATTTCTGAAAATATTTTTCTCGTTATTATTGAATATTAGAATTCTGTTTTTCAAGTCTGTTGGCTACAGAAAATACAGAACATCGTTTTTTGGCATGTAGTCTTACCACCAAGAAATCTTAAGTTGATGTGCCTCTCATTCCTTTTTTGGTAGGTTCCTCCATGGGAGTTTTGGGATTTTTTTGGATATTCTTAATTCAGAGATTTCATCAGTATATTTCTAATGAGATTCTTTTTTCATTATTTTCACTTCATACTTCAAAGGCACTTCTCAACTGAACAGTTGACCCTTAAATTGTTTGTGTTTGGGGAGCTTACCTTCTGGGTATTGGAGCTACCTCTCCTATTGCCAGAGGTCTGCCTGAGGTGCTCTTTGATTTCTGTTTCCAACTGGAAATTGCTCATGTCAGGTTGAGGTGAAAATGGGATCCCCAGTGTTCCAGGATTGGGGTCAGCTCTTTAGTCACCTCATTTAATTGCCTGCTACTGTAAATTTACACCTTTCAGTAACTTCACTTTATCATCTCAGTGTTACTCTATGATTGGGTTTAAAAAAAAAAAAAAACTTTTTAGAGGGTGTTTCTGTACTTTTCTGGAGATGTAAGCCCTCTAGCCCTGTTATTTTCTTTTTTCTTTCTTTTTTTTTTTTTTACTGTTTATTTTCTGTCTTTTGAAAATTTTCTGTGGTTTTGGTTTTGTTTTTTGGGCATCCTTTTTTGCAGGCTTCCTTGGTGGCTCAGATGGCTATGAATCCACCTGCAATACAGGAGACCTGGGCTCAATTTCTGGAGGATTTTCTGGAGAAGGGAATGGCTACCCACTCCAGTATTCTTGCCTGGAGAATTCTGTGGACAGAGGAGCCTGGCAGGCTACAGTCCTTGAGGTTGCAAAGAATCGGACATGACTGAGCAACTAATACTTGCCCAGCGAACAGATGCTCTGTGTGTGTGTGTGTGTGTGTGTGTGTGTGTGTGTGTGTTGCCATTTTGATGGTATTTAAGTAGGAAGATCCTAATGTATGTCTTCTGTTACTTTACCTGCAAACCTTTATAATTGTTCCCTGCTCCATACTTTCAGAAGCTACCTTTCTCCTTGTTCGTGAACAACTGCTGACCATTGAGCAAAACGAAGCTTAAAGCTACCAATCCTTTGTGTTGTGGAAAATCCTATTATAATTTATAGTCAGTTTTCTGTATGTGGTTCCTCCCCATCCTTGCCTATCTGTGATTCAATCAACCATAGATTGTGGATTGTGTATTACTGTAGTATGTGTTCGCTTAAAATCTACATATGTGGACCTGCACAGTTCAAACTAGTCTTAGTCACGGGTCATCTGTATCCTTTTGGATCCATTGATTTTTATCCTGTTCATCGCCAGCTGCCTTAAATAACTGAAACAGTATTCTTAAAGGGTTAAGCAAGGCAAAATGCCTTAAATTTAAGTCAGTCCTGTCTCACACGAACAGTTACCTTTTTTTTTTGGGTATTGGAGCTACCTCTCCTATTGCCAGAGGTCTGCCTGAGGTGCTCTTTGATTTCTGTTTCCAACTGGAAATTGCTCATGTCAGGTTGAGGTGAAAATGGGATCCCCAGTGTTCCAGGATTGGGGTCAGCTCTTTAGTCACCTCATTTAATTGCCTGCTACTGTAAATTTACACCTTTCAGTAACTTCACTTTATCATCTCAGTGTTACTCTATGATTGGGTTTAAAAAAAAAAAAAAACTTTTTAGAGGGTGTTTCTGTACTTTTCTGGAGATGTAAGCCCTCTAGCCCTGTTATTTTCTTTTTTCTTTCTTTTTTTTTTTTTTACTGTTTATTTTCTGTCTTTTGAAAATTTTCTGTGGTTTTGGTTTTGTTTTCTGGGCATCCTTTTTTGCAGGCTTCCTTGGTGGCTCAGATGGCTATGAATCCACCTGCAATACAGGAGACCTGGGCTCAATTTCTGGAGGATTTTCTGGAGAAGGGAATGGCTACCCACTCCAGTATTCTTGCCTGGAGAATTCTGTGGACAGAGGAGCCTGGCAGGCTACAGTCCTTGAGGTTGCAAAGAATCGGACATGACTGAGCAACTAATACTTGCCCAGCGAACAGATGCTCTGTGTGTGTGTGTGTGTGTGTGTGTGTGTGTGTGTTTTGTTGCCATTTTGATGGTATTTAAGTAGGAAGATCCTAATGTATGTCTTCTGTTACTTTACCTGCAAACCTTTATAATTGTTCCCTGCTCCATACTTTCAGAAGCTACCTTTCTCCTTGTTCGTGAACAACTGCTGACCATTGAGCAAAACGAAGCTTAAAGCTACCAATCCTTTGTGTTGTGGAAAATCCTATTATAATTTATAGTCAGTTTTCTGTATGTGGTTCCTCCCCATCCTTGCCTATCTGTGATTCAATCAACCATAGATTGTGGATTGTGTATTACTGTAGTATGTGTTCGCTTAAAATCTACATATGTGGACCTGCACAGTTCAAACTAGTCTTAGTCACGGGTCATCTGTATCCTTTTTTGGATCCATTGATTTTTATCCTGTTCATCGCCAGCTGCCTTAAATAACTGAAACAGTATTCTTAAAGGGGGGTTAAGCAAGGCAGTGTATATGTAAGTGTAGACACTTGCATAAGTGGTTAAAGTCAGTCCTGTCTCACACCTACAAAGACTCAGCTGGTGATGGTAGTTTAAGGTCCATTGGTGGTGCTAATGAAGAGAGGTCTTTCAATCTTTTTGTGTAAGCAGCAGAAAACAGTCATATGTAATGACTATTGCTGCAGAAGGCAAAGATTTCATTTATTCACTAAATATGAATTATACATGAGAATTTGTATTTTAAAGTCCTTAATTTTTGTTTAGCTTCCAGGAAAAAAGACGACCAAGCTTTGGGTTCCAGATGAAGAAGTTTCACCTGAAACAATGGTCAAAGTGAGTGACATGCACAGATCTGTTGATGTTAATCTGTTTAATTATTATTATTATTATCGGTTTTAATAGTCCCTTTTATAAAGATATAGCTGTTAAAATAATTCAGGTTTTTATGCTTATTCTATGACATTATCCTCTGGGCTATGAGAGTGTAGGGCCACAGTGAGAAACCTGAGCCTATGGACAGCTGGACATACTCTAGTTTGGAAAACAAAGAGTTTGAAAACTTACTCCATGTTACTTTTTATTAGATATCAACCTTTTAATGGCAAAAGACAATACTGGTTTTATATACATTCTCCTTTCAGTAAAGATGGTCATCCAGATTTTGAGACTGTTCAGTGGGGCTTCCCAGGTGGCTCTAGTGGTAAATAATCCACCTGCCAATGAAAGAGAAAGAATCTGCCTTCCAACACAGGAGATGAGGATTTGATCCCTGGGTCAGGAAGATCCCCTGGAGGAGGAAATGGCAACCCACTCCAGTATTCTTGCCTAGGAAATCCCATGGACAGAGGGGCCTGGTGGGCTGCAGTCCATGGAGTCACAAAAGGGTTGGACACAACTGAGCACTCATGTATATCTTTTCCATGAGATTTGATAAATGTTTTTATTTAAAAAATTTAACCTGTAATTTCTTGGGTTAGGAGTTATATGTAAAAGATTCCTCATCGCTGCTGTATTCATTGCTTCACTAAAACTATTTGTAGTCTGTAAGATAGACCTTGTATTAGTCTGCTGCCTAAGATGTGAAGCCCAAGAACAAATATATTAAATATTGTTTTCTATTTATCATTTCTTATAAATCATTTTGTTGTGCATTTATGTTTCACACTGTGAGCTACTTTTCCACATTATCGCAGCTTCAGCTTCTGATACTGTTTCTCCAGACCTGTAGGGCAGCCTTTGCTTTAGCATCATTGAATAATGCTGGAACCTTTTGAGTTCTTGTATGAATCTGTTTTCTCGGCCGTGGTCTCAAGCAGCAGTTTTGTATAGTTGGATAGCTTTGCACTAGAAGGCAAGCTGCCTTACCTTAAGTTCATGGTTATGAAGTGGCTGAGGAAGAGAACCTGAAGACTTTCAGCCACATGCCACTGTCCAAAACCCCATTTAGCTCTGGAACCTCAGATCTTTAATAAGTAAGGTAATATGTGAAAAAGAAAATGTGCTGCAACCATTCAGAAAGGGTTGTTGCAAATATTAGAGACAGTAACAGATGTTAAAGAATTGATATCGATACTAAGTACTTCATAATTATAAAAAATGTAGTACAGAGGCTTCCCTGGTGGTCCAATGGGTAAGGAGTCCACCTTGCAGTGCAAGGGACGCTGGTTCAATCCCTGGCACGAGAAGATCCCATATGCCATGGAGCAGCTGGACTCATGTGCAAAATTGTGAGTCAGCGCTCTGGAGCGCATGCGCCCAGAGCCGGTGCTCTGCAACGAGAGAGACCACCGCAATGGGAGGCCCACACAGGCCAAAGTATTAAGATGGATGAAAATAAATAAATGAAGAACCAATAAAAGAAGCCAAATTTTTTTAAAAAAGTGTAGTACAAATGTAAAGTGGTGTAAACTCTTCGACACAAAAGATGTAATATGTGGAAACTTTATGAACTAGGGAAGTCACCATGATTTTACTATGGCTTCTAAAGGGTAGAGTGTTGGAGAAACATTTTTTTTTTTTTTTTTTTAGGCGGGGGCACTTCTATTGGTCTTTCATTCATTCATTTTCATCCATCTTTGTTCTTTGGCCTGTGTGGGCCTCCCATCGCCGTGGCCTCTCTTGTTGCAGAGCACTGGCTCTGGGCACATGCGCTCCAGAGCATTGGCTCAGTAGTTGGACACGTCGGTCCAGCTGCTCCGCGGCATGTGGGATCTTCCCGTGCCAGGAATGGAACCGGCGCCCCTTGCACTGCAAGGCGTTGTCCTTACCCACTGGACCACCGGGAAAGCCCTGGAGAAACATTTTTAAAAAAGCAGATAAATCATTCATTTGTCGATTACCCAGGGGTGTGAAAATAAACATTCAAAGTTGTCTTCACCATGCAGATAAAAAAATATTTTTCTTTCCTTTTCTTAAAAAGCATCCATTAAAGACATTTCTTCATTCTTTTCGATCTAATATGGAATTTCTTTAAACAGTAGCAATATTTTGTCAATTTTTTTAATAGATTCAGGCATTAAAAAGTCGATGGCTACTGGATGAAAAGGAACCTCAGATCTTTAATAAGTAAGGTAATATGTGAAAAGAAAATGCTGCAACCATTCAGAAAGGGTTGTTGCAAATATTAGAGACAGTAACAGATGTTAAAGAATTGATATCGATACTAAGTACTTCATAATTATAAAAAATGTAGTACAGAGGCTTCCCTGGTGGTCCAATGGGTAAGGAGTCCACCTTGCAGTGCAAGGGACGCTGGTTCAATCCCTGGCACGAGAAGATCCCATATGCCATGGAGCAGCTGGACTCATGTGCAAAATTGTGAGTCAGCGCTCTGGAGCGCATGCGCCCAGAGCCGGTGCTCTGCAACAGGAGAGGCCACTGCACAGGGTGGCCCACACAGGCCAAAGTATTAAGATGGATGAAAATAAATAAATGAAGAACCAATAAAAGAAGCCAAATTTTTTTAAAAAAGTGTAGTACAAATGTAAAGTGGTGTAAACTCTTCGACACAAAAGATGTAATATGTGGAAACTTTATGAACTAGGGAAGTCACCATGATTTTACTATGGCTTCTAAAGGGTAGAGTGTTGGAGAAACATTTTTTTTTTTTTTTTTTTAGGCGGGGGCACTTCTATTGGTCTTTCATTCATTCATTTTCATCCATCTTTGTTCTTTGGCCTGTGTGGGCCTCCCATCGCCGTGGCCTCTCTTGTTGCAGAGCACTGGCTCTGGGCACATGCGCTCCAGAGCATTGGCTCAGTAGTTGGACACGTCGGTCCAGCTGCTCCGCGGCATGTGGGATCTTCCCGTGCCAGGAATGGAACCGGCGCCCCTTGCACTGCAAGGCGTTGTCCTTACCCACTGGACCACCGGGAAAGCCCTGGAGAAACATTTTTAAAAAAGCAGATAAATCATTCATTTGTCGATTACCCAGGGGTGTGAAAATAAACATTCAAAGTTGTCTTCACCATGCAGATAAAAAAATATTTTTCTTTCCTTTTCTTAAAAAGCATCCATTAAAGACATTTCTTCATTCTTTTTCGATCTAATATGGAATTTCTTTAAACAGTAGCAATATTTTGTCAATTTTTTTTTTTTTAATAGATTCAGGCTATTAAAATGATGGTTCGATGGCTACTTGGAATGAAAAATAATCACAGTAAATCAGGAACGTCTACTTTAAGATTGCTCACCACAATACTGCACAGTGATGGGGACCTGACAGAACAGGGGAAAATTAGGTATGTAATCACAGCTAGAGTTCTTGGCTTACAGAATATGCTCATGTCTGATGTAATTTTTGAATGATGGTTTCTTTTTAAACAAAATAATGCTGCTTTGTAGTATGCATATATTTTTATTTTAACAGGCTTTTGTATAGTGGTTATTTTGAAATGACAATCCTATGTCTAGTACAGAGTACTGCTGTATGCACTTAAGCATACTATCTTTAACACTAGATGTTTACTTTTTTTAATATCTCAGGTGAAAATGTTAGTGTACTCATCAGTAATTATTGTTTTACATTCTTGTTAATAACTAAATGCAGAACCAACAGATTGAATAGAAAGCAGCTTATTGAGTCTGTTTCCAGAAGTATTGTTGTTTATTTGCTAAGCTGTGTCCAGCTCTTTGTGAGCCCGTGCACTTCAGAACGCCAGGCTCCTCTGTCCTCTGCTGTCTGCTCGAGTTTGCTTCAACTCATGACCAGTGGGTCGATGATGCTATGTAACCATCTTATCCACAGCCTCCCCCTTCTCCTTTCACCTTCAGTCTCTCCCAGTATTGGGATCTTTTCCAGTGAGTCAACTCTCCGGAAGTATAAATATATGTGAATATGGAAAATGCACGTGATGCAAAGTATTTAAAATGCACATCATTTTTTCTGTTTGTTTTTGCTTTGTTTGAAAGGTGTATAGTCTAGTGATTGAAAACATGAACTGTGCCGCCCAGATTCAAATCCTGGCGCGTGTCTGAGCAGCTCGGTGCCAGGAATGGAACCGCGCCTTGCACTGCAAGGCGGTGTCCTTACCCACTGGACCACCAGGGAAGCCCTGGAGAAACATTTTTAAAAAAGCAGATAAATCATTCATTTGTCGATTACCCAGGGGTGTGAAAATAAACATTCAAAGTTGTCTTCACCATGCAGATAAAAAAATATTTTTCTTTCCTTTTCTTAAAAAGCATCCATTAAAGACATTTCTTCATTCTTTTCGATCTAATATGGAATTTCTTTAAACAGTAGCAATATTTTGTCAATTTTTTTTTTAATAGATTCAGGCCATTAAAATGATGGTTCGATGGCTACTTGGAATGAAAAATAATCACAGTAAATCAGGAACGTCTACTTTAAGATTGCTCACCACAATACTGCACAGTGATGGGGACCTGACAGAACAGGGGAAAATTAGGTATGTAATCACAGCTAGAGTTCTTGGCTTACAGAATATGCTCATGTCTGATGTAATTTTTGAATGATGGTTTCTTTTTAAACAAAATAATGCTGCTTTGTAGTATGCATATATTTTTATTTTAACAGGCTTTTGTATAGTGGTTATTTTGAAATGACAATCCTATGTCTAGTACAGAGTACTGCTGTATGCACTTAAGCATACTATCTTTAACACTAGATGTTTACTTTTTTTAATATCTCAGGTGAAAATGTTAGTGTACTCATCAGTAATTATTGTTTTACATTCTTGTTAATAACTAAATGCAGAACCAACAGATTGAATAGAAAGCAGCTTATTGAGTCTGTTTCCAGAAGTATTGTTGTTTATTTGCTAAGCTGTGTCCAGCTCTTTGTGAGCCCGTGCACTTCAGAACGCCAGGCTCCTCTGTCCTCTGCTGTCTGCTCGAGTTTGCTTCAACTCATGACCAGTGGGTCGATGATGCTATGTAACCATCTTATCCACAGCCTCCCCCTTCTCCTTTCACCTTCAGTCTCTCCCAGTATTGGGATCTTTTCCAGTGAGTCAACTCTCCGGAAGTATAAATATATGTGAATATGGAAAATGCACGTGATGCAAAGTATTTAAAATGCACATCATTTTTTCTGTTTGTTTTTGCTTTGTTTGAAAGGTGTATAGTCTAGTGATTGAAAACATGAACTGTGCCGCCCAGATTCAAATCCTGGCGCCGTGTCTGAGCAGCTCGGTGCCTTTCAGCAGGCTACTCTAGCCGCTCTGTACCTCAGTTTCCTCATCTATAAAACAGGTGATGATTATGCCTGTCTCACCTAGGTAGTATGGTAATCAAATAAGTTAGTATATTTAAGATATTAAAAACACTGCCCAGCACATAGTAACTAGAAGTATCGATGATAGTGATTGTTATGTCATTTAGCTAAAATTTAGAAGTTTGTCCTCTGAGAAAGCACAGATGCCATTTATAGCCTCTTATTGGTACTTAAAAATAGAATAACTTTCCCAACCTTTGTGTGTATATACACATCTAGCTTAAAGTCTTTAGGAAAAAATATGAATGATGATTGTCAGCTGCTTAATACTTTGCCATCTTTGTTTCATTTCTTTTTGTATGTTTTGCTCATATAGTACTTTTTGCATAGAATAGTAGCATTAACACATTCTTCTCCAACAGATCAAAGAAAAATAAAACTAATATTCCACATGTATAACTCATTTATTACATTTGCAGTAAAATTAGTTGTCTTCACCTTTTACTCTTGTAATATATATGCTAACATCCAAGATTTACATAATAATTAGAAAATTTTCCTTAGTAATATTACATTTTGTCTCAGATATACTAATTACATTATTTATGTGCATACTTACATCTTACACCTATTTTTTTTTTTTTTTTTAAAGATTTATTTTTTTTTATTTTTGGGCGGGAGTCGGGTTGGGGAGGGAGGGGAGCATGGTCTTTTGTTTCTCTCTGTTCATCCGTCTTTGTTCTTTGGCTCCTGTGGGCCTCCCATCGTGGTGGCGTCTGTCGCTGCAGAGCACCGACTCTGGGCGCATGCGCTCCAGAGCTCTGGCTCGGTAATTGGACACATCAGTCCAGCCGCTCCGCGGCACGTGGGATCTTCCCAGGCCAGGGCTCGAACCGGCGCCCCTTGCACTGCAAGGCGGTGTCCTTACCCACTGGACCACCAGGGGAAGCCCAATCTTACACCTATTTTTATTCATAGTATTCTTTAACAGAATCACATGTGTACTTGAATTCTATAAGTGTATATAAGTTACAATGGATCTGTCTGCATTTTTAAAAAAAAATTAATGAAGTACAGTTGATTAACAATGGTTTGTTAATTTCTGCTGTATAGCAAAGTGTTCCAGTTAAATATATATATATATATTCACCTTGTTTATCCATCCTGTATCTAATTAGCCTCTTTTAATCCCAAACTCACAGTCCTTTCCTCCAACAGGATATTGTATGGTATTTGTCTTTCTCTGACTGACTGACTTTGCTTAGTATGATAATCTCTAGGTCTATTCATGTTGTTGCAGATGGCAGAATGTCATCTTTTGATGGCTAAGTAATATTCCGTTGTATATACATACCATATTTTCTTTGTCCATTCATCTGTCAGTGGACATTTAGGTTGTGTTCATCTCTTGGCTATTGTAAATAGTGCTGCTGTGAAGATAGGGGTGCATATATGTTTTGCTGGAACTCTTGTCTTTAGTTTTTATGATGAACCTCCATATTGTTTTCCCTAGTAGCTGCACCGATTTACATTCCTATCAATAGTTTGAGAGTTCCCTTTTCTCCACATGCTCTCCAGCATTTGTCATTTGTTCACTTTTTAACCATTGTGACCATTCTGATTAGTGTGAGGTAGTGCTTTACTGTAGTTTTGATTTGCATTTCTCTAATAATAATTTAGCATTGTTGAGCATCTTTCCATGTGCCTATTGGTCATCTGTATGTCTCCTTTGGAGAAGTGTGTATTTAGAACTTCTACCCATATTTTGATTGGCTTGTTTGTTTTGTTGTTACTGTTGAGTTGTATGAGCTGTTTCTGTATTTTGAAAATTAAGCTCTTGTTGGTCATATCATTTGCAAATATTTTCTGCTAATCTCTAGGTTGTCTTTTATTTTGTTTTTGATTTCCTTTGCTGATCAAAAGCTTGCAAGTTTTATTAGGTCCCATGTGTTTATTTTTGCTTTTACTTCTGTTGTCTTGGGAGCCTGACCTATTGTCAGAGAATGTTTTGGCTTTTCTTTACAGGAGCTTTATGGTGTCTTGTTTTGTATTTAAGGCCTTTAAGACATTTTGAGTTTATTTTTGTGTATGGTGTGTTTTAATTTGGGCATTTTGAAGGTTTTTTATTTTTTGTGTCCACCTATTTTTATTCATAGTATTCTTTAACAGAATCACATGTGTACTTGAATTCTATAAGTGTATATAAGTTACAATGGATCTGTCTGCATTTTTAAAAAAAAATTAATGAAGTACAGTTGATTAACAATGGTTTGTTAATTTCTGCTGTATAGCAAAGTGTTCCAGTTAAATATATATATATATATTCACCTTGTTTATCCATCCTGTATCTAATTAGCCTCTTTTAATCCCAAACTCACAGTCCTTTCCTCCAACAGGATATTGTATGGTATTTGTCTTTCTCTGACTGACTGACTTTGCTTAGTATGATAATCTCTAGGTCTATTCATGTTGTTGCAGATGGCAGAATGTCATCTTTTGATGGCTAAGTAATATTCCGTTGTATATACATACCATATTTTCTTTGTCCATTCATCTGTCAGTGGACATTTAGGTTGTGTTCATCTCTTGGCTATTGTAAATAGTGCTGCTGTGAAGATAGGGGTGCATATATGTTTTGCTGGAACTCTTGTCTTTAGTTTTTATGATGAACCTCCATATTGTTTTCCCTAGTAGCTGCACCGATTTACATTCCTATCAATAGTTTGAGAGTTCCCTTTTCTCCACATGCTCTCCAGCATTTGTCATTTGTTCACTTTTTAACCATTGTGACCATTCTGATTAGTGTGAGGTAGTGCTTTACTGTAGTTTTGATTTGCATTTCTCTAATAATAATTTAGCATTGTTGAGCATCTTTCCATGTGCCTATTGGTCATCTGTATGTCTCCTTTGGAGAAGTGTGTATTTAGAACTTCTACCCATATTTTGATTGGCTTGTTTGTTTTGTTGTTACTGTTGAGTTGTATGAGCTGTTTCTGTATTTTGAAAATTAAGCTCTTGTTGGTCATATCATTTGCAAATATTTTCTGCTAATCTCTAGGTTGTCTTTTTATTTTGTTTTTGATTTCCTTTGCTGATCAAAAGCTTGCAAGTTTTATTAGGTCCCATGTGTTTATTTTTGCTTTTACTTCTGTTGTCTTGGGAGCCTGACCTATTGTCAGAGAATGTTTTGGCTTTTCTTTTACAGGAGCTTTATGGTGTCTTGTTTTGTATTTAAGGCCTTTAAGACATTTTGAGTTTATTTTTGTGTATGGTGTGTTTTAATTTGGTTGACTTTACCTGCAACACTTGCTGAAGAGATTGTCTTTTCCTTCCTTGTAAATTCTTGCCTTCTTTGTTGAAGATTAATTGTCCACAGGTGTGTGGATTTGTTTCTGGACTCTATTCTGTTTCATTCATCTGTATGTCTTTTTTTGTGCCAGTAATACTGTTTTGATTACTGTACCTTTTTTGTATTGTCGGAAGTCTAGAGGATTATGCCTCCTGCTTCTGTACTTTTTCTTTTATGGTTTCATTTGCATTTTAGGATTCTTTGTTTTAATTCTGTGAAAAGTCTCATGGGTGATTTGATAGGTATTGCCTTAAATCTATAGATTGCTTTGGATAATATGGCCATTTTAATAATATTAACTCTTTAAATTCAAAAGCATGGGATGTTGTTCCATTCCTCTGAATCATTTTCAATTTCCTTTATTCATATTTTGTGTTTCTCAGTATGTCTTTCCACCTCTTTGGTCAGATTTATTCCTAAGTATTTTATTTTGGTGGTGCAGTTTTAAAAGGGATTGTTTGTTTACACTTTCCTTCTCAAACTTCATTGTTGTTGTAAAGGAATGTTACTGATTTATCTATGTTAATCTTGTATCCTGCTACCTTGCTGAATTCATTTATCAATTCTATTTGCAGTTTTTGTGTGGAGTCTTTTAGAGTTTTCTGTATATAGTAACATATCATCTGCTTATAATGATAAGTTTTACCTCTTCCCTACCAGTTGAATACCTTTTATTTCTTTTCATTTTCTGATTGCTTTAGCAGAGACTTGCAGTATTGTGTTGAGAAGTGGTGAGAATGGGCATTCTTGTTTTCTTCCAGATTGTATTGGGAAGGCTTTCAAGTTCTTCCATTGAGTATAATATTGGCTGTGGGTTCATCATAAATATTTTCTGCTAATCTCTAGGTTGTCTTTTATTTTGTTTTTGATTTCCTTTGCTGATCAAAAGCTTGCAAGTTTTATTAGGTCCCATGTGTTTATTTTTGCTTTTACTTCTGTTGTCTTGGGAGCCTGACCTATTGTCAGAGAATGTTTTGGCTTTTCTTTTACAGGAGCTTTATGGTGTCTTGTTTTGTATTTAAGGCCTTTAAGACATTTTGAGTTTATTTTTGTGTATGGTGTGTTTTAATTTGGTTGACTTTACCTGCAACACTTGCTGAAGAGATTGTCTTTTCCTTCCTTGTAAATTCTTGCCTTCTTTGTTGAAGATTAATTGTCCACAGGTGTGTGGATTTGTTTCTGGACTCTATTCTGTTTCATTCATCTGTATGTCTTTTTTTGTGCCAGTAATACTGTTTTGATTACTGTACCTTTTTTGTATTGTCGGAAGTCTAGAGGATTATGCCTCCTGCTTCTGTACTTTTTCTTTTATGGTTTCATTTGCATTTTAGGATTCTTTGTTTTAATTCTGTGAAAAGTCTCATGGGTGATTTGATAGGTATTGCCTTAAATCTATAGATTGCTTTGGATAATATGGCCATTTTAATAATATTAACTCTTTAAATTCAAAAGCATGGGATGTTGTTCCATTCCTCTGAATCATTTTCAATTTCCTTTATTCATATTTTGTGTTTCTCAGTATGTCTTTCCACCTCTTTGGTCAGATTTATTCCTAAGTATTTTATTTTGGTGGTGCAGTTTTAAAAGGGATTGTTTGTTTACACTTTCCTTCTCAAACTTCATTGTTGTTGTAAAGGAATGTTACTGATTTATCTATGTTAATCTTGTATCCTGCTACCTTGCTGAATTCATTTATCAATTCTATTTGCAGTTTTTGTGTGGAGTCTTTTAGAGTTTTCTGTATATAGTAACATATCATCTGCTTATAATGATAAGTTTTACCTCTTCCCTACCAGTTGAATACCTTTTATTTCTTTTCATTTTCTGATTGCTTTAGCAGAGACTTGCAGTATTGTGTTGAGAAGTGGTGAGAATGGGCATTCTTGTTTTCTTCCAGATTGTATTGGGAAGGCTTTCAAGTTCTTCCATTGAGTATAATATTGGCTGTGGGTTCATCATAAATAGCTTTTATTATGTTGAGCTGTGTTGCCTCTGTACTCACTTTCATAAGATACTGTTTTTTTAACATGAATGAATGTTGACTTTTATCAAATGCTTCTTGCATCTATTGAGGTGATCATGTGGCTTTAGTCCTTTCTTTTGTTGATGTGGTGTGTCACATTTATTGATTTGCACTTGTTGAACCATCCTTGTGACCCTGGGATGAATCCAACTTTGTCGTGGTGTATGGCCTTTTTTATGTGTTCTTGAATTCAGGTTGTTGATACTTTGTTAGGAACTTCTGTGTTTATTCATCAAAGATATTGACCTATAATTTTTCTGGTGATGTCTTTGGTTTTGATATCAGGGTGATGGTGGCTTCATAGCATGTCTCTAGGAGTGTTCCTTCCTATTGATTCTTTTGGAAGAGTTTTTTGTATGTTTGATAGAATTCACCAATGAAGCCATCCAGTCTTGGAGTTTTGTTTGTAGGGAGATTTTTTTGATTTGGTCTTTCAAATTACAGATTCTGTATCATTTCTAGTGATTGGTCTGATTAAGTTATCTATGTCTTTTTTGCAGGGGTGGGCTGTATGTTTCTAGAAAGTTTTCCATTTCTTTTAAGTTTATAGTATGGTTCATAAGATTTTCTTATGCTTTTTGTACTTTACGGTATGAGTTACAATTTCTCCTCTTTCATTCCTTATTTGTTTATTTGGAGCCTGGTCAGAGGTCTCTCAATTTTTGTTTACTGTTTCAAAGAATCAGCTCTTGGTTTTACTGATTTTTCTGTTGTTTAAATTCTGATTTATCTATGTTAATCCTGTATCCTGCTACCTTGCTGAATTCATTTATCAATTCTATTTGCAGTTTGGATGTGNAGTCTTTTAGAGTTTTCTGTATATAGTAACATATCATCTGCTTATAATGATAAGTTTTACCTCTTCCCTACCAGTTGAATACCTTTTATTTCTTTTCATTTTCTGATTGCTTTAGCAGAGACTTGCAGTATTGTGTTGAGAAGTGGTGAGAATGGGCATTCTTGTTTTCTTCCAGATTGTATTGGGAAGGCTTTCAAGTTCTTCCATTGAGTATAATATTGGCTGTGGGTTCATCATAAATAGCTTTTATTATGTTGAGCTGTGTTGCCTCTGTACTCACTTTCATAAGATACTGTTTTTTTAACATGAATGAATGTTGACTTTTATCAAATGCTTCTTGCATCTATTGAGGTGATCATGTGGCTTTAGTCCTTTCTTTTGTTGATGTGGTGTGTCACATTTATTGATTTGCACTTGTTGAACCATCCTTGTGACCCTGGGATGAATCCAACTTTGTCGTGGTGTATGGCCTTTTTTATGTGTTCTTGAATTCAGGTTGTTGATACTTTGTTAGGAACTTCTGTGTTTATTCATCAAAGATATTGACCTATAATTTTTCTGGTGATGTCTTTGGTTTTGATATCAGGGTGATGGTGGCTTCATAGCATGTCTCTAGGAGTGTTCCTTCCTATTGATTCTTTTGGAAGAGTTTTTTGTATGTTTGATAGAATTCACCAATGAAGCCATCCAGTCTTGGAGTTTTGTTTGTAGGGAGATTTTTTTGATTTGGTCTTTCAAATTACAGATTCTGTATCATTTCTAGTGATTGGTCTGATTAAGTTATCTATGTCTTTTTTGCAGGGGTGGGCTGTATGTTTCTAGAAAGTTTTCCATTTCTTTTAAGTTTATAGTATGGTTCATAAGATTTTCTTATGCTTTTTGTACTTTTACGGTATGAGTTACAATTTCTCCTCTTTCATTCCTTATTTGTTTATTTGGAGCCTGGTCAGAGGTCTCTCAATTTTTGTTTACTGTTTCAAAGAATCAGCTCTTGGTTTTACTGATTTTTTTCTGTTGTTTTTAAATCTCTATTTTATTTATTTCCTCTCTGATCTTTATTATTTCCTTCCATCTGCTAACTTTAGGTTTGTGGTTTGATGATTTTTTTTTGTATTATATTCTCTTTTTGTTTCTTTGATCTGTTGTTTTGATCTGTGCTTGATCTGGTTTTCAAATATGTTAGCCCCTTCCTATGCCTACTTGCTTTGGATTGGTAATCATATAAGCTGAAACACATTCTAGAAAAAAAGTACTATATTTCCTTACTCTCCCCTCACACACATTTTATTATTTTTATGTCCTCTTACATCCTCATATTGAGCCTTCTGCTGTTCATTATGGTAATCATTGCTTTCACAGTATTGTTTTTTTTTTTTTTTTAATTTTGTCCTCTTTTATTGGTTTTATGTATTTATTTTCATACATCTTTATTCTTTGGCCTGTGTTGTCTCTCATTGCAGTGGCCTCTCTGGTTGCAGAGCACTAGCTCTGGGCACGTTCGCTCCAGAGCACTGACTGGTAATTGGACACTGGTCTAGCTGATTTGTGGCATGTGGGTCCTCCTGGGCCAGGGATCGAACCTGTGCCCCTTGCACTGCAAGGTGGATCTCGACCCACTGGACCACCAGAGAAGCCCACTTTCACAGTATTTAAAAAAATTTTTTTTTAGTATGTATACTTGCTTTACGTCAGTGATTTACTTTCCACTGAAAAGTAATTTTCTCTTTCCTATAGATTCTTACATCTTTTCTACTTACAGAGGACCCTTCAATATCCTATCTGCTAGGATAGGTTTCATTTTGTTGTAGTCTTCCACTTATTGCTTGTCTAAGAAATTCTTTCTTTTTCTTTTTATTCTAAAGGACAGTCTTGCTGTGTAGAGTATCTTAGGTTGCAGATTTTTCCCTTCCCGGACTTTGAAAATATCTTGCCACTACTTTCTGGCCCACAGGGTTTCTGTAGAGAAATGAGCTGATAACCCTATGGGGGTTCCCTTGTAGTTAACTTTTTCCTCTTGCTGTCTTTAGAATCTTCTCTTTAACATTTGCCATTTTTATTATAATGTGTCTTGACATAAGTCTGGGTTTGTCTTGTTAAGGATAGTTTGTGCTTCCCAAATGTGGATATCTGTATCCTTCTTTAGGCTTGCTTAATATTCCCCCATAATTTCTTCAAGGACATGTTCATTTCCCCTTTTCTCTTTCTTCTTCCAGAATCCCTGTCATGCACAGATTGGTATGCTTTATATTATTCCCATAGGTCTCTCTCTCTCTTTTTTTTTTAATTTTTAAAATGTATTTATTTGGTTGCACTGGGTCTTAGTTATGGTATGTGGGATCTAGTTCCCTGACCAGGGATTGAACCCAGGTCCCCAACATTCGGAGCACAGAGTCTTAGCCACTGGACCACCAGGGAAATCCCTCCCATAGGTCTCTTATATTGCCTCCCCCCCCCCCCCATTTGGGTTTCTGTCTGCTGTTCTATGTTATAATTGGGTAATTTCCATTTTTCTCTCTTCTGGATCACTTACTCGTTGTGCTGTCATAGCCTTTAGTTCAGTTTGGATCTCTTCTAATGAATTCTCTCCTTTTTCCTTGGCTCCTCCTTATAGTCTCCAGTTCCTTTTACAGTAATCTGCATCTCTGTCAGTGGTCTTCCTTAATTCCTAGAATTTTTTCATTCATTTTCCCCTTTCTGAATTCAGCACCTGTTAGACTAAAGACGTCTGTTTCATTGTTCTTCCAGGGGAATTCTCTCTGTATTTTAACCTGGAGTGCTTTCTCTGCTTCTTTATTTTACTTTTATTTCTCTTGTTCTGTGAGTTTAGAACAGTCGTCTGCTGTGCTCCTCGAGGGCTGTTTTTATGTGGAGATGGCCCTGTCCAGCCTGTGTGGTTTAACATTTTTTTGGTGTGAAGGTGTTTTTTAGCATGTTTGTCTGCAGCGTCTTTCCTCTGTGTGTGCTGGCCATCGTCCGCTTGATAGGAGCCTGATGGGTGTTGTAGTGACCAGAGCCTGCTCAGGATATTGACCAGGTCTCTTCTTTGCTTTGTGGCTGTCGTTGCCCTGTTGGGCAGGGTCTGCTCCCAAGTTGTTGGGGGTAAAAGCCGCCAGATCATTTCTGATCTGCCATTCAAGGCAGGTGGGATTGGAATGTTCCCATTGAAAGAGAAGCCACTGAGTACTATTCTGCTGGAGCTGTGCACCTGTGAGTGTACTCTGTTGTGTCACCTTCCACCTGTTGAGCGGAAGTGCACTGTTGTTGGCACTGCTTTTGGCCCCATTTCAAGCGTGGGTATGCCAGCAGCTGGTCTGGGTATCTCTCAGGAGTTGTTTTCACAAGATCACCAGTGCAGATTCACTGAAGTCAGATCCCAGGACTGCAGAAGTTGTGTGCCTGAAGCCACTGGGCGAGCTATGGAGTCAGTGTGACGCTGGCCTGGCCCAGTCCCCGAGTGTCCACGTCCAGAAAGCCCTCAGCTGCCTGACCCATTCCAACTGCAGGAGCGCACACTGGGTCTTCCTTTTTAAACTAGTCTTCAGAAACATTGTTGCAATGGACAGAGGAGCCTGGCGAGCTACATACAGTCTTCGGGGTGGCAAAGAGCTACATACAGTCTTTGGGGTCGCAAAGAGTCAGACATGACTGAGTGTACACACACACAAAATATTTTAATTAGTTATTTTTTATTTTACTAAATAAACTCCAGCAACAAAATCAGACTTTCCTTAGCAGTGGTTGAGTGGTTTATCTTATAACAGCTACTCAGAATATTGCTATTGATGAACTGAAAACACCTCCTGGACCTCTAACTTCAGAACCTTATTAATGTTGGCATGCAGTCAGTATTTTTACAAAATCATTAGAAAGATAAAGGAAGAGTATTAAACCAACTAGATCATTAGATCTTGGAAGACTAAGATATATCTCTTTCACATCTCTCTCAGTATGCTATATTTGTTATATGGATGTTAAATAATAATGTTTTACTATGGAGGTTACCTAGGGGCTCCTAATTAAGGAGTGACAACTTCCCTCCTTACAGTAGTTCAGTGAATCAGTAATCCATCTGAATGTCACTGTATTAGGAAGGATCGTTTAAATATATTTACTGGTCAAGAATTTCCTAACTTCTGAAAGAGATCCCATTTTAGGAAAAATTTTCTTTCCTTTCAAAAGTTGAATACTACCTAAAAATAGTAATTTTAAAATCTACCTGCTTTCATACTTCTTTTGTGCATCATAGTTTTGGTTGAATGATTAGCAAGTTATGATTGTGCCTAATACATAAGTAAACACATTCATCCAAAATAAATCCATAGGAGATGCGGGTTAAGAGAATTCAGTGACTATCTTAGACTTGTTTTCAAAAGAAGAATTTTGTGGTATTGGACACCATCATCCAAGCATAATATGGTCGTCAGTATCACTAAATTGTTTTCTGCCCTTCTTTTGGCTAGAAGAATTTTTATAAAATTAGATATACAAAATAAGAATGTTTTTGTGTAGATGTTTAGAAATCTAACTCGCATTCTTTCTTGCTTATTTTTCAGTAAACCAGATATGTCACGTCTGAGACTCGCTGCTGGGAGCGCGATTGTGAAACTGGCCCAGGAGCCCTGTTACCATGAGATGATCACGTTAGAACAGTATCAGCTGTGCGCTCTAGCTATCAATGTAAGGCAGACGGCTGCTTGTACAGAACATGACTCTGTTCCCTGACACTCAGTACCTGTGGTGCTTCTGTATTTAAAACAGCTGTTAACTATGCTTTGTTGTAGTTCTAGTGCTGTTATTCAGATACTAGACTAGACAGTATGAGAAAGGTGATTTTTGTGATGCTCATAATTTCCTAGTTTTCTATTCCTCCTTTAATTTTGGAGATAACCTTATTTTGCCATAAAATGAAAACTGTTTAAAAGTACCTATTAAATTTCTTAGCAAAAATCTATGTAATTATTTTTTTAAATTGGTAGTACTTGCCATCTGTTGATTTATTGGTTTCTTAGTCTGCTATTTCTTAAGGTATTGGTGATATTGGTTGTGAAGTAGAAATTTGAAAAAAAAAAAAAGGAAAGTATTGAAATATGTTAAGAGAGATGGGATTTGTTTGAAAGTTCCTGTGTGTAGTTAGTAAGTAGTTAACTTTCCACTTTGTCCAGGGGACAGAGGCTTTCTTTTCTAGTGCACTGTGTATGATACTGTCTCAGCCACTAAGTTCCCAAGATGAAAGTTCAGATTACCTAAGTTTAAAGGTTGTTTTAGAATTCTCTTGACCATGGAGCATGTGTTAATGGTAAAATGTTAATTATTAGCACATTCTCACAACTAACAGATGTGAGATTATCCTGCTGTAGACACAACTTTTTCCTAAGTCTTCTGTTCCTTTCAACCACATGCTTCACTCTGTTCTCACCCTCTCACTCTTCACTGCTCCCATTTTTTGTTTTTAAATTTTGGCCTGTTTTATTGGTCCTTCATTTATTTATTTGCATCCATCTTAATTTTTTGGCCTGTGTGGGCCTCCCATTGCGGTGGCCTCTCTTGTTGCAGAGCACCGGCTCTAGGTGCATGTGCTCCAGAGCACTGGCTTGTAATTGGACACACCAGTCTAGCCACTCCACAGCATATGGGATCCTTCCGGGCCAGGGATCGAACCGGTGACCCCTGCATTGTAAGGTGGACTCTTTACCCACTGGACCACCAGGGAAGCCTCATTGTTCCCATTTTGACATCAGCCGTCAACGTGTTCCACAATGGCCTAACCATGTCCCCTGTCCAGTAATGTTAGTCTGCATTGTACATGTCTTTTTTGCATCATTTGACACAGCTCATGACACCTTCATTTGTGAAATGCTTTTCTTTGTTTTTTGTCTCCTGATTTTTGTCATACTTCTCAACTACATTTTCTGTCTCTCTCAAGTTTCTGGTCCCACTTCTAGTGCCGAGTAGAAATTTCACACTTTCATGTTCTGTGAGCATAAGACTGAATCTTACCTATATTCCTTCTTGACATACGAAGAATCTCAGTAAATGTTAAATAAAGCTGAATGGCCTTAGACCTAAAAGCACGACTTATGTTTGACTCCTTGCTTGTGTTTGCACCTTGTTACACAAGTGCAGATAATTTTGTCCTTTGATATCTCTTACATCTTTTTTCATTCATATCTTTTTAACCATTCTTACTGCTGTATCCATCATTAGTTCTCACCTATGCTATTGTGAGACTTTCTCTATGGTGAGTTAATTTCCCTATCATAATTCTGGTCATGTTATTCCTCTGGTCAGAAATATTTATGGGCTTATACTTGTAAGGAAAAAACTGCATATGTTTTTCTTTGCCATTTGACTCCTCCTAATAGTTGGACCCACATATACACTTTAAAATTCTATTTACCACGCCACCCTTTATGCACCCTTATTTCAATGAAGCTGAACGTTTTTTTTTCTTTTTATGTACCTGTACTTTGCCCTCTTTTTCTTTTCACCCTCTCATTTCTGCATACCCAAATCCAATCCTTTCTCCCAGTCAAGGGTCAGATACAACCTTCTCCACAAAAGTTGCCCTTAGTCTTACAGCAGGTCTCCTTTTGGTCCCCTACAAATTTTATCTATAGTCTTGTATATATATGCATGCACTGTGCATAGTTACATACCTACGGTTCATTTCTGTTGAGTTGAGCTCTTCATCGTGTATTTGTAGCCTTTGTTATGTATTTCAACAGATAGTGAATCTGATGGAATAAAAATTCAATATTATGAATCTTAAAATCTAGCTTTTATAGAATTTGAATGCAATTTATGAAAGTTTCATGTGCGTTGCTATGTGCTGTGCATTGTTCTAGGTTCTTCAAATACAAAAATGAGTCATGTCTACAGCCCTGAAGAAGATAACCTCTTACGAGAATAGAAAATATCAGTGCTGTTAATACAATGCAATGCACACAATAATTGAACTAGTTACAAGATTATAGAAATAGCTCTGAGGATAATTTATACTTAAAATGTACATTTTGCTGTACAACAGAAATTGACACAGAATTGTGAATCAACTATTAAGTTTTAAACAGAACATTAAAAGTTGATTTATTTAAGATGCAAATGAAAATTAATTTCTTAGTAGTGAATAAAAGGTTCGATTAGAACTTTATCTCTGAGAAAAATATTTTGTAGTATTAGACACCATTTTCCTTATGTTGAACCAATTCTAGTTATAATCATAACCGTAAAAGTATCAAGTGTCTGCTTTTTAGAGAGTGTATTTTTCCTGACAAAAATTGTATCACTCTATCCTTTTACTTAACATAGGCAAAAGTGTAAATCTTTACTTCAGATTTTAATAGCGTAATGAAAAGGACAAATCTATCCTTTTTTTATAAAGTAATAAACTATATATATTTTTTATAAACTAATGAAAACGGTCAATCTTTCCAAAAACAAAACAAACATTGGAAGACTTCCTCATTCCCCAGGAGCACATCTTTTAAATCTTTAGGTGATTCTCTTATTGGACCTATTGTGTCATTATTCTTGTCAGTTTTCTCACCTTTTGTTGTTAAATATGTCAGTTGCCTTGCATGTGCTTTGACAGTTCTTCTCTAAATCATCTTAATGACTTTTATTATATTTTATTTTTATTTTTCACAGTTTTGTTGTTTACTGCCACACAACAACCTGAATCTGCCATGTCCCCTGACTCCCTCCACACCCCACCCCTCCAGGTCGCCACAGAGCCCCTGTTTGAGATCCCCTAGTTCCACAGTATATTCCTCTCCCTCACCCCAGTGTCCTTACGATTGTATCCGCCTCTCCATTGCTGTTCTGCATATTCATTTATCAGCACCATCTTTCCGGATTCCATATATATGTGTCAGTATACAATATTTATCTTTCTCTCTCTGATATACTTCACTCTATACCTAATGACTTTTTGAAACTCTCCTACCTTTGCTGTGATTTGCCATTGACATTGTAATTAATTTGTATTGTACTATTATATCCTCAATGATTACCGAGAGAATAACAAAAACATCACCTTGGAAATGTATCTGAATAGTGTGGGAGAGAAGCTTGAGTGCTCTTTAAATGTTTTGTTGTTGTTTGTTTGTTTGCTGTATTGAAGTATATTTGGTTTACAGTATTCTGTTAGTTTTAGGTATGACCAACATAGTCTTCAGATTGCTTTTGTAGATTACATTCCACTGTAGGTTATTATATTAGTTGTGATTCCCTGTGCTATATAGTAAGTCCTTAGTGCTTTTTTGTTTTATATATAGTATTCAGTGAAAGTGATAGCCACTCAGTCTTGTCCAACTCTTTGTGACCCCATGGACTGTAGTCCTCCAGGCTCCTCTGTCCATGGAATCCTCCAGGCAAGAATACTGGACTGGATTGCCATTTCCTTCTCCAGATAATATAGATTAGTTTGTATCTGTTAATCCCATACTTAGAATTTGTCCCTCTTCCCCTTGTTTAATGTTCTTAGGAATGGTTTGTTCATTTGTGATATATTTGTGATAATCAGCTTTTACTTCTATTGTTTATACTTGGCTATTTTCATAATAAATAATTGGATAATGAAAATTCCTCTCCCTATAGGAGTAATAATGAGGGAGGGGTGATATAAGTTTGATTTTGTTTTGTAGAGTATAAGGTAGATAATAGATAATAGTTCTGTCTATTAATACTATTTTTTTTAATTGAAGTATAGTTGGTTTACAGTGTTAATTTCTACTGTATAGCATACTGATTGAGCTGTTACACACACACACATTCTTTTTGTATTCTTTTCCATTATGGCTGATCATAGTATACTGAGTATAGCTCCCTGTGCTGTAAAGTAGAATCTTGCTGTATATAACACTTTGCATCTGTAACCCCAAAGTCCAATTTCATTCCTCCCCTACTCCACCTTCCTCCTTGGCAGCCAATCATAGGTCTGTTCTCTGTGTCTGGTCTGTTTTGTAGATAGGTTCGTTTGCATCTTATTTTAGATTCCACATTTAAGTAATCTTATTTTAGATTCCACATTTAAGTAATACCATAGAGTATCTGTCTTTCTCCTTCTGACCTCACTTAGTATAATGATCTCTAGGTCCATCCGTGTTGCTGCAGATGGCATCCTGTGATTCTTTTTATGACTGAGTAGTATTCCATTGTGTATATGTACCACATCTTCTTTATCCATTCATCTGTTGATGAACATTTCCGTGTCTTGGCTATTGTATAAGTAGTGCTACTATGAACATAGTGCTGCAAGTATCTTTTCCAACTATAGTTTTGTCTGGTTATGTGCCCAGTAGTGAGATTATTGGATCATATAGCAACTCTGTTTTCAGTTTTTTTTCTATACTGTTTTGCATAGTGGCTGCCCTTGACTACTTTTTTTTTTTTAAAGAAAGTGGGTATTTGGTATTGTGATAAACTGAAGTTTAAATTAAATGAATGAGGATACACAGAATAAAGATTTAAAGACAAGGGCAAGTTACAATCTGGGATTTGAAGAAAAACAAAATTGGCATTCTAGATAAAAGAAATAAAGTTGCAATAATATGAAATAGATTGTGTATAATGTTCACTGATGGAGTGCAATAATGAAAGTCTTTTTATATCATCTTATGTCTCATATATGACTCAAAAGTCATATGATGCATTTCCCCATAGTTTAGAAAATAATTCTCATAATCTGTGGTAGCAGACATTGCGCCAGCTTTAGAGGCACACAGATGAATAAAGTCATAGTTCTTGGCTTCAAGAAACAGATAGCAACTGCGTAAGACGGATAAACCAGTCCTTTTCATACTGGGCACTAGCTGTGAGGCTGGAGCTGCACACAGCGAGAGCACAGCGGTAGATGCAGGATGAGGATGGCACGCTGATTCTGGAAGATTCGGGAGCTGTCCTTACAGATGAGGCCGGTTAGCCAGGAGGTGGAGGAGGTGGTGTAGAAGAGGGAGCAGTGTGAGAAAAGCAGGCATGTTGGAGAGCAACAGATTGGCTCATCTGTAGAACTAAGAGTAATCTGATATTGCTGACATTGATTAGTGACTACTGCCTTCAGAGTTGTGCATTTTAATAGTTTTTTAAATGATTGGATTAAATATACAAATTGGGTGGAGTTTTATATTGCTAAATAAATGGAAGAGGTAAAGGAGAAATAGTGTTCAAATTTGTGTTTATATACTCATTTAAGGAGGATTAATATTTACTAGTTTTTATCTATTTTAAGAGTACAATCACTATGTTCTAACACAGCTAGCTGGTTGTCATTTAGAATTCTGGGTGATCACTCCAACCTTGGTGTTAAACTTCTCACATCTCAGTCCTGTGACTAGGAGCACTGGTTGTGGGTACATGTGTTGTGTTTACCCTTCTGATTACCTGTCTAAAGTGGATTTCCTGTCTAAAGTTGCTACTTACTCTTGGGTACCATGTAGCTAACATGTGGAATAATTATGTCTTTCAGGATGAATGTTATCAAGTAAGACAAGTGTTTGCTCAGAAACTTCACAAAGGCCTTTCCGATTCGGCTTCCACTTGAGTATATGGCAATTTGTGCACTTTGTGCCAAAGACCCTGTGAAAGAAAGAAGAGCTCACGCCAGGCAGTGTCTGGTAAAGAATATCAACGTGAGACGCGAGTATCTGAAACAGCATGCAGCTGTTAGTGGTAGCGCATGTGAAAATGACAAGTGGACTTTCCTGTCTTTGCCAGTTTTAGTTTGGAACCCCATTGTGGAACCCACAATGAGGTTACTGTTGTTTAATTGGCCCTCATTAAATAAGAAGCTGACTTTCCATGTTTTTCATAATCTGATGGAGTGCAATAATGAAAGTCTTAGACAAATTGCCCGCCAAAGGGCTTTAGAGGCACACAGATGAATAAAGTCATAGTTCTTGGCTTCAAGAAACAGATAGCAACTGCGTAAGACGGATAAACCAGTCCTTTTCATACTGGGCACTAGCTGTGAGGCTGGAGCTGCACACAGCGAGAGCACAGCGGTAGATGCAGGATGAGGATGGCACGCTGATTCTGGAAGATTCGGGAGCTGTCCTTACAGATGAGGCCGGTTAGCCAGGAGGTGGAGGAGGTGGTGTAGAAGAGGGAGCAGTGTGAGAAAAGCAGGCATGTTGGAGAGCAACAGATTGGCTCATCTGTAGAACTAAGAGTAATCTGATATTGCTGACATTGATTAGTGACTACTGCCTTCAGAGTTGTGCATTTTAATAGTTTTTTAAATGATTGGATTAAATATACAAATTGGGTGGAGTTTTATATTGCTAAATAAATGGAAGAGGTAAAGGAGAAATAGTGTTCAAATTTGTGTTTATATACTCATTTAAGGAGGATTAATATTTACTAGTTTTTATCTATTTTAAGAGTACAATCACTATGTTCTAACACAGCTAGCTGGTTGTCATTTAGAATTCTGGGTGATCACTCCAACCTTGGTGTTAAACTTCTCACATCTCAGTCCTGTGACTAGGAGCACTGGTTGTGGGTACATGTGTTGTGTTTACCCTTCTGATTACCTGTCTAAAGTGGATTTCCTGTCTAAAGTTGCTACTTACTCTTGGGTACCATGTAGCTAACATGTGGAATAATTATGTCTTTCAGGATGAATGTTATCAAGTAAGACAAGTGTTTGCTCAGAAACTTCACAAAGGCCTTTCCCGATTACGGCTTCCACTTGAGTATATGGCAATTTGTGCACTTTGTGCCAAAGACCCTGTGAAAGAAAGAAGAGCTCACGCCAGGCAGTGTCTGGTAAAGAATATCAACGTGAGACGCGAGTATCTGAAACAGCATGCAGCTGTTAGTGGTAAGCGCATGTGAAAATGACAAGTGGACTTTCCTGTCTTTGCCAGTTTTAGTTTGGAACCCCATTGTGGAACCCACAATGAGGTTACTGTTGTTTATTCTCATTGGCCCTCATTAAATAAGAAGCTGTTATTACTATTTTCCAGTAGCAGTTTTTCTCTTCAAAGATCATTTTAAGATATAAATGCATGGGTATTTACATATCAACCCATAGTTCTTTATGCAACTGACTAAAAAGGCCAAGGGAAAAAAGCAGTGACCCTGGAGGTCAAAGCAACAGTAAGAGGTACATTTATATAGATTGTCTAAGTACTATCTTTTAGTTTAATACAGTCCAGACTTTTGATCTTTATGGGCTGTCCTCACTTGGAGCTGACTTTATTATCAGGGTCCTATGTTGCCTTTTTAAAATCTGCTCACTTTACTCCTTCCACACTATTAGTTTTTGTGCCCCTGACTTCTGTGATGTGATTAATAGCATTAAAAGCCATCCAGTTATGCAAGTCAGACGTCGGAGGCATTCTTCATGCCTTCTTTTTTTCTCTCATTGGTATCTAAATCCTCTGAATTCTTCTTTTGGATGTTTTGATTGTTTCTTCTCAACTCCCTTATCCTGGTGTATTTCCCTTGAATTATCATATCTACTCCTAATTAAATCACTGTTGTAAATATTCCCCTGCCTCTGATCTGCCTCCAGGTGGGCCACACCGCTGTCAAAATCATCTTTCTGAGACAGGTCCACTCACATCACTTCCTTACTTGAAACCTCAGTTGGTTTCTTACTGCTCAGAGGATCCAGTAGAGGCTCATTAGCATGGTCCTTTGTAGTTAACTCTCAGCCTGGGTTGTAAGCTTTTTTTTTCGCTACTCTTGACTATAAATTCTGTGCTCCTTGTACTCTGGATCACTTGAAATTTGTGTAGCAATCTTTTCTTTTCCGTTGTCAACACCATCTGGAAGTTGCCTCCCCCTTCTGGCCAGATAAACAAACAAAACCAAGGAGAGTGGTTTGCCCCTTTTGAATCCTTTAAAATACAATTTGGGTATTACCTCATCACTGGGACCCTATTTCTTTCTTTCTTTTCCTACCCCACCTTGAGCATTCTGGAGTCGAATCCCAGCCGTGCCGTTTACTCGTTGTGTTTGGGCAGGTTATTTATGCAGTCTGAGCTTTAGTTTCCTTTTTGTAAGATTGTTACTCATATCTTATTGTGGTTGTGATTAAACAGTTAAGTATGTAAAGCCCTGGCATAATGCATGGTCCAAAGAAGAACTCAGTGTTTATTAGCGACTCTTATTTTAGGGTGCCGTCCATGATGAAGTGTAGCTTTTGTCTTTTCTGTGCTCGGTGTGAGGCCTTTATCTACTCTTATGCATCTTTATATTTAAAATAGTAAGCCCCAATAAAAATAGTAGGCCTGGAAAAGAGTAAGCACTCAATAAATGTTTGATAGATTTTAATTCAAATCTCGCTGAATTTTGAACTTTGTTACTTTTTTCTTCTATACCTACCTTGAAATGAGTATTACACGCAAACTTACTCTTTTTGACTGCAGCAATAGAAATAAAACTTTGTGCCTTGTCGACACATACTCTAGATTGAACATCTGATTTAAGATTTCAAGAGTAGAAAATATAGAAAGAATGGCTCAGAATATGAATCTTGGTCTGCCTTAATTAAAACTAGTTAGGATTTCCATTTCTATCTGCAATGGACTATCCCAGTTTCAATCGAAATATTAAAACATTTGAATTTAAACTGAAAAGATGCTTCATTATAATTTAAAATGCTCTAGAAAGAATGTCTATTCCTCTCTGTCTGTTCTTATAATATCACATAGTATCAGCCTTTGCTGCCTGTTTTTGTGCCATATTACTGAAAAATTTACTGGTTTTTGTTTTGCACAGAAGCTTACAAGGAAGTGTTAAACATAGTTACTGATAAGAAGAAAAATGTATTTTATGTTCCTTAGTCTTCAGTAGTTCCGGTTTCTGTAGCAAATTGAAATGTTTGTCTTCATAGGCTTCATAGCACAGGGTGCATTTAGTGGACCTATCATTATTGGCGAAGATGGATGACTGAATAAACTTCATGATGTACCTCAGCACTGGACAGTTCAATGTATTTTTCTATTTTCAGCAATATAGTGGTAAACTATTGGGATGCAGGAAACATAATATCAGAGAAAGAGAATGAGTAAGATTTGGTTTCTAACCTGTATGTTTTTATTTTGTTTCTTTTTTGTGTGTTTTTCAGAAAAATTATTGTCTCTTCTACCTGAGTATGTTGTTCCATATACAATTCACCTTTTGGCACATGACCCAGATTATGTCAAAGTACAGGATATTGAACAACTTAAAGATGTTAAAGAGTAAGATTTTTTCTGTTCCATTTTCATATTTTCTGAAGATTATTCCCCTTTCCTGTTGATAATGGAATCTCAGTTCTAATTAGTGTATTAAATTCATTTCATTTCTTAGGAGTTTAAGGTTCTTTACCTTATTCTCTTTTTCTTTTTTCATACCATTTCTTCATATTTTCTTTCTTTCTACCATTCTGGCTTTTTATTTTTTTAATTTTATTGATGCTCTTCATTAAGAGTTTCCATTCCAATTCTTATCTTTTCCTACTTTCTTCTGAAACACTGCACAGATTTTTATGTGGGGTGAGTTAATACTCTTTTATTCACATGTTAAGCATATTTTCTTTGCAGTTCCTGTCTTCCTCCATCAGGAGGAAAGATAATCTTATTTAATAATGAGCCAAGTTGATACCCAGGGAACTGTACTATGCTCCACTGGTAATGCTCTGTTAAAGTTTATGACAGTTGCAGTTCTTTCGAGGGTTCTTGTTGAGATGCCAGAAGACTATAGCTGCCTGGGTTTGGGCTGGGAGAATATAGTGCTATTTAGAGAAGTCTTTGTAAGACTAGCAGTTCCATAAATCAAGATGAGACCCTGTTTCTGTTGTATAAAGAATGATCTTTGTGGTTTTGAATATAGTGCTATTTAGGTGCCTTAGTCTTCAGTAGTTCCGGTTTCTGTAGCAAATTGAAATGTTTGTCTTCATAGGCTTCATAGCACAGGGTGCATTTAGTGGACCTATCATTATTGGCGAAGATGGATGACTGAATAAACTTCATGATGTACCTCAGCACTGGACAGTTCAATGTATTTTTCTATTTTCAGCAATATAGTGGTAAACTATTGGGATGCAGGAAACATAATATCAGAGAAAGAGAATGAGTAAGATTTGGTTTCTAACCTGTATGTTTTTATTTTGTTTCTTTTTTGTGTGTTTTTCAGAAAAATTATTGTCTCTTCTACCTGAGTATGTTGTTCCATATACAATTCACCTTTTGGCACATGACCCAGATTATGTCAAAGTACAGGATATTGAACAACTTAAAGATGTTAAAGAGTAAGATTTTTTCTGTTCCATTTTCATATTTTCTGAAGATTATTCCCCTTTCCTGTTGATAATGGAATCTCAGTTCTAATTAGTGTATTAAATTCATTTCATTTCTTAGGAGTTTAAGGTTCTTTACCTTATTCTCTTTTTCTTTTTTCATACCATTTCTTCATATTTTCTTTCTTTCTACCATTCTGGCTTTTTATTTTTTTAATTTTATTGATGCTCTTCATTAAGAGTTTCCATTCCAATTCTTATCTTTTCCTACTTTCTTCTGAAACACTGCACAGATTTTTATGTGGGGTGAGTTAATACTCTTTTATTCACATGTTAAGCATATTTTCTTTGCAGTTCCTGTCTTCCTCCATCAGGAGGAAAGATAATCTTATTTAATAATGAGCCAAGTTGATACCCAGGGAACTGTACTATGCTCCACTGGTAATGCTCTGTTAAAGTTTATGACAGTTGCAGTTCTTTCGAGGGTTCTTGTTGAGATGCCAGAAGACTATAGCTGCCTGGGTTTGGGCTGGGAGAATATAGTGCTATTTAGAGAAGTCTTTGTAAGACTAGCAGTTCCATAAATCAAGATGAGACCCTGTTTCTGTTGTATAAAGAATGATCTTTGTGGTTTTGAATAAATTAATTTCTTAAGTCTTTTAGCGTCTTATTTAAGGGGCGTAACTCTTGGTTTCTTGATTCATAGAAATATTTTATAGTGAAGTATTTGCAGTGCTTCAAGAGAATAAAATTAAATTACTGATAACTTTCTCATGACCAGAGACTCTTTTTGCCAGTTTTTGTTTTTCAAAAATAAGCAATTTTCCCAAAATGAATTCTGTGTTGGAGTGATTATACTAATGAAAACTTTCGGCCATTCCTCTTTCTCGGAACACAATTTTTTTTTTTCAATACATAAAATATTCTTTGAAATTTAGTAAATAAACGTTTTGAGCTATATTTGTAGGTTGTCCTAGTATGGCCATGAGTGATCTCCATTCTGTCAGAGAAAAGAAACAGAGTCTCTGCCTGAGCTCCCAGAGGTTACTTTTTCCCTTCTAGCCCCGTACCTTGTTCCACATTTCCCTCTTCTCCTGTTTTCTCCTCCGTGCTGTCTCTCTGTCCCACTCTGTGCATAATACAGAGATAAAGGACTTTCAGTGTTTTACTGAATAGAATTTAACATAATTACTCTGAAACTGAAGGTACTGAACCTTTTATTTTTTACCTATAGTATTTAGAGTTGTCAGCAGTGACTTTTCCTTCAATTTATTGATGAAGACTCTTAAGGTGGTTAGATTTTCCTAAAGACATTGATCAGAATGACAGACAGTCTTGGAATATTTGAGGCTTCATGTTATCTATGGCCCAGTTATTTAGGCTGTCTTCCTCCATCAGGAGGAAAGATAATCTTATTTAATAATGAGCCAAGTTGATACCCAGGGAACTGTACTATGCTCCACTGGTAATGCTCTGTTAAAGTTTATGACAGTTGCAGTTCTTTCGAGGGTTCTTGTTGAGATGCCAGAAGACTATAGCTGCCTGGGTTTGGGCTGGGAGAATATAGTGCTATTTAGAGAAGTCTTTGTAAGACTAGCAGTTCCATAAATCAAGATGAGACCCTGTTTCTGTTGTATAAAGAATGATCTTTGTGGTTTTGAATAAATTAATTTCTTAAGTCTTTTAGCGTCTTATTTAAGGGGCGTAACTCTTGGTTTCTTGATTCATAGAAATATTTTATAGTGAAGTATTTGCAGTGCTTCAAGAGAATAAAATTAAATTACTGATAACTTTCTCATGACCAGAGACTCTTTTTGCCAGTTTTTGTTTTTCAAAAATAAGCAATTTTCCCAAAATGAATTCTGTGTTGGAGTGATTATACTAATGAAAACTTTCGGCCATTCCTCTTTCTCGGAACACAATTTTTTTTTTTCAATACATAAAATATTCTTTGAAATTTAGTAAATAAACGTTTTGAGCTATATTTGTAGGTTGTCCTAGTATGGCCATGAGTGATCTCCATTCTGTCAGAGAAAAGAAACAGAGTCTCTGCCTGAGCTCCCAGAGGTTACTTTTTCCCTTCTAGCCCCGTACCTTGTTCCACATTTCCCTCTTCTCCTGTTTTCTCCTCCGTGCTGTCTCTCTGTCCCACTCTGTGCATAATACAGAGATAAAGGACTTTCAGTGTTTTACTGAATAGAATTTAACATAATTACTCTGAAACTGAAGGTACTGAACCTTTTATTTTTTACCTATAGTATTTAGAGTTGTCAGCAGTGACTTTTCCTTCAATTTATTGATGAAGACTCTTAAGGTGGTTAGATTTTCCTAAAGACATTGATCAGAATGACAGACAGTCTTGGAATATTTGAGGCTTCATGTTATCTATGGCCCAGTTATTTAGGCTGTCTTCCCTCCCTGCAGTAGCCAGGGATTAAGATCATTTCGTTCTTTCCACCATTTCTGTTTCTTTTTAACCTGTCTCCCTAGGAAGATTAGTGAGACTTTGAGAAAGGAATATTATGAACTTACAACTGTATTTTGTTGTGATATATATGTGATGTATTTTTTCTCTCTATTGATTTATAGCTGTTTCTTGTCAATGTTTTTCTGCTCTTAGAGTTCATTATATTTAGAATTATATCTGTTATTTGACAGTGAATTTTTTTCTTGTTTTTTTTTTTTAGGTGTCTTTGGTTTGTTTTGGAAATATTAATGGCTAAAAATGAAAATAACAGTCATGCATTTATCAGAAAAATGGTAGAAAATATTAAACAAACAAAAGATGCTCAAGGACCAGATGATGCAAAAATGAATGAAGTATGTGATTCTTTGTAAATAGTTGTGATTCTGTGTTGATGTTAAAGCGTTTGAGTATAGAGTATGAGACTTCTGTAGACAATATAGTCTTTTCTATTAGTGGTAAACAGTAGTATTCATGTTAGTAATTAGACTTAACTAATATAGAGTCGATAGAAAATTAGTAGTAATGTTGTTACTAGTAAACGAATGAAAATAATAGAACAAGTATTTTAGTTTATGCTGTTGTCCTGTCCTGTTGTTCTAGAATTACTCCTAATTCACAGAGTCTAGATGCCAACCTAAATACCTGATTTTTGTTTGTTTGTTTCATACCATTGCAGAAACTGTACACTGTGTGTGATGTTGCCATGAATATCATCATGTCAAAAAGTACCACATACAGTTTGGAATCTCCTAAAGACCCAGTACTGCCAGCTCGTTTTTTCACCCAGCCTGACAAGGTAGTTATTTTAGATTTGTTTGTGTAGGTTGAAATAAATACATTATCACCACTAGGTTGTGGGGAGATCAGGAGGAATCAGTGTCAAGGAATGACACACTACTCATATCAGGGGATAGGTCACCGTGAGTCTTAATGGTGTTGTTCAAGATCAGAATATGGGCAAGCCAGAGGACACAATAGGTTCAGAGATGACATAAGACGATCTCGAGTTTCTGTTTTTTTCTGCGTTTTATGCTAGTCTAAGAGCACAGGCAAAAATGTGATCCAAGTTTGTAAATCAGTGAGTTAATGGCTATTAAGCCAAAGTGGAAAGGAGGGTACTGATATAGTCGGAAGTTATAAGCCCTTGAAATGTCAGAGTGGCTTGAGGAAAGAGTCAGAGAACTGACTCTGGCAGAAGCTTAAACTGCAGGGACATTCCCAAACCATTCAGAAAACTCAAATATAGTGAGTGATAGTTGCTGTCATGTCTGACTCTGCAACCCCATGAACTGCATCCTGCCAGGCTCCTCTGTCCATGGAATTCTCCAGGCAAGAATACTGGAGTGGGTTGCCATTTTCTTCTCCAGCAAGTATAGTATGATACTAAAAAAGGTTTATTTTAGACCCTCGTGGAGGTTTATTATCCATCTAAGTGAAAGTCACTCAGTTGTGTCTGACTTTTTTCCACGCCATGGAATTCTCCAGGCAAGAATAGCAGAGTGGGTAGCCTATCAGTTCTCCAGGGAATCTTCCCAACCCAGGAATCAAACTGGCTTCTCTTGCATTGCCGACAGGTTCTTTACCAGTTGAGCTACCGGGGAAGCCCATAGTCCATCTAAGTGAGAGGAAAACAGTTATTCCCCCCCCCCCCTTTTTTCTTAGTCCTAGTATATAGAGATCAGAACAGCCTTGTAGGTTTACCTAAAAAGGGTCTGTCTGCTTTTAGGCATTTACTTTTTGTGATTATGATAACAGGAGTGTATGTGGTCTCTTCTCTGGGCAGTATTATTAAATAAGCATGTGCTGAGGCACTCTTATAGGTCTAGTGTGTTAGAGCTCAAAAATGTTGCATTAATACTAGAGGTTAGTTTAAGTTCTTACAATGTTTAAAATTGGTGACTGAAATTTTGCATTTCAGCTGATTTTTAGTTTCAATAAATATGTACTTTATAATGCAGTTTAAAACAGAAGCTGCTCTAAGCTTTGCTGACTTTTGAATTGCCTTGTAGATAGTGTTTCAGAAGTCACTGACTGTGTGTTTTCACCTTGCTTCTAGAACTTCAGTAACACCAAAAATTATCTGCCTCCAGAAATGAAATCATTTTTCACTCCTGGAAAAGTATGTTTTGAAAATTGTTTTAATTTTTATGTGGTAGTTTGTTTTAGCGTGGTGGTTTATTTTAGTAAGTATATTATTGTGTATTTCTGTTAAAATTGGCATATCAAAAGAAAATACAAGTATTTAGTATCTTCCATTTAGTAAGAAAAACTTATATTATTATATAGATGCAAAATTGAGATACAGAACTTATTTTTTAGCTTATGGTAATACCCTGGAGATCTTCTTTCTTAAATTTCTTATCCTGTAATATTAAGATAAAAATACTGAAGTAAAAAGACATCTTAGGTCCTTCCATAGCAAGAGTCTGATTATTGGTGTTCATTGCTGATTATACATTTTGTGTGTTCTCGCTTCCTATATAAGCCTTTTTTTTTGATCTACGTAAGTCATTTTACTGTAGATAACTGTGAAACTTAATTATTCTGTTGATACAATTTTTTGATTATGCAACTGATACTCAGTTTATAATTCTTATTTTCCTTAAGGATAGGCAGGTTTTTTATGACTTATATATGTAAATACTTTGGCAGGTGTTATTTGTGATTCTTTACATCTAACTTTCTTTTGGTTTTTATCAAATAGAAAGAGATGTGCCTTTTGTATTTCAGCCTAAAACAACCAATGTTCTAGGAGCTGTTAATAAGCCGCTTTCATCAGCAGGCAAGCAGTCTCAGACAAAGTCGTCACGAATGGAGACTGTGAGCAATGCAAGCAGCAGCTCAAATCCAAGCTCTCCTGGAAGAATAAAAGGGAGGTAAGTCCTTTACATCATGGGCTGCACCAAGGCTACAAGATCTAAAATAGCATCATTTACCTTTCATGTCAGTGAGCAAAAGTCAGTGCATGCCTGTACATTCCTGTGCTAACACAGATTACCATTTACAAGCTAAATGTATCTGCTTATTCACTTAGATGGGTACTCCGTAGCCTTTCATACTTTAGTTTGTTGGGGCAGTCTGTTGGTAGACATAAGCTGGTTTCCAAACTAAATGTCTAGTGAATGTAAATCTTTAAATTACAGCTCATCCACAGTGGAATACATAGTCCTTTAAATATGATCAAGTATGAGCTCATCGAATGGGTTTCCACTGTATATGATTGAGTGAAAAGCGAAGAATAGAACAGTGTTAGGTATTTTGAGTTTTAAGAAGGGTTTTATAATTTCTTGTATATGATCAGAACGTTTATTTTTAGCTTATGGAAAAAATACTTTCCATTTAGTAAGAAAAACTTATATTATTATATAGATGCAAAATTGAGATACAGAACTTATTTTTAGCTTATGGTAATACCCTGGAGATCTTCTTTCTTAAATTTCTTATCCTGTAATATTAAGATAAAAATACTGAAGTAAAAAGACATCTTAGGTCCTTCCATAGCAAGAGTCTGATTATTGGTGTTCATTGCTGATTATACATTTTGTGTGTTCTCGCTTCCTATATAAGCCTTTTTTTTTGATCTACGTAAGTCATTTTACTGTAGATAACTGTGAAACTTAATTATTCTGTTGATACAATTTTTTGATTATGCAACTGATACTCAGTTTATAATTCTTATTTTCCTTAAGGATAGGCAGGTTTTTCATGACTTATATATGTAAATACTTTGGCAGGTGTTATTTGTGATTCTTTACATCTAACTTTCTTTTGGTTTTTATCAAATAGAAAGAGATGTGCCTTTTGTATTTCAGCCTAAAACAACCAATGTTCTAGGAGCTGTTAATAAGCCGCTTTCATCAGCAGGCAAGCAGTCTCAGACAAAGTCGTCACGAATGGAGACTGTGAGCAATGCAAGCAGCAGCTCAAATCCAAGCTCTCCTGGAAGAATAAAAGGGAGGTAAGTCCTTTACATCATGGGCTGCACCAAGGCTACAAGATCTAAAATAGCATCATTTACCTTTCATGTCAGTGAGCAAAAGTCAGTGCATGCCTGTACATTCCTGTGCTAACACAGATTACCATTTACAAGCTAAATGTATCTGCTTATTCACTTAGATGGGTACTCCGTAGCCTTTCATACTTTAGTTTGTTGGGGCAGTCTGTTGGTAGACATAAGCTGGTTTCCAAACTAAATGTCTAGTGAATGTAAATCTTTAAATTACAGCTCATCCGTACAGTGGAATACATAGTCCTTTAAATATGATCAAGTATGAGCTCATCGAATGGGTTTCCACTGTATATGATTGAGTGAAAAGGCGAAGAATAGAACAGTGTTAGGTATTTTTGAGTTTTTAAGAAGGGTTTGTATGTACATTTGCTTGTATATGCATCAGAAGTTGGGGAACAGTACCCAGAGTCTTCCTAGTGTTTACAGTAATCTAGTGTAGGCAGGAGGTAATTTTATGCTCTGGTATGGTTTGTGTTTCTTTTACCATGTATGCATGTAAAACTTTTTTATTTAAAAAAATTAGTTTAAAAATGTGCTTTCAAATTATGCTGTGCCGGAGTTTTAATTTTTTTCTTAAAAAAGAAAGAAAGAGGATTCACACTTGAACTGGTTTTAGCATTTTTTGTTTTGGTGGTGTTGTTATTTAGTTGCTAAGTTATGTCTTCTTTGTTCACCAGGAGTCTCTCTAAGGGAATGAGCTGGCTATGTTGGAGAGATCACTTTGTTTGGAGAGTAGGGATGAGAGAATAATGGTCAGGGATGAATTTAAGAGGTAGCCAGATTATGTTTGGGCTTTGTGGATAATGTAAGGGATTTGGTTTGACTTTAAGTAAAACTAGAAGATGTGGAGTCTAGTGATCTGATTTGCACTTTTAGAAGATTATCCAGATTATTGATGGAGAATGGAGGAACTGGAGTTGAGGTAGGAAAAGCCAATTACAAGTCAGCTAATAGTAATCTAGGGAAGGGATAAAAAGGGAGGAGGTTAGAAAATAGCCAAATGGTGTTAAATATGATAATAAAATGGATACTTTTTGGAAAGGATGAAACTTTCTGCTCCTAAAGCTATTAAGGTACCCTGGAGAACAGAAAGAACTTTTAAAGTTATTTGATTGTAATAATAATTACAAATGTTTATATTAAAAGGCTTGATAGTTCTGAAATGGATCACAGTGAAAATGAAGATTACACAATGTCTTCACCTTTGCCGGGAAAAAAAAGTGACAAGAGAGACGACTCTGATCTTGTAAGGGTGAGCTCTGTTTACTTTGATTTTATAATAAATACAATAATAATTCTTACTATGTAAATAATTTTTACGCTGAAATCAGTTAATGTTACTTTCAAGTTTGACATCTGATTTTCCTTCAGTGGTTTTAATCACAAATTTGAGTTTATAATTATCCTTTACCATGTAATTTAAGTATATCCAATGTCTTGTGTGTATTGCCATTCTAGTTAAGCAGTCTTTATTCTTTATAACTTTGGACTCAGACATGCCAGTTCCACACTCAGAGCTGCTCGGCTTTTGTTGTATGGTGGTTTTTTTTTTTAAACACGGTGAGTTTAGACTTAGCCTTAGAGAAGGAGACTATAATGAGGATTCTTAAAGGTTTTTCCATTTTAGCTGATTTCTTGAGCCTTTAGTTACTAAATATGCTTCTAGTAAACATGGGAAATGCTACATTTTCATAAAGTCCTTGTTAAGTTTTTAAATATTAATAGTACTGATACTGATGTGTGATAGACATAATTTGTATGTATCATTTGAAGACAACTTGGTACTTTTAGTGCAGACATAGAATATACTTAGGTACTCCATCACAACCTGACAGCATTAATAATGGACCACATTTTGACTTTCTAAGTTAGTTCTAAAAATTTCTTGAATAATCCATTAAGTTCCCTGGATAAGTTTCTTAATTAGTGGAGTGTGGATTCTCAAGTGGTAAGGTTTATCAGAATTAATGAATTAGCCCAAATGAATGGTGGTTTCTGCTGTTTCATTGTTTTAAAGATTAATATTTTTGATTAGTGATTATCATAATAATATAAAAGTTAATATGTTTTAATCTACTCAATTAATAGAGGAAAAAAATTATTAAACAGCACATTGCTTTCTCTGAAATAGTGCTTATACTTCTTGCCTTTCACTGGCCCAAGCTTACATATCTCACAAAGTTTAAGTGATTCTCAGTTTTTTTCAGGTTTCTCCAGTAATTTAATTTAGCAGGTTGTTTCTCTTTCCACTTAAAATTCTAAAATTCTTATCAAATCCTAGCTGTATTATCAATTCTGATTTTTATTGGGTGTTTAAAAATTTCACCCAAACAGAATTAAAAATTGATTGTTTAGCCAGAAAGGAACCCTGTTATTCTGGATTTATAGAAGAATCCTTGAGTTGGAAAAAGTTATGTGTCTTCTAATCCAACTTCTCACTTAGTGCAGAAATCCCTTCATTATAATATATGAGAGTTGGTTACCATGTGCTTGAAAATGCCTAAAGTGGAGAGCCTATGGTCTCTCCTATTTGTTGGAGATGTCAACTAGGTTAACCACATCCACATATACTATTATTTTTCCCCCCAGATTAGGAAACATGGTTTCTGTTTTGCTATCCTATAAATTCCATATCTAGTCTATCTCTTGGAGCAATGCTTTTTTAAATTAAAGGGAAATTTCAGACGGTGAGTTTAGACTTAGCCTTAGAGAAGGAGACTATAATGAGGATTCTTAAAGGTTTTTCCATTTTAGCTGATTTCTTGAGCCTTTAGTTACTAAATATGCTTCTAGTAAACATGGGAAATGCTACATTTTCATAAAGTCCTTGTTAAGTTTTTAAATATTAATAGTACTGATACTGATGTGTGATAGACATAATTTGTATGTATCATTTGAAGACAACTTGGTACTTTTAGTGCAGACATAGAATATACTTAGGTACTCCATCACAACCTGACAGCATTAATAATGGACCACATTTTGACTTTCTAAGTTAGTTCTAAAAATTTCTTGAATAATCCATTAAGTTCCCTGGATAAGTTTCTTAATTAGTGGAGTGTGGATTCTCAAGTGGTAAGGTTTATCAGAATTAATGAATTAGCCCAAATGAATGGTGGTTTCTGCTGTTTCATTGTTTTAAAGATTAATATTTTTGATTAGTGATTATCATAATAATATAAAAGTTAATATGTTTTAATCTACTCAATTAATAGAGGAAAAAAATTATTAAACAGCACATTGCTTTCTCTGAAATAGTGCTTATACTTCTTGCCTTTCACTGGCCCAAGCTTACATATCTCACAAAGTTTAAGTGATTCTCAGTTTTTTTCAGGTTTCTCCAGTAATTTAATTTAGCAGGTTGTTTCTCTTTCCACTTAAAATTCTAAAATTCTTATCAAATCCTAGCTGTATTATCAATTCTGATTTTTATTGGGTGTTTAAAAATTTCACCCAAACAGAATTAAAAATTGATTGTTTAGCCAGAAAGGAACCCTGTTATTCTGGATTTATAGAAGAATCCTTGAGTTGGAAAAAGTTATGTGTCTTCTAATCCAACTTCTCACTTAGTGCAGAAATCCCTTCATTATAATATATGAGAGTTGGTTACCATGTGCTTGAAAATGCCTAAAGTGGAGAGCCTATGGTCTCTCCTATTTGTTGGAGATGTCAACTAGGTTAACCACATCCACATATACTATTATTTTTCCCCCCAGATTAGGAAACATGGTTTCTGTTTTGCTATCCTATAAATTCCATATCTAGTCTATCTCTTGGAGCAATGCAGAATCAAGTTTATATTTTTTTATAGAACAGTTCTGAATTGATGCGCTTTTGAGGTTTCTCTGGGTAGCTCATAGAGGCTTTCAACTGTCTCTTGTGTAACATTGCATTCGTTTTCAGAAGGACCTTATTAACAGCTCGTTTCAACTGAAGTATCTTCAAAGAGGTAGCATTATAAGTTCAGTTTAAAAGTCCATAGATTATGGTGAAAGAGTATTGTCTTTTTTGTATACTGCCAGCTTTACATTGAAATTTCACTGGAAAGGATTATTGCTCATATGCATTTATATTAAAATATGGCCACAGGACTGCAGAAGGTCAGTTTTCATTCCATTCCCAAAGAAGGGCAATGCCAAAGAATGTTCAAACTACCATATAATCGTGCTCATTTCACACGCTAGCAAGGTAATGCTCAAAATCCTTCTAGAGGGGCTTCCCTGGTGGTCCAGTGGGTAAGGACACCGCCTTGCAGTGCAAGGGGCACTGGTTTGATCCCTGGCCTGGGAAGATCCCACGTGCCGTGGAGCGGCTGGATCAATGTGTCCAATTACTGAGCCGGAGCTCTGGAGCGCATGCGCCCAGAGCCGGTGCTCTGCGACAACAGAGGCCACCACGATGGGAGGCCCATAAGGGCCAAAGAACAAAGATGGATGAAACTAGACAAATGAAAGACCAGTGGAAGTGGCCCGCCCACCTCCCCCCGCCAAAATAAATAAATAAATAAATAAATGAATGTTTAAAAAAAAAAAAATCCTTCTAGAGTTTAGCAGAGCTTGAACTGAGAACTTCCAGATGTACACACTGGATTTAGAAAATGCAGAGGAACCAGAGTCAAATGCCAATAGAAAAAGCAAGGGAGTTAAAAAAAAAAAAAACAACATCTACTTCAGCTTCATTGACTACACTACAACCTTTGACTGTGTGGATCACAACAAACTGAAAAGTTTTTAAAAGAGATGAGACTGTCAGACCACCTTACCTGTCCTGAGAAACCTGTATGTAGGAGAAGCAGCAGCAGTTAGATCAGACATGGAACAATGGACTAGTTCAGTATTGGGAAAGGAGTAATGTTTTTTTAACTGATTTTTATAATTTGTCATCATTGTATCTGGGAAGAAGCTTATTTTTTAGAATTTTGAAATCCTTTGAGGTTTCTCTGGGTAGCTCATAGAGGCTTTCAACTGTCTCTTGTGTAACATTGCATTCGTTTTCAGAAGGACCTTATTAACAGCTCGTTTCAACTGAAGTATCTTCAAAGAGGTAGCATTATAAGTTCAGTTTAAAAGTCCATAGATTATGGTGAAAGAGTATTGTCTTTTTTGTATACTGCCAGCTTTACATCGAAATTTCACTGGAAAGGATTATTGCTCATATGCATTTATATTAAAATATGGCCACAGGACTGCAGAAGGTCAGTTTTCATTCCATTCCCAAAGAAGGGCAATGCCAAAGAATGTTCAAACTACCATATAATCGTGCTCATTTCACACGCTAGCAAGGTAATGCTCAAAATCCTTCTAGAGGGGCTTCCCTGGTGGTCCAGTGGGTAAGGACACCGCCTTGCAGTGCAAGGGGCACTGGTTTGATCCCTGGCCTGGGAAGATCCCACGTGCCGTGGAGCGGCTGGATCAATGTGTCCAATTACTGAGCCGGAGCTCTGGAGCGCATGCGCCCAGAGCCGGTGCTCTGCGACAACAGAGGCCACCACGATGGGAGGCCCATAAGGGCCAAAGAACAAAGATGGATGAAACTAGACAAATGAAAGACCAGTGGAAGTGGCCCGCCCACCTCCCCCCGCCAAAATAAATAAATAAATAAATAAATGAATGTTTAAAAAAAAAAAAATCCTTCTAGAGTTTAGCAGAGCTTGAACTGAGAACTTCCAGATGTACACACTGGATTTAGAAAATGCAGAGGAACCAGAGTCAAATGCCAATAGAAAAAGCAAGGGAGTTAAAAAAAAAAAAAACAACATCTACTTCAGCTTCATTGACTACACTACAACCTTTGACTGTGTGGATCACAACAAACTGAAAAGTTTTTAAAAGAGATGAGACTGTCAGACCACCTTACCTGTCCTGAGAAACCTGTATGTAGGAGAAGCAGCAGCAGTTAGATCAGACATGGAACAATGGACTAGTTCAGTATTGGGAAAGGAGTATGTAAAGGCTGTATTTTATATTAAATTTGAAAATCACTGATTTTTATAATTTTTGTCATCATTGTATCTGGGAAGAAGCATTATCTTTGATTCAGAATTTTTAATAAATGATGTTTAATTTTTGTATCTTGCAACCTCCATTTATAGAATAAAAATAGTTCTTTTATGATGTATATGTACTATATATTACATAATTGATATTTTATGTCTTATATACACTGTGTGGTAAAATTAGGATTATATAAATAGACTATCAAAAACAGATCCATTATACTTCAGTGTAGTTGTCTATTATTTAAGCACTGAATTTTGAATTTTTTTCTTTTTTTTTTTTTCAGTAGACCAGATGAACTGTTTTCTTTCTTTAAGAAAATGCATTTAATTTATTACCAGGACACTATAGACATTTGTGAAATATTTGGAAGTAAATTACCAATTAAAAGTTGGTAGAGACAACATATACTATTAGTTATACTATATCTATTAGAAACAAGTACAGTTCTTCATAATGAGTACTAAACTATGACTCTTTTAAGCATTGAATTTAGAATGTTCTTAATGAAATAGCTCTTCACCAAAAATTTATCATCTAATCACATAGATGATTATCTGTGTGAGAGGTTTTATCTGAGACTATCTAAGTTGAGTAAGAATAAAAATTTACCCTTTTACCCCCAGATTATGTTTTATATTATAAAATTATTAATAAAACCAAATAGGTAGTTATGATTCTGATGTACTTAAGAACTCTATTCCTTATTTAGGTGCATTCTTATGACTGAAGTGAGTAACAGATTTTTTTGTTTGTTTATTCTTGAACACACACACACACACACACACACACACACTAAAAACACATGCTAAATTTTATACTTGAAATCATGGTTTTTATTCCTAGTCTGAACTGGACAAACCGAGAAGCCGGAAAAAACCACCTGTAACAGATTCAGAAGAGAACTTAGGCATGGATGACCTTTCCAAGTTGGTACAGGAACAGAAACCTAAAGGCAGTCAGCGTGGCCGAAAGAGAGGCCATACAGCTTCAGAGTCAGATGAACAGCAGTGGCCCGAGGAGAAGAGGCTCAAAGAAGACATACTAGAAAATGAGGATGAACAGAACAGTCCACCAAAAAAAGGTAAACGAGGCCGACCACCAAAACCTCTTGGTGGAGGAACACCCAAAGAAGAGCCAACGATGAAAACTTCCAAAAAAGGAAGCAAAAAAAAATCTGGACCTTCAACAGCAGAAGAAGAAGAAGAAGAAGAAGAAAGGCAAAGTGGAAACATAGAGCAAAAGTCAAAAAGTAAACAGCACCGGACTTCACGGAGAGCACAGCAGAGGTAAGTGTGTGCAACTCTGAACTGCATACATTCAGTTACCGTCTTGTCAATCATAACTTGATGCTGTCCACATCTGGGTCTTCCCCAAAGCAGAGCAGAGGCTCCTGAAACTAGTGCAGTTGAGTCCACACAGTCCACACCACAGAAAGGACGAGGAAGACCATCAAAAACGCCATCACCATCACAACCCCCCAAAAATGTGTAAGTTGTAAATAATATTGAGTTTCAAACCAGTTTCAGATTATTTTGCAAGACTTTATATAAATTTCTAAATATAGTAATATGTAGTGAAAGTGTTAATTGCTCAGTCATGTCCAATTCTTTGCGGCCCCCTGGACTGTAGCCTACCAGGCTCCTCTGTCCATAGAATTGTGGAGTGGGCTGCCATTTCCTTCTTCAAGAGATCTTCCCGACCCAGGGAGCGAACCTGCTGAGTCTCCTGCTTTGGAGGCGATTTTTACTGTCTGAGCCACCAGGGAAGCCCTTTTAATACACAGTGCTGTATTTAAATCCCATATATTTAGCCCATTACACTAGGTAAGATAGAATTTTTGTAAAGTTACCCAGGTGATTGATATCACAGTCAACCTTTGGTGACATTTGTACATTTTTATAGGTTTTAGGTAAATCATTGTAAATGAATAGCAAATAGTTTATTATTTCCAATACACACTTTATGGTACCTAAAGAGCATGAAGTATTTTTAAATAATCAGAGCATAGCCATTGCCAAGTTGGTACAGGAACAGAAACCTAAAGGCAGTCAGCGTGGCCGAAAGAGAGGCCATACAGCTTCAGAGTCAGATGAACAGCAGTGGCCCGAGGAGAAGAGGCTCAAAGAAGACATACTAGAAAATGAGGATGAACAGAACAGTCCACCAAAAAAAGGTAAACGAGGCCGACCACCAAAACCTCTTGGTGGAGGAACACCCAAAGAAGAGCCAACGATGAAAACTTCCAAAAAAGGAAGCAAAAAAAAATCTGGACCTTCAACAGCAGAAGAAGAAGAAGAAGAAGAAGAAAGGCAAAGTGGAAACATAGAGCAAAAGTCAAAAAGTAAACAGCACCGGACTTCACGGAGAGCACAGCAGAGGTAAGTGTGTGCAACTCTGAACTGCATACATTCAGTTACCGTCTTGTCAATCATAACTTGATGCTGTCCACATCTGGGTCTTCCCCAAAGCAGAGCAGAGGCTCCTGAAACTAGTGCAGTTGAGTCCACACAGTCCACACCACAGAAAGGACGAGGAAGACCATCAAAAACGCCATCACCATCACAACCCCCCAAAAATGTGTAAGTTGTAAATAATATTGAGTTTCAAACCAGTTTCAGATTATTTTGCAAGACTTTATATAAATTTCTAAATATAGTAATATGTAGTGAAAGTGTTAATTGCTCAGTCATGTCCAATTCTTTGCGGCCCCCTGGACTGTAGCCTACCAGGCTCCTCTGTCCATAGAATTGTGGAGTGGGCTGCCATTTCCTTCTTCAAGAGATCTTCCCGACCCAGGGAGCGAACCTGCTGAGTCTCCTGCTTTGGAGGCGATTTTTACTGTCTGAGCCACCAGGGAAGCCCTTTTAATACACAGTGCTGTATTTAAATCCCATATATTTAGCCCATTACACTAGGTAAGATAGAATTTTTGTAAAAGTTACCCAGGTGATTGATATCACAGTCAACCTTTGGTGACATTTGTACATTTTTATAGGTTTTAGGTAAATCATTGTAAATGAATAGCAAATAGTTTATTATTTCCAATACACACTTTATGGTACCTAAAGAGACGATGAAGTATTTTTAAATAATCAGAGCATAGACCACATTGCCTTGTCATTCCACACCACAATTTTTCTTCATTATTTTTCCTCAACAGCTTTAAAAAATGTTCTTCCACTTTTGCTTTCATTCTTTGAACAGTGTAGGAAAGTAACAAGCATCATTTTTTCCTCAATTGCATCTGTGGAGATTAATCACATAGTGATCTCAAGTCTTTGATGTCCTGATACTGTTTTCTGATCAAATTAACATATCTGTATCTATGTAAAGTTTTGGATGTTCACACAAGTACATATTTATAGGAGAGTTACAGTAACAGTTACAGTAACAAATCTATGTCCAAAATTAAGTGGCAGGAGCATCAATGTTGTAATTTGTAAATTTGGCACTTTTTTCCTCCTCATTTAAAAGCAGAAATAGAATAGCTTGTCTTCTGTTAGAAATTTTGCAGTTTTTCTGAAAGTAATCCCATACTTCAGCGGCTTGACATTTCAGAGTTGCCAACACATCTTGGCTTGGTTAAACTAACTCAGTTATCTTCAAAAGTTTTTCCTGTTCCTATGTTATTTCATAGGAAAAGGAAGTTACCTGAGTTTTCTAACCAGTAGTGCCTACCTTTTTCCATGTAACTTTTCCTTCACGTAAAAAGTAAAGGTTAAAAAAAAACCAAGTAAAGGTAAGTACATTTTTGTGGCAGCTTCTTAAATGTGTTTGTATTCAATCATGGAAAATCTTTTTTTTTTAATTCCTTAAAAGTTTTTTTTTTTTTTTTGATGATTTATTATTGCTGACTATGAACATGTTTCACAGGTGACTTTTTTGGCAGGGATGGTGAGGAGGGAGGGGGCGGGCGGGCCACTTCTACTGGTCTTTCATTTCTCTATTTTCTTTTCTTTTTTTTTTTTTTAATATTTATTTATTTATGGTGAGGGACAGGTTGAGGAGGGAGGTGGGTGGGTGGGCCACTTCTGTTGGTCTTTCATTTGTCTATTTTCATCCGTCTTTGTTCCTTGGCCCGTGTGGGCCTCCCATCGCGGTGGCCTCTGCTGTCACAGAGCACCAGCTTCGGGCGCATGCGCTCCAGAGCTCTGGCTCAGTAATAGGACACATCGGTCCAGCCGCTCCGCGGTACGTGGGATCCTCCCAGGCCAGGGATTGAACCGGCGCCCCTTGCACTGTAAGGCGGTGTCCTTACCCACTGGACCACCAGGGAAGCCCTAATTCCTTAAATTTTGATGATTAATTTTATAACAAGAGAATAAACAGGGTAAATATCTTTCATGTTTATGACTTATTTATATTTGGGCATCATAAAATTAAGGGCTTATATGAATATCAGGTTATCTCTTAAAATTACTCAAGTCCTCATGTGAATATTGTAAATCAAACAAGTATTTTTGTTAAAAAAAAAAACACAGAAAGATTTTATATGGATAGAGTAACATGGAAATTTAAATTACCATATGTAAAATAACCAGTGGGAATTTGCTGTATGACTCAGGGAACTCAAATGGGCTCTGTAACAACCTGGAGGGAAGTGGGATGGGAGGGAATGGGGAGGAACATTCAAGAGGAGGAGACATATGTATACTTTCAGAGTTGCCAACACATCTTGGCTTGGTTAAACTAACTCAGTTATCTTCAAAAGTTTTTCCTGTTCCTATGTTATTTCATAGGAAAAGGAAGTTACCTGAGTTTTCTAACCAGTAGTGCCTACCTTTTTCCATGTAACTTTTCCTTCACGTAAAAAGTAAAGGTTAAAAAACCAAGTAAAGGTAAGTACATTTTTGTGGCAGCTTCTTAAATGTGTTTGTATTCAATCATGGAAAATCTTTTTTTTTTAATTCCTTAAAAGTTTTTTTTTTTTTTTTGATGATTTATTATTGCTGACTATGAACATGTTTCACAGGTGACTTTTTTGGCAGGGATGGTGAGGAGGGAGGGGGCGGGCGGGCCACTTCTACTGGTCTTTCATTTCTCTATTTTCTTTTCTTTTTTTTTTTTTTAATATTTATTTATTTATGGTGAGGGACAGGTTGAGGAGGGAGGTGGGTGGGTGGGCCACTTCTGTTGGTCTTTCATTTGTCTATTTTCATCCGTCTTTGTTCCTTGGCCCGTGTGGGCCTCCCATCGCGGTGGCCTCTGCTGTCACAGAGCACCAGCTTCGGGCGCATGCGCTCCAGAGCTCTGGCTCAGTAATAGGACACATCGGTCCAGCCGCTCCGCGGTACGTGGGATCCTCCCAGGCCAGGGATTGAACCGTCGCCCCTTGCACTGTAAGGCGGTGTCCTTACCCACTGGACCACCAGGGAAGCCCTAATTCCTTAAATTTTGATGATTAATTTTATAACAAGAGAATAAACAGGGTAAATATCTTTCATGTTTATGACTTATTTATATTTGGGCATCATAAAATTAAGGGCTTATATGAATATCAGGTTATCTCTTAAAATTACTCAAGTCCTCATGTGAATATTGTAAATCAAACAAGTATTTTTGTTAAAAAAAAAAACACAGAAAGATTTTATATGGATAGAGTAACATGGAAATTTAAATTACCATATGTAAAATAACCAGTGGGAATTTGCTGTATGACTCAGGGAACTCAAATGGGCTCTGTAACAACCTGGAGGGAAGTGGGATGGGGAGGGAGATGGGGAGGAACATTCAAGAGGGAGGAGACATATGTATACTTACGGCTGATTCATGTTGATGTTTGGCAGAAAACAACAAAATTCTGTTAAACAGTTATCCTTTAGTTAAAAGAATACATGAAAATATTAAAAAAGAAATACTAAACAAGAAAGAAAGAGATCTCTGTGTCCTGTTTTAACAGCCTAACTTCTTTTTACCGGGAAGCCCCTCTTTAGAGGTAGTGCAATCACATATGTTATCATTTGCCGTTTCCTTGTTCTGACCTCAGTGGAACTAAGAAACACTGTAGTGTTTTCCCTGTATTTTCTTCTGTTAATTCTGAACACCTGAATCAGGTAAGTAAGTTTGAACAAATTGGTTTGAGTATGGATTAAACAGTATATATTTTTGATTGCTTATATAAATGATTAGTAAATTCTTAATTTAAAAATACATATACATATTTATTTTAATTAAATATGATACCTATTACATATTTTTCAGTGTTTCCTATGTTTCAGAAAGTACTAGATGCTCAGAACATAGTGACACAAAACAGACGTCCTTATAGGACTTAGCATCAAAATGGGCATGTAGTTATTAAATAATCATACATAAATATGGAACAATAAATTGTGATATGTTCCTTGGAGGTTACTGTTAGGGTGCTGTAAGAGAATGGAATCAGAGGGCTGGGGAAGTTTCCTCTTTGAAAAATGACTGATTTCTTGACAACAGTAGGAGTTAGACTGCTAGAGAGTAAGGAGGGGACATTTCAGGTGGAGGGAACACTGTTCTGAAAGGTTCTCAAGTGGGAAAAATCTTGGCAAATTCAGAGAGGTGAAGGAAGGTGAGGGTTTTACTGTATTGCACTTGTGGGAAGCTGGGGAGTGGAAAGAGATGAGACAGGTAGGCAAGACACCTGTCTGCAGGTTCTTATGTGTTTATCTAGGTTAGTGCAGTTACTCTTCATACGGTAGGAGCTCTCGCAGGGGAGTGCCATCAGCTCTTTTACATTTTTTAAAGATCACTTGTAGAGAGAAGAGGCAAGAGAAGAATGAGAATGGTTTAGAAATATGTACAATGGAACAGTGGTGATGGAGAGAAGTGAATAGATTTTAGATTTCTTCATACGTAGAATCTTCAGGCCAGATAAAGAATTGCACACTCATAAGGGAGACCCTAAAATTTCTGCTTTGAGCAACTCAGTAGATAAAGATACAGTTTACTGAGTTGGGAAAGATAGAAGAAAGAGTAGACCTTGGGTTATGTTTTAAAATCCTTTATGGCGTTGGTCTCAGTCACATTGATTCTTGTTATTTGGTAGACCTTTATGTGTAACATTGTTATATTAAGAACTGGTTTACGGTTCAGGATGCAAGAAAAACATTTCTTGGCTTAGAAGGTAACTGAGGGTAAAAATGATGATAAAGGAAAGTCTGTGAAGTATTTAAAGCATTTCCTCTTTTGAAGTAAACTACCACTTAAAGATCACAGTGTTCATTTTATTTTACCTGTGTTTTACTCTAGCCGTGTAGGACGCTCCAAACAAGCAGCTACTAAAGAAAATGACTCAAGTGAAGAAATAGATGTGTTTCAGGGTAGCTCTCCTGTCAATGATGAAAATCCACCAGAAGAAACAGAGGAAGAAGAAGTCTCTACGGTAAATGTATGTGTTGACTGAAATGTGATAGTATGAACATACTCAGTAGAATTAGAGTTGATAAATATTTGGTCAGAATTAGGCTGGGGAAGGGTTGACTGTAAGAGAATGGAATCAGAGGGCTGGGGAAGTTTCCTCTTTGAAAAATGACTGATTTCTTGACAACAGTAGGAGTTAGACTGCTAGAGAGTAAGGAGGGGACATTTCAGGTGGAGGGAACACTGTTCTGAAAGGTTCTCAAGTGGGAAAAATCTTGGCAAATTCAGAGAGGTGAAGGAAGGTGAGGGTTTTACTGTATTGCACTTGTGGGAAGCTGGGGAGTGGAAAGAGATGAGACAGGTAGGAAAGGGCACCTGTCTGCAGGTTCTTATGTGTTTATCTAGGTTAGTGCAGTTACTCTTCATACGGTAGGAGCTCTCGCAGGGGAGTGCCATCAGCTCTTTTACATTTTTTAAAGATCACTTGTAGAGAGAAGAGGCAAGAGAAGAATGAGAATGGTTTAGAAATATGTACAATGGAACAGTGGTGATGGAGAGAAGTGAATAGATTTTAGATTTCTTCATACGTAGAATCTTCAGGCCAGATAAAGAATTGCACACTCATAAGGGAGACCCTAAAATTTCTGCTTTGAGCAACTCAGTAGATAAAGATACAGTTTACTGAGTTGGGAAAGATAGAAGAAAGAGTAGACCTTGGGTTATGTTTTAAAATCCTTTATGGCGTTGGTCTCAGTCACATTGATTCTTGTTATTTGGTAGACCTTTATGTGTAACATTGTTATATTAAGAACTGGTTTACGGTTCAGGATGCAAGAAAAACATTTCTTGGCTTAGAAGGTAACTGAGGGTAAAAATGATGATAAAGGAAAGTCTGTGAAGTATTTAAAGCATTTCCTCTTTTGAAGTAAACTACCACTTAAAGATCACAGTGTTCATTTTATTTTACCTGTGTTTTACTCTAGCCGTGTAGGACGCTCCAAACAAGCAGCTACTAAAGAAAATGACTCAAGTGAAGAAATAGATGTGTTTCAGGGTAGCTCTCCTGTCAATGATGAAAATCCACCAGAAGAAACAGAGGAAGAAGAAGTCTCTACGGTAAATGTATGTGTTGACTGAAATGTGATAGTATGAACATACTCAGTAGAATTAGAGTTGATAAATATTTGGTCAGATCCTTTAAGCACTTGCAGTTACTTAATAATTCTAAGTATTTATATATGTAATTTTTCATTAGTCTGTAGTGTTAGTTAATCTGTCAGCTTAGATTGTGGAGAAAATACCCTTTAATGAAAGCCTGAAACCAAGTGAGAATAATAACATAGCCTAGTGACGGTGTAAATGTCCAGTGTACAACTGAATCCAGAGAAGAGCAGGTGGTAGTCTCAGGATGACTCCCATGCGTTTAAGTTCTACCCATATCTGTTTCACAAGTGGTATGTTTGAGTTTCTTACTAGCAACTAGAAGTTAGTCAGTTATGTAAAGTAAAATCATGTCTTCAACTAAGATTATCATTTGGAATTCATAAAATTGGTAATAGACCTTTCTTTCACAAAAGTAGGAATGTGATGCTTCCTACGATACTTTTTAAAAATAACGAATTACTCTGTCATATCTCTGATTTTTCTCTTTGGAAGTGACAGAAGTGATGCATCTAAGTAAGAGCTGTGCCTTGCTAATATTAATACTGAATTTGTGGATCAGCTCAGCTAACCATCTTTGTTTAAGAAACCTGTATTCTATGATCAGGGCCCAGAGTCAGTTCCTGCCTCTCTGTCTGATTTAATCCTGTAGCAGAATTCATTTATCTGAATGAGATATGAAAAATACGTTGAATTATGATCTCAAACTAGTTGAGCTAATCTGTAATAAGCTTTCTTTGGAGGGAGGGTAATGGGGGGAGGAGATAAATAAGACTGAAGAATACATAGTAATGGATGGCTTCATTTTAAAGGAAAACTAAGGGCTTCCCTGGTGGTCCAGTGGGTAAGGACAGCGCCTTGCAGTGCAAGGGGCGCCAGTTCGATCCCTGGCCTGGGAAGATCCCACTGGACCCATGTGTCCAATTACCTAGCTGGAGCTCTGAGGCGCATGTGCCCAGAGCCGGTGCTCAGTGACAACAGAGGCCACCGCGATGGGAGGCCCACAGGAGCCAAAGAACAAAGACAGATGAAAATAGAGAAACGAAAGACCAATAGAAGTGACCCGCCCGTCCCCCTCCTTCCCCACCCCACCCCCCAAAAGATAAATAAATACAATTAAAAAAAATAAATAAAGGAAAACTAAACTATAAATTAATTACATTAAAATCCTGTTCTATTTATGTTCGTCTTGTTAATAGTTATCTTTTTTTTGTTTTAATTTAATGCCTTTTTTTTGGGGGGGCCTCTTTTATTGTTTCTTTTATTTATTTATTTATTTTCATCCATCTTAATTCTTTGGCCTATGTGGGCCTCCCATTGCAGTGGCCTCTCTCCTTGCAGAGCACCGGCTCTGGGCGCATGCGCTCCAGAGCACTGGCTCGGTAGTTGGACACACCGGCACGTGCTCCGCAGCACATGGGATCTTCCCAGGCCAGGATCCAACTGGTGCCCCTTGCACTGCAAGGCAGACTCTACCCACTGGATCATCAGGGAAGCCCAATACTGATCTTTTTTGCACTGCAAGGCGGTGTCCTTACCCACTGGACCACCAGGCAACCCTACTGATCTTTTTTGAACTAAAGTTTTATGCTTCCAGTAGTACTTACCAGATTATTTATATTTTTTTGATAGGTATGATCCAAATTCAATAGGTATTTTCTGAGAAAGACACTTGTAAGCCTAAATTTGTTTTCCTTTACTACAGATACATAACTAGCAAAGTGATATCTGTCATTGTTTATCTTGCTGTTGACATTGACTTCTGTTCATTTCTCTTTAAAATTATCAAATAGAAAAGTAAATTATTTTCTCTTGGGCTAATCCTGGGAAAGGCTATCTGTGAGCATTTGTGTATTATATAGGTCTAAATATGTGATTCCAAGGCAGAAAGTTAGCATAGGGGAAAGGTTTTAAGGAAAGAACATCAGGGATGTGTAAGAAGAATGATTGGTTAAAAAACAGTGGTAATTACATCTGGTGATGTTTCTTTCAAGGTGCGGCGGCGAGGTTCTAAAAGAGAAAGGCGGTGAACAGATGCCATTAATAACTTTCTGTGTGAGAGCTTTGAAAAAAAATTGTTGTCAACCTTCAGGCTGAGTAGAGCCTTTGATGCACAAAACGGGACTGCTGAAGAGAGTGGACAGTTGGACCTTACTCTGATGACCTCATGTGTCTGTAGTCACATGCTTTAGCCATGCACATGGTGATAACATTGACTATGGAGTCTTGTGAAAAAGTCTAACGTGTGATGGCTTATGTAGACATAAACTGAAGAAGAAACTTGTACATATATTTTTTCTTTTTTTTAATGTTTCCGACTTAAAAAGTGCTTGTATAGCTTTTATCTGCGGCTTTAAACTGACAGTGCCCAACTGTTTATTGGATCTATTAATTTGAAAAGAGTTTGTTAGGATAGATCTTAAGCAGTCATCTGTCAGTGTTTGTATTTGTATTCTCTGCAATTTTACTGTGAAATTTTTTTTTTCAACGAATAGTGTCATTTTCTTGATGTCACTGTTGGTTGGAGAGCTGAAATGCTCTCCTTCCCATGTCTCTTAGCTGGTGTTGATTCCCAGGCACCCTTAATCTGCAGAGGTGCTAAGTGGTCTGCCATCACACCTGAACCATTGCCTCTGGTGGGAGGACGCCCCACAGTGGTGAAACAGTCCTGAAGTTGTTTGATTATTTTACACCTCAGTATTGGTCCCAGAATTTTCTGGCCTTTCATGGCAATGAAAATTTTAAAAACAGAGAGATTTAAAAATATTTTAATTTTAAAGAGTGTGTTATTAAAATAATGTACTGAATTCTTTATCCCAATTTATCATCCCTTTTCAGTTTTTATTAATCTACTGTATCAATAAAATTCTGTAATTTGAATTAGTTTTTAATAGTCTAGAATGTTACTGTGTATAGATATTTCCTTTCGAACATTATGTTCAAAAATTGCAAATTATTACACTATAATATAAAATCTGATATATACACATTAGAAACGTTTCAGTTCTCCATAACAGTGTAAAGTTAATCAGAAAGAAAAAAATTTTATTGATGCAGTGTGTCTTTATAAAGCTGTTCTTGAAAGCAAGTGTTTTGTATTTTATAGTGAGTTGCATGTTTATGAAAAAAAAAAGTGCTGAAACGCGATGTGCTCTTTTTTTCTGTAAATTCATATTTAGCCATAGTATATGATAGATTGTCCCATAACATAGTTTTTCATCAAGAGTTTATTATTGTACTTTATTTTGGAGCCAAAAATTGGTTTGGGGGGGAGGGGCAGGGTGGGAGTGATATAGCAACTATATGAGCTAGGTATTACAGTCTTACGAACTTTGAATGAAATTCCACTTGTCCACACTGGGAAAAGTGGAAATTTTTTTGGTTTTAGAGCATATCTTTTTTCTTTTCTTGGTTGTAATCTACAAAATATAGAAACAAAGGCAGTATCCTTTATACAGTTTTATGAACTGTATTTTCAACCAAATCATATAGGGTATGACTTAATGCTTATCTGCATTCATGTTAGCCTTTCAGGTGCTGTTCTTTCATTTTTCCATGGTTAACCATCAGAAAAGAAAATCACATTCTAACTTATTTATCCCAGTGAATAATGGAACATTTTCATTTAAATATACCATTATGTTTAAGGTATATTTCCAATATTGGTTATAAGAGATGGGGGATATAATAAAGAAACTACTATTTTGGAAAATGACATTTACTATTTTCCAGTGTATATCACAATTGATGTGATTATTTTTCTTTTTAAAGATTTCTTCATGTTTATGAAACGGCCTTTTATTTAAAAAAAAAGAAGTTTTGAATTGTGTCCTAATCTCTCAGTATTTAACTGTTCTTCATTTACCATAGTACTGACACCAGTGATAATGGGATGCTGCTGAATATCAAGGCAGCTAATGTTGGACCAAGATACAATTGGTTTCTAAACGTGTCATTAGCTCAGTTCTCCCAAACACGCTGTTTCTATTCATTACAAAGGCATGTTTTAAATCTATAAAATAAAGAATAAGGGATAGCTTTGTATTTTTGTCACTGACTAAATTTGCAAATTATTACACTATAATATAAAATCTGATATATACACATTAGAAACGTTTCAGTTCTCCATAACAGTGTAAAGTTAATCAGAAAGAAAAAAATTTTATTGATGCAGTGTGTCTTTATAAAGCTGTTCTTGAAAGCAAGTGTTTTGTATTTTATAGTGAGTTGCATGTTTATGAAAAAAAAAAGTGCTGAAACGCGATGTGCTCTTTTTTTCTGTAAATTCATATTTAGCCATAGTATATGATAGATTGTCCCATAACATAGTTTTTCATCAAGAGTTTATTATTGTACTTTATTTTGGAGCCAAAAATTGGTTTGGGGGGGAGGGGCAGGGTGGGAGTGATATAGCAACTATATGAGCTAGGTATTACAGTCTTACGAACTTTGAATGAAATTCCACTTGTCCACACTGGGAAAAGTGGAAATTTTTTTGGTTTTAGAGCATATCTTTTTTCTTTTCTTGGTTGTAATCTACAAAATATAGAAACAAAGGCAGTATCCTTTATACAGTTTTATGAACTGTATTTTCAACCAAATCATATAGGGTATGACTTAATGCTTATCTGCATTCATGTTAGCCTTTCAGGTGCTGTTCTTTCATTTTTCCATGGTTAACCATCAGAAAAGAAAATCACATTCTAACTTATTTATCCCAGTGAATAATGGAACATTTTCATTTAAATATACCATTATGTTTAAGGTATATTTCCAATATTGGTTATAAGAGATGGGGGATATAATAAAGAAACTACTATTTTGGAAAATGACATTTACTATTTTCCAGTGTATATCACAATTGATGTGATTATTTTTCTTTTTAAAGATTTCTTCATGTTTATGAAACGGCCTTTTATTTAAAAAAAAAGAAGTTTTGAATTGTGTCCTAATCTCTCAGTATTTAACTGTTCTTCATTTACCATAGTACTGACACCAGTGATAATGGGATGCTGCTGAATATCAAGGCAGCTAATGTTGGACCAAGATACAATTGGTTTCTAAACGTGTCATTAGCTCAGTTCTCCCAAACACGCTGTTTCTATTTCAGCAGTTACAAAGGCATGTTTTTAAATCTATAAAATAAAGAATAAGGGATAGCTTTGTATTTTTGTCACTGACTAAATTACACCAGAAATGTTTATGGAAGTATATCTCTAAGACCATTTTATAAAACATAATGTAAAAATGATTGTGAAGGATTTTTATTTGCATGGTCATAGTTAACCAAATTTCATTGCACATTTAATTCTGTACATCAGTTCCCAAAAAATGTTCACTGTAGATTTTGTTCATTGCCAATGAGTCTGTGATTTTATAACTTGTTTGTTCACCTTTTGGGAAGATTATGATGTAAAATTTCCATTTTTCTGTAGGAAAATAGGTACAATAATGATCAAAGTTTTGATGTCCTGAGTCATTTTAGGGGATTATTTTATTATGATGTTTGAACTTAACATTTCATGTACTAACATTTGGAGAGCCACATACTATAAAGTAAAAATAAGGATGTCTAAAACGTCATTTGCTAACAGTGGTTAGCAAAGTCTTCAGTGATAATGTTCATTCTGAAAATCTGTACTATGTAAAATGAAGAAAATTTAACTCGCTGTAATAGGTTCCATTGAAAATCTTAGGGTTCTTCAGTGAGGGTATCTTGCTGTACTTGGGAGCAGATCCATTAAATCTGCATTACAACAAAACCTCTTGCCGCTGTGCAGCAGGGAGCTTCCTGAGTGGTCTCCACTGTATGTGTAAATTACAGTGCGGCTATAAAACCTGTTTCAGGTGTTAAAGGTTAAATTACTTTCTGTATTTTCTTACTACTTGTAAGCTTGATTTTTAAAATTTCCTTTTGCCCACTTTAAGAATGTCAGGAATTTAAGAATTTGTTTACCTTAGGCCTCTGTCCCCTACCATATAGTATTATGTCATCATAAGGAACAATTGGTAGATAGATAACCAATTTTCAGACACGTTTTTGGATTTCCTGTGAAGCTGAATAAACATGAAAGCAAATATAATAATTGTATTATTTTATTTATGTGAATGTATATATACATATATATTTAAATATGTTTACTAATTGAAGAAGGCATATTTTAATGATTTTTACTTTGGGGGCTTTTGGTTCATGAAGAGAAAAATACGTTATCTCCTAGTAACATTTTTCAAACTTTTAAAAAAATTTTTGGCCTCTTTTTATTGATTTTTTAATTTAGTTAGTTTTCATCCATCGTTATTCTTCAGCCTGTGTGGGCCTCCCATTTCAACGGCTTCACTCGTTGCAGAGCACAGGCTCTGGGCGCATGCACTCCAGAGCGCTGTCTCGTAATTGGACACACGGGTCCAGCTGCTCCCCGGCACGTGGGATCTTCCCAGGCCAGGGATCCAACTGATGCCCCTTGCACTGCAAAGTGGACTCTACCCTTTGGACCACCAGGGAAGCCCCATTTTTCAAACTTTTTGTTTAAACTTCTTATGCAAAATCTTGGCCAACAGATTTACTGGGTATTATTTAAGTGATTACATCACTGAAGAGAAGAAATGTATAGTGTCAACTTTTTAAGCACTAAGAAAGTAAGCTACTGCAGTGGCAGTTTTATTGTGTTCAGCAGATATGTATTGAGTTCCTACTATGTGCTAGGTTGGCTACAGAGGAAAAGTGTGACCAGGAATGAGTAAGTCTATGACGGTGCGGAACTCCCATTTGTTACAAAGAATGGGAAATAAGGTAAACAACAAGCTGTATTTAATATAATGTCATATGATGAAAAGTGTGGAGTTTAGAAAAGGACAATCAGGCTGGAGAGTAGAGATGATTGGAGGAGAAGCTGTTTTATACACTTGGAAGCTATGTTATTCAGTAAAATTTAGGATCGTTATGTGTTTATGATGAAGTGACACTTTTATAATTATAAAATTCTGCTTGTTATCTGTATGAATAGTTCATGCTGGCTTTGTCTGATAATCAATACAGCTATACCAGTTCTGTTTTAATTATTCTTTTTTTTTCTTTTGCCTCTAAGTCATTATTTATTTTTCATACATCTTTTTTCTTTGGCACATGTGGGCCTCCAATCATAGTGGCCTCTCTCATTGCGGAGCACTGGCTCTGGGCACATGCGCTCCAGAGCACTGGCTCGTAATTCGACACACCAGCCCAGCTGCTCCTTGGCATGTTGGATCTTCCCAGGCCAGGGATCGAATCAGTGCCCCTTGCACTGCAAAGCAGACTCTTTAGCTACTGGACCACCAGGGAAGCCCTGTTTTAAGTATTCTTTGGATGACAGAACTTCTGTCCTGTTATTTTCAACCTATTGTGTCCTTATGTTTAAAAGTGTGTGTTATAAAGACAGTTTATACTTCGGTCTTTGTTCTTTTATCCAGTCTTAGAATCTTTATTCTTTAATTAGAGTGTTTAGATTATTTTTGGTTTCAGCACTGATATAGTGGCTTTTATTTTCTTTTCTTGCTGACTTTTTTCTTTATTCCTTTATTTTCTCCTTTTCCTACCTTTTTTTGGCCAGGTAAAGTACTTCTTACTATGTTGTCTCTTTTAGTAGCATTTTATTTGTACTTAATTATTATTTTCACTGATTAACCTACAGACTACAATATCTGTATTTCGCTTATTATAGTTTGCCCTGTATTAATATTTTTATGACCTTATGAAATTATGAACAGTGCAAGAAACTGAAAACAGTTCAACTCTGTTTGTTTTGCCTCTACTCTTTGTCCTGTATTTGCTACATAGTTTTGTAACAAACTGTAAATGTGGATGCTTTCCCTAGTCAGTGTTCTTTCCTGTTTATCCATGTTTGCTCTGCACTTTTTTTGGGTGGTCCTGTGTTTCCATCTGTTTTCCTTCTAGGGACAGGTAACTCATTCAGCTTTCTTTTGTCTGAAAGGTCTTAATCACACCGTCATTATTGAAGGGTGTTTTCCTTGGATGTGGAATTCCAGATTGGCAGTTTCATTTGCAAACTTTTTTATGGCACTTTTGTGGGAAACACTTTTATAATTATAAAATTCTGCTTGTTATCTGTATGAATAGTTCATGCTGGCTTTGTCTGATAATCAATACAGCTATACCAGTTCTGTTTTAATTATTCTTTTTTTTTCTTTTGCCTCTAAGTCATTATTTATTTTTCATACATCTTTTTTCTTTGGCACATGTGGGCCTCCAATCATAGTGGCCTCTCTCATTGCGGAGCACTGGCTCTGGGCACATGCGCTCCAGAGCACTGGCTCGTAATTCGACACACCAGCCCAGCTGCTCCTTGGCATGTTGGATCTTCCCAGGCCAGGGATCGAATCAGTGCCCCTTGCACTGCAAAGCAGACTCTTTAGCTACTGGACCACCAGGGAAGCCCTGTTTTAAGTATTCTTTGGATGACAGAACTTCTGTCCTGTTATTTTCAACCTATTGTGTCCTTATGTTTAAAAGTGTGTGTTATAAAGACAGTTTATACTTCGGTCTTTGTTCTTTTATCCAGTCTTAGAATCTTTATTCTTTAATTAGAGTGTTTAGATTATTTTTGGTTTCAGCACTGATATAGTGGCTTTTATTTTCTTTTCTTGCTGACTTTTTTCTTTATTCCTTTATTTTCTCCTTTTCCTACCTTTTTTTGGCCAGGTAAAGTACTTCTTACTATGTTGTCTCTTTTAGTAGCATTTTATTTGTACTTAATTATTATTTTCACTGATTAACCTACAGACTACAATATCTGTATTTCGCTTATTATAGTTTGCCCTGTATTAATATTTTTATGACCTTATGAAATTATGAACAGTGCAAGAAACTGAAAACAGTTCAACTCTGTTTGTTTTGCCTCTACTCTTTGTCCTGTATTTGCTACATAGTTTTGTAACAAACTGTAAATGTGGATGCTTTCCCTAGTCAGTGTTCTTTCCTGTTTATCCATGTTTGCTCTGCACTTTTTTTGGGTGGTCCTGTGTTTCCATCTGTTTTCCTTCTAGGGACAGGTAACTCATTCAGCTTTCTTTTGTCTGAAAGGTCTTAATCACACCGTCATTATTGAAGGGTGTTTTCCTTGGATGTGGAATTCCAGATTGGCAGTTTCATTTGCAAACTTAAAGGTTAGCATTCTCTTCTGCTCTCATTTCTGTATTTTCTTTTTCTTTTTTTTTTTTTCATTTCTGTATTTTTTGTTGTGAAGTCAACTTAAAATCCTTTTGCTGTTTGTAGGTAACGTGTCTTTCTTTTCAGGCTTTTAGGGTTTTTTTCTTTTTCTCTGTTTCTAGCAGTTTGACTGTGCTGAGGGGTTTTCATTTTATTTGTCATGTTTGGGGTTTGAGCTTTTGAATCTGTGGATTGATGTACTCTGTCAGTTTTGATAAATTCTCTCTCACAAATTACTTCCACTCTATTATCTTTCCTCTCTTTCTGACACTCCAGTATAAATGTATTTTACTGCCTGTCTCCCATGGCTTTTATTTTCTTCCCTGTTCTTTTTTCTCTCTGTACTTCACTTTTTTCACTATTTTCTGTTAATTCATCCTTATATTTATCAAGACTGTCTTCTGCCCTGTCCAGTCTTCCATGTAACCCACCCAGTTAGTCCATTTCAAATACTGTACTTTTTAGTCTTAGAATGCCATTATATTTTATATATTTCATTTCTCTGTTGAACGTCTTTTTTTACGCTTTTATCTCATTTATATATATATATATATGATGATTTATATAACTTAAGTCTGATATCTGCATCATCTGTGGCCCTGATTCTGTTGCCTAATTCTTTTTCTTCATTATCAGTCACATTTCTCTCACTTGATAGGGCTTTACTTTTTTCTTATTATTTCTGATTAACCTACAGCTACTATCTGTTTTGAAGTTTGCCCTGTATTAATATTTTTATGACCTTATGAAATTATGAACAGTGCAAGAAACTGAAAACAGTTCAACTCTGTTTGTTTTGCCTCTACTCTTTGTCCTGTATTTGCTACATAGTTTTGTAACAAACTGTAAATGTGGATGCTTTCCCTAGTCAGTGTTCTTTCCTGTTTATCCATGTTTGCTCTGCACTTTTTTTGGGTGGTCCTGTGTTTCCATCTGTTTTCCTTCTAGGGACAGGTAACTCATTCAGCTTTCTTTTGTCTGAAAGGTCTTAATCACACCGTCATTATTGAAGGGTGTTTTCCTTGGATGTGGAATTCCAGATTGGCAGTTTCATTTGCAAACTTAAAGGTTAGCATTCTCTTCTGCTCTCATTTCTGTATTTTCTTTTTCTTTTTTTTTTTTTCATTTCTGTATTTTTTGTTGTGAAGTCAACTTAAAATCCTTTTGCTGTTTGTAGGTAACGTGTCTTTCTTTTCAGGCTTTTAGGGTTTTTTTCTTTTTCTCTGTTTCTAGCAGTTTGACTGTGCTGAGGGGTTTTCATTTTATTTGTCATGTTTGGGGTTTGAGCTTTTGAATCTGTGGATTGATGTACTCTGTCAGTTTTGATAAATTCTCTCTCACAAATTACTTCCACTCTATTATCTTTCCTCTCTTTCTGACACTCCAGTATAAATGTATTTTACTGCCTGTCTCCCATGGCTTTTATTTTCTTCCCTGTTCTTTTTTCTCTCTGTACTTCACTTTTTTCACTATTTTCTGTTAATTCATCCTTATATTTATCAAGACTGTCTTCTGCCCTGTCCAGTCTTCCATGTAACCCACCCAGTTAGTCCATTTCAAATACTGTACTTTTTAGTCTTAGAATGCCATTATATTTTATATATTTCATTTCTCTGTTGAACGTCTTTTTTTACGCTTTTATCTCATTTATATATATATATATATATGATGATTTATATAACTTAAGTCTGATATCTGCATCATCTGTGGCCCTGATTCTGTTGCCTAATTCTTTTTCTTCATTATCAGTCACATTTCTCTCACTTGATAGGGCTTTACTTTTTTTCTCTGTTAGAGGAGAATGTGTATACAAGAACTGAAGGGTTGATGTTGATGTCATTTTTTTTCTCCAGGAGAGAATTTTCCTTGTTTTCTGTTAGGCATTTTTTAGGGCTTGATTACATCAACCCATGGAAGTGGATTTGAGTTACAGCTTTTGTTAGACTCAAAGTTGTTTCTCAAGTCTTGGGAGTAAGATGTGTCACGTGACAGGCCTTTCCCTTTAGCACAGCAAGACTACAGGTTTCATGGATCGTGGACTTCCATTAAGTGAGGAAATCAAGCCACTTGAGGGGAGAAAAAAGTACTACAGGCAAAGGGAAGAATGAGCCCATCAGGGATTTCATAAAGGCAATATTTCTTAACTGAAAGTGACCAGTGGATAAACGGGTTGAAGAGAAATTCAGGACCCAGTAAAGAGCTAGCCTCTACCTGTGTGCTCTTGGGAGTTCTGTTCAGAACTTGATTGGAATCCATTCTCTTTGATGAGGAGGAGAATGGCAAGATCTGGGTCTGTTTTTTACTTCTTATTTTTTAATTAAAAGATTTTGGACTACACATGGCTAATACTGAGTGCATCACCTTTCCTTCCGGGATCTAGTCATCTTCATATAACTGAAAGTAGAACCGCCATTCAGTGAGAAATACAAGTCAGAGATCTAGACATTGCCTGCCGACTCCTCCTCTTTCTTATGCATGTTCAGTCTGCCATTGAGTTCTGTTGACTTTACTTTTTGATTACTCTTGGAATGTTTCTCCTTTAAGTTCTCATGTCTTTGCCCCCAAACTTGTCTGCTCACATTTGCCTTTGCCAGACCTCAGATTTATTTTCACAGTGTAGCCAGACTATTGTGAAACATAGTGATCCCATCGGCCACAGTAGCAACAGACCCTAGAGGGTCAGCCCTACAACCCCTCAACACTGCACCATTCCCTTTAGGTCAACGTGCCCTACAAAGCCCATCTCAACACTGCACCCTTCTCTTTAGAACATTGTGCCCTACAAAGCTCATCTTGGGTCACTCCTACGTAGCCAGGCTTTTTTTCTTAGCCTGTGTCAGCCTTGCTGTTCTTTCAGTCCGTTTATACCAAGTTCCCAGAGGTACATGCTATTAGAGTGCATATAAAGGTATAGGGACATTCAAAAGATAAAGTCTGTTCTTTGTGCCTGGAGCACTCTTCCTTCTGCTGCATCTAGTTGTTTCATACTTGCACAACAAGTAAGAATTTTCCCTGGAAACCTTTCTCGATTTCTGTGATCAGGACAAACCCTACCGTTATTCTATGCCCTCTTAGTTTACCTCTTGATAGAGCCTCTGAGCACAGTCAGTATTCGAATTGTTTGGTAACACCTGTCTTACTGCCTCCAACACTGTAGTTACATGAATACCAAGATGGTGTTTTTGTTCACTAGTTTAGCACACAGCACAGTGCCTAGTGTACTTAGTACTCAACACTTGTTGAATAAATTGACCTTATTAAAATTAGATAAATAACAAGACAAAAATTATTTAAGATGAAGTCTGATAGTTAATTGTGCCAGAGATAACCTTACTATGTCTCCCTGTCTCTCACATAGCCCTCACTGTTGCTCTGCATGGTAGTGGACAGTATGCCCTTGAACAGATGATGAAACTGAGGCTCACAGACTGTGCTTTACTCAAGATTCCTTATCTTGTAAGTGCTGCCTGAGGAGATGATCACATCTGTTTTCCTCCAGAACTGTGTCCTTTCTCTGCTACCTCAGATATTAATCATCAAACCAACATACTGAATAAATATTAATATAAATTTTAAAAAAGTAGTGACATAGTTCTCAAATTATGTTGGAATTTCCCAATCAAGGTGGTAACACAATACTGGTCACATTTTTCGGATACCCTGTCACCTTTTTTCCCCTCATTATCTCCCATTGTGAGAAATGTGTATTATCAACATTTTACAACAAAACTTAGACTTGCCTAAAGGTCACCGAGTAGAGCCAGTCAGAGGTGATGGTCTAAGTCATCATTATGCCATTCATTTGGATAAGAATTCAAGTATTATTAACTTAAACCAAAACTACTGTTTACTGAAAGCAAAATTGTTTCAGACTGAGGTCCTAGAAAGTGATGGATAAAAATGTAAATTTTATGTACTTGACATAATTTCCACTTTTCAGTAGATGGGTTTAACTGGGTTCAGTAGGTGGTCTTCTGCACCTCTTGGGGGCCTCTAGGTATCTTGAATAAAAATCCCAGAAAGGTGGTGATAATGTTCACCCCTTATAGATGGTATGTGAATGTTTGGAGGGTGGGTGCATACTGGATATGTTCATTTGGGAATTGAGGTCAACTTGGCTCAAGGGGAGAGCTTTCTGACTTGTGGTTGGGTAGCAGAGAGATAACCTTGAAAAAGTCACTTGGGAGAACACAGTTTAGAGCTTTGAACTACAAGGCCAGATAAGGCTGCTGACTTTTTAAAGCAAAAGAAAACTAGGAAACTATCAATATTAGGAGTTCGAACATGACAACTTTAGAAGGGTGTGTGATACAGTTTAAGGGACTGTAAGTAAGGAGCCCAATTAGTTAACTGTAATATTAGTAGTTTGCTCTGAAGCAGCAATTAACCTTTTCATTGAGCCTCAAACTGTTCATAAGTAGTCATTGTTAGACCTGAAATCTGTAGTTCCATTATTCAGATAAACAGGTAACATTCACAGTAAGGAGTATCCAGTTGAAAAATCTGTTTTTTTTTTTTTTTTTTAATTTGGTACCTTACAGAGGTACTTCCTAAATACTTTACTATGGAAAGGAAGTATAAGCAACACAGACATGCAGAGCAAAATACGAAAATTACCCTTCATTTCATCTGATGAGAATTTCAGTGTCACTTCCTCACTCATATATACCTGTATATCTTTTGTTCTTATGTAAGTGGGACCATGCTAAGCCCTTCTACAATCTTCTACTTAATGTTTTTATAAGGCTGTCAATGCCTATGGGTTTAATGCATCCTTTTTTTTTTTTTTTAATATCTTTTTGTTTTAACAGCTGCATAAGGGTCATTGTGGTGTATGCCATGATTTGTTGTGCACCATGATTTATTTAATCAGTGTTCTACTGATGGGCATTTCATTTACTTACTTTCCACTGTTACAAGTGAGGCAGTAAATGATCTTTCCTACATATGTCTTTGTGCTGAAGTGCCAGATTTCCTGTAAGAAGCAGATTCCTATGTAGAGACTTGTGGAGTTCCATTAAATTCTAAGTTCTGCTAAATTGCTTTCTTAAAAGTTTACCAATTAATACTGTTTTTAACTTCTGTCAGCAGATAAAAATCACTTAGTTTTCATTTGCATTTCTCCAGTTACAAATGAAAGACCATTGTTGCGGTGGCTATTTCTAGTCTATGAACTACTTGTTCATATTGGCTATTTTTGATTGGCTATTTCTAGTCTATGAACTGCTTGTTCGTATTTGCCCATTTTTTAATTTTATTGTTTGTCTTTTTATCATTGTTGTTATTTATCTCTGGGTAAAAAGGCAAGAGGTAGGGATGGGTTATGTACTTCAGCCACACCATATTAGATTTTGTTACAAAAAGATACTATAGTTTTTGGCTAGCACATATGCCAAAAATGAGCTTACCATCAATCCATGAGGTCTATACATATTCTCATATTATTCACTTGCTTGTTAAGTCAGTGGAAGATACCTTCTGATCAGTCACTGGACTGTATTTCCTAACAGTTAACTTTTCACTAATGGTAAAGGAAGTATTCCATTATTCAGATAAACAGGTAACATTCACAGTAAGGAGTATCCAGTTGAAAAATCTGTTTTTTTTTTTTTTAATTTGGTACCTTACAGAGGTACTTCCTAAATACTTTACTATGGAAAGGAAGTATAAGCAACACAGACATGCAGAGCAAAATCGAAAATTACCCTTCATTTCATCTGATGAGAATTTCAGTGTCACTTCCTCACTCATATATACCTGTATATCTTTTGTTCTTATGTAAGTGGGACCATGCTAAGCCCTTCTACAATCTTCTACTTAATGTTTTTATAAGGCTGTCAATGCCTATGGGTTTAATGCATCCTTTTTTTTTTTAATATCTTTTTGTTTTAACAGCTGCATAAGGGTCATTGTGGTGTATGCCATGATTTGTTGTGCACCATGATTTATTTAATCAGTGTTCTACTGATGGGCATTTCATTTACTTACTTTCCACTGTTACAAGTGAGGCAGTAAATGATCTTTCCTACATATGTCTTTGTGCTGAAGTGCCAGATTTCCTGTAAGAAGCAGATTCCTATGTAGAGACTTGTGGAGTTCCATTAAATTCTAAGTTCTGCTAAATTGCTTTCTTAAAAGTTTACCAATTAATACTGTTTTTAACTTCTGTCAGCAGATAAAAATCACTTAGTTTTCATTTGCATTTCTCCAGTTACAAATGAAAGACCATTGTTGCGGTGGCTATTTCTAGTCTATGAACTACTTGTTCATATTGGCTATTTTTGATTGGCTATTTCTAGTCTATGAACTGCTTGTTCGTATTTGCCCATTTTTTAATTTTATTGTTTGTCTTTTTATCATTGTTGTTATTTATCTCTGGGTAAAAAGGCAAGAGGTAGGGATGGGTTATGTACTTCAGCCACACCATATTAGATTTTGTTACAAAAAGATACTATAGTTTTTGGCTAGCACATATGCCAAAAATGAGCTTACCATCAATCCATGAGGTCTATACATATTCTCATATTATTCACTTGCTTGTTAAGTCAGTGGAAGATACCTTCTGATCAGTCACTTATCTTTTCAAGCTTTTTTTTTTTCTTTCTTTCTTGGCTGTGCCTCACAGATTGTGGGATCTTAGTTCCCTGACTTGGGGGATTCAAATTGGGCCATGGCTGGTGTCTTCTGTCATATGATGCGAGAGTTTACCTCTTAGTGAGCTCAAATATGTCAGTATTTTTCACAGTGGCCTCTGAGTTTTGTGCTTGCTACAAGATTTTTAAAATATTTTCCTGTTTTCTAATGAGTAAACTTTTTAAAAAATTAAATCATTTGCTCCATCTGGGGACCACTTTCATATGTTGTGTGTGATTGTGGTCTCACTTAATTTTCTCCTAAGTGTATAGTTGCTTTTCTTAATACAGTTTATTGTACAGTTTCTTTTATCTCCACTGGTTTGAAATGCTACAAGTATCATGAACAAAATATCTTCTTCTACTTGGCATCTGGTTTTATGCTCATGTTATTGACCCCTTTGTCTTTGCCTGTAACCAAGATATAATGTAATTACTATACCTATATAATAAGCTTGTATATTTGGTCTGGGAAATTTCCCTAAATTTTAACAATGTCTTGTTACTCTTGACTATTCTTATTATTTTTCTCTTACTCAGAATATCAACATATTTACCATGTTGAGTCTGCCCACTGAAATAGATTTTTTTTAAGTTTTTACGTTCAATATGATTTTACTGTTTGCTTCATAAGAACAGGCTTTGTATATTAAAAACTATTTTACAAATTTTATTGTCATTGCTAACATTGTTACTATTATTCAATTTTCTAACTGATTATGCCCAATGTGTTATGTTTTCAGCCACTTTGTTGAACTTTTATTAGTTTTAAGAGTCTTTCAGTTAACTCTCTTGGATTTGTTTAGACAGGTAATACTCTCAGCAAAGAGTTTTGTCAGTATTTAAAATTGTCCTAATACTTATATATCATATTTTTCATTGACACCCCCAGAGCATTGTTAAATAGAAAGCATCCTGTCTTTTTTCAGTTTAAGAGAGTTTCTATTTCTGTCTAATCAGGGTTATGAAAAAATAAAATCTGGAATGTAATTCCATGTTTGCATGGCAGTTTATATTTTTTAAAATATATAATGATTTATGTTAATAGTTTCATAAATAGAACCATCCATACTTGCTTTGGAAGGATTAACCCAGCTTGGTCATGCTACTGGATTAAGCAAGCTACCATTTTACTCAATATCCTTGTATTCATGTAGAGTATTGAGACTGCTTGTAAATTCCTTTGCTGTGTTTTCCTTACTCCAGTATTGGTATGAAGGGTTTTGCCAGCCTTTAGAATGAGAAAGCTGCCTCTTATTTTTCTATGAAATGATTTCTGTAATGTAGGAATTACTTACTTCCTGAAATCTTGATGGTGCTCACATTTTACATTGTACATGGTGCCTCTGTAAATTTTATTTTTTCTCTTTTCCAGTAAAAAATATTTCCAACATCTGGGAAATAATATAGAAAACCACCAAGATCTCATTCTCAAACTTTAAAAGAGGTTTACTTCACCGTATTTGTTTTAATTCTCAATATCTCCTCTCCACACCCAACACACACACATTCTCTGCTCTCGATATGAGTGACCAGTAAAATCTCTCAGGAATGTTTAGCAAGCAGTGTTTCTTTATTGTATTTTAAGAATAAACATTCCGTAACGGTGTTATTTATGCCAAGGGATGATTGTGTTTGTGTCTGTCCTTTCTTGGGGAGGAGAAACTCACTATGCAAAAACTGCATTCCTATTTCCTTTTTTTTTTTTAATAACACATTAAAAGATATAGCTAAAGCTTATAACAATTTTTTATTCTTCCCCCCTTTTTTCATCACTAAGAGATAAGTGTCCTGATATTAATGTGTATTTTTCACATGAATGTTTTCATCCTTGTTTTACATATGTGTATTTTTAAAAATACATAAGACTGTTTTATGTGTTTTTTTTTTTAAGATTTATTTATTTATTTATTGGGGGGGTGGGGTGGGGAGGGAGGGGAGCAGGCGGGCCACTTCTATTGGTCTTTCATTTGTCTATTTTCATCCAGCTTCATTCTTTGGCCCCTGTGCGCCTCCCATCGCGGTGGCCTCTGTTGTCGCAGAGCACCGGCTCTGGGCGCATGTGCTCCAGAGCTCCGGCTCGGTAATTGGACACATTGGTCCAGCCGCTCCGCAGCACATGGGATCTTCCCAGGCCAGGGATCGAACCAGCGCCCCTTGCACTGCAAGGCGGTGTCCTTACCCACTGGACCACCAGGGAAGCCCTGTTTTGTGTATTTTTAAACTTTGTGAGGAAAAAATCCATTGTATCTATAATTTTGAAACCTATTTTTCACCCAACTGCATCTTTGAGGAATAGGTATAACCCTGCTTATTACATGTTGTTCTATTTCTTCATGAACATCTCTGAAATTAGGATGCTTCTTAAATCATGATATCATACTAGATTTGATGAAATCCTATAGTTAATTCCTCTTAATTGCTTTTTTAAAGCACTCTATTGTTTGACTATGCCACAGTTAATCCATTTTTATAGCACCGATAATCATTTTTCATGTTTTTATTTTTATGCTTGTTATTAGATTGTTTATACTTTCACTATTACAAACCAGGGTCATAGTGAACATCCTGTCTCAATGATTATTTAGAATGGAAATGTTAACTTTAATGAATATGGTTCATTAAAGCAAGTGGTTGTATTACTTTTTACTCCCACCATCAGTGTGTAAGAGTTTTGTTTGCTTTTAATTTTTAGATTTAAATCCCTTTGAAATTAACTGTGTGTGTGCTGTGAGCTTGGGATCTTATTTTATCTTTTTCAAATGCATAGCTAGTCACTTCAGCACTGTTACTTATTATTCTTTGTACTTTTATTTAAATGCTATAGCTGTCATATACCACATTACCTTTATAGGTTGAGAATATAAAATGATATTTATATTTATAATGTTTCTAGGCTCTCCCTTTGTATTTCACTAGTTTATCTATGTTCTCCAACTAGTATATTTTCATTACTATAGTTTTATAGTACGGCATCTTCCTTTTTAATACTGTTCAAAATTGTCTTGTCTATTTTTATCTTTTTATACCTCCACATGAATTTTAAAATCAAGTTGTCAGATTCTGGGGAAATTCTTTAGGATTTTTACTAGAATTGCACTGAATTAAAAAAAAAAAAGTCTTGAAGAGAACGGTCATTTTACGATACTGAAATCTTTCCATTCATGAATACAGTTGGGTGGTTGGTATCTTATATATGTAGCTTTGTATAGTTTACTTCATAACAGTCTTACAAACTTTTATCTTTATTTAAACTTACTTTTTCTTATTGTTGCTAATGGATAAGGAGCACTGGCTCAGTCTACTCTCACTCTATTACACTTACTCCTTGGGGGACTAAAAGCTTTTTTTGGAGCTGAAGCTTTTACCATCGTTTTAGCTTTTTTTATGCTTAGTTAATTAAAGTGTTGCACTTCTTCCTGAAGTGAAATTTCGGTAATTCATGGTTTCCCTGGTATGTCTAGATTTATAAATTGATTGGGTTAAGGTTTCATGTAGGCAATTTTATGTTAAAAATCTCCTCTATAGCATCTCATATATTTTTTCTTTGTTAAAAAAATTTCTTTTTTTTCTCCCCTCTATCCTTGGATTTCATTGAGATCTTCTAAGAACCAGGGTTAGATTTCACTGTTGAACTTTTATTTTTTTGGGGGGGGGTGCTCTTTTATTGTTTTTTTCTTTATTTGTTTTCATCCATCCTCTTCTTTGGCCTGTGTGGGTCTTCCATTGCAGAGGCCTCTCGTTGCAGAGCTCAGGCTCTGGGCTCATGTGCTCCACAGCACTGGCTCCTAGAAGGACAGACCAGCCTGCCCAGCCACCCTGCAGCACGTGGGATCTTCGGGACTGAACCAGCGCCCCCTGCACTGCAAGGCGGACTCTATACCCACTGGACTACGTTCCACTGGGAAGCCCTGGAAGCACTGCTTCCAGTGGGAAACCCTCGTTGAGCTTTTTTATTATTATTGTTCATGTTATTTCTGTAATAATCTTCATTCCTTTTTTCAACTTTTCTTGTAATTGATTCTTCTTTCAGTCTCTTGAGCTATATACTTAGTTCATTTACCTTTTTCTTTTTTTTGACAGTATATATCAGGAGTTCATTTACCTTTAGTCTTTAATAACATATATGTTGCTCTTCTAACTACAGCTTGATTACAGTCCAAAGGTTTTGTTTTGTAGTGTTACCCCTTACTATTCATTTCTAAATAGCTTGTAAGTTTTGAGTCTTAATATTGGTAGGATTGGTGGGGGTGAGGGTGGTTCCTTTTGTTACCTTTTTGCAGTTAACTTTTAATTTAATGAAATGTAGGCCAAGAATGTCACTTGTATAATTTTGCTTCTTGGTCTGTGCTAAGAAATTTTCCTTGTGTGTTTCTATATTTGACTGAAAAGAAGGTTTATTCACAGCTCTTTGTGTACCAATTTGTGTGTGTGTGTGTGTGTGTGTGTGTTTTAGATTATTGCATATTAGATGCATATTGGATTATTTAAATTTATATGTCTTGGTTTTATCATCTGTCAACCTTGTTAGTTTAGGAAATAGTCTTTTTTTTTTTTTTTTTTTTTTTTAACCCTGGCCTCCCCTATTGGCCTTTTATTTATTTTCATTTATCTTTATTCTTCGGCCTGTGTGGGCCTCCCATTGCTGTTGCCCCTCTTTGCAGAGCACCGGCTCTGGGCACATGCACTCCAGAGTGCTGGCTCATAATTGGGATACACTGGTCCAGCTGCTCCATGGCACGTGGGATCCTCCCTGGCCAGGGATCAAACCGGTGCCCCCAGCACTGCAAGGTGGACTTTTTACCCACTGGACAACCAGGGAAGCCGAGGAAATAGTCTTTTAATGTGTCCAGTGAAGACCATGAACATATCCATTTCTCCTTATATCAGTCGTAACTTCATATATTTCCAAGTTGGGATGTTAAAAGTTTTATGACTGATACAAGTATTTGATACCCTCTTTCTCAGCATCGCTCTGTTGTTTTGTTTCACATCTGATTTTAAAAAAGCATATCTCTGGGCTTCCCTGGTGGTCCAGTGGGTAAGGACACTGCCCTGCAGTGCAAGAGGTGCTGGTTCAATCCCTGGCCTGGGAGGATCCCGCGTGCCATGGAATGGCTGGACCGATGTGTCCAACTACCGAGCCAGAGCTCTGGAGTGCATGTGCCCAGGGCAGGTGCTCTGTGGCGAGAGGGCCCACTGCGATGGGGGGCCCATACAGGCCAAAAAGAACAAAGATAAATAAACAAAAGATCAATAGAAGTGTCCTAAAAAAAAAAAAAAAAAGGCATACCACTATCTTTACTGTTAATTTTTTTCCCTTCATTTTCTTTGTGCTGTGTTTGGAAATCTTTTCAGATATTTTGAAGTTTTCTAATTGTCTTCCACATCTAAACCTTATCCTTGCCATGACTCCCTGTAGCATGCATTTTAGGCTATGGTTCTGTGTTAAAGATTTGTTTTTCTTTCCAGAATTTGTCAAAATTAATTTTTTTTTCTCCTGAGGGTTTATCTTGGAGTACATATGTGTGTGTCATTATGTTTCTGCTTTCATATTACAATGGAAGGTTAATTGCCAGCACTTAATCTTCTGTGTGAACCCAGTGGAATCCTATATTGACTCCATTATTTATGTTGTATGCCTACCATTTTCTTTTATTTGCTCGGGGGATGAAAGTTTCCTAAGATTATACTTAATGCATCATCTCTGAACCTTCCAGAGTCACTTTAAAAAGCAAAAACTAATGATCTTCAGTATGTCTGGTTATGCTACTGCTGTGTTTATCATTGTAAGCTGGAGTCATATCAGTTCCTCAGAGCTCCTATGGTCCAGTTCAGAGCAGCTCATTTTACAGAATTATTGTAGATCACCAGTGACCAAATCTAATCCTTTCTTCTCAGTCCTCTTTTTCCAGGACTTCTCTGTATTACTTACTTTTTTTTTTTTTTGTCTTTTTTCCTTTTGATTTTTCTATTTCTTCTTGACTGGCTCTTGTGACACTGTTAGACTAGGATTTTCTTCCTACCTTTCTGAATGTCTGCTATTTTCACTAGTGGTTTTCCTTCCTTCACTCACTTCTTAATTGGCATCGTAACTTAACATAAGAGTTACCAGCTTTTCTTCCCTCTTCCTAAAGGCAAGAAAACAATTTTACTGACCTTTGCACACTAGAAATTAAGGATACTTTTGGATAAGAGGGTAATGGTTGTTCCTTAAACTATGTTGAAAAAGCAAGATACAGTCATTGGGAACTGAGGGTTGCATGTGGATGTGTGTGTTAAGGTATCTATATTCACTGTCTTGGCATAGAGATAGGGAATATACAAGCTATGTTGTTATCTTCAGTACTATCCACTTTTGGTGGTTTCTCAAATCCCTGACCTTTGCCCATTGTCTAAATTATAGTTCATCTTGCCCACTAATCTTACTGGATTTTTTTTCTGATTTTTTTCAAACTGTTAAAATTCACCTAACAAAATTTACCATCTTAACCATTTTTAAGTGCATAGTTAAGTGGTATTAATTTTATTCATAATTTGTAGCCATCACCACCGTCTATTTCCAAAACTTTTCTTTTGGAAAACTGAAACTCTACATCCATTAAGCAATAATTCCTCATTTCCCCTTCCTTTCAGCCCCTGGCAACCACCATTCATGTCAGTGGACACTTGGGTTGCTTCCACATGTTAGCTATTGTGAATAAGGCTGGTATGAATGTGGATGTTGCAAATATCTCTTCAAGATTCTGCTTCAGTTCTTTTGGGTATATACTCAAAAGGTGACACTGCTGAGCCATGTAGTAAATCTATTTAAAAATTTTTGAATTGCTTCTATACTGTTTTCCACAGTGTCTGTGCCATCAACAGTGTGCACAAGTTCTGATTTCTCCATATGATCGGTTCTGTCTTGATTCCTATTTATTGTGTCTCTTCTGCAATCCTAAGGAAACCTGAATATGAGACCAAGCCCTGTGCCCATCAAAACGATGGGAATAACTGAGGTTCAAAGACAGTGTCAGTTGTTTTCAGATAAGAGTGTTAGTTGAATAAGTCATGGATCTGTTATCCTGGATCAGTTTCCATGACTTCATTTGACATGTAAAACTGTAACAGACTCCTTTATGTTAAAAAATAATTTGAAATGTTTTTTAAAAATCTTAATATCTTATTATTGACTTAAATGCTAAAAAAAGTTCATTTCTTTCCTGATACCAGCACAAAACTCATGCTTCAAAAAAATACTGCATTGAAAATTAAAGGGTGGAAAAATACACCAGGCAAATATTAACAAAATAAACGCTGAGAATGGGATATGAGAAGGAGATACCTTAAGACAAAAAGCATTACCACTATATAATAATACAAGGATCATTTTACTGGGAATTCTAAATTTGTGCACTAATAAAATAGTACCAAATTATACAAAGACATGAAAATTAAGGGAAAATCCATTATAATGAGTTCATTCTTCAATTATTAAGTTAAAAAATCAGTAAAGATAAAGAGTACTTGAACAAAGCATAAATCTGTTAGGCAGTTAGTGTGATGGGCAATAAACTTTGATAAAACATTTTTCTTGAGCACACATGGGTACAAAAATTGACTGTATTAGCTCATAGAGCAATTCTTTTTTGGTGGGGGGGGTAGTGGCGGGGGGGGCAGGCCACTTCTATTGGTCTTTCATTTGTCTGTTTTCATCCATCTTTGTTCTTTGGCCCGTGTGAGCCTCCCATCGTGGTGGCCTCTGTTGTCGCAGAGCACCGGCTCTGGGCGCATGCACTCCAGAGCTCCAGCTCGGTGATTGGACACATTGGTCCAGCCGCTCCGGGGCACGTGGGATCGAACTGGCGCCCCTTGCACTGCAAGGCGGTGTCCTTACCCACTGGACCACCAGGGAAGCCCCACAGAGCAATTCTTGACAAATTTTAAATAACTGGTATAATGGAAACCATATTTTTTCTTCTGACTAATTCCATAAAGATATGATTAAAATTTCCATATGTCTGAAGATTGAAAGAATATATCATAAGGGAGATTTAAAATTTTAGTATCACCCATAACAATAATAGATAGCAGCTATTATGAGATGGAGCAAAAGCAATACTTAGATATGTCATTAAATGTTACATTAGAAAAATCTGAAAATTAGTAAGCAAAACACCTAACTTAAGGTACTAGAATGGAGAAGGAAATGGGCAACCCACTCCAGTATTCTAGCCTGGGAAATCCCATGAACAGAGAAGCCTGGCAGGCTACAGTTTATTGGGTCACAAAAGAGTTGGACACAACCTAGCAGCTAAACACAAGATACTAGAAAATAAAAAGAATTTTTTAAAAAATGGAAGAGCAGAAATCAAAGAAATAGAAAACATGACAGGTTTAACAAAGCCAATAATTGATGTTTATAAAGAATCTTTAATTAGATACATGTAATGGAAAAGGCACAAATAATGTAAGGAATGAAAAGAGGGATATATATATGTCCCTATATATATATATATATATATATATAGACACAGAAAAGATTTAAAAGACAGCAAGAAAATATTATGCATAGCTTTATGCCAATTAACTTGAAAATTCAAATAATACTGACATTTAAAAAGAAAAATGAAAGCTGGAATTACAGAAAATCAGTAACGATATCCCTAAAAAGAAGGCTGTAATTATTTATAGGTATGTTCTGTCAAAGTTTTGGGAAACTCTAAGTCATGATATAAGCTATGACACTTACATGTTAGATATCAAAACCACATGAAGGTGCATGGGAAGCCATAGGCCAATTACATTTATGAATGGAGATTAAAAATCCTAAATGAATATTAACAACTGAACCTAGCAATATATTTTAAAAAGAAGGAAGAAGCCAATGGGCCTTTAAACTCCTAGATTTATTCCAAGAATGCATTTTAATACAGAAAATAAAAACCACATGATCATTTCAATAGATGCAGAAAAGGCATTTGGTAAAATTAAACACTCTAAAGAAAAACTCTTAGTGAAAAATAGAAGAGATTGCTCTAATATGATAAAGCATATGTACTGATAGCAAATATGATTTTCCATAAGGAATTATTAGAAGCATTCCCTTTTAAACTAGGAACATAAGCATATATGCACATGATAAAACTGTATATGTATATGTTAAAAATCAAGGAAATGAGAAACCCAAGATTCAAGACAGAGGTTATACCTGCGGGAGCCCAAGGCTAGGACAGGAAGGGAACACACAGATAGTAGTGAGTCTGTTCTACTTAAATTGGTTTTATAACAGGCATATCATTTTATCTGTATGCTGTGTGACATATCGCATATATTCTTGTTATTACGTAGTAAGAGTTGGACTTCCCCTTAAGCCGTGCAGGAAATCCTGGGTCGGGAAGATCCTCTGGAGAAAGAAATGGAAACCCACTCCAGTATTCTTACCTGGAGAATTCCATGGACAGAGCAGCCTGTTGGTATATGGTCCATGGGGTCACAAAGAGTTAGACATGACCTAGCAACCAACACTAAGGTACTTAGGGCATGAAAATGAGATATAGAGGAGAAACCCATGGTAGATGTCTGGACTCTGATGTCCCTGTGTGAATCTGGTGGATTTGGGCCAGGGGGTGGAGGAGGGGAAAGAGGAGCCCAGTGTGTTGGAGTCAAGGCCCTTCAACTCAAGAAAGGCGGAGGCATCTCGGGTCCTGCCCCCTGCAGCCTTGCTTTCCAGAAGGGGAGGCCTTCTGAGCAGGGCTTGCAGTTTCTCTCACGTGAACGGCTCTTGGCCCAGGTTCTGCAATGACCAGAAGTAAACAGCCAACAGCTCTGTGACCCAAACTCTGCAAGTCCCTGGGAGAATGGCTGCCCTGATCAGGTACATGTCTGGCTGAACGTTACCTAAAAAGGGAAGAAAGCTATTTCTCCCTCTACGTGGAGTTTGAGGCACACTGCAAGGGTGTGAGGAGCGGCGACGCAGCGGGGGGGGGTGCAAGTGCCCGGAGGCGGCCCCATGCCCCTTCCCCGGGGCCATGCCCCTTGGTCCCTTGAGGAGTCAGCTCAGTGCTTAGGGACCTGCGTGGGAGCAGAACCGGGTGTCCACAGGAGGAAGAAGCACCCTTGGAAATGCACTTGCAATATCTGGTGACAGTCCTGGAAGAGATTGCTCTAATAAAAGCATATATGCACATGGAATTATTAGAAGCATTCCCTTTTAAACTAGGAACATAAGCATATATGCACATGATAAAACTGTATATGTATATGTTAAAAATCAAGGAAATGAGAAACCCAAGATTCAAGACAGAGGTTATACCTGCGGGAGCCCAAGGCTAGGACAGGAAGGGAACACACAGATAGTAGTGAGTCTGTTCTACTTAAATTGGTTTTATAACAGGCATATCATTTTATCTGTATGCTGTGTGACATATCGCATATATTCTTGTTATTACGTAGTAAGAGTTGGACTTCCCCTTAAGCCGTGCAGGAAATCCTGGGTCGGGAAGATCCTCTGGAGAAAGAAATGGAAACCCACTCCAGTATTCTTACCTGGAGAATTCCATGGACAGAGCAGCCTGTTGGTATATGGTCCATGGGGTCACAAAGAGTTAGACATGACCTAGCAACCAACACTAAGGTACTTAGGGCATGAAAATGAGATATAGAGGAGAAACCCATGGTAGATGTCTGGACTCTGATGTCCCTGTGTGAATCTGGTGGATTTGGGCCAGGGGGTGGAGGAGGGGAAAGAGGAGCCCAGTGTGTTGGAGTCAAGGCCCTTCAACTCAAGAAAGGCGGAGGCATCTCGGGTCCTGCCCCCTGCAGCCTTGCTTTCCAGAAGGGGAGGCCTTCTGAGCAGGGCTTGCAGTTTCTCTCACGTGAACGGCTCTTGGCCCAGGTTCTGCAATGACCAGAAGTAAACAGCCAACAGCTCTGTGACCCAAACTCTGCAAGTCCCTGGGAGAATGGCTGCCCTGATCAGGTACATGTCTGGCTGAACGTTACCTAAAAAGGGAAGAAAGCTATTTCTCCCTCTACGTGGAGTTTGAGGCACACTGCAAGGGTGTGAGGAGCGGCGACGCAGCGGGGGGGGGTGCAAGTGCCCGGAGGCGGCCCCATGCCCCTTCCCCGGGGCCATGCCCCTTGGTCCCTTGAGGAGTCAGCTCAGTGCTTAGGGACCTGCGTGGGAGCAGAACCGGGTGTCCACAGGAGGAAGAAGCACCCTTGGAAATGCACTTGCAATATCTGGTGACAGTCCTCGGACCTCATCTATATCCACAGCCCAGGTGACATTTCTGTTTCAGAGAACGAGACTTATAAGCTGCCGCCGTTTTGTCTATCAGAGCGTCGTATCAGCGTCAGTCCTATCTCTGCCTCTGTTTCCCTCCGGCCATCTCCCTGAATCCTTGTGACAGGAATATCCAGCTACCAACCTTTCCAGCCGGCTCCGAGCTAAGGTCCTCCTGCCTGGGGTCCCTCGTGCCAGCAGAATGAGACCAAATTTGGTTTTGAAGCAAAGGAATCGTTCGTTAACTGATTAGAATGGAGGGGTGAAGCTCTGCCCTAGAGGACTGGTTCTCACAGACGCTGTGGGCGGGGCTACTTCCGGGGACCCTGTCGGCGAGAAGGGCCCCGGTTCTCGCGAGGTTCTCGCGAGGCCACGCGCGGCTGGTCTGTTCTCGCCTCAGCTGCACGGTCCGCAGCCTCTCTGCACACGGCCCGCCGCTGCCATCTTGAGCTGCAGTGTTTCTTAGGGCGCTTCTGGCAGAGAACCCTGTTACCACCAGAAATGCCAGACTGAGGCGTCCGATGTGCGGCCTCTGCACGCGGCCCCCTGTGAGCGAGTGAAACTAGCCTAAGGAAAAGAAGGTTAGACTTTTATCTTATTACCCAGACTCTGTTTTTATTTACCAGGAATTCCAGTGGGCTTTGCTAGTGACGCCAGCTCTAAGTACAGGCCCCTTAGTGGATGTTGTTTCTTATTTCAGGGGTTTCTAAATGTTTTTCCAGAAATAAATTGTACAGTTTCCCAGGAAAAGTGCCCAGTGTGCCTGGCCGTGCTTTCAACGTGACTCTCTTCCCCGTGGCCCCCTTCCTTTCCCTCCGTCTGCCGGGCAAGCGTGAAGAGCGAGCTCGAGGCTCTTCTGTGGGGACGCTCTGCCGAACTGCTTTTGTTTCCAGAGCTGTGATGTGAGCAAGACTGCTTTAGTGTTTTCATTTTGCTCTTCTCTGGCATTGTGCTTCTTAACTCGAAATATTCTAAACAGATCTCTTAAGAATCTTTACATAATTGTCGATGTTCTGTGTGTAAATGCCAAGGTTGACAAACTGCTCCGAGACGTTTAATTAAAAACAGAGTAAGCTTGTTTGGAAATTGAGACGTGGCATTTTATTTGCTCCTAAATGTATTTACACGTCTAGAGAATATAAAAGGATGCCAGAACCCAAGAGATACTGAGCACGTATTAATTGATTCTTAGGGCAAACGTGTTTAAGTGAATTCAGATAATGACGGTCCAGGGCAGTTCAGCAACTTGACTCATGCACAGGCACCAGCTCTCAAGCTCTAACAGTAGTCACTTATGTCAAGCAGTAGCCAAACAATGACTCTGAGAACACCTCTTAGAGATGTTGCATTTGAGCTGTCCTATCAAGTAAAGATTATCCATCAGGCAACATAGTTTTCAGGTAATCGTTCCTAGATCAACTGGTAATGGGGTTGCCAGATAGGTGCATTTAACGTTGAAATGTCAGGCTTGCAGTTCAAACAGTTACAGGTGGGTGTGTAAAACTGGCAGTTTATAAGGTCAGGCTTTTACCATTGGAAGTCTGTAGACATCCTTAAATTTTAGCAGAAAATATCAGCTTTATTTATTACGTGGACCTTGTTGAGCTACTTATCAGAATATGATAGGTTGTGTCAACAGTATGTAAACATTAACTGCTGTCTAATCCTCAGTGAATCTAGAGAATTCATACTCGTCTTAGAAAATATGTGTATGGTAAGAACACGTCTGAGGCTGGTAAGAATAATGGCTGTGAATCTTTCTAATACTGGAACTTTTCAAACTTTCTCAAATACTGTTTTGAAGTTCCCAGCATTATGAGAGGGTAGCAGAGAGCATACACATTTCATAAGAGTTATTCTTTTTTTAGGTTTAGCTTCTTACTGGTTGTCAGGGTTTAATTCTTGTTTTTTGAATTGTGATTCTTCATTAGGGACATTAAGTGCCATATTAGAAGTCCTTGATTCCAGTGTATGAGTAGGTACCTCCTATTAAATTGAAGGTTAGAGATAGATTGAATACTTTTCTAATGGAGGTTTAAGTAAAATATTAATCATAGTGATATCAGTACTCACAAAAACTTTTGGGAACACATATCCACCTTTGTTATAACTCATCTTTCAATTTACTGAAAATTTTGAATTTATTGTGCAGTATAGTAGTGCTAGGGGAAAAGACTACCTGCCAATGCAAGAGACACAAGTGATGTGGGTTTGATCCCTGGGTCAGGAAGATCCCCTGCAGGAGAGAATGGCACCCTTCTCCAAGTATTCTGCCTGGGATATCCCATGGGCGGAGGAGCCTGGTGGGCTACAGTCCATGGGCCACAAAGAGTTGGCCATACAACCATTCTTACTAAATAAAGTTATTCGCTATGTTTGGATGACCAATCAGTAGTCACTATGCAGTAGCCAAACAATGACTCTGAGAACACCTCTTAGAGATGTTGCATTTGAGCTGTCCTATCAAGTAAAGATTATCCATCAGGCAACATAGTTTTCAGGTAATCGTTCCTAGATCAACTGGTAATGGGGTTGCCAGATAGGTGCATTTAACGTTGAAATGTCAGGCTTGCAGTTCAAACAGTTACAGGTGGGTGTGTAAAACTGGCAGTTTATAAGGTCAGGCTTTTACCATTGGAAGTCTGTAGACATCCTTAAATTTTAGCAGAAAATATCAGCTTTATTTATTACGTGGACCTTGTTGAGCTACTTATCAGAATATGATAGGTTGTGTCAACAGTATGTAAACATTAACTGCTGTCTAATCCTCAGTGAATCTAGAGAATTCATACTCGTCTTAGAAAATATGTGTATGGTAAGAACACGTCTGAGGCTGGTAAGAATAATGGCTGTGAATCTTTCTAATACTGGAACTTTTCAAACTTTCTCAAATACTGTTTTGAAGTTCCCAGCATTATGAGAGGGTAGCAGAGAGCATACACATTTCATAAGAGTTATTCTTTTTTTAGGTTTAGCTTCTTACTGGTTGTCAGGGTTTAATTCTTGTTTTTTGAATTGTGATTCTTCATTAGGGACATTAAGTGCCATATTAGAAGTCCTTGATTCCAGTGTATGAGTAGGTACCTCCTATTAAATTGAAGGTTAGAGATAGATTGAATACTTTTCTAATGGAGGTTTAAGTAAAATATTAATCATAGTGATATCAGTACTCACAAAAACTTTTGGGAACACATATCCACCTTTGTTATAACTCATCTTTCAATTTACTGAAAATTTTGAATTTATTGTGCAGTATAGTAGTGCTAGGGGAAAAGACTACCTGCCAATGCAAGAGACACAAGTGATGTGGGTTTGATCCCTGGGTCAGGAAGATCCCCTGCAGGAGAGAATGGCACCCTTCTCCAAGTATTCTGCCTGGGATATCCCATGGGCGGAGGAGCCTGGTGGGCTACAGTCCATGGGCCACAAAGAGTTGGCCATACAACCATTCTTACTAAATAAAAGTTATTCGCTATGTTTGTGAATGTATGTTTACACTAGAGGAAGTGGTAATGTATTTAATGGAACTTCAGGATCCAGAGCAGACAGCATTTTCTGCTGCTGGTCTTGATTTTCTTTTATACTTCTAGGCACATATCCAGTAGGATCTTAATGTAGTGAAATTAGCTCATAATGACTAATGGGAGAATATGGCCTCCTAGATACCACATTATAAAGCCCCCTCTGAGAAGAGTATTCCAACAAAAGTTGGGCCTAATTGTAAAAACATTAAACTTATAAAAGCATGAAATTGTATCTTAGGGTATACAGGAATAAATATCTTCTTTCTACTGGAGGTTTTCCATATATATCACTCAGGTTCAAACACACACGGTTTTGTTTTTACAGGACTGACATTTGCACTGCAAAACTGTATTGTCTGCTCGAAATAAAACAAGGGAAGGAAAAGAAAAATACTTAGAATAGTTTGGGGTGATCCAGGAGTGAAGGTAATTTACAGATTGCCTTTCCCCTGGATTCCTACTCTTGTGTTTTTCTCTGAATGGGAGCTCTGCCATTTCCTGTTGACTGATAATCTCCGTGAATCCCTGGTGCTTGCCTTTCTGGGCCTCTTGGTCCCTCATTCTTGTATCCAGAGGATCATGACCAGGCCACATGTCCTGACACCACGTGGACAGCCATGTTACTGCCGCTTAAACCCAACTGCACTATCAATTAGTTTGCAAAGGACTAACCCGTACTGCAAATTCCAAGAACCATTGTTTCATGAAGTAAAGTACCTCTGAACTCTCCAGAAAGCACCTCTGCACCTGTGGATAGGGAGTGCCTTGCTTTGATAATGTGGGAAGCCAGAGGGGAAAGAACTGGCTCTTGCATAAGGAGTGCTTTTTTTTTTTTGCATTGTATAGTAGTGCTAGGGGAAAAGACTACCTGCCAATGCAAGAGACACAAGTGATGTGGGTTTGATCCCTGGGTCAGGAAGATCCCCTGCAGGAGAGAATGGCACCCTTCTCCAAGTATTCTGCCTGGGATATCCCATGGGCGGAGGAGCCTGGTGGGCTACAGTCCATGGGCCACAAAGAGTTGGCCATACAACCATTCTTACTAAATAAAAGTTATTCGCTATGTTTGTGAATGTATGTTTACACTAGAGGAAGTGGTAATGTATTTAATGGAACTTCAGGATCCAGAGCAGACAGCATTTTCTGCTGCTGGTCTTGATTTTCTTTTATACTTCTAGGCACATATCCAGTAGGATCTTAATGTAGTGAAATTAGCTCATAATGACTAATGGGAGAATATGGCCTCCTAGATACCACATTATAAAGCCCCCTCTGAGAAGAGTATTCCAACAAAAGTTGGGCCTAATTGTAAAAACATTAAACTTATAAAAGCATGAAATTGTATCTTAGGGTATACAGGAATAAATATCTTCTTTCTACTGGAGGTTTTTCCATATATATCACTCAGGTTCAAACACACACGGTTTTGTTTTTACAGGACTGACATTTGCACTGCAAAACTGTATTGTCTGCTCGAAATAAAACAAGGGAAGGAAAAGAAAAATACTTAGAATAGTTTGGGGTGATCCAGGAGTGAAGGTAATTTACAGATTGCCTTTCCCCTGGATTCCTACTCTTGTGTTTTTCTCTGAATGGGAGCTCTGCCATTTCCTGTTGACTGATAATCTCCGTGAATCCCTGGTGCTTGCCTTTCTGGGCCTCTTGGTCCCTCATTCTTGTATCCAGAGGATCATGACCAGGCCACATGTCCTGACACCACGTGGACAGCCATGTTACTGCCGCTTAAACCCAACTGCACTATCAATTAGTTTGCAAAGGACTAACCCGTACTGCAAATTCCAAGAACCATTGTTTCATGAAGTAAAGTACCTCTGAACTCTCCAGAAAGCACCTCTGCACCTGTGGATAGGGAGTGCCTTGCTTTGATAATGTGGGAAGCCAGAGGGGAAAGAACTGGCTCTTGCATAAGGAGTGTTTTTTTTATTCTTTGGTTTTAAATATTTGTAATATTTTTCTGGCTAGCAGTTTGAAAATGGCCCTTTTTAGAAATGGTTTTCTAGCACATGTGTAAATTGATGGAAACATTCACTTTGGGATGACCTGGAAGGAGACCAGCCCTATCTTCCAGAGCAGGTGGAAGGAACATCGGTTCTGGAATCAGAAAAAAACAGATTTCTATTCTGAACTTTCTAATCTGAGCAAAGTCCAGTTGATTCTTTTTTTTTTTTTTTTTTATGGCAGTTCTGTTCTACCAAGTTGCTGTGAATCCTGAATTAGCAAACATCGAACCATTGCTCCTGGGGAAATACAGGGTTAGGTTCCTGTGAGCCCCTGCTCACATCTTTCTTAACAGATTAGTACATACCCTTGTTTTGTGTGTGCTTATGTTTAAAGACAACTTATTTAAAACTTATTGTTGATTCATTAATATTGGACTCAGAATCACAGTGCTGTAAATTGTGCCTGAAGGAAGCTTATCTAACAACATGTATTTTCTCTGTAAAGCACATTCCAGCCTCCTCATGTGTAGGAACACCAGACAGCACCCCAGCACTACTGCGGGGGGGCATGTGAACAGTGAAGTCACCAACAAAAAGCAGGAAAATCCAAGAAAGATGGTATTAAATAGACTGTGAAAAGGACACAGTATTATGAGAACTTAAACCGAAAGGCTGGCGTTACCTTGTTGAGCCCTGGATTCCTACTCTTGTGTTTTTCTCTGAATGGGAGCTCTGCCATTTCCTGTTGACTGATAATCTCCGTGAATCCCTGGTGCTTGCCTTTCTGGGCCTCTTGGTCCCTCATTCTTGTATCCAGAGGATCATGACCAGGCCACATGTCCTGACACCACGTGGACAGCCATGTTACTGCCGCTTAAACCCAACTGCACTATCAATTAGTTTGCAAAGGACTAACCCGTACTGCAAATTCCAAGAACCATTGTTTCATGAAGTAAAGTACCTCTGAACTCTCCAGAAAGCACCTCTGCACCTGTGGATAGGGAGTGCCTTGCTTTGATAATGTGGGAAGCCAGAGGGGAAAGAACTGGCTCTTGCATAAGGAGTGTTTTTTTTATTCTTTGGTTTTAAATATTTGTAATATTTTTCTGGCTAGCAGTTTGAAAATGGCCCTTTTTAGAAATGGTTTTCTAGCACATGTGTAAATTGATGGAAACATTCACTTTGGGATGACCTGGAAGGAGACCAGCCCTATCTTCCAGAGCAGGTGGAAGGAACATCGGTTCTGGAATCAGAAAAAAACAGATTTCTATTCTGAACTTTCTAATCTGAGCAAAGTCCAGTTGATTCTTTTTTTTTTTTTTTTTTATGGCAGTTCTGTTCTACCAAGTTGCTGTGAATCCTGAATTAGCAAACATCGAACCATTGCTCCTGGGGAAATACAGGGTTAGGTTCCTGTGAGCCCCTGCTCACATCTTTCTTAACAGATTAGTACATACCCTTGTTTTGTGTGTGCTTATGTTTAAAGACAACTTATTTAAAACTTATTGTTGATTCATTAATATTGGACTCAGAATCACAGTGCTGTAAATTGTGCCTGAAGGAAGCTTATCTAACAACATGTATTTTCTCTGTAAAGCACATTCCAGCCTCCTCATGTGTAGGAACACCAGACAGCACCCCAGCACTACTGCGGGGGGGCATGTGAACAGTGAAGTCACCAACAAAAAGCAGGAAAATCCAAGAAAGATGGTATTAAATAGACTGTGAAAAGGACACAGTATTATGAGAACTTAAACCGAAAGGCTGAGCGTTACCTTGTTGAGCCTCACCTGAATGGAACATGTCAGGTGACTCAAACTTTATGTAGCTCTGCACTTGACCCTAAATGAAACTGCAAGTCCTACAAGTTTTGATTTCAGGCTCCAAATAAATTTTTAAGGTGTAGGTGGGTTCCTAGATATGAAGTCCACAGGGAATGATGATCCAACTGTTTTGACCCACTGTGGAGTTTAGTTTTCTCATCTATGACTTCGAGCTTTCACAGCTTATTCCAGATTACTGGGAAGATTAAATAGTTTGAGATTTTCATAACACCTGACTCTTTATCAGGACCTTTGTTGTTGGTGTTCAGTTGCTCAGTCATTTCTGACTCTTTGTGACCCCATGGACTGCAACATATCAGATTTCCCTGTCCTTCTCTATCTCCTGGAGTTTGTTCAAATGCATGTCCACTGCATCAGTGATGCCATGCAACCTTTTCGTCCTCTGTTGTCCCGTTCTCCTCCCGCCTTCAGTCTTTCCCATTAGGACGGTTATTTCCAATGAATCAGTTCTTCACACCAGGTGGCCAAAGTATTGGAGTTTCCACATCAGTCCTTTCTGTGAATAGTCAGAGTTGATTTCCTTTAGGATTGACTGGCTTGATCTACTTGCTGTCCAAGGGACTGTGCATCTATTCCTCCTTTTTTTTTAAACATTTATTTTATTTATTTATCTTTTGGGGGGGCGGGGGTTGGGGAGGGAGGGGGATGGGTGGGCCACTTCTATTGGTCTTTTGTTTCTCTATTTTCATCCGTCTTTGTTCTTTGGCTCCTGTGGGCCTCCCATCGCGGTGGCCTCTGTCGTCGCTGAGCACCGGCTCTGGGCACATGCGCTCCAGAGCTCCGGCTCGGTAATTGGACACATCAGTCCAGCCGCTCCGCGGCACATGGGATCTTCCCAGTCCAGGGTCGAACCGGCGCCCCTTGCACTGCAAGGTGGTGTCCTTACCCGCTGGACCACCAGGGAAGCCCCTTCTTTTGCCTCTTGCTTGAGTTCTGTGTTCTCTCTAAGCTTGACTTCAGATCCATCCTGCTCCCAGCTGCCTCTGTCCTTCTCTCAGGTACCCTTATTTACATCTTGCTAACCTCTGTCTGCCTCCTCCTGTATACAAGGCTGGGTTAAGACTCAGCTTTGCCAAAATTTTCAGGTGATCTTACTCTCATGCAATCTGTACTATACCTGTTAAAGTGGTACTCTTTTAATCTGGTTTTCAGGTCATATCTCCTCCTAACTTGTAAACTTCTGTGCCCAGGGACCATGCCTTAAATTTTTCCTGTTTCTCACAGAATAGATGCTACCACTGTGGTTTTGAAGGCCTCTATAATTAATATGTTGAGTAAATAAATAAATGGAAGAAAGAATGCATACACCAACCAGCCTTGGTTCCCTCTGCAGTATGTGCTTGCCTTCTCAGTGTAGTTTACACTATGAGTTCCCTGTGACTGGCACAGTACTTGATTGGCACCAGTGTCCTGTGGTCTGAGGGTCACATGTTACAGTTCCTCCCAGGATCAGCTCATCAGAATAGAGACACAGCTCCACAGAGAAGTTGGCAAGGAGGAGTGAAGCAGCCACATGCATGATTCAATACTGCTGTTCCCTTATCACATCGTCCTTTTATTTCTATTTTAGCTCTTGTCACAGTGAGAAATTCTCTTCAATTTTTGTTTACTTTTATTGTATAGTCCATGAGGCCAACAATCTTGCCTGTCTTGTTTCCTGCTGTCTCCAGTGTCTTGGAAAGTCTTGACACATTGTCAGTGCTTAGTCAGTATTTATTTAAAGAATAAATTAAGGTCAGCTGTTTTCTTTTTTAAAATCTTGACTGACTCGCCTGTACAGTCTGCACATTTGTACGAAAATAATTACTGACTTCCTAGTATATGTTGATGCCTTTCTCAGGACTTTTGTTCATTTATTCCATTATTCATCTATTCACAGTTGTATCTGCTTACTTCTATTTTCTGTGGGCTCCTTGAAGACAGACAAATATTCATCTTTGTGTTCCCAGCATGTAGTGCGGATGCAATAAGTCTTTCTTGAATGAGTATTTTCTCTAGAGAGTAGAGGTGAGAGGACATTTGGTAAGGTACCCCGTGAACAAAATGGGAGATGAGGAAAGGAAAGCAACTTAAAAATATAATATCATGCTCTGTGGTGTTAAATATGCTTACAGAGTTGCTTATTTGATTCTTACAAACTTCTATAAGCTAGAGCAGGTATTACTGATCCCATTTAGAAATGAAGACATCTACTCTTGCAGATTTAAGTCTGAGCTTATAAAGTTGGTAGGCAGTGAATCTAAGATTAAAAAGCCAGTCATTTGATTCCAAGATCAGGACTTTTTGCATTCAACCTGGGTGAATGTGTCTCTGATAAACACAATGAGAGTGTTCTTTTGTGAGGCCTCTTGTTGGGGCATACACCAACCAGCCTTGGTTCCTCTGCAGTATGTGCTTGCCTTCTCAGTGTAGTTTACACTATGAGTTGCCTGTGACTGGCACAGTACTTGATTGGCACCAGTGTCCTGTGGTCTGAGGGTCACATGTTACAGTTCCTCCCAGGATCAGCTCATCAGAATAGAGACACAGCTCCACAGAGAAGTTGGCAAGGAGGAGTGAAGCAGCCACATGCATGATTCAATACTGCTGTTCCCTTATCACATCGTCCTTTTATTTCTATTTTAGCTCTTGTCACAGTGAGAAATTCTCTTCAATTTTTGTTTACTTTTATTGTATAGTCCATGAGGCCAACAATCTTGCCTGTCTTGTTTCCTGCTGTCTCCAGTGTCTTGGAAAGTCTTGACACATTGTCAGTGCTTAGTCAGTATTTATTTAAAGAATAAATTAAGGTCAGCTGTTTTCTTTTTTAAAATCTTGACTGACTCGCCTGTACAGTCTGCACATTTGTACGAAAATAATTACTGACTTCCTAGTATATGTTGATGCCTTTCTCAGGACTTTTGTTCATTTATTCCATTATTCATCTATTCACAGTTGTATCTGCTTACTTCTATTTTCTGTGGGCTCCTTGAAGACAGACAAATATTCATCTTTGTGTTCCCAGCATGTAGTGCGGATGCAATAAGTCTTTCTTGAATGAGTATTTTCTCTAGAGAGTAGAGGTGAGAGGACATTTGGTAAGGTACCCCGTGAACAAAATGGGAGATGAGGAAAGGAAAGCAACTTAAAAATATAATATCATGCTCTGTGGTGTTAAATATGCTTACAGAGTTGCTTATTTGATTCTTACAAACTTCTATAAGCTAGAGCAGGTATTACTGATCCCATTTAGAAATGAAGACATCTACTCTTGCAGATTTAAGTCTGAGCTTATAAAGTTGGTAGGCAGTGAATCTAAGATTAAAAAGCCAGTCATTTGATTCCAAGATCAGGACTTTTTGCATTCAACCTGGGTGAATGTGTCTCTGATAAACACAATGAGAGTGTTCTTTTGTGGATGATAGATGTCTGAAGGTAAATCCACAGAGGAGAGCTGACTCTGCTGTCAGCCAATGTGGCATCATTAGAATAAGTATAATCTCGAAAGGGCTATGATGGATAGGATCCATCTGGGTGTACAAAGCCTGGTGTTTATATACGTGTATCAGGGGCTTCCCTGAGGCTCAGACAGTAAAGAATCTGCCTATAATGCAGGAGACTCAGATTCGATCCTGGGTCAGGAATATCCCCTGGAGGAGGAAATGGCAACTCATTCCACTATTCTTGCCTGGAGAAACCCATGGACAGAGGAATGTGGCAGGCTACAGTCCATGGGTTCACACATGAGTCCCTAGGAATTTCCATGACTGTATTCTCACTCCAGAGGAAAGCTGTGGAGAAGTTGGGAAGAGTAACAACTAACACTTAAAATAGTGACAATACTATACCTAGGTTTCTTTAAAAAGCACTGTGAGATATGGTTAAGATATGAAACCTGGACATAAGTGATGTATACAACTTGACAAGTTTGTAGATTGGGTACACACCATGAAACCATCACCATAATCCATACCATAAACATATCCATCACCTCTAAAAGTTTCCTCCTCCCCTATTTTTCCATCATTCCAGCAGTGGTTTAAGTGCTTTGCATATATTAACTCATGGAATCCATACAATATCCTTATGAGATCAGTGTACTTGTACTATTTCCATTTTATTGGAAATGAAGTCACTGAGAGAGTTGCACGAGATTAGCTCGTAGAGGTGAGATTTGCAGTCTATGCTCTTTCCTGCTGCCTTAGAGTCTTGCTAAGAACCTGCGCTGCACATTCGTCACTCCCCACCAGTCTTTTGCTTCACTAAGTCCTGTGTGTATGAGAGTGAGCCCAGGGGTTGGCATTAAGCTCCAACAGCACTGAGATTTTGTTTTGCTCACTCTTGTGTCCTTGGCCCCCAGCACTATGCTCAGGGATATGCTTGTTGACTTAATTAAGGACCAAACTTAGATTCTTCTCAGTGCCAAGCTCATGTTACTCCTTTATTATTTCATGGCCTTCATTATGACCCAAGTTTTCTTTTTTCATTTGGATGAAAAATGATTTTGACATTTTAACAGCATGACTTCATTATTGATATTTTAAATCTGCCCCCACCGTCAAGTTCCCCATTTGGTATTTTGTCACTCCTGATATATTTAGAAACATTTATCCTTGTCTTTTCTCCTTCCTTTTGAATCTATGATGCATTTTAACAAGGAGTATTCTATGAATACAGAAATAGCTCTGTTTTATTTTAGTTTATCTCCTTCACTCCATAATAGAGGTTAAGAGTATACCCTTTTGATAACAGTAAAATGGCAACTCATTCCACTATTCTTGCCTGGAGAAACCCATGGACAGAGGAATGTGGCAGGCTACAGTCCATGGGTTCACACATGAGTCCCTAGGAATTTCCATGACTGTATTCTCACTCCAGAGGAAAGCTGTGGAGAAGTTGGGAAGAGTAACAACTAACACTTAAAATAGTGACAATACTATACCTAGGTTTCTTTAAAAAGCACTGTGAGATATGGTTAAGATATGAAACCTGGACATAAGTGATGTATACAACTTGACAAGTTTGTAGATTGGGTACACACCATGAAACCATCACCATAATCCATACCATAAACATATCCATCACCTCTAAAAGTTTCCTCCTCCCCTATTTTTCCATCATTCCAGCAGTGGTTTAAGTGCTTTGCATATATTAACTCATGGAATCCATACAATATCCTTATGAGATCAGTGTACTTGTACTATTTCCATTTTATTGGAAATGAAGTCACTGAGAGAGTTGCACGAGATTAGCTCGAGAGGTGAGATTTGCAGTCTATGCTCTTTCCTGCTGCCTTAGAGTCTTGCTAAGAACCTGCGCTGCACATTCGTCACTCCCCACCAGTCTTTTGCTTCACTAAGTCCTGTGTGTATGAGAGTGAGCCCAGGGGTTGGCATTAAGCTCCAACAGCACTGAGATTTTGTTTTGCTCACTCTTGTGTCCTTGGCCCCCAGCACTATGCTCAGGGATATGCTTGTTGACTTAATTAAGGACCAAACTTAGATTCTTCTCAGTGCCAAGCTCATGTTACTCCTTTATTATTTCATGGCCTTCATTATGACCCAAGTTTTCTTTTTTCATTTGGATGAAAAATGATTTTGACATTTTAACAGCATGACTTCATTATTGATATTTTAAATCTGCCCCCACCGTCAAGTTCCCCATTTGGTATTTTGTCACTCCTGATATATTTAGAAACATTTATCCTTGTCTTTTCTCCTTCCTTTTGAATCTATGATGCATTTTAACAAGGAGTATTCTATGAATACAGAAATAGCTCTGTTTTTATTTTAGTTTATCTCCTTCACTCCATAATAGAGGTTAAGAGTATACCCTTTTGATAACAGTGAACTTTCTTACTGTCTTTCTGATTGACTGAATAGGCAAAGAAAACACTGTAATTGTGTGAAATGGTCTGATTTAGAAACCAATTATAAAGAACATAATTATCTACTAATGAAATATGTATGTAAGTCCTTGGTTTGTTGCTTCTGATGTCATTACAGACAAATGTGTATCCAGCAGTAACTCACATAAAGTAAACTGAAAGTCAACCACATCTAGATTGTGTCTGAAAATATGACAGCCAACAACTTGGAATCAAAATAGTATGTATTTTTTTCCTGAAAATGCCTCACCATCTGACTCTGTGTGTGTGTGTGTGTGTGTGTGTGTGTGTGTGAGTGTGTGTGTAAGGGATGTTTTCTGATCTGAAACTAAGGTTCTCTGCTCCTCCACTCTGTCTGCTGATGATTATCAACTTATTAACCTTTGGTTTTTCTGGGCTTCAAAGGTAGACCTCGGAGGTCTTTGTTTATTATTTACTTGTTTTTGGTTGTTTATTATTTACTTATTTTTGGTTGCACTGGGTCTTTGTTGCTTCATGCAGGTTTTCTCCACTTACAGTGAGTGTGGGCTTCTCTTCATTGAGGTTCACAGGCTCCTCATTGTGGTGACTTCTCTTGTTGTGGAGTGGGCTTCAGTAGTTACAGCACGTGGGCTCCAGTAGTTGTGGCATGAGGACTGTAGTTGCTCCACAGCATGTGAAATCTTCCTAGATCAGGGATCGAACCTGTGTTCCCTGCACTGGCAGGTGGATTCTTATGCAGTGTACCATCAGGGAAGTCCTGAGGTTATTTTCTTATCATAAAGATGCAAACGGACAAACAGCACTATTGGTTCCCTAGGAGACATATCATTAAACAATCTCAGGGCTTCTGGTGGTCCAGTGGGCAAAGCATTTTCAAGGCGCCAGTTTACCCCCGGAAGATTTTAACAGCATGACTTCATTATTGATATTTTAAATCTGCCCCACCGTCAAGTTCCCCATTTGGTATTTTGTCACTCCTGATATATTTAGAAACATTTATCCTTGTCTTTTCTCCTTCCTTTTGAATCTATGATGCATTTTAACAAGGAGTATTCTATGAATACAGAAATAGCTCTGTTTTATTTTAGTTTATCTCCTTCACTCCATAATAGAGGTTAAGAGTATACCCTTTTGATAACAGTGAACTTTCTTACTGTCTTTCTGATTGACTGAATAGGCAAAGAAAACACTGTAATTGTGTGAAATGGTCTGATTTAGAAACCAATTATAAAGAACATAATTATCTACTAATGAAATATGTATGTAAGTCCTTGGTTTGTTGCTTCTGATGTCATTACAGACAAATGTGTATCCAGCAGTAACTCACATAAAGTAAACTGAAAGTCAACCACATCTAGATTGTGTCTGAAAATATGACAGCCAACAACTTGGAATCAAAATAGTATGTATTTTTTTCCTGAAAATGCCTCACCATCTGACTCTGTGTGTGTGTGTGTGTGTGTGTGTGTGTGTGTGAGTGTGTGTGTAAGGGATGTTTTCTGATCTGAAACTAAGGTTCTCTGCTCCTCCACTCTGTCTGCTGATGATTATCAACTTATTAACCTTTGGTTTTTCTGGGCTTCAAAGGTAGACCTCGGAGGTCTTTGTTTATTATTTACTTGTTTTTGGTTGCTTATTATTTACTTATTTTTGGTTGCACTGGGTCTTTGTTGCTTCATGCAGGTTTTCTCCACTTACAGTGAGTGTGGGCTTCTCTTCATTGAGGTTCACAGGCTCCTCATTGTGGTGACTTCTCTTGTTGTGGAGTGGGCTTCAGTAGTTACAGCACGTGGGCTCCAGTAGTTGTGGCATGAGGACTGTAGTTGCTCCACAGCATGTGAAATCTTCCTAGATCAGGGATCGAACCTGTGTTCCCTGCACTGGCAGGTGGATTCTTATGCAGTGTACCATCAGGGAAGTCCTGAGGTTATTTTCTTATCATAAAGATGCAAACGGACAAACAGCACTATTGGTTCCCTTAGGAGACATATCATTAAAAACAATCTCAGGGCTTCCCTGGTGGTCCAGTGGGCAAAGAGTCTACCTTTCTGTGCAAGGGGCGCCAGTTTGATCCCTGGCCCGGGAAGATCCCACGTGCTGTGGAGAGACTGGACCAGTGTGTCCAATGACGAGCCAGCACTCTGGAGCACATGCGCCCAGAGCTGGTGCTCTGCAATGAGACAGGCCACTGTGATGGGAGGCCCACACAGGCCAAAGAATAAGGATGGATGAAAGTAAATAAATAAAAATCCAATAAAGGAGGCCAAAATTAAAAAAAAAAAGATCTCAATTTCCATAGCTTGTGGACAACGGAATGGGACAGCCCCACAGACCAGCCCTCTTTCTCTCAGTGTTAACTGAGCCAGGCTGTTGGCTCCAGGGAAGATGGCGGGTGATGCTTCTGAACTTCCCACTGTTTCTCTGTAGGGATTCGTGAGAAGCTTGCTACCGTCTGCGTAGAGGGGCAGAAGCAGGTCACGCTGTACAACCCAAGCAGGGCAGACGTGCTGGTCTCCTTGACTCTAAATGTCCAAGAGCAGGATGCTGGATTCTGAGGGCATCTGGCCCCAAATGGTTGCCTCCCTCATGGTTGTAGCATCAGAGCAAATTCTCCTTGTCCTGAGGTCAGTCAAGCTTGTGTCCCTGAAATGATCCTTTATGTTTCCTTTTCCCCAGTATACCACTTCAGTCTCCTCACTTACTGTATTTTGTCAGTTCTCAGATATGTTTTTGGGGAGGTTGTATTTTAGCATCTTTGAAATTGGGGTACATCTTGCAGTCAGTGATTTGTCCTAGTTTAATTGGCAGCATTGGGATATAAAGTAACCATGTGCTCCATAAAGACTTCCTAGGTGGCCCTGGTGGTGAAGAACCCACATGCCAGCACAGGAGACATAAGAAATGAGGGTTCAATCCCTCAGTCGGGAAGATCCTCCAGAGGAGGGCATGGTAACACACTCCAGTATTTTAACTTTGAGAATTCCATGGACAGAGGAGCCTGGCAGGCTCACAGGCCTGCGAAGAGTTAGACACAACTGACGTGACTTAGCACAAGCTTCATAATCTACAGTGTCTCAGGTTTGATGAAATACCAGTCATAGAAAATCTGTGGGCTTGGCAAGAATGTCCCCCTTTCCAGCCTTGATATTTGCCACCATCTCACACAAACAGGCCTGAAGGACATGCTGTCAGTGACTTCTGACCTCCAAGATCCCACGTGCTGTGGAGAGACTGGACCAGTGTGTCCAATGACGAGCCAGCACTCTGGAGCACATGCGCCCAGAGCTGGTGCTCTGCAATGAGACAGGCCACTGTGATGGGAGGCCCACACAGGCCAAAGAATAAGGATGGATGAAAGTAAATAAATAAAAATCCAATAAAGGAGGCCAAAATTAAAAAAAAAAAGATCTCAATTTCCATAGCTTGTGGACAACGGAATGGGACAGCCCCACAGACCAGCCCTCTTTCTCTCAGTGTTAACTGAGCCAGGCTGTTGGCTCCAGGGAAGATGGCGGGTGATGCTTCTGAACTTCCCACTGTTTCTCTGTAGGGATTCGTGAGAAGCTTGCTACCGTCTGCGTAGAGGGGCAGAAGCAGGTCACGCTGTACAACCCAAGCAGGGCAGACGTGCTGGTCTCCTTGACTCTAAATGTCCAAGAGCAGGATGCTGGATTCTGAGGGCATCTGGCCCCAAATGGTTGCCTCCCTCATGGTTGTAGCATCAGAGCAAATTCTCCTTGTCCTGAGGTCAGTCAAGCTTGTGTCCCTGAAATGATCCTTTATGTTTCCTTTTCCCCAGTATACCACTTCAGTCTCCTCACTTACTGTATTTTGTCAGTTCTCAGATATGTTTTTGGGGAGGTTGTATTTTAGCATCTTTGAAATTGGGGTACATCTTGCAGTCAGTGATTTGTCCTAGTTTAATTGGCAGCATTGGGATATAAAGTAACCATGTGCTCCATAAAGACTTCCTAGGTGGCCCTGGTGGTGAAGAACCCACATGCCAGCACAGGAGACATAAGAAATGAGGGTTCAATCCCTCAGTCGGGAAGATCCTCCAGAGGAGGGCATGGTAACACACTCCAGTATTTTAACTTTGAGAATTCCATGGACAGAGGAGCCTGGCAGGCTCACAGGCCTGCGAAGAGTTAGACACAACTGACGTGACTTAGCACAAGCTTCATAATCTACAGTGTCTCAGGTTTGATGAAATACCAGTCATAGAAAATCTGTGGGCTTGGCAAGAATGTCCCCCTTTCCAGCCTTGATATTTGCCACCATCTCACACAAACAGGCCTGAAGGACATGCTGTCAGTGACTTCTGACCTCCAAGCATGTGCTGTTCTTTCTTACCAGGCTATCTTTTCTCCTGGCTATCTTTTTCCTCTGCCTTTCATGCTTTTTCCATCACTGTCTGTGGAAATCCATCCCATTCTTCAGGGTCCCTCTCAACAGGCCAATCTGGAGACCTCCCTGATTATTTCCAACCAGAAATCACCCCTCCCTTCCCTAAGATCCACATGGAAATCTGTGTGCATGCCTAGTTTCTCAGTCGTGTCGACTCCTTGTGACCCCACAGACTGTAGCCCTCCAGGCTCCTCTGTCCATGTTATTCTCCAGGCAAGAGTACTAGAGTGGGTTGGCATGTCCTTCTCTAGGGAATCTTTCCGACCCAAAGATCAAACCTGAGTCTCCTGTGTCTCCTCCATTGGCCGGTGGATTCTTTACCATCTGAGTCACCTGTGAAGATTGAGAGATCTGTTTATTCCTCCTTATAGCACTTAGAAAACTTTTAAAAACTGATAACCAAGCTGCTTCTTTTTCTTCATAAATTCTTATTCCTACTTTTCTTGGTGTTTGTAAGCACAGCTACATTTAAATCCTTAAGCAGTTGCTTCTTCATGGGGAATTTGATAAAGCGTGTTTGGCAATGCTCTAATTCAGATGCAATATCTTCTATCAGTTTTATGTGAAGTCTTCCTATTTAAGGAAGATAGAAGATATAAATTAGAGTATATGAAAATGATTCATTAAGAATACTTTAAAATTGTGTTATTTATTTATTTATTTATTTTAATTTTTCTTTTTTAATGTATTTATTTGGTTGCACTGGGTCTTAGTTATGGCATGTGGGATCTAGTTCCCTGACCAGGGATTGAAACCAGGTCCCCAGCATTGGGAGCACAGATTCTTAGCCACTGGACCACCAGGGAAATTCCTGTGTTATTTATTTTTAAAAGTTCACATATTTTTTCAAGGTTAAAAACTTTTTAAAAATAGAAATGTTTAAAAATTTTATTCTGAGATTTTTAGTCCCCTTCTCCTGCTCCTAGACTTTTAGGTTTATGGGGAGAAAATGAGATGGGTCATCCAAATTAAGGGGGTTGTCTTGAATGCTGGGGTGAAAATATGGGTTAAACTCTACTTAGCTATGAGAAGCCACTTGAGGAGGTTCTGAAATGAGAGAAGTGGTGAAGAATTGTTCCTGTCACAGCTTATAGAGGACCTGGACACGGCAGTTCCTTGAAGGGAAGAAGAGCAGAATACTCAGTTTATGGTTATGGGGCTTCTAGGCAGTTGGGCAGAGGAAGAACACCAGTGGCTGGTGGAGATCAGATACCTGGCACTAGGATTTCTCTAATGTGTACTAAAATGAGTTCGGATATTCCATATCCTGAGTTAAAGGAGTGAGAAGGTCAAAGCTTTGAGCCTGAAGAAGCAGGAGTGCACCACAGTATGGTGAAGTATCTTGAAGTGAAAGTATTAGCCACTCAGTCCACGTTTGGCTCTTTTCAACCCCATGGACTCTAGCTCACCAGGCTCCTCTGTCCATGGGATTTCCCAGGCAAGAATACTGGAGTGGGTTGCCATTCCTTTCTCCAAGGGATCTTCCTGACCCAGGGATCAAGCCTGGGTCTCCTGCATTGCAGACAGATTCTTGACTGTCTAAGCCACCAGGGAAGCCCAGTAAAGGTAGATAAGTGTGACACAGAGATGATTTTAATAAAGGATAAGTTCAGTTCACTCCCCAAAGAAATCTGCACCCATGTACCTTTTATTGAAGTCACTTAAACTATTATCAGTCCACCTCATTCAGTGTGAAAGAGTCTAGAATCTGCTACTCTAGTTGTGGCGTGTGGGCTTTTCTTTGTGTTGACTTTTCTTGTAGTGGACCACAGGCTCTAGGGCTCTTGGGCTTCAGCAGTTGTGGCTTCTGGGCTCTAGACCACAGACTCAATAGTTGCGGCACATGGGCTTAGTTGCTCTGCAGTATGTGAGATCTTCTCGGATCAGGGATCAAACCTGTGGCTTCTGTATATATTATTTCTCTTCTTTATACTCTCACCCCAACTGGGAACATTTGTCAATGTTTAGAGATTTTGATTGTCACAACCTGTGAGGAGAAGGGAAAGTACTACTGGCAACTCGTGGGTAGAGGCCAGGGATGCCGCTAAAAACCCTATAGTGCATAGCACAGTCCCCTACAACAAAGAAGTATCCCAGCAGTGCCAAGATGAAGAATCCTTGACTTAGTGAAAAAAGGTATGTGGGGGGGACAAATTATAGAATTGTAGCATCCGAAGTTAATACAGTTTGAGGGGTCCTCTTTAAGAAAAAATGCAAAATCACAAAAAGTTGAAGTGCATTTATTTATCTAGCGTAAGAAAAGAAGTCATGGGCTTCCTGGGTGGTCCAGTGGGTAAGGACACCGCCTTCCATTGCAAGGGGCGCTGGTTCGACCCCTGGCCTGGGAAGATCCCATGTGTCATGGAGCAGCTGGACAGATGCGTCCATCTACCGAGCTGGAGCTCTGGAGCGCATGCGCCCAGAAGCTGGTGCTCTACAGCGAGAGAGGTCACTGTGATGGGAGGCCCACACAAGCCAAAGAACAAAGATAAATAAATGAAAGATCAATGTAAGTGGCCAAAAAAAGAAGTCATAACAGATTACTGGAATATTAGAGAATTGGGTATTTTTTCTTTCAGAGATAGTTGTAGGCACATATCCAGCAGTGCTTGCAGCTTGGAACCTGCCTAACTCCCACTCCCTACCTGGACCATCTCAGGAACTCTGAGGCTGGTGCAGATAAGGAGCCTCGGGTGGTTGAGTTTCATTGTTGTTATGATAAATCTGTCTCTGACTGTATAACTCATTGTATTTGCATTGTAACTGTCTGTAGCAGGGGAAGGAAAGGGCGAAGAACCTACGGGGGGCACCCCCAATGTACCTTTTATTGAAGTCACTTAAACTATTATCAGTCCACCTCATTCAGTGTGAAAGAGTCTAGAATCTGCTACTCTAGTTGTGGCGTGTGGGCTTTTCTTTGTGTTGACTTTTCTTGTAGTGGACCACAGGCTCTAGGGCTCTTGGGCTTCAGCAGTTGTGGCTTCTGGGCTCTAGACCACAGACTCAATAGTTGCGGCACATGGGCTTAGTTGCTCTGCAGTATGTGAGATCTTCTCGGATCAGGGATCAAACCTGTGGCTTCTGTATATATTATTTCTCTTCTTTATACTCTCACCCCAACTGGGAACATTTGTCAATGTTTAGAGATTTTGATTGTCACAACCTGTGAGGAGAAGGGAAAGTACTACTGGCAACTCGTGGGTAGAGGCCAGGGATGCCGCTAAAACCCTATAGTGCATAGCACAGTCCCCTACAACAAAGAAGTATCCCAGCAGTGCCAAGATGAAGAATCCTTGACTTAGTGAAAAAAGGTATGTGGGGGGGACAAATTATAGAATTGTAGCATCCGAAGTTAATACAGTTTGAGGGGTCCTCTTTAAGAAAAAATGCAAAATCACAAAAAGTTGAAGTGCATTTATTTATCTAGCGTAAGAAAAGAAGTCATGGGCTTCCTGGGTGGTCCAGTGGGTAAGGACACCGCCTTCCATTGCAAGGGGCGCTGGTTCGACCCCTGGCCTGGGAAGATCCCATGTGTCATGGAGCAGCTGGACAGATGCGTCCATCTACCGAGCTGGAGCTCTGGAGCGCATGCGCCCAGAAGCTGGTGCTCTACAGCGAGAGAGGTCACTGTGATGGGAGGCCCACACAAGCCAAAGAACAAAGATAAATAAATGAAAGATCAATGTAAGTGGCCAAAAAAAAAAGAAGTCATAACAGATTACTGGAATATTAGAGAATTGGGTATTTTTTCTTTCAGAGATAGTTGTAGGCACATATCCAGCAGTGCTTGCAGCTTGGAACCTGCCTAACTCCCACTCCCTACCTGGACCATCTCAGGAACTCTGAGGCTGGTGCAGATAAGGAGCCTCGGGTGGTTGAGTTTCATTGTTGTTATGATAAATCTGTCTCTGACTGTATAACTCATTGTATTTGCATTGTAACTGTCTGTAGCAGGGGAAGGGAAAGACGAAGAACCTAACTCCATTTCCTTCCTCTTGCTAGAGGGTATGCATGTGCATGTGTGAGTTTAGGTGTAAGTGTGTGAGAGTGTACGCGAATGTGTGCAGGCAAATGTGTCACGGATCAAAGTATGGAGAAGCTCAGTCCCTACTGCACCCTTCTTCCCAGAGAAGCTCTCAGTTGAGGAGAACTGTTGAAAGACTGTAACTGGCGCTGCCCAAACCTGGAGCCCTCCGCTGGGTGGCTCTGGGTTAGGAGTCAACTGAATGAGTGTTCTGATTTACAACAGAGTATCTGGAGACGAGCATGCAGGGGAAGACTGCTTCATGATAAAGTGGGGAAAAGTCAAGTTTTCTTGGCCAGAGAGAGAGCGGGCCAGGCGGATGGAGGTCCACTCGGAATGACACAGGCAGGGTGGTATCCACAGTGGGTCACAGGATGCAGATGACCTGGGGCCACCTCATCCAGATGGAGTCATGAAGGGGCAGAATTCAGCAGGTGCTCAGACTCAGAGCCAAGGATGAGGAGTAGACAAAAGAGAAGCTTTGAAGATGGGAGGGACCCCACTGCAAAAAGACATTTTAAGTATTACAGAATAAATATGACTTCCCAATACTGATGGCATCGTGGACACCTAGGCAGTCTGGCTCAATTCACATATCTTTGGCCGCACATGGCAAGTGAGATCCTTGGCTCATTAAGAGTTTGTGGACACCTGACACCGACTGGGCCTTTGTTGTTGAATGAGTCGGTAAGATTAATCAGTAAGTAAGATTAATCAGTAAAGATGGAAGAAAATGAAGTAAGAATAAAGAGACTGTAAGTTTGAGTGATCAAGGAAAGGATTTAGATAAGAAACCAACAAGATGAAATTCAGCTGGTCTTCTGTTTTCAGCATCCATGTTCCCTGAGAAACTAGTTGGGGACCTTGGACCATCTCAGGAACTCTGAGGCTGGTGCAGATAAGGAGCCTCGGGTGGTTGAGTTTCATTGTTGTTATGATAAATCTGTCTCTGACTGTATAACTCATTGTATTTGCATTGTAACTGTCTGTAGCAGGGGAAGGGAAAGACGAAGAACCTAACTCCATTTCCTTCCTCTTGCTAGAGGGTATGCATGTGCATGTGTGAGTTTAGGTGTAAGTGTGTGAGAGTGTACGCGAATGTGTGCAGGCAAATGTGTCACGGATCAAAGTATGGAGAAGCTCAGTCCCTACTGCACCCTTCTTCCCAGAGAAGCTCTCAGTTGAGGAGAACTGTTGAAAGACTGTAACTGGCGCTGCCCAAACCTGGAGCCCTCCGCTGGGTGGCTCTGGGTTAGGAGTCAACTGAATGAGTGTTCTGATTTACAACAGAGTATCTGGAGAGACGAGCATGCAGGGGAAGACTGCTTCATGATAAAGTGGGGAAAAGTCAAGTTTTCTTGGCCAGAGAGAGAGCGGGCCAGGCGGATGGAGGTCCACTCGGAATGACACAGGCAGGGTGGTATCCACAGTGGGTCACAGGATGCAGATGACCTGGGGCCACCTCATCCAGATGGAGTCATGAAGGGGCAGAATTCAGCAGGTGCTCAGACTCAGAGCCAAGGATGAGGAGTAGACAAAAGAGAAGCTTTGAAGATGGGAGGGACCCCACTGCAAAAAGACATTTTAAGTATTACAGAATAAATATGACTTCCCAATACTGATGGCATCGTGGACACCTAGGCAGTCTGGCTCAATTCACATATCTTTGGCCGCACATGGCAAGTGAGATCCTTGGCTCATTAAGAGTTTGTGGACACCTGACACCGACTGGGCCTTTGTTGTTGAATGAGTCGGTAAGATTAATCAGTAAGTAAGATTAATCAGTAAAGATGGAAGAAAATGAAGTAAGAATAAAGAGACTGTAAGTTTGAGTGATCAAGGAAAGGATTTAGATAAGAAACCAACAAGATGAAATTCAGCTGGTCTTCTGTTTTCAGCATCCATGTTCCCTGAGAAACTAGTTGGGGACCTTGGCTCCTGGGAAGAGGGGTGGAGGCGGCCTCCAGGTGTGAGCCCTACAGGTTGAGCCACTTGGACTGTGGCTATGATACAGACAAGGGGCCTTTCCTCTGGCTGGAGACTGTACTGTCAGATGTTTTTTAAGCAGTCACTGACAGTCTACTTTACTATAAGGAGCATTCCCTGAGAACCTGTGCTGTGTTTGGATAACACTAAGCAAAGCAGTGATTTATGTGCAGCTATTGAGGGTAGTAGCCATAGAACCTAGTCCTGGGCTGGCAAGGTAATACTGCTATTCCCTCTTCAGGGTGTATTACCCTTCTTGTGGCTGTAGTTGAATAAAGTTACATTTTTGTAAACTGAACATGCTTACCTGAGTTGTCTTCTTAGGGGGAAAAAGAAGCAACCAGTGACATAAATCTGCTCAGCATTGTGGAGATAAGGCAGAGGAGGGCTACGTGCAGCTGAGGTTAAGTGGACTTTGTCCTGGGGGATGGGAAAATCAGGGGGAAAGGAAAAGCAAACAGTCATGTTCTTACAGCACAAATCCTGGAAGTGTCTCTTGATTTGTTTCACGTGCAATTCCCGAGTGCCCCAGCAGCTGAGACCCTTCCGTGTTTGCTTATTTGTTTAGTGAAGGGAAATGTCCCCTAGCAGCCTCATGAGCTGTTTGCCTGGAGAGAATCACAATTATTGAGCCGACCTTGAAGGCAAGAAATGGGGCTATAACAGTAAGATTTTTTTTTTAAGGATATTTTAAAATGCCTTTGAAATGTTCCATCTGAAAAAAAATCAAACTGTATCTTTAGAACTTTATTTGCTTTGTCACCCCTGGTTCCTTGGTGTCACATAGTAGGCACTTAATAAATATGGCTTTGATATGTTTGGTGGGTTTCCAGATTTTGTTTTTATGAGCACTGCTTCGGTGAACACAGGTGTGCATGCATCTCATGATTTTCTCAGAATAAATTCTTATGATAAAATTACTGGATTAGAGTAGTGCTTTTTAAAGTGCCTATGACTCTTCTAGGGGCTTCCCTCATAGCTCAGTTGGTAAAGCATCTGCCGGCAATGCAGGAGACCTGGGTTTGATGCCTGGGTCAGGAAGATCCCCTGGAGAAGGAAATGGCAGCCTACTCCAGTATTCTTGCCTGGGAAATCCCATGAGAGCGGAGCCAGGCAGGCTACCGTCCATAGCATCACAAGAGTCGGACAGGACTTCATGACTAAACCACCACCACCACGAATCTTCTGAGGAGTCTTGTTGAACTGCAGGACCTGATTTTACAGGTGTGGGGTGAGGCCTGAGAGTCTGCATTTTTACTAAGCTTCAGGTCATGCTGATGTTGGTCCATAGACTACACTTCGAGACATGAAGCCCTAGATAAGCAGGGGGCAGGGCCAGCTAGTGCCGTGCACTTCTGCAAGGCAGGTTTGAGTAGACTGGGGCCCTGTGTATTAGGAGAAAAGAAAACTAACCCTGGGCCACCAGAGTCAGTCCCCAAACTGTGCAGAGTGAATTTCTACTCCTCTTTCACGATACGTTAGAAAGGGTAAAGAAATTCTCAGTGCTGATTTTTGTGATCTATTTGGAATCAAATAAATACACAGGGCAGTTCAGAGGAATGATCAGTGAACTGATAAATGGGATGTGGGCAACTTGCCAGTTCTTATTAGCATCCCTGCAGGAAGTGTCTCTTGTTTAGTGCACCAGCCCCAAGCTGAGACCCTTCCGTGTTTGCTTATTTGTTTAGTGAAGGAAATGTCCCTAGCAGCCTCATGAGCTGTTTGCCTGGAGAGAATCACAATTATTGAGCCGACCTTGAAGGCAAGAAATGGGGCTATAACAGTAAGATTTTTTTTTTAAGGATATTTTAAAATGCCTTTGAAATGTTCCATCTGAAAAAAAATCAAACTGTATCTTTAGAACTTTATTTGCTTTGTCACCCCTGGTTCCTTGGTGTCACATAGTAGGCACTTAATAAATATGGCTTTGATATGTTTGGTGGGTTTCCAGATTTTGTTTTTATGAGCACTGCTTCGGTGAACACAGATGTGCATGCATCTCATGATTTTCTCAGAATAAATTCTTATGATAAAATTACTGGATTAGAGTAGTGCTTTTTAAAGTGCCTATGACTCTTCTAGGGTTTCCCCTCATAGCTCAGTTGGTAAAGCATCTGCCGGCAATGCAGGAGACCTGGGTTTGATGCCTGGGTCAGGAAGATCCCCTGGAGAAGGAAATGGCAGCCTACTCCAGTATTCTTGCCTGGGAAATCCCATGAGAGCGGAGCCAGGCAGGCTACCGTCCATAGCATCACAAGAGTCGGACAGGACTTCATGACTAAACCACCACCACCACGAATCTTCTGAGGAGTCTTGTTGAACTGCAGGACCTGATTTTACAGGTGTGGGGTGAGGCCTGAGAGTCTGCATTTTTACTAAGCTTCAGGTCATGCTGATGTTGGTCCATAGACTACACTTCGAGACATGAAGCCCTAGATAAGCAGGGGGCAGGGCCAGCTAGTGCCGTGCACTTCTGCAAGGCAGGTTTGAGTAGACTGGGGCCCTGTGTATTAGGAGAAAAGAAAACTAACCCTGGGCCACCAGAGTCAGTCCCCAAACTGTGCAGAGTGAATTTCTACTCCTCTTTCACGATACGTTAGAAAGGGTAAAGAAATTCTCAGTGCTGATTTTTGTGATCTATTTGGAATCAAATAAATACACAGGGCAGTTCAGAGGAATGATCAGTGAACTGATAAATGGGATGTGGGCAACTTGCCAGTTCTTATTAGCATCCCTGCAGGCCGCACAGAGGGAGCAGATCATTAGAGTGGTCAGCTTAGAGGCCTCCTGCTTTACTGCGGACAGTCACACTGCTGTCTGCTTGGCTTTGCCTGGGGCAGACCACAAACTGCTCACACCCTCCTGCTGCTGCTGTGGAAGTGATGTTTGCCGCAATTCTGCCCTGGGTCATCAGGAACCCTTTTCTCAGAAGCAACTTGACCCCCTATGCCTATTTTCCTTTTATCTGGATTTTGTCCTTCTTATGTTTATTTCCTGGAATTGCTCTCTTCAGAGTAGCATCCAAGGACCCAGTGAGGGAAAGGCAGGAAGAACAGGTGGGTCGTGTGTTCCCCTTGGAATGGGTGCAGAAGATTTACGAATGGAGTTTGAGCTTGGGCTTGTGATGTCATTGATCGCCACGGGTGGTTGGAAAAGCTGCCATGATTTTATCTAGTCTTATTAACAGTTTCATTTGGAGAGATTTGCCCCCAAGGCGATTGTGTGAAATGCAGTCTAAAAACCAGCTAAAGAAATGATTCACCAAAAGCATCACTTAGCCTGCTAGGGGAAAGAAATAATTTCTTCCAATAAAGGCCTTTGTCTGCCGAGAACCCAATGACTTGAGAATGCTGGAAGCATATTTCATTTGCTGCAGTTATTCACAGGCGCTCTGCAGCATCCTGTGTTTCTGCTGGTTAGGTGATACAAGAGGAAATTTTGTCTTCAGCAGGCAGTTCCAGAGAACTGAACAATGTAGATGCCATCTAAGCCCCCCAAGGAATGTAGGAAAGGTCTCAGAAATGTGAGCTCTGCCCACGTTCAGCTACATGACAGCTGGGGAGGCAACCCAGAGGCACAAAAGATGTCCTGGGACCCAAGCCCTAAAGGTCCAAGTTAATAAGAGATAAAAAAAAAAAAAAACAACACATGGACTAACCTGATACATACCGAGGTCTAATTTCTCCAGCAGCCTCTTTCACTGTGCTGTTCTGACTCTTGTCTCCTATGTGCACTGCCCTCCTACTGCTATTACTTTTTATCTTACAGAATTTTCTTTATGAATTTGTCTTAACTTCTTAAATTGTTAACTTCTTGTAGACTCTGATGAACCAGTATCTCATGGCAGATCAGGCATAGCCACATCAGTCTAAGAGGGCTTCCTGGAGGAGGTGACTTCCCTCCTACATTTTAAAGAAAACGATATTCTCAGATTTGGTGAGCTTATCCTCTCAATGTTCCTTTCTTCCATTTTGTAGGTTTCTCTACTTCTCTGTTCTCATTTTTCAATGTGAATGATCCTCCAGGCAATATATACATACATATATACACAAATACATTATATATGAAATACTCTTTCCTTTGATCATCTAACCTTCCTCTTCATTTAGATTAGTCTTCCCTTGTTCTCAAACTTCAATTCCACAGTCCCCTAAGACAGGGCCCAATGATCCATGCTTCCTGGTACTCATGACCTTGTATGATTGTACCCTCCCTGAATAACTTGCTTCTGACAGATATCATATAGCAAGCGTTGAGGAGTATCACTTTCCATGACTAGGTTATCAGTTAGTATGACATCCAACTTGTTATCTGACTCTCCCTCTTTGTGGCTTGCACGTTTTGGTGAAGATGCGACCTTGGGGACAGACCTGTGTGTTGAGGGACTGAGAGTGACCTCTGTCCAGTGGCCAGCAAGAAACTGGGGCTCCAGTGCAACAGCCCATGGAGAACTGAATCCTGATATCAGACACTGTAGTGATCTTGGAAGTGCTTCTGCCCATCCCCTTTCATCCCACACCCCAGCCTTCAGACGAAAACCCATGTCAGCCAGCTCCTTGAGCATAGCTCTGTGAAAGACCCCAAGGAGAAGGGCTTAGTGGTGCCCGATTCCTGACCCTCAGAAACTGTGAGATACTGAATGCATGTTGTAGAAGCCACTGAGTTTTGGGATCATATGTTACCCAGCAGTAGATAACTGATACATACCCCATGACCTTTGATGCTAGAATGTCAAGACTGAACTCTTTACCTTCTCCACAGTTCTCCCCAGTCCAGCTTGTCTTGCTTATTTATTGTCCTCTTGGTCCCTCTTTACTCAGTCTCTAGACTTGGCATCCCTTTTTCATTCTTTATTTTTTTTATTATTTTAATTTTTTAAAAATTTATCTTTTTTGAGGGGGGGTGGGGTGGGGAGGGGGGGGGATGGGCGGGCCACTTCTATTGGTCTTTCATTTGTCTATTTTCATCCATCTTTGTTCTTCGGCTCTGTTGTTGCAGAGCGCCGGCTCTGGGCGCATGCGCTCCAGAGCTCCGGCTCGGTAATTGGACACATCAGTCCAGCTGCTCTGCGGCATGTAGGATCTTCCCAGGCCAGGGATCGAACCCGGCGCCCCTTGCACTGCAAGGCGGTGTCCTTACCTGCTGGACCACCAGAGCAAGCCCCCCCTTTTTCATTCTTGCTGCCAGTTCATCTATTAGTTCTAAGTTTCAAGTTCTGCTTGTTTTCCTTGGTAATGCAGTTAGTCAGGTGGAAAAAGTGGTCAGAGGCAAGAACTGCACAGGTGAAAGCACTAATAGGGGAACCAGTGGTTTCTCAGTTCTCACCTCCATTTCCCAATTCCCTTGTCAGTCAACTCTGTGACGCACAATTTAGCAATGAATTAAGCATTGCCTAATATTCTCTGACATCTCATAGACTAACCTTGTCTTTTTAATTGAACTAAGAAACTGGGCTCAAACCTCATAATTATTTTTTCTATAGGGCACCAAAGCACAATGCTAAGGATGCTGTGAATTAAAAAGGCTTACTCCAAGGTTGCAAGTAGGCCCTGTGGAGCTACTCAGTGTGGGTCTCAATTTAGTGTCATGAATGGAAGGCCCTGTGTGTGGGCACTGGGGTGATTGATTGCAGGTGGATATGCAACACAGGGCAGACAGTTGCCACTCTCAGAGTGTAGCTGCCCCCTGGGGTGAAGGTGGGGGACCTCCTTCATGGTCCCTTTGGTTCCATTAGACCTCCTTGTGCACAGGGGCTATTCCTACTCATGTAACGGTGTTCATCAACATTCCTTCCGCTTCCTTTCATCACCTTGAACCTCAAGATAAGATTTTACTGACAGCCTCAGTCTTTTTTCAATTCCTTTGCTGAACTGTTGACTCACAGTTTCTTTGTAGCCTTTTGCTGAGTGTAATTCAAGTCATCTGTGACTGATGCAATGACAAGAAGCTCACGGTTTAGGGGGAACTTCACAGTGTCCCTCTCCCCTTGTTTGTGAGGACACTTCAGATCCAAATTCAGGTGCTTTCACCTTTGCCTGAGGCTGACTCATGAACTAGTCACATATGCAGTGAATCAAGAGTGAGCTCTGAGACCAACCTGATTTATTTTCTCTTTCGAGAATCTTGTGGTTCTGACTATGTATGGAGCAAGGGGTCTGCTTCTGTATCAGCAGCTTGAGCTGAAATATTTGTTGAACCACAGACACAGGACATGAGGGCTAAGGATTTACAGTGAAGGGCAGAGGCCTCACTGTGCGGGGCTCCTTTGGTCTCTGAACTCACTCACAGGGCCAGACAGGTAGGTCTCCAGGGAGCAGGAGACAGCAGTTAACTTCTTGTCCCTGGGGAGGGGCTGGTTTGGCTCTGCTCTCTTCTGGGTTTCTGGGGACTCATAGGAAGTCTCTGGGGACAGAGCCAGAGACAGGAGAAGAAGCAGAAGCAGAAAACTTCCAACAGCCTGACCTCAGGAAAACAGCAGGCAGAGAGGAGAACGTCAAATATATGGCTGTTTTCAGTGCTCGTCTTATCAGGCAACAAGATAAGATGTGCTCTTCCCTCACCTGATGCAGAGTGTGGGCATTAGGTGACGGCAGTGGTACAGGAGGAAGCCAGTACTTAGCACTGCCCACTAGGACTCAGAGAGGAACACTGGGCACTAAGTGAGAAGTACTCCAGCGTCCTGCAATCCCAGCTCAGTACCCAGATGAGGCTGTGATCAGAGGCTGTCCCCCTAGCATGGGTACAACTTTCTTTCTCCTCTGCATTACCTCTTCAGTACCTTAATTTTCTCAATTCTGAGTTCAAATAGCCATGCGGGGTCTATCCTCATGTAATCTGTGCATCAGGTAACCACTGCCTAACTTAAAGGGCTCCCCCTTGCTCTCTCCTTTCTCCCTCCCCCTTTTCCTCCTCCTTACCTTCTCCTCCTTTTCTCCATGGAGCATATTTAAAAAAGGAGATATACATGTGCCTGGATTTGAGCTCTTAGATAATTTGGTGATGAAGGATTAGAATGTCAGGTGAAATGGGTATACCCACCTTTCTTTAGGCATCTCCTCTAACTAAAGATGCTTAATTCATTGTGCTCCTTAACATCTGCTAGATGGACTGCAGGACTTTGCTATTTGTGGAATTCTGGGTTCCTTGACTAAACTCTAAATTAAAGTTACTAGCAAGTAGAAGAGGGAGCATGGGGACAATCTGTGCTCCATGTAGACTGAGGCTGGTTGGGATTTAGAAACCCATCTGCAGTGGGGTTGAGCCGCCCATAGCCAGGGCCTGGCTCTCCTGGTAGGGAAGAGATGACAGGGAAGTTAGAAAGCTTAGTTGATGGTGTCTTTCCTACAATCAGCCCAGATATGAACATTTTTAGGTGGATGTGACATAAAAACAGTGGCAAAGGCTTCCTAGATATCCTTCTAACTAATAAAGCAGATAAATCTTAAGTCAAACAACCATACACTTCCCACCAAGGGAAAAAAATACAGCCCTTACATGTTTGTTTCCCCTAAATTGACCTTTATGCAAAACAGTTGCTCCCCTTTGCTATGACACAGCTTACCCTAGAGTTTGCTTTCTAAGAACCTTCTAGAGGCCCTAGGTTTGAATTTCAAAGAACTTTCTGATGGTTCCAAACATCTGTCTGTAAGTCTAGAAACATTCAAAGCAGAATAGAGCATAAGGATGATTATTTTTCTCATCTGTACAAATAATTTCTCCTCTCCCCCAGCTTTATAGAGAAAAAATGGACAAATAAAAGCTGTATATATTTAAGATGTGCAATGTGATGTTTTGATATACACTGAAATATTTGCCATAATCAAGCTAATTAACGTATCCATCAGCTCACATAGTTATCTTTTTTGGGGGGTAAGAACAATTGAGATTTACTCTCTTAGTAGATTTCAGGTATAAATACAGTATTGTTAACTGTGTGCAAATAATTTTAAAAATCTTCAGTGGGTCAGGGTCATAGCCTAGAAAGGAAATATGTTCCTGAAACGCAGGTGTGGATACTGGCAGGAGTTCTGTGCATTTTACACTCCTTACACTCCTGCTTTCGGGGTCTAGGGAGGAAGGCGTGGGGATGGGGTGGCAGCTTAGGACTCAGTAGAAGAAGGAGGAGGAGGAGGAGAAAGATGGTTACTCATGTGTTCACCTACACCTTAATCATCAGCCCTGTTATTGAGCATCTTGGATGCACCCGGTGATGTGCTGGGCTCCATGACTCAGATCCTCCCACCTGGATTTCAGAGTCTGGCTAGGGAGTCCTTTGAATACACAAATTCTTGAACACACAACTGCTGTGTTATAATAGAGGTCTTAGAAAGCATTCTGAGAAACCAGAGGAAGGAAGTAGTAATGGCAGTAGCACCTAGGGCAGAAGGGAAGATCTGGCGGAGGAGGGTCAGGAGGAGAGGGGAAAGGTGAGTTCTTGCAGAAGGCCAGCACCCAAGCCTGCTCTCTCCTCTGAGAGGACCAAGTCCTAGGGAGACTTTGAGAAACAAACTCTTTTTGGAATGCACCTGTGGCCTGGAATAAATTCAGGATACTGTTGGCATTTGGTGGTAAACAGTAGAAAAGACATTCAGAAAATATTCTGAAAGGAAAGGAAAGTAAAGGAAATCTGTATACCTTCCCAGCATAGGGACAAGTTCCATTAAAACTGGCAGGGTCTACTGAATGAGTGCTTTCCTTTCACAGGGAGGCTAATGAGCCTGGAACCTAGGAGCTCTTGCTCAGTCTTCAGAACTCAGTGCTTGGTTCTTAGTGCTCACAGTCCAGTGCTTGGTTCTCAGTCTTCAGTGCTTGGAGCTCAGTACTCATCACTCCACATTCATATAGTCATGAAGTGAGCAGAAGCCTCACAGAGGAGAGATACTACTCTGGGAAGTCAATCACTCATGGAGTGCACTGGCTTCTCAATAGCCTAAAAATATTTGAAACTACTTCATTATGATTCTTTGTGTAGGAAAATCCAGGGAAACCAATTCTTTGGGCTATCAGTTCTTCCTACATTTTTCAGAAAGAGAAAGCCTAGAAAGGAAATATGTTCCTGAAACGCAGGTGTGGATACTGGCAGGAGTTCTGTGCATTTTACACTCCTTACACTCCTGCTTTCGGGGTCTAGGGAGGAAGGCGTGGGGATGGGGTGGCAGCTTAGGACTCAGTAGAAGAAGGAGGAGGAGGAGGAGAAAGATGGTTACTCATGTGTTCACCTACACCTTAATCATCAGCCCTGTTATTGAGCATCTTGGATGCACCCGGTGATGTGCTGGGCTCCATGACTCAGATCCTCCCACCTGGATTTCAGAGTCTGGCTAGGGAGTCCTTTGAATACACAAATTCTTGAACACACAACTGCTGTGTTATAATAGAGGTCTTAGAAAGCATTCTGAGAAACCAGAGGAAGGAAGTAGTAATGGCAGTAGCACCTAGGGCAGAAGGGAAGATCTGGCGGAGGAGGGTCAGGAGGAGAGGGAAGGTGAGTTCTTGCAGAAGGCCAGCACCCAAGCCTGCTCTCTCCTCTGAGAGGACCAAGTCCTAGGGAGACTTTGAGAAACAAACTCTTTTTGGAATGCACCTGTGGCCTGGAATAAATTCAGGATACTGTTGGCATTTGGTGGTAAACAGTAGAAAAGACATTCAGAAAATATTCTGAAAGGAAAGGAAAGTAAAGGAAATCTGTATACCTTCCCAGCATAGGGACAAGTTCCATTAAAACTGGCAGGGTCTACTGAATGAGTGCTTTCCTTTCACAGGGAGGCTAATGAGCCTGGAACCTAGGAGCTCTTGCTCAGTCTTCAGAACTCAGTGCTTGGTTCTTAGTGCTCACAGTCCAGTGCTTGGTTCTCAGTCTTCAGTGCTTGGAGCTCAGTACTCATCACTCCACATTCATATAGTCATGAAGTGAGCAGAAGCCTCACAGAGGAGAGATACTACTCTGGGAAGTCAATCACTCATGGAGTGCACTGGCTTCTCAATAGCCTAAAAATATTTGAAACTACTTCATTATGATTCTTTGTGTAGGAAAATCCAGGGAAACCAATTCTTTGGGCTATCAGTTCTTCCTACATTTTTCAGAAAGAGAAAGCCTGGAATGAAAGAAGTGGATGTGGTTTCTGACCCTACTTCCTTTGTGGCCTCTGTGTCTTCATCTGTACCAGGAGAGGGTGGGGCTGGTGGAGCACAAATGCTCTTTCCGGCTGGACATCCTCTTAGACTGAGCTTGGTGCAGACCAGCAGCTGTTGGCGGTTCCTTAGCCAGGCAGTCAGAGGAAATTTTCTCCCCACTGTGTCTCTCCATCTGCCAAACTGAATTCTTTTCTGGGCAGCATCTGTTCCCATTTCCCATGCGATACTGTCTCAGCTGACCACAAAAATAATTACACACATATTCTGGAGTAATCAGTTCATCTGAATCCTTTGAACAGGGTGGCACATTTTACTAGGAAAAGTGACATCTCAAGAACAGAGTTCCTCCAGGTGCCATTGATCAGGGAGCTGGCCAGTCAGTGCCCTTGTCCTAGGGCTGGTGGGGGGAGGCAGAGATGACTTGGCCACTTGGATCCGTGTTAGACCTGGACCGTCGGCCCCCTTTCCCTCCCTGCTCTTTCTCCTTTGGAACTGAGCTGTAGGAGTGGGATGTGGGAGGACTGCTCACAGATTCTAATAGGAAGTTTATGGTAGGGTAGAAAAAGAGCAGAGGGTTTTATTACAACCAAGAGTGGCACAGTTAAATATATTGTTTCCTTTGATGTATATCTAAAAGGCATAAAGTAAGCCAGCAGTGAAAAACAAAGGTTAAACAGGGTACTTGAAACAAAATCATCTCTTTTTGAAATCTTGTACATAGCCTGACTAGGAGGTTTGGGTCAAGGGGTGATAATATGAGATGTATAATGATTTGGGGGAAATAAGTGAAGGTTTATGGAGTAGAAAACGACACTGGAAAGGCCATATAAATGTTAGATCTTGGATGACCTTGAATGACAGACTGAAGCTTTGGAATACATTTTATGGCAAGTCATGGGAGGGACACCAATATTCAGTTATTAAAAATTGGATTTCACATCTTTCATGTCTCAGGCTGCCCCCTGTGAGAACAGGGAGCATAGTATGCTGTCTGTCCTTGGCGGGTGTGTGTGGGGGTGTTCTGAGTTTCAGGTACGTCCCTTTTCTTCCTCCAGTGATTGTCTTGCATGTAAGTGTCTTGTAGGAAATTGGAAGCTTTCCAGGTTTCTGAGAGGACTGCTAAACCTTTTAAAGGCAGTAATTATGGAAGTGGTCTGTGTTCATTTATTCAGCTAAGATGGCTCCCTGGTAAAGAATCCACTGCCAGTGCAGGAGGTGCAGACTCAATTCCTGGGTCAGGAAGATTCCCTGAAGAGGGAAAAGGCAATCCACTCCAGTAGTCTTGCCTGGAAAATCCCATGGGACCGAGGAGCCTTGTTGGGCTACAGTCCCTGGGGTTGCAAAGAGTCAGATACAACTTAGCAACTGAGTAACAATAATAAATGTGTCAGGTACTAGGTTCTGGGGATACAATGAGTAAATCATGGTGCTAGACTTTAAGGATCTTAAATGGGAGGGAGGCACTAAAATATACTTTTATTATAATGTAGTGAGAGAGACAGAAATAAGAACCAGAATCTGTGGGAGAACAGAGGTTTAAAGGAAAGGGTTCTTAGAGGAGATGAAATGTGCCCTGCAGAGGTTAATAGATAACTGAGAGTTAAGTAAACAGATCAAGAAGGGTACAGGGCCATTTTAGGTCGAGAGATCCATTTGGTGTGTGCATTTTGGTGTTATTAGAGTGGAGTGCTCTAGAGAGAGATGAGTAAAAGCAAGATTGTTATATTTGGGAACTGAACAGAACAGGAAAAAACCAGGCAGGGAGTGAACACATCTGTTTCAGTGACCATGCTCGTTCTGGAAATACATAGAAGGGGCTAATCTCAAATCCTTCTGCAAATAACCAGAAATTCTAGACAAAATATGGCAAAGATCTTTTTAAATGACTAGCTAGCTTTGAGAGAAAGAGGAAATCCTGTAGCTCTAGAGGCAAAGGAAGCTGAAAACCAGAATGGAAAGCTCCTGGGGTCAGGGAAAACCCAAAGAAGGCTGTTGGTCCCTGTGGCACAGGAACGTGGAATTTCCGGGGGGATGACCATGAGCTGATGAAAAGCAGACGAATTCCGGCAAGTCATGGGAGGGACACCAATATTCAGTTATTAAAAATTGGATTTCACATCTTTCATGTCTCAGGCTGCCCCCTGTGAGAACAGGGAGCATAGTATGCTGTCTGTCCTTGGCGGGTGTGTGTGGGGGTGTTCTGAGTTTCAGGTACGTCCCTTTTCTTCCTCCAGTGATTGTCTTGCATGTAAGTGTCTTGTAGGAAATTGGAAGCTTTCCAGGTTTCTGAGAGGACTGCTAAACCTTTTAAAGGCAGTAATTATGGAAGTGGTCTGTGTTCATTTATTCAGCTAAGATGGCTCCCTGGTAAAGAATCCACTGCCAGTGCAGGAGGTGCAGACTCAATTCCTGGGTCAGGAAGATTCCCTGAAGAGGGAAAAGGCAATCCACTCCAGTAGTCTTGCCTGGAAAATCCCATGGGACCGAGGAGCCTTGTTGGGCTACAGTCCCTGGGGTTGCAAAGAGTCAGATACAACTTAGCAACTGAGTAACAATAATAAATGTGTCAGGTACTAGGTTCTGGGGATACAATGAGTAAATCATGGTGCTAGACTTTAAGGATCTTAAATGGGGAGGGAGGCACTAAAATATACTTTTATTATAATGTAGTGAGAGAGACAGAAATAAGAACCAGAATCTGTGGGAGAACAGAGGTTTAAAGGAAAGGGTTCTTAGAGGAGATGAAATGTGCCCTGCAGAGGTTAATAGATAACTGAGAGTTAAGTAAACAGATCAAGAAGGGTACAGGGCCATTTTAGGTCGAGAGATCCATTTGGTGTGTGCATTTTGGTGTTATTAGAGTGGAGTGCTCTAGAGAGAGATGAGTAAAAGCAAGATTGTTATATTTGGGAACTGAACAGAACAGGAAAAAACCAGGCAGGGAGTGAACACATCTGTTTCAGTGACCATGCTCGTTCTGGAAATACATAGAAGGGGCTAATCTCAAATCCTTCTGCAAATAACCAGAAATTCTAGACAAAATATGGCAAAGATCTTTTTAAATGACTAGCTAGCTTTGAGAGAAAGAGGAAATCCTGTAGCTCTAGAGGCAAAGGAAGCTGAAAACCAGAATGGAAAGCTCCTGGGGTCAGGGAAAACCCAAAGAAGGCTGTTGGTCCCTGTGGCACAGGAACGTGGATTTTAATGCCCGCAAGGTGATAGGGCAGATGACCATGAGCTGATGAAAAAGAGCTGGAACTGAACGAAGCTTCTCCTTCAGCCCACATTTCAAATGGTTATACCCTCAGTGAGAGGGTGGATTAAGAAAGTTTGTGCATTGGCACAGAACAAAACAGGAAGCTTGGCTGTTTTGGGATGGAAAAAAAGAGATCCCTTCTCCCTCTACTCAATCAAAACTCATAACCACCGTGTGTGGTGTATCTGAGTTTTGCGTAGTGAGTTTATACTATTCATTTGGTTTGGCAATAGCCAAACCATTTTTTTTTTTTAATAAAAATTGTCCCCAGGCTGAGGTTACAAAGAGTTATGTAGTTTTTTGTAGGAACAAATGCAAAGATGTTCTGAAAGGGTAATGTATTCCCAACTTGGGACATAAAAGATTTGTACAGGGGAAACAATAAAAATGAAAGAACTAAAAAACTTTAGATAATTGAATGACATAATTCATATTTTGATAATGAAAATTCATATTAAGATAATTTAAGATGAATATATTTGAGTGACTAAAATATAAAAGGAGAGTTTAAAACTTATGGAGCAAGACAGAGTGAAGAAATTACCTTCAAATTTGAAAGCATCACACACATCTTTTACAACAATATCATTGGAAAAAAATGTTGTAAATAGTTTAAACAGCAGAGTAGACATAGTTGAACAGAGAGAGAGTCAGCTGGAATATCTGAAGAGAGTTCCAAAAATGCATCACAGTGAGAGATAGAGAAAAATATGTAAGTGATTTAAGAAGCGTGAATGATGGGATGAGAATATTATAAACTATGTCTACGAAGAGTTCTATGGGGGAAAATGTCATAAAAGGAAAAGCAGTATTAGAAGAGCTAATAACTTCACACTTATTATTGGTAAAAGATATGAATCCTCAGTTTCAAGAAGCACAATGATTCCTGACAAAAAATAACAAGAATTCCATTTCCAGACAAGTCTTATTAAAGATTGAGGATCCCAAAGACAAGAAAAATATTCAAAGAAGCCAGAGGAAAAAAGATGGATTACTTATAAAGGAATTAGGTTCTGCAAATATCCTGTTTCTCCATATAGTTTTGTCCAGAAAACTGTAGCATCTATAGACTTTTATTTATTTATTTATGGCTGCACTAGGTCTGGGTTGCTGCTCCCGGGCCTTCTCTAGTTGCTGTCCTCAGGCTTAATAACTGTGGTGCGTGAGCTTAGTTGCTTTGCAGCATGTGGACTCTTCCCAGACAAGGGATTGAACCCGTGTCCCCTGCATTGACAGGTAGATTCTTAACCACTGGATCACCCAGCATCTATAGATAATTTTTGTTTTAGGAGGGGAGGAGAGGGTCTTCCTGTATTGACTGCGGTCCCTACAGGGCTTACGCACTCTTCCCCAACCAAGGGGTGAGGGAACTAGCTGTTCTTCCTGGTGGGCTGGGCGAGTGGTCGCTGCAGACAGCACAGCCCTCTCAGACCCGAGGGACATAACAGTGGACCAGAGCCCAGTTGGACCCCATGGTCAGGGTAGCCAAGATGGGAGGGGAGATGTGACCAGTGAGGACACTGTTTGAGGACAGGCACCAGGTTTATCGCCTTCATAGGCATAACCCCAGGCTTAGCACAGCGCCTGGACGTGGTGATGCTTATTAAGGTTGAATTGTGTCATCCTTGCTCCCAGCAGTTTACACGATGAAGCTATAACATCCCACCCCTACTCCGGTATTTCAGAATGCCACTGTGTTTGGAGATAGAAGCTTTAGTAGGGCTGTTAGCATGGCCCTAATCCTTTATAACTGGTGTCCTTATGAGAAGAGGAAATTAGGACACAAAGAGAGACATCGCAGGCTCATGTGCACAGAGGAAGGACTATGTGTACTCACTGTAAGCCAAGGGAAACCCAAACCTGCTGACATGTCACCTTGGACTTCCAACCTCCAAGACTGTTTGGAAATGCATTTGTTAGTTAAGACCTCCAGTCTTGATGTTTTATTATGAGAGGTCTAGCAAGGGTATATAGTACTTCATAGACATCGTCTGAGTCAGTGAAAGTGTGTGAAGGCTATTGAACTGTGACTCAGAGGTCAAGGGCAGGCTTGCTTAAGAAGTGCTTCTCACACACTTGAGCACATGCGGATCAGCTGGCCTCTTGTTAGAATGCAGATTCTGACTCTCCAGCTCTGGGAAGGGGCCTCAGATTCTTTGTGTCTGACAGATTCCCAAGGCAGGTGGTAGGTCCAAGGACCACACTGTGAGCAGTGATGCTTAGAGTCCGGAGACTTGCCTTTGAATTAGATGATCTTTAGTGATCTTAGAGGAAGGCAGTGGAGTCTTTATGAGTTCAATGCAGCAAATACTCTGAGCATTTTCCAGATGCAAGACCCTGGACCAGCTGGTGGAACAGACCCCTGGGGGACCAGCCTGCCTTGGCCCCACGGGGAGGAGGACATGCAAACCAGAGTATGTCCACACTGCCAGCCCTCCTTTGTCTTGGGGAGAGCCCATTTTATTCCACTGTCAGTAGATAGGATGAGGCTTCCCCATCTGTCATTCAGGGCCTCTGGGAAGACAATTTTTTCATCAAAGCTTAAGGAAAACTAGATTAGTTTTTGAAAAGAGTGGGAGGCAGCTGAGAGTTATTTGTTGATGTCAGTGACCTTGTAATTCTAAATGGGATTCTTTTTCGTTTTCTTGCCCTTGGGTCGGGATTCTGCAGAGGCATCATTCTCCTCCCGCGCCTGCCTGAGAAGGCAGCCTGCTCACCATTATGGACAAAATGTCAAGAGTGCCCCCTACCCGCCCCCTCTCCCTACCCGTGTCATTTTAGCACACCTTTCTCTCGGCTGAGAAATCAAGACTCTTTCAGGAGCCTCAGGAGGAACAGTTTCTACTGTTCACATAAATAAATAACCTATTCTTTACATGGCTCTTTTTCCAGAGCCTCAGGGAAACAATTTGTGATAGAAATTAGGTAGGAGCCATTGCTGAGAATGATGAAATGATGGAACGAGTATTATTATTAATCAATTTATAAATAGCCTCAAAAAATCCAGGTGACTCAGCCTGAGAGGGATGAGACAGGGCTCCATTTGGTCTCATCAGCAAACCCTCACCTGCATGTAGAACAGGAGGTGGGGATGGTATGGGCCAGGCCTGGGGTAGGAGCTGCCAGAGATCTTGTGGGGCAGGGTCCTTTGGGGGCTGGTTTGGGTGGGAGCTAGGTTGTTTGTTAGGAATTATTTACAGAGGAGGGGGCTTCCCAGGTGGCTCAGTGGTAAAGAATCCACTGGTCAATGCAGGAGATACAGGAGGTGTGGGTTAGATCCCTGAGTTGGAAAGATCCTCTGGAGAAGGAAATGGCTACCCATTCTGGTATTCTTGCCTGGGAATTCCCATGGCCAGTGTAGCCTGTCAGGCTATAGTCCTTGGGGTCACAAAGAGTCAGGCACAGCTAAGCATACACACACACACATTGGGTGGACCCACTGTTTGTTTCTTTTAATGGAAAGGACCTGCACTCACAAATTTTGCCTTTTTCCTGTTCCTTCTGGTGGCAGGAGGACAGGTATAAGGGTCCCAGCACAGAAGCCTGAATGTGTGCCCTCCTTCACCACTGACTCTTTAAAGGAACAGCCCAGAAGCAGAGTTGCTGCCCCTGGACTGTGTGGCAGGGCCTCATAGGAGAACACCTCTGGCACCAAAGGGCATGGAGTCGAAAAGTCCTTGTTGCTTTTGCTATGTTTTATTACATTTTATTTTCCATATTTATTGGGCTATAATTAACATACAAATTGTGTAAGTTTGAGGTATACAATGTGTTGATTTTACACATTTCTTTATTGCAGAATGATCACCGTCACAGCATTAGCTAACAGCTCCATCCCATCTCATAATTACCATCTCTTGGAACTTAACTTTCCTGGTTAAGACTTCACCTTTCAATGCACGGGATGCAGGTTAGATCCTGATTGGGGAGCTAAGATCCTGCATGCTGTGTGGCCAAAAAAAAAACCCACCCCAAAACATAAAATAGAAACAATACTGTAACAATAAAGACTTTAAAAATGGTCCACGTTAAAAAATTTTGATTACCATTTTTTTAAGGGTGTTTTTTTTTTTTTTTTTTTTTTTTGCCTCTAAGTCATCATTTATTTTTCATCGATCTTTTATTCTTTGGCATGTGTGGGCGTCCCACTGCAGTGGTCTCTCTTATTGCAGAGTGCCGTCTCTGGGTGCGTGCGCTCCAGAGTGCTGGCTCATAATTGGACACACTGGTCCAGCTGCACCACGGCACATAGGATCCAGCCGGGTCAGGGTTTGAACGGGTGCCCCTTGCACTGCAAGGTGGACTCTTTACCCACTGGACCACCATGAAAACCATACCATTTTTCGTGGATAGTGAGAACATTTAAAATCTATGCTCTCAGCACCTTAAAGTGTGTAATACACCATTATCACATATTGTACATTAGATCCCCAGAACTTGTTGCTCTTACAATTGGAATTTTGTACTCTTTGAACAATATATTCCCATTTCCCCCACCCTCCAGCCCCTGGTAACTGCCACTCTACCAGCTTTTTAAAATTCCACATATATCAATAATTAGCACCATATAGTATTTGTCTTTCTCTGTGTGACTCATTTCATAAGTCATAGCATAGTGCCATCAAGTTTCATCCAAATTGTCACAAACACTGAAGTTTCCTTCTTTCTTGTGTCTAAGTAATAATTCACTGTGTGTGTGTGTGTGTGTATCTCACATATTCTTTATCTGCTCATCCATTGATTGTTGCTTCTGTATCTTGACTGTTGTGAATAATGCTGCAATGAACATGGAGTGTAGATATCTTTTTGAGATCCTGTGTTTAATTCCTTTGGGTATATTGCCAGATTGCTGGATTGTATGGTCATTCTGTTTTTAATATCTTGAGGAACCTCCATACTGTTTTTCATAGTAGCTGCACCAGTTTACATTTCTACCGACAGTACACAAGGATTTTCCATTCCTCCACATTTTTATCAACACTGTTAATTGTGTCTTTTCTAACAGGTATGAGGTGATGTCTCACTATGCTTTTGGTTTGCATTTTCCTGATTATTAGTGATTTTGAACACCTTTTCATGTATCTGTTTGCCTTTTGTATGTCTTCTTTTTTTTTTTTTTTTAAGATTTATTTATTTATTTACTTTGGGCGAGGGTCGGGTTGGGGAGGGAGTGGAGTGGGCGGGCCACTTCTATGGGTCTCTCATTTCTCCATTTTCATTTGTCTTCGTTCTTTGGCTCCTGTGGGCCTCCCATCGCGGTGGCATCTGTCATTGCAGAGCACCGGCTCTGGGCGCATGCGCTCCAGAGCTCCGGCTCGGTGATTGGACACATCAGTCCAGCCGCTCCGCGGCACGTGTGATCTTCCCAGGCCAGGGCTCGAACCGGCGCCCCTTGCACTGCAAGGCGGTGTCCTTACCCACTGGACCACCAGGGGAAGCCCATGTATGTCTTTTTAAGATAAAGGTCTATTCAGATCCTCTAACCATTTTCAAATTGTATTGTTTGTTGCTATTGAGTTATATGAGATCTTTATATATTTTGGATATTAACTCCTTATTATGTTATTATTCTATATGATTTTCAAATACTTTCTCCCATAGATTGTCTTTTTATTCATTTTTTTGTTGTTGTGCAGAAGTTTTTTAGTTTGATGGAGTCTCATTTACTTTTTTTAGGGGGTGGGGTAGGGTGGGGAGGGAGGAGGGCAGGCGGGCCACTTCTGTTGGTCTTTCATTTGTCTATTTTCATCCATCTTTGTTCTTTGGCCCCTGTGGGCCTCCCATTGCCATGGCCTCTGTTGTCGCAGAGCACCGGCTCTGGGCGCATGCACTCCAGAGCTCCGGCTCGGTAATTGGACACATTGGTCCAGCCACTCCGGGGCACGTGGGATCTTCCCAGGCCAGGGCTCGAACCGGCGCCCCTTGCACTGCAAGGCGGTGTCCTTACCCACTGGATTACCAGGAAAGCCCATGTATGTCTTTTTAAGATAAAGGTCTATTCAGATCCTCTAACCATTTTCAAATTGTATTGTTTGTTGCTATTGAGTTATATGAGATCTTTATATATTTTGGATATTAACTCCTTATTATGTTATTATTCTATATGATTTTCAAATACTTTCTCCCATAGATTGTCTTTTTATTCATTTTTTTGTTGTTGTGCAGAAGTTTTTTAGTTTGATGGAGTCTCATTTACTTTTTTTAGGGGGTGGGGTAGGGTGGGGAGGGAGGAGGGCAGGCGGGCCACTTCTGTTGGTCTTTCATTTGTCTATTTTCATCCATCTTTGTTCTTTGGCCCCTGTGGGCCTCCCATTGCCATGGCCTCTGTTGTCGCAGAGCACCGGCTCTGGGCGCATGCACTCCAGAGCTCCGGCTCGGTAATTGGACACATTGGTCCAGCCACTCCGGGGCACGTGGGATCTTCCCAGGCCAGGGCTCGAACCGGCGCCCCTTGCACTGCAAGGCGGTGTCCTTACCCACTGGATTACCAGGGAAACCCTCATTTACTTTTGTTGCTACTACTTTTGGTGTCATATCCAAGAAATTGCTGCTGAGATCAACATCAAGGAGCTTTTTCCTACATTTTATTCTAGGGGTTTTATAGTTTTGGGCTTCATTATTGGAGTCTTCAATCCATTTCAAGTTTATTTTTGTGAGTGGTATAAACCAGGGGTCAAGACGATGTTCTTCACTAGAGCCTTTAGGAAGAGGATGGCCCTGCTGACACCTTGACTTTGGATTTCTAATTTCCAGGACTGAGAGATGTTAAAGTTCATTAAAAAAAAAAAAAATTGGTTAGGAGTTCAGAGTAACTGTTAAAACAGTTATGTCACACTGTTTGTATACTTTGTTATGGCAGCCCTCTGAAACTAAGTCATATGGTTTAGTTCTAAATTTAAATCATAGATCATTTCATGATCTTCATATACTTGCCCATTTATCTCTGCCCCTTTCCCAATTACAAAGGACAGCTTTCTGCTCCTGGAATTTGGAATACTATACTGTACTTTACTTCTGGTCCTTTACTCCAGAAGGTCTCCTTACCCTAGTAATTATTTGTTAGCATATTTTTTCCCCGCTAGACACTAAGCTCCTTAAGAACAGGCACAACCAGATCTTCTTATGTTTTGTATTCAGGATAGCGTCTGAAAGTTAGGTGCTCAGTACTTACTGAGTAAAGATCCTTTGATACCAGGCTACTGGATCATATTTCTGAGACATTGCCTTCTAGAACTGATGACATTTCACACTAAGTTTAGAGGAAGGGAGTGCCAAAATGTGCGATGCCCATAGAGAAGGAGTTGGCAACCCTTGTCTGTGTCTTCCATCTTGGAAGGGTATTAGTGGCTCCTGGATTAAATGCCCCACTGCTTCCAAGGCACTTCTGGACTCCAGAACATACTCTGTGCCAGAGGCTCAGGATTGGCCATGCAGGACATTATGAAAAGTATGGGAGAGCACTTATACTTTGTGGACTATCACTGAGAAAATGGATTTTCCTTCTGAGACTCTGATATTTCTGGGATGGGAGAGGAAAGAATGAACGTCAGTCTGCCAAGGGTTTATTTTAACCTAGATCAGCAGCTTTGTGATGAGTTCAAGGTCATATGCACAGTTTGAATCCTACTACAAACTGGATATGAGTCGAAGAGCTGTAATTCTGGGACTTCCCTGGCGGTCCATTGGTTAAGATAATTCACCTTCCAATCCAGAAGACAAGGGCCTAATCCCTGTTTGAAGAGCTAAGGGGGCTTCTTTGGTAGCTCAGACAGTGAAGAATCCTTCTGGAATGCAGGAAATGTGGGTTCGATCCCTGGGTCAGATACCCTGGGGAAGGGAATGGCTACTCACTCCAGTTTATTCTTGTGAGTGGTATACACCAGGGGTCAAGACGATGTTCTTCACTAGAGCCTTTAGGAAGAGGATGGCCCTGCTGACACCTTGACTTTGGATTTCTAATTTCCAGGACTGAGAGATGTTAAAGTTCATTAAAAAAAAAAAAAATTGGTTAGGAGTTCAGAGTAACTGTTAAAACAGTTATGTCACACTGTTTGTATACTTTGTTATGGCAGCCCTCTGAAACTAAGTCATATGGTTTAGTTCTAAATTTAAATCATAGATCATTTCATGATCTTCATATACTTGCCCATTTATCTCTGCCCCTTTCCCAATTACAAAGGACAGCTTTCTGCTCCTGGAATTTGGAATACTATACTGTACTTTACTTCTGGTCCTTTACTCCAGAAGGTCTCCTTACCCTAGTAATTATTTGTTAGCATATTTTTTCCCCGCTAGACACTAAGCTCCTTAAGAACAGGCACAACCAGATCTTCTTATGTTTTGTATTCAGGATAGCGTCTGAAAGTTAGGTGCTCAGTACTTACTGAGTAAAGATCCTTTGATACCAGGCTACTGGATCATATTTCTGAGACATTGCCTTCTAGAACTGATGACATTTCACACTAAGTTTAGAGGAAGGGAGTGCCAAAATGTGCGATGCCCATAGAGAAGGAGTTGGCAACCCTTGTCTGTGTCTTCCATCTTGGAAGGGTATTAGTGGCTCCTGGATTAAATGCCCCACTGCTTCCAAGGCACTTCTGGACTCCAGAACATACTCTGTGCCAGAGGCTCAGGATTGGCCATGCAGGACATTATGAAAAGTATGGGAGAGCACTTATACTTTGTGGACTATCACTGAGAAAATGGATTTTCCTTCTGAGACTCTGATATTTCTGGGATGGGAGAGGAAAGAATGAACGTCAGTCTGCCAAGGGTTTATTTTAACCTAGATCAGCAGCTTTGTGATGAGTTCAAGGTCATATGCACAGTTTGAATCCTACTACAAACTGGATATGAGTCGAAGAGCTGTAATTCTGGGACTTCCCTGGCGGTCCATTGGTTAAGATAATTCACCTTCCAATCCAGAAGACAAGGGCCTAATCCCTGTTTGAAGAGCTAAGGGGGCTTCTTTGGTAGCTCAGACAGTGAAGAATCCTTCTGGAATGCAGGAAATGTGGGTTCGATCCCTGGGTCAGATACCCTGGGGAAGGGAATGGCTACTCACTCCAGTATTCTTGCATGGAGAATTCCATGGACAGAGGAACCTGGCAGCCTACAGTCCCTTGGGTTGCAAAGAGTCAAATACAATTGAGTAACTGACACTTTTGTGTTCTTTTTCACTGGAGAGCTAAGATCCCACTGAGCCCATGTGTTGAGACAAGAGAGAGAAGCCCCCCACACCTCAACAAAAGATTCTGCATGCTGCAGCTAAGACCCAATGTAGCCAAAAAGTAAAATTAAATGAATAAATAAATAAGTAGAGGAAGTTAAAAAAAGAGATGTAAGTCTTGGCATCCTTTGCCTTAACTGAGTGAAACTTGATCAAATCAATTTGTAATGTCCTCCTGAGTAGTCTCCATGTTTCTAACTTCTCTCCTCTCTGGTCAGTTCTGTATGCTTCTATTGCTGTTCTGATCATGTTGCTCTCTGCCCCCAAATCGTTGAAAACTCCTCATTTCACACAGAACAAAGTCTAAACTCCATCTAGTGTCCAGATCTTTCCTTTCTTCAGCTTCACTCTAGTTTCCAACCTAGGTTGCTGTGTAAAACATGTGCTTTAAATATAGACATAGATTGAAAGTAAAGGCATGGAAAAAGGTAGCAGGAAAATAGTCATAAAAATGACCATATTAAAGTCAGAATGGATTTGAAGGTAAGGAGTGTTATTAAAGATAAAAAGACATTTCATAATGATAAAGGTCAGCTAATCATAAATATATAGTTTATGCATTTATTAAGAAAACTTCAAAATGCATGAGGCAAAAACTGCAAAAACTAATGGGTAAAACATTAATATATTCAGAAAGAGAGGATACAAATTACCAATTCAGAAATATCAGGAATCACAGAAGAAATATTATCTCAGATTCTACAGACATTAAAAGAATATGGGTAGAGAAATGAAAGATCAATAGAAGTGGCCCGCCTGTCCCCCTCCCTTCCCACCCCACCCCCCAAAAGATAAATAAATAAAAAGTAAATGTTTAAAAAGAAAAGAATATGGGGCTTCTCTGGTGGTCCAGTGGGTAAGGACACTGTCTTACAGTGCAAGGGACGCTGGTTCGATCCCTGGCCTGGGAAGATCCCACGTGCCCCAGAGTGGCTGGACTGATGTGTCCACTACCGAGCCGGAGCTCTGGAGCACATGCACCCAGAAGCCGGTGCTCTGCAACAACTGAAGCCACTGCGATGGGAGGTCCACAGAGGCCAAAAGGACAAAGATGGATGGAAATAGATAAATGAAAGACCAATAGAAGTGGATCCCCCACCAAAAAAAGTAAGAAAAAAAAAAAGAATTGGGCTTCCCTGGTGGTCCAGTGGGTGGGGACACCGCCTTGCAGTGCAAGGGGCTCCAGTTTGATCCCTGGCCTGGGAAGATCCTACGTGCCACAGAGCGACTGGACCGATGTGTCCACTACCGAGCCGGAGCTCTGGAGCACATGCACCCAGAAGCCGGTGCTCTGCAACAACTGAAGCCACTGCGATGGGAGGTCCACAGAGGCCAAAAGGACAAAGATGGATGGAAATAGATAAATGAAAGACCAATAGAAGTGGATCCCCCACCAAAAAAAGTAAGAAAAAAAAAAAGAATTGGGCTTCCCTGGTGGTCCAGTGGGTGGGGACACCGCCTTGCAGTGCAAGGGGCTCCAGTTTGATCCCTGGCCTGGGAAGATCCTACGTGCCACAGAGCGACTGGACCGATGTGTCCAACTACTGAGCTGGAGCTTTGGAGTGCGTGCACCCAGAGCCAGTATTCTGCAGTGAGATAGGTTACTGTGATGGGAGGCCCCCACAGGCCAAAAGAACAAAGATGGATGAAAATGAATAAGTGAAAGACCAATAGAAGTGGCCCCCCCAAAAAAAAATTGTTAAATAAAAATAAAAAAGAATAAGGAGGGAATATTATGGGTTCTTTATGCCAGTCAATATAACAGCTTTAAGAACTGAACCAATTTCATGAGAAACGTGTGAAATTTATCAAAACTGACACAATCTAGAAAATCTGAAATGCCCTAAATCTACTAAAGAAATTAAGACTTCAGTTCCATAGGGTTTCACTTGTGAATGGTATCATATATTTAAGAGATATAATCAATTTTGCTCAAATTCCCCCAAAAGATAGAGAAGGGCATATTCCTCAACTTGTTTTATGAAGCCAAAATAGCACTTTTACCAAAACCTAACCAAGAAATGGCATGCAAAGAAAATTAGAAACCAATTCCCTCATGAACACAGATGTAAAAATCCTTGACAAAATAGCAACAAATCCGATGTAGTAAAAGAATCACAAAAAAAAAAAAAAAAAAAGAAAAAAAAAAAAAAACGAAATAAGAATCACAGATCATGGCCAAGCAGAATCAATTAATAGAATGTAAAATGGTTTTAACATTTGAACATTAATCAGATATTAATGGATAAAAGAATACACCATTTTACATCTCAGTAAATGCAGAAAAGACATTTGATAAGATTTAGCCTCTGTTCTTGATAAATACTCCCAGAACACTGGAAGGAGAAGGTACTTTCTTTACTCTGATAAAATTTATCCATACAAAACACAGCTAACATTATACTTAATGGTGAAAGCCTGAATACTTTTCTCCTACAATTCTGAACAAAGCAAAGGTGTTCCTTCTCATTGGTTCCTTCTTACACTGACATGTATACTCAATTTTAGTTGGGTTACATTTACAGTGGCTTTAGCAGTGGTGATATGGATAACTCCTATCTAAATTGCTTTTAAATCTGATTTTATTTTTTTGCTTGTGCTGCACAGCAGTCAGGATCTTAGTTTCCTGACCAGAGACCGAACCTGTGCCCCTTGTGTTGGAAGTTCTGAGTCTTAAACACTGGACCACCAGGGAGAGTCAAGTCTAATTTTTAAAAAATTATAGGCCATTAAAAAAGTGTGTAAATACACCAAATAAATCATGACAAACTAAATTGTTAATGATGTAGCCAGGCTAGCTATAATTTATAAGTAAAAAAATAAATAAATAAACCAGCAACTGTAAGCTCTAACCAAATGAAGACAATGCTTACCATGCTCTAATAGCAGACAGTGCTTCCAGAAAATTGTGGAAATTACAAATCTCTACCCATGTGCTTTTTTTTTTTTTTTTGCCAAAGATTGTGTGGCTACCAGATTTAACTAGGAGAATAATGGAAGAGTGGTTTCAGTAAATTCCCGTCACATATTAATTTTGGTTTAATGAACTGTAATTTTGGTTTCTACCCATAACTCATTTAATTATTACTACTGAGTAGTGCTGATCGGCATTTGAGTGACAGTCTGAGGGATAACCTACAAGTATTGAGGATAGGGTTTTCACATTCCCATTAGTTTAAGGCTCCTTCTCATTTGTTTTGTTTTTGTTTAGACGCTAAGTCATGTCTGGTTCTTTATGATTCCATGAACTGTTGACCACCAGCCTCCTCTGTCCATGGGATTCTCCAGGCAAGAATACTGGAGTGGGTTGCCATGCCCTCCTCCAGAGGATCTTCCCAACCCAAGGATTGCACTTGTGTTTCCTACATCTCCTGCATTGGCAGGGAGGGAAATCGCTAGGGCCACCTGGGAGGCTGTTAAGACTCATTGTGCTGTGTGCTGTCGTTTCAGTCATGTCTGACTCTTTGTGACCCTGTGGACTGTAGCACACCAGGCTCCTCTGCCCATGGGATTCTCCAGGTGACAATACAGGAGTGGGTTGCTCATTAGGTTGCCCTTAAGGGGACTCATTGGAGAAAATACTGCTCTGGGAAAAAGGATGAGATGGGTTGGAGAGGTTCTGTATCAGAATATCCAGGGGAAAATGCGTAGTTTGAAAACAGTGATGTATAGTTTCTTTTGAATTTAAAATAATGTAATAAAGGAGGGCATGAAATTGTTTTTATGCAAATGGAGAATGTATTAAAAAGCTATCAAAGCACTGGGTATATGAAATTAGTATAAATGGAGTGGTGAATTCATTCCCAAGTTTATTTACTTACAGAATCTGGTTGAATGGAATGGATACTCTTTGTTGAGTCTCTCGACACGGGCCCATAGCCTGAAACCTCCAGGCCCTCCTCTCCACTCCCTCCAGGGACTTCTCTGAGCCTCTTTCCTTTGACTCTCCTTGTTGCCCTTGCACTTTTGGCCACACTGGCCATCTTATTTAATGTGCAGACCGCCCTGCATTCCTGTTCCCTAGCTCTGGAATGCCCTTATCCTGCTCTGTTTTTTTCTTTTTAATAGCATTTATCTTTGTTTTTTTTTCCCTCTCTTTCTTTTTAAGATTTAATGAAGCATTTAATAAGCATCTGTACAGTCAGAGGCCTGTGTTTAGGCACCATAAGGGCAAAGGTGTATAAGACTAGCTCTTGAAGAACTGTAATACAAATGAAGAAATCTGCCATAAAACAAATAACTGCAGCAATAGAAGTACCTTAGGCTACCTGGGCTGCTGTAAGAAGTTTCCATAGACTGAGTGGTTTAAACAATTGACATTTATTTCTGATAGTTCTGGAGGCAGAGAAGTCCAAGATCAAGGTGCCAGCAGATTTAGGTCCTAATGAGAGCTTGCTTCTTGACTTATAGACAGACAGACACATACATTCTAGCTGTGTGCTCAAACGGCCTTTCGCTGAGCATTTGCTTCTTTTATAAGATAGTCTGTAATATGTAATTATTAGTTTGTGCTATTTATTGAGACATGAACCTGTTGAGTGAGATTTTGGAACTCAGGTCTGTAATATTTGGAAGGTCTATTTCTTCTCTGGTTATACAAGAAAGATAATTTTGAACATTGTAGACCTTTTTGACTCAGCATGAGTAATGTTCCCTCATATTTAATTTGAACTGTTCAAAAACACAAATTAAATAAAACTTTTCAGGATTTCTTCTGTTGGTGTTATTTATGGTCAGCTCTGGTCCAGTTGGCTATTAGGCTTGCAGATTTGTTTGCTCTTTTTACTTCTGGTTTTGGTGGAGGACGCTATGGTACATCACCTAGATCCCGCTTCAGTCTCGAGACACCCTTTCTTCTAGCTGCTGGGAGTGTGAACTGCAGATAGCTCTCTGGGTCTTGCATTTACAGAATCTGGTTGAATGGAATGGATACTCTTTGTTGAGTCTCTCGACACGGGCCCATAGCCTGAAACCTCCAGGCCCTCCTCTCCACTCCCTCCAGGGACTTCTCTGAGCCTCTTTCCTTTGACTCTCCTTGTTGCCCTTGCACTTTTGGCCACACTGGCCATCTTATTTAATGTGCAGACCGCCCTGCATTCCTGTTCCCTAGCTCTGGAATGCCCTTATCCTGCTCTGTTTTTTTCTTTTTAATAGCATTTATCTTTGTTTTTTTTTCCCTCTCTTTCTTTTTAAGATTTAATGAAGCATTTAATAAGCATCTGTACAGTCAGAGGCCTGTGTTTAGGCACCATAAGGGCAAAGGTGTATAAGACTAGCTCTTGAAGAACTGTAATACAAATGAAGAAATCTGCCATAAAACAAATAACTGCAGCAATAGAAGTACCTTAGGCTACCTGGGCTGCTGTAAGAAGTTTCCATAGACTGAGTGGTTTAAACAATTGACATTTATTTCTGATAGTTCTGGAGGCAGAGAAGTCCAAGATCAAGGTGCCAGCAGATTTAGGTCCTAATGAGAGCTTGCTTCTTGACTTATAGACAGACAGACACATACATTCTAGCTGTGTGCTCAAACGGCCTTTCGCTGAGCATTTGCTTCTTTTATAAGATAGTCTGTAATATGTAATTATTAGTTTGTGCTATTTATTGAGACATGAACCTGTTGAGTGAGATTTTGGAACTCAGGTCTGTAATATTTGGAAGGTCTATTTCTTCTCTGGTTATACAAGAAAGATAATTTTGAACATTGTAGACCTTTTTGACTCAGCATGAGTAATGTTCCCTCATATTTAATTTGAACTGTTCAAAAACACAAATTAAATAAAACTTTTCAGGATTTCTTCTGTTGGTGTTATTTATGGTCAGCTCTGGTCCAGTTGGCTATTAGGCTTGCAGATTTGTTTGCTCTTTTTACTTCTGGTTTTGGTGGAGGACGCTATGGTACATCACCTAGATCCCCGCTTCAGTCTCGAGACACCCTTTCTTCTAGCTGCTGGGAGTGTGAACTGCAGATAGCTCTCTGGGTCTTGCATTTAGCCTAAGGGAGGTGTACCTCTCTCCAAACATCCCCACACTCGTTGACAGGTTGAAATGGGATACAAAGGCCTCCTCGACTCATTTGAAGGCAGTCCTGAAGAGCCAAGCTAAGATCTCCATTGTATGTCCATGGTAGTTTAATTTCTCTCTCTGCACAGTCTGATTTTTATTTAAACTCCATTTTAATTATTCTTACAACATTATCCAACAAAAATCTCCATTTCATTGTTTGTTTCCTAAGGAACTCAATCCAAGACCTTTAAGACCTGAAATAAGAGTTTGGAGTAGGGTTTCTTATCGGGTGATTGGCAGCAGGGAGTTCATCAGTGGCAGATATGGAGGTTGGAGAACTCCTGGCAGGCTGGAGCAGGGCAACTGGTAAACTTTCACTTGTGAACTGGAGTATGATAGAAGGGTTGCTCTAGGGGGAGCAACAGTGATAGCACTGAGAGGATGAAATTCTGAGTAATAGAGTCTAGGTGACACAATGTTTTTTTATGAGTAACAGAGTGGAATAACTGCCTCAGGGACATGACACATGGAGAGCCATGGAGGTGAGTAAAGGAGTATGTCTGGGGGCCAGATAGATGAGGTGACAAGTGCATTGATCAAAGTGAGTAAAAGAGATCAAGGATACATTTTCAGGAGGCTGAGGCACCTCAATAAGAAGTGAGGTCCTTGCCTGTTTTTTCGTCTGATCTGGTTTTCAAGCCCAGAGCTGACTGGCTAAAGGAGAAAGGAGGGTACCTGGGAGAAAGAATCCTGCAACACTATCGCAAGTTCCATATAGTAGTAAGTCTCCCAGTCCTTTTCCAAAGGAACCGTTGGCGATTTGCTTGGGTAATTTTACTCTGGGGAAAGGAGAATAACTGGACATTTCAAGTGCTGCTGGGAACAGAGTTCCATAATCATTGATACTTGTGACTAAAACATCATTATGCCTCCCTTGGTAGAGTTGAGGCAAGTGCATGCATACTAAGTTTATTTAGTCATGTCCAGCTTTTGTGAATCCATGGACTAGTCCACTGGGTTCCTCTGTCCATGTAATTTTCCAAGCATGGATACTGGAGTGGGTTGCCATTTCCTTTTCCAAGGGATCTTCAAACCTCATTTCTTACATTCTTCTACATTGGCAGGTGGGTTTTTTACCACTAGCACTACTGTTGAGGCATGAAGACCAGATACTAAATGGAGTTCTGTGAGGCTTTGCTTCACAGTGGTTCCAGTGGCCCTAGAACCTATTTTGTGGTCATTACCCAGATTCGAAGTGGGCATACTTGGTAGTTGGAATAATTCCTATATTTGAGCCTAGGAATATGAATTAAGAGTGAACATAGGGCTTCCCTGGTGGTACAGTGGGTAAAGATGGATGAAAAATAAACAATGACTTAGAGGCAAAAAAGAAAAGTGAACATAGTCGAGAAGCTGAGTGGGAATCTCTGAATCTGCACCCTTGATGCAAAGGTAAAACAAATCATATTGTATCCTGGGGATAACAGTACAGATGAGTGTCATGACCCTTGCACGTTACTGCAGTTGCACTGTTGATGTTTGGGATTTCATCTCACTTCTCTTGAGACCATTTGCTTCAGTTTCTTTCTTTTTTTTTTTTTTTTCAATTTTGTCCTTTCTTTATTGATTATTTAGTTAGTTAGTTTTCATCCATGTTTATTCTTCGGCCTGTGTGGGCCTCCCATTGCAGTGGACTCTTGCTATGGAGCACTGGCTCTCGGCACATGTGCTCCAGAACACTGGCTCGTAATTGGACACACCGGAACAGCTGCTCTGTGGCATGTGGGATCTTTCCAGGCCAGGGATCGAACCAGTGCCCCTTGCACCTGTAAGGTGGACTCTTTACCCACTGGACCCATAGGGAAGCCCCATCTCCTTCAGTTTCTAGTGCTCGTGTCCAGATTCCCTGATACCCCTGGTCAAACAAAAAGGTGCATATTCTCCCAAGAGCAAACATCAGGTTTCCTATATGAAGGTATCTCAGGCTAGTAATAAAACTTAAAATGAAAAGTTTCTCTAAAGGGAACTGCTTGTGTAAGGTGGAAAGGGCATTTATATATAGACAGTATCTTTCATGATCACACAGAGGATTTAATTTCTAAGAATCACAGTAAGGTCTCAAAAGCCTCTTTCTCCAATTACAGATCTTCCTCAACTTATAATCAAGTTATATCACAATAAATCCATTATAAGTTGAAAATATCATAAGTCAAAAGTGGATTTAATACCTCTCACCTATTGAACATCACAGCTTAGTCCACCCAAGGGTACTTTCAGTGTGCTTGGAACATTTACTTTGGCCTACTACGTTTACTTTAGTTGGGCAAAACCATCTAACACAAAGCCTGTTTTATAATACAGTGTTAAGTATTTCATAAAATTTATTGAATACTGTACTGAAAGTGAAAACAGAATAGTTATGTGGGTCTAGCATAGTTTTCAGTGTGTCGGTTGTTCCCCCTTCTGGTCTTGTGGCTGATTGGGAGCTGTGGCTCACTGCTACTGCCCAGAACCACTAGGAATGATGGTTAGCTGGGAAAAGATCCACATTCAAAATTGAGCAGGCAGTTTCTACCGAATGAATATCATTTTCCCACACTGAAAAATGGTTAGGCCGAACCATTGTAAGTTGGGGACCATGAGAAAAGTTTCAGCTTTATATTTACCTACCCTAATGGCCTATTTGAGTGGTTTTCCTAGAACAAAGGGTCTTCTGAAGATGTATCTAAGTCGTCATGTCTTTACAGAGCATATTACTTTGAGGTACAAAGTACAAGGCTTGTCCTCCAGCACCACTTCCACCTTGCAGTCTTCTTTCATCCCATTATGTTTTCAGAATCTTAGGATCCAGTTTCACGGGCTCGTAATTGGACACACCGGAACAGCTGCTCTGTGGCATGTGGGATCTTTCCAGGCCAGGGATCGAACCAGTGCCCCTTGCACCTGTAAGGTGGACTCTTTACCCACTGGACCCATAGGGAAGCCCCATCTCCTTCAGTTTCTAGTGCTCGTGTCCAGATTCCCTGATACCCTGGTCAAACAAAAAGGTGCATATTCTCCCAAGAGCAAACATCAGGTTTCCTATATGAAGGTATCTCAGGCTAGTAATAAAACTTAAAATGAAAAGTTTCTCTAAAGGGAACTGCTTGTGTAAGGTGGAAAGGGCATTTATATATAGACAGTATCTTTCATGATCACACAGAGGATTTAATTTCTAAGAATCACAGTAAGGTCTCAAAAGCCTCTTTCTCCAATTACAGATCTTCCTCAACTTATAATCAAGTTATATCACAATAAATCCATTATAAGTTGAAAATATCATAAGTCAAAAGTGGATTTAATACCTCTCACCTATTGAACATCACAGCTTAGTCCACCCAAGGGTACTTTCAGTGTGCTTGGAACATTTACTTTGGCCTACTACGTTTACTTTAGTTGGGCAAAACCATCTAACACAAAGCCTGTTTTATAATACAGTGTTAAGTATTTCATAAAATTTATTGAATACTGTACTGAAAGTGAAAACAGAATAGTTATGTGGGTCTAGCATAGTTTTCAGTGTGTCGGTTGTTCCCCCTTCTGGTCTTGTGGCTGATTGGGAGCTGTGGCTCACTGCTACTGCCCAGAACCACTAGGAATGATGGTTAGCTGGGAAAAGATCCACATTCAAAATTGAGCAGGCAGTTTCTACCGAATGAATATCATTTTCCCACACTGAAAAATGGTTAGGCCGAACCATTGTAAGTTGGGGACCATGAGAAAAGTTTCAGCTTTATATTTACCTACCCTAATGGCCTATTTGAGTGGTTTTCCTAGAACAAAGGGTCTTCTGAAGATGTATCTAAGTCGTCATGTCTTTACAGAGCATATTACTTTGAGGTACAAAGTACAAGGCTTGTCCTCCAGCACCACTTCCACCTTGCAGTCTTCTTTCATCCCATTATGTTTTCAGAATCTTAGGATCCAGTTTCACGGGGCCCAGTGTTATTTGCAAGAGAACAGTCTCAGGCAAGTGGCCTAAGAATGGAATATCTCTCCTTTAGCATCAGCAGGAGAACATCCTGTAGCCTCCTTGACAGACCTGAACACAAGTGCTGACCCACTGCCCCCAACCAGAACCATAGGTCTGGGCCCTTAAACATGTTCATGCCAGCTCTCGGTCAGCTTATAAATTCAGGGTCAGGTTAGCCTCTGGGCTCAGGCTAATGACAAATGGTCTTTCTAATTGCAAGTGCAAGACTGCTTCTGGTGCCTCTTAGAGAAGAGGCTGGGATTTTTGAGGATGTCAGGGGCCCTTCCAAGAGGAGGCCTTCTTGAGGAGGCCAGGTCTGGATAGCAGTGGCCAACCACCCAGACAGAAAAGTGACCATCACAGACTCTCTTTTTGAAGTGACTGGACCATGTGAGGAAAGCTTGGCAAAAAGCCCTCTGTTCTGTGTGAGTTTTAAAGCCTTCCAGGAGTCCCTCTCCCACTCCAGACTCAACTAACGGGGAGGAGTGTTGGGAAAGCTGACTCATCCTGCTTAGCTTCGCTTTGCTTGGCCTCCCACTCACTCATAAATTGCTGCACAGACTGTGCTGGGTAAATTGACATTAAAAGTTATAAAAGGAACAAGTTGACAGTTTAGAAGATATGTATTCATGGCAGACGTCTGCAGAGCTCTGAGAGAGCTGGGGCAGGGCAGAGTGACGTGGTGAGTCACAGAGCCAGGTGACTCACTGCTCTGAAAGCTGGAAGAAATCCCAGTGCTTGCGAGGCCCAGCACGCCCCCTTAAGGAGAGTACCTTAAGGAAACCCAGTGGAAACTCACTGCAGCCTTGTCTGTGGTTCTGGGTCTCATTGTCTGTAGGTTTATGTGGTTATTCGGGTTTTACACAGACATCTGCTTATTTATATCCTTTAAAAACATCCTTGTTTTTATTTTTGACAGTCGAGTGGTAATTAATCTTGGTGGGGGGGTTTCCTCCCCTGTCTGTATGTGGGCAGCTCTGACTTCCTGTCTGCCATGGCTCCGAGGGTCCCATACACCCGGGAGGGGATAGACGCTCCCCGTTGTCTTGGCTCATGTCCAGCCTGGCTCTTCTCTGCCTTCATCTCTTTAACTCTCCTGTTCCTATCTAAGTGTATGGCTTGCTTTCGCTCCATGTTCAGCAGGAGAACATCCTGTAGCCTCCTTGACAGACCTGAACACAAGTGCTGACCCACTGCCCCCAACCAGAACCATAGGTCTGGGCCCTTAAACATGTTCATGCCAGCTCTCGGTCAGCTTATAAATTCAGGGTCAGGTTAGCCTCTGGGCTCAGGCTAATGACAAATGGTCTTTCTAATTGCAAGTGCAAGACTGCTTCTGGTGCCTCTTAGAGAAGAGGCTGGGATTTTTGAGGATGTCAGGGGCCCTTCCAAGAGGAGGCCTTCTTGAGGAGGCCAGGTCTGGATAGCAGTGGCCAACCACCCAGACAGAAAAGTGACCATCACAGACTCTCTTTTTGAAGTGACTGGACCATGTGAGGAAAGCTTGGCAAAAAGCCCTCTGTTCTGTGTGAGTTTTAAAGCCTTCCAGGAGTCCCTCTCCCACTCCAGACTCAACTAACGGGGAGGAGTGTTGGGAAAGCTGACTCATCCTGCTTAGCTTCGCTTTGCTTGGCCTCCCACTCACTCATAAATTGCTGCACAGACTGTGCTGGGTAAATTGACATTAAAAGTTATAAAAGGAACAAGTTGACAGTTTAGAAGATATGTATTCATGGCAGACGTCTGCAGAGCTCTGAGAGAGCTGGGGCAGGGCAGAGTGACGTGGTGAGTCACAGAGCCAGGTGACTCACTGCTCTGAAAGCTGGAAGAAATCCCAGTGCTTGCGAGGCCCAGCACGCCCCCTTAAGGAGAGTACCTTAAGGAAACCCAGTGGAAACTCACTGCAGCCTTGTCTGTGGTTCTGGGTCTCATTGTCTGTAGGTTTATGTGGTTATTCGGGTTTTACACAGACATCTGCTTATTTATATCCTTTAAAAACATCCTTGTTTTTATTTTTGACAGTCGAGTGGTAATTAATCTTGGTGGGGGGGTTTCCTCCCCTGTCTGTATGTGGGCAGCTCTGACTTCCTGTCTGCCATGGCTCCGAGGGTCCCATACACCCGGGAGGGGATAGACGCTCCCCGTTGTCTTGGCTCATGTCCAGCCTGGCTCTTCTCTGCCTTCATCTCTTTAACTCTCCTGTTCCTATCTAAGTGTATGGCTTGCTTTCGCTCCCAGATTGTAAGTTCCTGCTATAGGTGAATATCTGGCCTTTCCCACTGTCTTTAGGAATACATACTCCCCAGGTGGCCCAGTGGGAAAAGTCTGCCTGTCAGTGCAGGAGGCATAAGAGATGTTGGTTCAATCCCTGGATGGGGAAAGATCCCCTAGAGAAGGAAATGGCAACCCATTCCAGTATTTTTGCTTGGAAAGTCCCATGCACAGAAGAGCCTGGCGAGCTACGGCTCATGGGGTCTCAAAGAGTCAGACACACACTGTAGCAAATAAACACGCATGCATTTTTGTAAATTTCTTTATTATATTTAGCTGTGCTAGTTCTTTGTTGCTTTGCTGGGGCTACTTTCTAGTTGTGGTGTGCGGGCTTCTCGTTGCAATGACTTCTCTTGTTGTAGAACATGGATTCTAGAGCTCTGGCTCAGTAGTTGTGGCTCACAGGCATAGTTCCCCCTTGGTATGTGGAACCTTCCTGGACCTATGTCCCCTGTATTGGCAGGCATATTCTTAACCACTGGACCACCAGGGAAGTTCTTCCCAAAGGTGTTTTGAATGAGTGGCTATGAGACTGCTTCAAGGGCTGGCATCTGGAGGAAGGCATTATGTTACTCATAATTTGCTGTTCAAGGGGAGTAGAGATCCATGTGAGAGTTTAGTATAACATCTGCTGATACTTGCTTACGACTAAGAGCTAGGTTGTAGTGTCCAGGTCTTGTAGAAGGCTTACTTGGGCATTTTTCCTGGTAACAGTGGTTGCCAGAGAAGTGACCTCTGGATAGTGACAGTTAACATTTAGTTACATATTTGCTGTGTGCCAGAGAATGTTCCATGGGCTCTATGTGCATTAATTCTTTTAATCTTTTTATAACAAGAGTTTGAACCAAGTTACCTTAGGATTTTACACATGAGGATACTGAGGCACCTAATAGACATTAACTACCTTGCCCAGCATCACACAGCTAGCATGTTATGAAGCCGGGATTTAAACTCAGACATTCTGGCTCCAGGAACTGTGCTCTTAAGCAGGATAGCGCAGTGCATCCAGAAAGATTTAAACACATGGCACACCCACCCTCCCACTTACCTATCCACCAAAATTTTAAGTCCCCTGTGAAATAAATGGCTTATGTATAATTACTAGGTCTATAAGACATCCATCAAATGTTTTCCATCTTTCTTTCCAAGGTCCTTTTTGGCCCTTTGGTAGAAGACATCCACAGTGAATAAAACTTCTGTCTAGGATTTTGAAAGCAATACCGAACACTGGAACTTATGACTAATTTAGAGTCTACTGAGTTTGTTCTGGAGAAATGAAGATAGGTTGAAAATTACATAACTTGTGATGTGTATGAAAAATTTTAGGAATTATTTTGTTTTGCAGCACTCATATGAGGTAATGTCCAGGGTGAGCCTTCCCAAGTTTTCTTCACTATGTTTCAAATGTCGATTTGTATTTTTATAGTCTATTTCCCCAAGAGCCCTGAAGGATGTTGGTTTTCCTTTGCTGGGGCTACTTTCTAGTTGTGGTGTCCCTTCTCGGCATGCCAGTAGTTGTGGGCTCACAGGCATAGTGCCCTCGTGGTATGTGGAACCTTCTTGGACCTATGTCCCCTGTATTGGCAGGCATATTCTTACCCACTGGACCACCAGGGAAGTGCTTCCCAAAGGTGTTTTGAATGAGTGGCTATGAGACTGCTTCAAGGGCTGGCATCTGGAGGAAGGCATTATGTTACTCATAATTTGCTGTTCAAGGGGAGCAGAGATCCATGTGAGAGTTTAGTATAACATCTGCTGATACTTGCTTACGACTAAGAGCTAGGTTGTAGTGTCCAGGTCTTGTAGAAGGCTTACTTGGGCATTTTTCCTGGTAACAGTGGTTGCCAGAGAAGTGACCTCTGGATAGTGACAGTTAACATTTAGTTACATATTTGCTGTGTGCCAGAGAATGTTCCATGGGCTCTATGTGCATTAATTCTTTTAATCTTTTTATAACAAGAGTTTGAACCAAGTTACCTTAGGATTTTACACATGAGGATACTGAGGCACCTAATAGACATTAACTACCTTGCCCAGCATCACACAGCTAGCATGTTATGAAGCCGGGATTTAAACTCAGACATTCTGGCTCCAGGAACTGTGCTCTTAAGCAGGATAGCGCAGTGCATCCAGAAAGATTTAAACACATGGCACACCCACCCTCCCACTTACCTATCCACCAAAATTTTAAGTCCCCTGTGAAATAAATGGCTTATGTATAATTACTAGGTCTATAAGACATCCATCAAATGTTTTCCATCTTTCTTTCCAAGGTCCTTTTTGGCCCTTTGGTAGAAGACATCCACAGTGAATAAAACTTCTGTCTAGGATTTTGAAAGCAATACCGAACACTGGAACTTATGACTAATTTAGAGTCTACTGAGTTTGTTCTGGAGAAATGAAGATAGGTTGAAAATTACATAACTTGTGATGTGTATGAAAAATTTTAGGAATTATTTTGTTTTGCAGCACTCATATGAGGTAATGTCCAGGGTGAGCCTTCCCAAGTTTTCTTCACTATGTTTCAAATGTCGATTTGTATTTTTATAGTCTATTTCCCCAAGAGCCCTGAAGGATGTTGGTTTTCCTTTGAGTTTAATAGAGAGTATCTGCCTCTCCTACTGTGAAGACCCTGGGTGATTTGAATATGTACCTTTGGTATAACTTTACTGTCAGTGGCTGCTTAAAGTGAGGAAGGGAATAACCTGGGTCTGGATCTGGTAACACTGGCAACTATTAACCTCTTTGGAACTAAGTTTCCTCACTTTAAGGTGGAAAGAATGAATGAGATGACCTTCAAGGTCAGTCCATGGTTCTGAGTACTTTTAGCTGCATTTCTGGAAGGCTATGCTTTCTGCACATTTTTCTTAACATGTGTTTCAGAACTTTTCATCTTTGGCGTTGGATTTTGCCATAACACAATCTTCTAACAGGTCTTCCAATCTTGGAAAATTACAGTCAGAAAAAGGGATTTAAAATTTCATTTTAGATGAGTTTAATAATATTTTTCCCCTCCAGCTTTAGAAGTCATTTTTTCATTATTCCTTTCCACAAGTATTAAGTAGGCAGGGTGCCCAGGAATCAAGTAACCTTTAAACTTAGAGGACCAGCCTATAGCTTCATGACATTTCCTGGAACTGCCATTTAGCTTGGTTAAATTCAGATTAATTTTAAAATTTTTACCAAAAGTAGTTTATAAGTGGGATGGTGTACTTCATATTGCATCATGCAGTAGGCATATGTTTGCTTGTCTTACTTTCAGTGTTCCTAAGGTTGATAGAAGGCTTTCTAGGTGACTCATTGGTAAAGAATCTAGCTGCTAATGCAGGAGACTACATCTGCAAGATGTATGAAGCCATACTTATACTCAAGATGAGTAAAGTCGTGGTCATTGGGAAATACAGGAAATTATGTGACAGGTACACATTATGATACACATAAATATGTTTGGGAAGTAGAGCCTGTCCTGCAATGGATAATGTAGGAAGTAGTCTGCATGCTCTTGCATTATCGTTTATTATATTATTAAATAGTGACAACTATTAATTTTAAAATTAATTAATTAATTAATTAGGCTGTGTCAGGTCCCAGCACACAGGGTCTTTGTCCTCCAGTCTGACATGCTGGGCATTTACATTCAGCATGCGGGATCTGTAGTTTCAGTATGCCAACTCTTTTTTTTTTAAATTTTACTTATTTATTTATTTTTGGCTAGTCTGGGTTTTCACTGCTGCCACAGGCTCTTCCCTAGTTGCAGGGAGTGGGGGGCTCCTCTCTAGTGGAGGTGGGCAGGCTTCTTGTTGCGATGACCTCTCTTGCTGTGGAACTTGGCCTCTAGGGCACAGGGGCTTCAGTAGTTGTGACACATGGGCTCCATAGTTACAACTCCGAGGCTCTAGAACACAGGCTCAATAGTTGTAGCTCACAGGCTTAGTTGCTCCGCAGCATGTGGGATCTTCCCGGATCAGGGATAGAACCCATGTCTCCTACAGTGGCAGGCAAACTTTTCATCACTGAGCCATCAGGGAAGGCCAGTATATGTTGCAGTACATGGAATCTAGTTCCCTGACCAGGAATTGAACCTGGCCCCCCACATAGAGAGCAAGGAGTCTTGATACTTAACCACCAGGGAAGTCCCTTAATTTGTTTTTGATAAATTCTCCTGCTGGCACAAATAGGTCAAAAACCTAGTAGTCTGTGTTTAATAGAAAATTGAGTAATAAAAGTCTGCTTCTTAAGAAAGTTGATGAATGTGTAACTTACCCCCAAATATTTGTCAGTGTATACCACCCACGGCTTATATCATTACCAACCACATGAAAACCAGAAGATACAAATCTCATGAAGAAACATCAGCTTCTGCCTCAAAAAACTAGTGGTTAAGAATACTCTGTCTGGAGAAGACCATTATTGGAAAGGATACATGCACTCCAGTGTTCATTGCAGCACTATTTACAGTAGCCAAGACATGGAAGCAACCTAAATGGTCCATCAACAGACAAATGGATAAAATATATATATAAAAGATGGACTTCCCAGGTAGCTCAGTGGTAAAGAATCCACCTGCCAGTGCAAGAGACATGGATTCAATCCCTGGATCATGAAGATCCCCTGGAGAAGGAAATGGCAACCCACTCCAGTATTCTTGCCTGGGAAATCCCATGAACAGGGGAGCCTGGTGGGCTATAGTCCATGAGGTCGAAGATGAGTAAGACATGACTTAATGACTAAACAACAATAACAAAAATGTAAAAGATAAGTGCTAAGAACCTACCGTGTAGCACAGGGAGTTCTATTCCATGCTCTGTAATGACCTATATGGGAATGGAGTCTAGAAGAGAGTGGGTGTATGTATATGAATGGCTGATTCACTTTTATGTATAGCAGAAACTAATACAATATTGTAAATCAACTATAATAAAAAATAGTTTAAAAAGAAAACCATATCTGGTGATGATGGTTAACATCTGCAGCTGCAGATGGTACTGCTAACACTCTGCCAGTGATGACTTATTAGATCAAATAACTATTATTTTAAATGAAGTTTGCTCCTTTTCAATTTTAAATTTCCTTATTTGTGAATAATGAAATAATAGCTAGTGATACCTTCATGCCAATAAAACTTAGGCCTATGTACTCCGCAGCCATGTGGGATCTTCCCGGATCAGGATAGAACCCATGTCTCCTACAGTGGCAGGCAAACTTTTCATCACTGAGCCATCAGGGAAGGCCAGTATATGTTGCAGTACATGGAATCTAGTTCCCTGACCAGGAATTGAACCTGGCCCCCCACATAGAGAGCAAGGAGTCTTGATACTTAACCACCAGGGAAGTCCCTTAATTTGTTTTTGATAAATTCTCCTGCTGGCACAAATAGGTCAAAAACCTAGTAGTCTGTGTTTAATAGAAAATTGAGTAATAAAAGTCTGCTTCTTAAGAAAGTTGATGAATGTGTAACTTACCCCCAAATATTTGTCAGTGTATACCACCCACGGCTTATATCATTACCAACCACATGAAAACCAGAAGATACAAATCTCATGAAGAAACATCAGCTTCTGCCTCAAAAAACTAGTGGTTAAGAATACTCTGTCTGGAGAAGACCATTATTGGAAAGGATACATGCACTCCAGTGTTCATTGCAGCACTATTTACAGTAGCCAAGACATGGAAGCAACCTAAATGGTCCATCAACAGACAAATGGATAAAATATATATATAAAAGATGGACTTCCCAGGTAGCTCAGTGGTAAAGAATCCACCTGCCAGTGCAAGAGACATGGATTCAATCCCTGGATCATGAAGATCCCCTGGAGAAGGAAATGGCAACCCACTCCAGTATTCTTGCCTGGGAAATCCCATGAACAGGGGAGCCTGGTGGGCTATAGTCCATGAGGTCGAAGATGAGTAAGACATGACTTAATGACTAAACAACAATAACAAAAATGTAAAAGATAAGTGCTAAGAACCTACCGTGTAGCACAGGGAGTTCTATTCCATGCTCTGTAATGACCTATATGGGAATGGAGTCTAGAAGAGAGTGGGTGTATGTATATGAATGGCTGATTCACTTTTATGTATAGCAGAAACTAATACAATATTGTAAATCAACTATAATAAAAAATAGTTTAAAAAGAAAACCATATCTGGTGATGATGGTTAACATCTGCAGCTGCAGATGGTACTGCTACACTCACTCTGCCAGTGATGACTTATTAGATCAAATAACTATTATTTTAAATGAAGTTTGCTCCTTTTCAATTTTAAATTTCCTTATTTGTGAATAATGAAATAATAGCTAGTGATACCTTCATGCCAGTATTAGAAGAACTTTATAAACAGTTAAATGAAGCTGGATTCCTATTACTGCCACAAGAGTCTTGAAACAGAAGTCACTTAACTCCAGTAGTGTATGTGTTTCTTTATCTGATTCATAGTTGTACAAGCTTCATTAAAATGAAGGTTTTAGAAGTTCATTCTATTGAAGGGAACATTATTGTAAATGCTATTACAAGTTTAGATGTATGTTTAACATTGGAGAAAAAGGTTTTATTTTTATGGTGATAATGACAAATACCAATTGTGGTGTAAAAATGTTTTTAGTAAATTAAGGAACTTATGGAGCATAAACATACTTGTAATCAATCACAAGTAATTGATTGCAATGCACATATAATTTAAAAATTCATCCAAAGAAGCTGCAGTATTTTATTAATCAAAAACAAGTTGGTTGTCAAAATTTACAAATATTTATACATCATCACCACTGTTGTAATTGACAGAGTTTTTGTGATGAAGTATTTTTTGTTTGTGTTCATCAAAAAATAATAAATTTGATGAATATTAAACACTATTTTAGATGATCAAGCATGCTTTCTCCCTTGGATGCTAGCTCTAGGCCATTGTTCATGTTTATTTGAACTTTCTCAGAATGGTTTTGTAAATCAATCTGTGTGTTCTACTGTGGTATCGAGCTTTCTACAAGGATTCTGATAAATTTTGCTTGTATTTTATTCAAAATAAAGTTGAGAGTTTTAAATTAGTGTATTTAAAGGCTAGGAAACACCAAAAACTTCAGCCTATGAAGCTTTGGTAAAATTCAATTATTGAGGAAAAAAAGCTTGTGAATAGGAAGGCATTAAAAATTACCTGTATAAAAAGCAAGAGAAAAACAGAACAAATGAAACAATGAGAACTCAAACTATATTTAAAATTTAATTTTGAATTACTGTAATTGCACCTTGGAATATATCAAACAGTGGGAGGAATCTCTTGTTGAAACTTTTACTTTAATTAAACATTTATTTTTAGTTTTACAATGGAATGATCATAGAAGGTCTTTTTTTGTTTGTTTTCACTTCAGCGTTTTTCTGGTGCAGCCCAGAAGTCTTCTTTCCAGGAGTAGCCCCTCACATCTCTCCTTCATAGAAGGTCTTTGATTTTTGCAGTGTCTTCATCTGGAGAAACCTTGAACATAATCATAAATAGAGGCCATGTATTTAAGGAGCTTTGTCTTGTAGAGATACTTGTTAAGGGAGGGTTTGGGGGGGATATACATATGACTAATCTGAGAACATACATATCTGTAAACAATGAAACTCTGTAAAAGTTAAAAGTAAAGTACAAGTTTAAAAATAGAGGCAAAAGACAGTTCTTTTAAAAGTACTTGAGCTAAAATATTTACATTCAAGTTAAAGAGTGTTAGAGGATGGATTAAGCATTCTGCATGTCTGAGAAAGAGATTGCTAGCAGAAGTGGCCAGAAGGGAAGCAAATCCACATCCTGAATTTGAGTCTGTTCACATGAGGACTGATGTTATCCCTTCCATGGCCCTGGCTGCTTACTCCAGGTGATGGTGCCATTTTGAGAAATCAGTTGTGGCCTCTATTTATGACAAGTCTGGTACTAAGGAGTGGTCACAGCCAGGTTAGATTCGTTGAAGAGTAAACTATGTTATATAACCTCTTTGGATCAAGCCTTGAGGTGACTGATTGACATGCAGAACATGGGCTATCTTTTCCACCTGATTAATGAGAACTTTTTCTGCCATGAATGTCTCTGGCAGACATGTACCTGGGCCATAAACATCTTCACACTCTGTAATTATTCTGAAAGATCCACCCACATATCTCTACCCCAGACTTCCCTGTCACCAATTTTCCAAGTCTCTGAGCATGCAGCCAGTCATTAGGCATGGCTTATGAATAATTATGGATTTACATACCAGGCCATTTCTCCTTCCGCACAGAGTGGATGACCAGATATGTCACTTGAAGTTTTGCCCACCAGGATCCTTTCACTTATCACTGCCTTTCGGGGCCATGTCTGAGTGTGATGTGATAGTGTAGGCATTCACTCTTGCTGGTGCCAGCTTGTCACACTGATTCATCTGTAGACAAGGCATGACTGTATCTTCTTCTGATAACTGGACATGGTGGACCCACCCTGCGGCCATGGGTGTGTGTTAAGGGGAGAGGGTGAAGCCAGAAAGTCAGAATCAGTGGTTGGAAAAGTTTGCCTGAACTTTCTGAACGTGCTCGGTTCTTGTCTCATATATATTAATACCACTTTCAATATATAATGGAAAGTTGCTATGCATGTCCCATTTGGTGGTTTTGTGGTTTTGATTCATGAGGGATAATTATTACCTAATGAACACTTACTACATGATGGACATGTGGGTTGCATAGTCAACTTGTTATACCTTGTGTGTGCTAAGTTGCTTCGGTCCTGTTCAACTCTGTGTGGACTACAGCCTGCCAGGTTTTTCTGTCCATGGGTTTCTCCAGACAAGAATACTGGAGTGGGTTGCCATGCCCTCCTCCAGGAATTGAACCCGGGTCTCTTATGGTTCCTTCACTGACAGGAAGGTTCTTCACCACTAGCGCCACGTAGGAAGCCCTTGGTATCCCTTGATGAGGTATAAATTCTCTACCAGGTGGTAGTAGCCAGCCATGCACTGTTTTTTTTTGTTGTTGTTTTTTTTACTTATTTTTAATTGAAAGATAATTGTCTTACGATACGGGTTTCATGGGGATAGATCCACTCCATAGCACCTGGAAAGGGTGAGTTCTAGTGAGGCAGCCCCGTCAGTGGTATAGAAGGTAGTGATGATGGTGGTTCCAGTGGAAAGAGTAGAACCTGATTAATGAGAACTTTTTCTGCCATGAATGTCTCTGGCAGACATGTACCTGGGCCATAAACATCTTCACACTCTGTAATTATTCTGAAAGATCCACCCACATATCTCTACCCCAGACTTCCCTGTCACCAATTTTCCAAGTCTCTGAGCATGCAGCCAGTCATTAGGCATGGCTTATGAATAATTATGGATTTACATACCAGGCCATTTCTCCTTCCGCACAGAGTGGATGACCAGATATGTCACTTGAAGTTTTGCCCACCAGGATCCTTTCACTTATCACTGCCTTCGGGCCATGTCTGAGTGTGATGTGATAGTGTAGGCATTCACTCTTGCTAGTGCCAGCTTTTCACACTGATTCATCTGTAGACAAGGCATGACTGTATCTTCTTCTGATAACTGGACATGGTGGACCCACCCTGCGGCCATGGGTGTGTGTTAAGGGGAGAGGGTGAAGCCAGAAAGTCAGAATCAGTGGTTGGAAAAGTTTGCCTGAACTTTCTGAACGTGCTCGGTTCTTGTCTCATATATATTAATACCACTTTCAATATATAATGGAAAGTTGCTATGCATGTCCCATTTGGTGGTTTTGTGGTTTTGATTCATGAGGGATAATTATTACCTAATGAACACTTACTACATGATGGACATGTGGGTTGCATAGTCAACTTGTTATACCTTGTGTGTGCTAAGTTGCTTCGGTCCTGTTCAACTCTGTGTGGACTACAGCCTGCCAGGTTTTTCTGTCCATGGGTTTCTCCAGACAAGAATACTGGAGTGGGTTGCCATGCCCTCCTCCAGGAATTGAACCCGGGTCTCTTATGGTTCCTTCACTGACAGGAAGGTTCTTCACCACTAGCGCCACGTAGGAAGCCCTTGGTATCCCTTGATGAGGTATAAATTCTCTACCAGGTGGTAGTAGCCAGCCATGCACTGTTTTTTTTTGTTGTTGTTGTTTTTTTTACTTATTTTTAATTGAAAGATAATTGTCTTACGATACGGGTTTCATGGGGATAGATCCACTCCATAGCACCTGGAAAGGGTGAGTTCTAGTGAGGCAGCCCCGTCAGTGGTATAGAAGGTAGTGATGATGGTGGTTCCAGTGGAAAGAGTAGAACTGAGAAACAGAGGTGCCTGATATGAGGAGGCTGGAAAGAAGACTCAGGTGGCTTCACCCTGAGCCGTACATCAAAGAACTGTGGCCGTGGCTCACCCACAGACAGGTCTGCCATGAAGGAAGAGGTGGATGTTCATCTTCCAACTAACTCTTAAGAACTTGGGCATGATGTCTAAATACATAATTAAAGTTAATCTTATTGCCATTATCTTATTCATTTAGCGATTTTCTGGTTGCTTTTATGGATCATTGTAAAACTAGTTTTGAATGAGGTATATCTTTTTCACTTTTTTGATCTTAATTTTTAAGAGTGCCTATATTCTTCAGTTGCTAAGTAACAAGCCTATAATGTGTTATCACAATAGTTCTATCTGAATAATTTCTGTAATCATATAGGAGATTGCTTTAATAGTACATCATCTTAAATGGTGAGAAATGACTAATTTTATGCTGTTGGGAGAAAACTGACAAGTATTTCCTCAAAGGCAGGAGGTTCATCAGCCAGGGAACATAAAGACAGCATGCAATGTATCCCTCACCTGCTACAGCTCTCCTTTGCAAGGTTACCACTGCCTTCAGTGTCTCCAGATGGGACGGGCACTCACTAGGAACTTTCTCAAGTTTCAAAGAGCCAAGGAATACACAAGGAGACATTTTTAAAAAGGAATATTTTGCTCTAGTGACTTGCAAAATTGTTATACCTTGTGTGTGCTAAGTTGCTTCGGTCCTGTTCAACTCTGTGTGGACTACAGCCTGCCAGGTTTTTCTGTCCATGGGTTTCTCCAGACAAGAATACTGGAGTGGGTTGCCATGCCCTCCTCCAGGAATTGAACCCGGGTCTCTTATGGTTCCTTCACTGACAGGAAGGTTCTTCACCACTAGCGCCACGTAGGAAGCCCTTGGTATCCCTTGATGAGGTATAAATTCTCTACCAGGTGGTAGTAGCCAGCCATGCACTGTTTTTTTTTGTTGTTGTTTTTTTTACTTATTTTTAATTGAAAGATAATTGTCTTACGATACGGGTTTCATGGGGATAGATCCACTCCATAGCACCTGGAAAGGGTGAGTTCTAGTGAGGCAGCCCCGTCAGTGGTATAGAAGGTAGTGATGATGGTGGTTCCAGTGGAAAGAGTAGAACTGAGAAACAGAGGTGCCTGATATGAGGAGGCTGGAAAGAAGACTCAGGTGGCTTCACCCTGAGCCGTACATCAAAGAACTGTGGCCGTGGCTCACCCACAGACAGGTCTGCCATGAAGGAAGAGGTGGATGTTCATCTTCCAACTAACTCTTAAGAACTTGGGCATGATGTCTAAATACATAATTAAAGTTAATCTTATTGCCATTATCTTATTCATTTAGCGATTTTCTGGTTGCTTTTATGGATCATTGTAAAACTAGTTTTGAATGAGGTATATCTTTTTCACTTTTTTGATCTTAATTTTTAAGAGTGCCTATATTCTTCAGTTGCTAAGTAACAAGCCTATAATGTGTTATCACAATAGTTCTATCTGAATAATTTCTGTAATCATATAGGAGATTGCTTTAATAGTACATCATCTTAAATGGTGAGAAATGACTAATTTTATGCTGTTGGGAGAAAACTGACAAGTATTTCCTCAAAGGCAGGAGGTTCATCAGCCAGGGAACATAAAGACAGCATGCAATGTATCCCTCACCTGCTACAGCTCTCCTTTGCAAGGTTACCACTGCCTTCAGTGTCTCCAGATGGGACGGGCACTCACTAGGAACTTTCTCAAGTTTCAAAGAGCCAAGGAATACACAAGGAGACATTTTTAAAAAGGAATATTTTGCTCTAGTGACTTGCAAAATTGCATTTATCATAAACGAAGCATGACACAAAGGAAGGCAGTGGTAGTCTAGCTTTGTCAGGGTGGAAACACGAGCAGAGTTGAGATATGTGAAGACCATAACTGTCCTATTCAAGGGAGCCCTTGATTGGAGGCCCGTCAGTGTGGCTATAGATGACCCTGTCTTCCGTGATCGTCCTGGAACAAGTAGCCAGGAACTCAGAAACCTGTTTTTCAGAGGTGCAGACCAGCAGGATGAAGGCTGTGGATCTGGACCCCCAAACATTGGCCGGGTTTGTGCAGTTCTTATGGGCAAAGGCTGCCCCAGTGCTCACCATGTTACAGAGGCTGTGATTTAGGTCAGCGTGTATAAGTTGCACAAAACATGTTCGGACCTATCCTCTTCAGAAGAAATGCCCCCCATAAACCTTTCCTTCCCTTCTGTGACTTTCTTTCCTTCACCACTAGACTTTGAAGAAGGCCTATGCTGCTCTTGCCTGGACCTGTCTCACTCTTTCTGCTGCTATTCCTTGGACCTGTCTCTTTTTGGACCTGTCTCGCTCTTCCTTCTCTCTTCATCCCAGTCCTCCTCCCCAGATAATTACTGAACTGCTCTTCCTTCAGTGGTCAACCATGATGCCCTCAGTGCCAGATCCCCTATTTCAGTGCTCAGCCTTGGGGTTATGCCTGTATGTTTGGCATGGGAGACTGTCTTCTCTTTGAAGTTTGTTTTTCCAGAGGCCCCTGTCTCCACTCTCTTGGTCTACCTGTCAACCCTATCTCCTAATATTTCTTCTACTTCTCTCCCTGTACTGGTTTCCCCTGTGCTGGCTCCTCCTTTTCTTTCCACCCTGTAATTATTCGTGTTCTGGGGGATTATTTCCTTAGCCCTCCTTTCTTTTATCTCTTTCCTGGCTACCTCTTTCTCCCCTTCCTCCCATCAAATCTAGAGTCAGCATATCCATCCTACTTTCTGCCAGGCACTAGACTAGTGCTGGAAATCCAGAGATGAGTAAGACGCAGTCCCTGACGGCACTGCACATGCTAGAGTCTAGAGGCAGCAATACAGGAGTAAATGTTCGTATACCATGGGGCAGGTTTGGCGAGGGCATAGTGGAGGCAAGAGTCAGTTCTATATGATGGGGAGGTACAGTACCCCTTGGAGTACTTACAGTGCTGCATGCTCATCAGACGTGAAGGGCTGTCAGACCCAAGTCATGGCTTTCCAGAAAAACAGTGTGTGTGTGTGTGTGTGTGTGTGTGTGTGTTATGTGCACGTGTGCCCAGCAGCCTTGAGCAGTGGAGGAACTGTGTGGAGAGAACCTGAGCTCTTTCTAAGAAGAAGACCTTGTCTTCGTGCTTCAGGTGTAAATTACCAGAAGACTGTTGGGGGAATCTGGCTTTGCCCCAGCCTGAAGATGAGTCATTAGTTCTTTGTAATCCTCCTTTGAACTCTGTGTTTAGGCTACCAAATTAGTTTGTCTCCAAGGGTGATTTAAAAAATATTTAGCAAAGATGCCAGCACAGATCATTCAGAATAAATGATCGAATGTGATTCCAGAGGCCCCTTTCTCTGTGTCCTTAGGTAAACTTTTTAGTTTCTGATCATAGAGATGTGTGTATGTCTGTATGTGTGTATATGTATGAGGAGGAGGGTGTCCTGAATGAAGGCTGGGGCAGTTGATGCAGAAAGGAGGGAATGTTTGGGAGTCTTGGGACAGTGAAATTCCCCAATGATATGAACATACTTTAATATTTTAACATCCTGTGTGGCCGTTCAGGGGCATTACTGACTTCCTCCTGAGACTGCAAATTCTCTGAGGACAGGCTACATCTTAATCATTTCTGTGACTCTGGCTTTGAGTTTAGTGCTTTTCTAATAGTGAGTGATAAATGCTTACTGACTAGATAGAGGGGAATTAATGTTTTAGTAAAAACCTGGTGAATGACTCATGTAGACCAGGTTTTGCCATTACAACAAAAAAACCCCAAGTCATAGTGGCTTATTACAAAAAGATTGATTTCTTATGTATTTGACTTATGCTGTTGCAGGTCTTCTGGGGTCTCTGCTCTATGCCTCTTCCCTCTGGAGCCGGGCTCCTGGGGTGACCACCATCAGTAACGGCTGGTTCCTGCAGCAGAGGGAAAAAGGAGAAAGTGGCAAAGTGTGTCCTAACTCTTTCTTGAAAATGAACCGATTAATTAGTTCATGTATTTATTTTTGACTGTACTGTGTAGGCTTTCTCTAGTTGTGATAAGTGGGGAGCTGTCTCTGCTTGTGGTGCACAGGGTTTTCATTTTGGTGGGTTCTCTTGTTGCAGAACTTGGGCTCTAGGATACTGGCTCAGTAGCTGTGACACAGGAGCTTAGTTGCTTCTTGGCATGTGGGATCTTCCCGGGCTAGGAATTGAACCCTTGTCTCCAGCATTAGCAGGCAGATTCTCAGCCAGTGGACTACCAGAGAAATCTTTGTCCTGACTCTTAATACTCATGCCAGAAGCTTATGACATGTCACTTCTGTTTGCATTTCACTAGCCAAAGCACACCTCATTTGATGCCAATAATTTTTTTGTATGTGTGAAAAACGGCTTCATGGGTGTAACATAATTGCTAATTCTGGGCCCCAAGGTGGGTCACGGAAACAAAGGGAGGTAAACTATAGCATCCCTGCTCTGGAGAGGATCAGTGTGGTAGGAATAGAGGTATGTAAACAGACATAATACAGGAAAGAGAAGAAGTGTTAAGTCGCTCAGTGATATCCAACTCTTTGCAGTCCCATGGACTGCAAATACTATAACCCGTTAGGCTCTTCTTTCTGTGGAATTCTCCGCTGTCCATTCCAAGATTCCCGTGGAATGGGTTGCCATTTCCTTAATTCATGGATCTTCTGGACCCAGGGTCTCCCACATTTCAGGCAGATTCTTTACCAGCTGAGCCACCAGGAAGCCCATAATACAGGATGGGTGGGCTTTAGTGGCCTGGAAAGTGGGTGCTCCATATAAACTTTATGAATGGTTTAAGTTCCCTGCCAGTCCGTCATGTTGATAGAACCCAGCTTGCAACCTGTGGATGTCTGTATCTGATATGTATTTTTACAGTCCACACAGCATTGTTGGGATTATTTGCTATGCTGTGTGTCTCCTCCCACCCTTAAAAACCCCAAGTCATAGTGGTTTTACAAAAGATTGATTTCTTATGTATTTGACTTATGCTGTTGCAGGTCTTCTGGGGTCTCTGCTCTATGCCTCTTCCCTCTGGAGCCGGGCTCCTGGGGTGACCACCATCAGTAACGGCTGGTTCCTGCAGCAGAGGGAAAAAGGAGAAAGTGGCAAAGTGTGTCCTAACTCTTTCTTGAAAATGAACCGATTAATTAGTTCATGTATTTATTTTTGACTGTACTGTGTAGGCTTTCTCTAGTTGTGATAAGTGGGGAGCTGTCTCTGCTTGTGGTGCACAGGGTTTTCATTTTGGTGGGTTCTCTTGTTGCAGAACTTGGGCTCTAGGATACTGGCTCAGTAGCTGTGACACAGGAGCTTAGTTGCTTCTTGGCATGTGGGATCTTCCCGGGCTAGGAATTGAACCCTTGTCTCCAGCATTAGCAGGCAGATTCTCAGCCAGTGGACTACCAGAGAAATCTTTGTCCTGACTCTTAATACTCATGCCAGAAGCTTATGACATGTCACTTCTGTTTGCATTTCACTAGCCAAAGCACACCTCATTTGATGCCAATAATTTTTTTGTATGTGTGAAAAACGGCTTCATGGGTGTAACATAATTGCTAATTCTGGGCCCCAAGGTGGGTCACGGAAACAAAGGGAGGTAAACTATAGCATCCCTGCTCTGGAGAGGATCAGTGTGGTAGGAATAGAGGTATGTAAACAGACATAATACAGGAAAGAGAAGAAGTGTTAAGTCGCTCAGTGATATCCAACTCTTTGCAGTCCCATGGACTGCAAATACTATAGCCCGTTAGGCTCTTCTTTCTGTGGAATTCTCCGCTGTCCATTCCAAGATTCCCGTGGAATGGGTTGCCATTTCCTTAATTCATGGATCTTCTGGACCCAGGGTCTCCCACATTTCAGGCAGATTCTTTACCAGCTGAGCCACCAGGGAAGCCCATAATACAGGATGGGTGGGCTTTAGTGGCCTGGAAAGTGGGTGCTCCATATAAACTTTATGAATGGTTTAAGTTCCCTGCCAGTCCGTCATGTTGATAGAACCCAGCTTGCAACCTGTGGATGTCTGTATCTGATATGTATTTTTACAGTCCACACAGCATTGTTGGGATTATTTGCTATGCTGTGTGTCTCCTCCCACCCTTCTACTAGACAGCAGAAATGTTAAGACAAACAGACAAACTTCTTTTCAGAAGGAATTACTCTTACTGGTCTGTCTCTGCAGGCTTTTTGTTGTTTAGTTACTAAGTCGTGTCCAACTTTTGTGACCACATGGGCTGCAGCATGCCAGGCTTCCCTGTCTTTCACTATCTCTCAAGAATTTGCTCAAATTCATACCATTCAGTTGGCGATGTCATCCAACCATTATCCTCTGTTGCACCCCCTTTTCCTCCTGCCCTCAATCTTCCCCAGCATCAAGGTTTTCCAGTAAGTTGGCTCTTTGCATCAGGTAGCCAAAATATTGGAGCTTCAGTTTTAGTATCAGTCCTTCCAATGAATATTCAGAGTTGATTTCCTTTAGGATTGGCCAGTTTGATCTCCTTGCTATCCAAGGGACTGTCAGAAGTCTTCTATAGTTCGAAAGCATCAATTTTTCGGCACTCAGCCTTCTCTATGGTCCAACTCTTAAATCTGTACATGACTACTGGAAAAACCATAGCTTTAGCACAAAGTAAGTGAATGAGGGGATGGATGAATGAATCAAGGAAGACTCTTGTTAGCTTCTTCAGTATGGTCTTATTCAGGAGGCTTATCATCATCTGCTTCAGGGTATACTTGCCTGTTTGGACATCTATTTCATTGGCTGCTATTCCATTTTTTCCTCTGCTTCTCTTGCTAGCTCTTCTTTCTGTGGAATTCTCCGCTGTCCATTCCAAGATTCCCGTGGAATGGGTTGCCATTTGCTAAATTTACCGTTGGTCTTCTTTCGTGGATTCCCGCTTCATTCAGATTCCCTAATTTCCTTTAATTCATGGATCTTCTGGACCCAGGGTCTCCCACATTTCAGGCAGATTCTTTACCAGCTGAGCCACCAGAAGCCCATAATACAGGATGGGTGGGCTTTAGTGGCCTGGAAAGTGGGTGCTCCATATAAACTTTATGAATGGTTTAAGTTCCCTGCCAGTCCGTCATGTTGATAGAACCCAGCTTGCAACCTGTGGATGTCTGTATCTGATATGTATTTTTACAGTCCACACAGCATTGTTGGGATTATTTGCTATGCTGTGTGTCTCCTCCCACCCTTCTACTAGACAGCAGAAATGTTAAGACAAACAGACAAACTTCTTTTCAGAAGGAATTACTCTTACTGGTCTGTCTCTGCAGGCTTTTTGTTGTTTAGTTACTAAGTCGTGTCCAACTTTTGTGACCACATGGGCTGCAGCATGCCAGGCTTCCCTGTCTTTCACTATCTCTCAAGAATTTGCTCAAATTCATACCATTCAGTTGGCGATGTCATCCAACCATTATCCTCTGTTGCACCCCCTTTTCCTCCTGCCCTCAATCTTCCCCAGCATCAAGGTTTTCCAGTAAGTTGGCTCTTTGCATCAGGTAGCCAAAATATTGGAGCTTCAGTTTTAGTATCAGTCCTTCCAATGAATATTCAGAGTTGATTTCCTTTAGGATTGGCCAGTTTGATCTCCTTGCTATCCAAGGGACTGTCAGAAGTCTTCTATAGTTCGAAAGCATCAATTTTTCGGCACTCAGCCTTCTCTATGGTCCAACTCTTAAATCTGTACATGACTACTGGAAAAACCATAGCTTTAGCACAAAGTAAGTGAATGAGGGGATGGATGAATGAATCAAGGAAGACTCTTGTTAGCTTCTTCAGTATGGTCTTATTCAGGAGGCTTATCATCATCTGCTTCAGGGTATACTTGCCTGTTTGGACATCTATTTCATTGGCTGCTATTCCATTTTTTCCTCTGCTTCTCTTGCTAGCATGTGGCTTCTGACAAATAGTGATATGGTAATCCATGTTTTTGCAGTTTTTGTTTGTGTTGCAGGGTTTCTCCACCTCCCATGCTGTCTTGCCTTCTCTCAACTGAGGCCTGATTCACACTATGGAGTTTATTCTAAGAAGAATGTGGCAGCTGTCAAATCTATGTAGCTTTTGTTGTTGTTTGTACTGCACTGAATAGTGTAGCCCACCAGATGCCTCTGTTCATGGGGTTTCCTAGGCAAGGATACTGGAGTGGGTTGTCATTTCTTCCTCCAGGAGATCTTCCTGACCCAGGCATTGAACCAGCATCTCCTGCATTGGCAGGCAGATTCTTTACTACTGAGCCACCTGCACCAATTGAAGACCTTTTCCTAATTAGCTGTGTAACCTTGGGTAATTCACTTACCTCTTCAGGTTGCAATTCCCTCTCCTGAGAGAAGGCATTTAGCTTGATGATCTCTAGGGTTTTAGCAGTTGTAACATTGACTCTGAACATACGGTCAAGTTTCTGACTGTCATAGCTAGGCAAATATTCACAGAGGATTTTGGAGAACTGTTAATTATGCCTAAGGAAAACAACTGAGAATTGTTCCCTAACACATGTTTAGCTCTGGGCTTGTAAATCATGAGTTTCCTTTTCACTGGTGAGTTGTGTCTAATAGAAGTCTTACCTGCTCTGGGGGACTTGTATCTGATGTTCATTAGGCATCTAATTCATAAAGAAATGATTCGTAGGCAAGGAACAAATGCTTCCTTTTCAGGAGCAGGTGCTGTGGGATGAGGAGAAACATGATGGCTAATACCTTGTCATCCAAATTCACAGACGTATCTGGTACCCTGGGCAGCTCTGACATCACTCTGGGTGAACGAACTAAGAGGACATATCTTCTGAATAAATTAGCCTGTGTATTCAGTTTCTGGTTCTGCAGAATAGAATTCTAGCTGAATCCCAGAGAAGCATCAGCAGGGAGGAAAAAATACCACCTTATTTTCTGCTTTAGCCAACAGCATTTCCTGCCCAGACTCTACAAAATGGATGTGCTTAGCTCTGTGGGTTCCCAGCTGCTACTGTTTCTCTCTGGCCTTCTGGTTTCATGTGCCTCTGGTTCAGTCAGATTGCTTCAGTTTTTTTTTTCTTTTTCCCTCCCTCTCTCCAGTCATTTTTCTTTAATTTCTCCTTACTCTTCACTACAGTGATACCCAATAAGCCTTTCACTTTTCTTCCATTTCCTCCCACCTTCTAGTATCTCTGTCACCCTATCCCTCTTTCTCCTTTTTCTGCTCTGTTCCAAAAGGTCTCTTTGAGTTTTGAATATTGATGTCCGTAAAACTAAATGAGAACATTGGGGATCATGATCACCTGACAGAATCACACAAAAAGATTTTACCAGCTACTATTTGCTGTTCTAAGAGACTTTTGCAGCTATGATCCTGCTGTTTTCCTTATAGTAGTATTCTGCATCCAGAATTTTTTAGCTCTGTGAACATGTTGGGTAAAAGTAGTTTGGGAAGAAGGGCAAATTTGAAGGCATAAATGAGGTAGAGCAGTGGAGACCACAAGAGCATGTAAGTGTCATACTCACTAAATCATGAACAACTCTTTGTGACCCAGACCCTGCAGCACACCAGGCTTCCCCCTTCCTCCAGTATCTCCTGGAGTTTGCACAAACTCATGTCCATTGAGTTGATGATGCCATCCAACCGTCTCATCCTCTGTCTCCCCACTTCTCCTTCTCTCAGTCTTTCCCAGCATCAGGTTTTTTTCCAGTAAGTTGGCTCTTTGCATCAGGTAGTCAAAGTAATGGAGTTTCAATATCAGCCCTTCCAAAGAATATTCAGAGCTGATTTCCTTTAGGATTAACTGGTTTGATCTCCTTGCTGTCCAAGGAACTTTCCAGAGTCTTCTCCAGCACAACAGTTTAAAAGCATCAGTTCTTTGGTGCTCAGCCTTCTTTATGGTCCAACTCTCGCATCCATACATGACTGCTGGAAAAATCATAGCTTTGACTATATGGACCTTTGTCAACAAAGTGATATCTCTGTTTTTTTAATGTGATATTTAGATTTGTCATTGCTTTCCTTCCAAGGAGCAAGCATCTTTTAATTTCATGGCTGTGGTCACTGTCATTTTTTAACCTACACATTTTACTAACCTCCATTGACAAGGCATGTGAAATTCTAAAACTGAGCTAAGGACTATAAAGGAGATAAATTACTTTATGCACAAAGGTGTCATATATGGAGCCTTTATAGAGGAAGAACAGACAGGAGTAGTAAAAGGAAAATTTTTCACTTACAGCAAGACATGCCCAAGGAGGTATCAAGACTAAATGTTATGTTTCATCATAACTGATTCTAACCAGTATCTTTTTTTTGTCACCCTATCCCTCTTTCTCCTTTTTCTGCTCTGTTCCAAAAGGTCTCTTTGAGTTTTGAATATTGATGTCCGTAAAACTAAATGAGAACATTGGGGATCATGATCACCTGACAGAATCACACAAAAAGATTTTACCAGCTACTATTTGCTGTTCTAAGAGACTTTTGCAGCTATGATCCTGCTGTTTTCCTTATAGTAGTATTCTGCATCCAGAATTTTTTAGCTCTGTGAACATGTTGGGTAAAAGTAGTTTGGGAAGAAGGGCAAATTTGAAGGCATAAATGAGGTAGAGCAGTGGAGACCACAAGAGCATGTAAGTGTCATACTCACTAAATCATGAACAACTCTTTGTGACCCAGACCCTGCAGCACACCAGGCTTCCCCCTTCCTCCAGTATCTCCTGGAGTTTGCACAAACTCATGTCCATTGAGTTGATGATGCCATCCAACCGTCTCATCCTCTGTCTCCCCACTTCTCCTTCTCTCAGTCTTTCCCAGCATCAGGTTTTTTTCCAGTAAGTTGGCTCTTTGCATCAGGTAGTCAAAGTAATGGAGTTTCAATATCAGCCCTTCCAAAGAATATTCAGAGCTGATTTCCTTTAGGATTAACTGGTTTGATCTCCTTGCTGTCCAAGGAACTTTCCAGAGTCTTCTCCAGCACAACAGTTTAAAAGCATCAGTTCTTTGGTGCTCAGCCTTCTTTATGGTCCAACTCTCGCATCCATACATGACTGCTGGAAAAATCATAGCTTTGACTATATGGACCTTTGTCAACAAAGTGATATCTCTGTTTTTTTAATGTGATATTTAGATTTGTCATTGCTTTCCTTCCAAGGAGCAAGCATCTTTTAATTTCATGGCTGTGGTCACTGTCATTTTTTAACCTACACATTTTACTAACCTCCATTGACAAGGCATGTGAAATTCTAAAACTGAGCTAAGGACTATAAAGGGAGATAAATTACTTTATGCACAAAGGTGTCATATATGGAGCCTTTATAGAGGAAGAACAGACAGGAGTAGTAAAAGGAAAATTTTTCACTTACAGCAAGACATGCCCAAGGAGGTATCAAGACTAAATGTTATGTTTCATCATAACTGATTCTAACCAGTTTAAGTGGACCCAGACACCAAACCTCTACTGGACTGATGTAAAGCCTGGACATTGGAAATGGATTCGTGTGAGCCCACCAGGCACAGACCTTTATATAAATTTCCAGAGTACTGGTTTTTAAACCTTAATCACTGGGAACTCCCTTGTCTAGATTTATCCCTGACTTTCCCCCCTCAGCTCACTGTTAAGTGAATTTCTTAGCTTGTGTGTGCTTCTTTGCCTGGCAGGTCAATAAACTGGGCTTTGTGGGTTTTATTTTTATTATTTTATAGCTCTGGTAGTCTTCATTTTATTATTTTCCAGAATATAGGCTGCAGGGAAGTCAACTAATGTTTAACATCTGGCAGCAACACGTAAAATATTCTGAACAGCAAGAACAACTAAAAGAAAAACAACCAAAGCAAACAATAAACCAACAACAGCAGCAGTAGCATAATTATAGAAAATCTCACTCATCGGACAAATCTCACTCATTTCCTTGCTAGGAAATAAGACCCACAGTTGCTTCCCAGCTCGGCTAATTTCTAGCCAAGAATTGGTTTCAACTGGACTAAGCCAGTTTCAGCTGTGAAACTGTTCAGTGTCTAGACCTGAGTACTGCTTCTGGGTGTTTGTGTCTCCTCTTTGGTTTCACATTCAATGTTTAGCTGACTGATAAGAACAAAGACCATCATTTTAGCAAAAATTACTTGCATGCTACCTTTTCATTTGTTTAGGTAGGAGTTATGCATCTTTGACTCTTGTACTGATACCTGGCTTATCTCAGAAGAATCCAGAACCTTAGTTCGTTTTGTTTTGCTGCCTTATTTAAGAAACATGGGAGATTTCTAGTTGCAAGTGGTGCTCTGCATCATGCTCTGGAAATTACTGGAGTGCTGTACATCATTGTTTCCTATAAGAAACATCTGGTCTTTCCCCCGTGAGTGTACTTTCCTCCTACATCAAGATGCTATTATGATTTGTTTTACCCCTTATAGAAGATTACTGAAGTATTACATATTTGTGAAGGGAATTCATTGAAAGTGGAGCAGAATCTATTTGATGTCCTCTTGCTGTAGCCTTTAAATATTGGAGTCCAATTGGCTTTCTGCCTCTGGCTGTGCCTGTCTTTTTTCCTTTTTGGTGTGAGGGGGTGGTGGTCTGTAATGTATAGTGCTTTGGTTATCCTAAATAAGATAGGGACCTGATATCTTTTATGGAGACCTTCCCAGTTTCTCCTTTACTATCATCTTTAAATATTAACAAATGTTTATATATGCCTACCACCCAAGACTTTGTCTTGAGCATGTATGAAATGTTTGAGTGCATTCCTTTTGCGTTCTGGGAGCTCAGGTAAAGCCATATCCCTCCCTTCTGTCCTCAAACATTGTTAACAGGCAGGAGAATGAGTGTAAGAGGATCCTTGGATAATTCAAGACATGAGCCAGAGCAAAGGTCCCATCCAAGAGTGAATATCTAGTGGCATGTTTCCAGAATCCAAAGAGCAGGAGAGTATAAGTTAGGGAGTGGAAGTAGATCATGTGAGGGTGGGAGGAATAATAGTGATTTCTCTTCTTTTTAGAGAAACTTTTGGACATATTTTTTCTTTGGAGGATCAGTTACCAATTTCTATATAATTATCACCCCAAACTTTGTGACTTAAGATAGCAATGATTTATTATCTCTCAGAATTCTTAGGGTTGGAAATCTGGACAGTCCTTTTGCTTGTCTTGCAACAAGAGTTGACATAGTTTGTGTCTGAAGAGTGGCCTCCAGATAGCCTCCCTCACTGTTAGGAGTTGACACTGACTCTAGGCTGAAATGGCTCTATTCTGTTTCTCATAACCTCTTATCCTCCAGTAGACTAGAAAGGGCTTATTCACAGCATGGTGGTCTCTGGGTCTTCAGGCCTAAGCTCTGGAACTTTTACAGTGTCACTTTCTACTGGTCTAAACTGGTCTCAAGAATATTTCAGGTTCAATGAATGGAAAAATAGATTCCATCTTTCAGTGAGAGGACGAAAAGGACATAGACCTGTAACAGGAGGGAAAGGGACAGGGCACAACTTTTGACATAGTCCAAGGACACAACATAAACCAGCTAGGATCAAATGGATCCAAGATGGCAGACTAGACCTTGATTCTCAATCAGCAAGCTAAATGACACACCAGAGGCCCCATGACAGTTCCACCCCTTCCCCAAAATAGTTGGATTAGTCCTCACACTTACTAACATATGAAATTATCCAGCTCATAAAAAGTAACTACCCCACATTTGGGGGCCCACACTCGCCCTCTCCCATGGCCCACACTCTGTCTGTGGAGTGTGCTTCTCTCTGAATCTGAATAAATCCACTGCTTACCTATCACTTTGTCTCTCATTGAATTCTTTCCTGTGATAAGGCATCAAGAACCTAAGCTACATTAGTTCCTGAAAGCAGGTATTGTGGACTTTGGCTTGGTTCGAGTCCCAGCCATGTGTTTCAAGTCTCAAGCAGGGTTTTGGCTGGGTTCAAGTCCTGGCCACATGGGTTTAAGTCCTAAGCAGGGTTTTGGGTTCAAGTCCCAGTCTGAGGTGAAATGGTTTCAGTCCCAGAGAGACATAATTCATTGGGAACCATTATTAAAACAACCAGTCACAGCATAAGTGGGTCAGAAGAGAGGGGATGAGAGTGGGACTGGGATGTAGGAGGAGGATAAATTGAACTGAAGATGAAGGGTTTCCCTGGGTGGCTCAGTGAGAAAGAATTCATCTGCCAATGCAGGAAACATGGATTCAATCCTGGGTCCAGGAACATTCCACATGCTGCGGAGCAACTAAGCCCATGCATCTCAACTATTGAGACTGTGCTCCAGAGCCTGGGAACTCCAACTACTGAGCCTGTGTGCTACAACTGCCATAGCCTGTGTGCCCTAGAATCAGTGCTCTGAAACAAGAGAAACCCCTGCAATGATAATCCCACGCATGGCAACTGGAAAGTAGCCATGGCTCCCCACAACTAGAGAAAAGCCCAGACAGCAACAAAATCCCAGCACAGCCAAAAAAGAAAAATTAAGAATTGAAGACTTTCTTGGAATCTTTGTTCTTGTCTTCAGTTATGGAATTCTGTGTGTCGGCAAAGGGTAAATTGTCCCCAGTTGTTTGTTTCTGGGGACAAAGATTTAAAGGCATGTATTAGTTAAGGAAAACATGGTGGATGCCTGCCATTTTATGAAACTTTGCAATATAGAGAGTTAAATATTTAGTAGAAAAGCAGAAAAATTAGAATGTTAAAAAGATGACGGGGGGCTTCTCTGGTGGTCCAGTGGGTAAGGACACCGCCTTGCAGCGCAAGGGGCGCCGGTTCGATCCCTGGCCTCCACGGCTGGACCGATGTGTCCAGTTGCCGAGCTGCAGCTCTGGAGCGCACGCGCCCAGAGCCGGTGCTCTGCGACAACAGAGGCCACCATGATAGGAGGCCCACACAGGCCAAAGAACAAAGACGGATGAAAACGGAGAAATGAAAGACCAATAGAAGTAGCCTGCCTGCTCCCCTCCCTCCCCACCCCTCCCCCATCAAATAAATAAATAAATAAATCTTAAAAAAAAATTAAAAACAAAAAGATGAGGGGAAATCAGGAAATTACATGCACATATGAAATTCTTTCTGTTTCAGCTAACTTTAATTATATTGTTGAAGATTTTAAAGATGGTTTTCTTTAGCCAAGCAACCAGGTAGGCTGTCACTAACTGATTGGCGTGTACTTTCACTGGGAGCCATGTGGGTTCTTTAAGTTAAATTAGAATCTTATTCATGAATTTCTTAAATATAATCAGTAAATAGGCAACTCTTTCTTAAAGGAATTGAACTTCAAAGCCATTTTTTTTTTTTTAAAGATATATTTATTTATTTATTTTGGGCGGGGGTTGAGTTAGGGAGGGAGGGGAGCGGGCGGGCCACTTCTATTGGTCTTTCATTTCTCCATTTTCATCCATCTTTGTTCTTTGGCTCCTGCGGGCCTCCCATCGCGGTGGCATCTGTTGCTGCAGAGCTCCGGCTCTGGGCGCATGCGCTCCAGAGCTGCGGCTCGGTAATTGGACACATGGGTCCAGCCGCTCCGCGGCACGTGGTATCTTCCCAGGCCAGGGATCGAACCGGCGCCCCTTGCACTGCAAGGCGGTGTCCTTACCCACTGGACCACCAGGGGAAGCCCCAAAGCCATTTTAAACTGATGTGTTTATAAATTTCTCATAGAGAAATTTGGTATCCTTTTCATCAGTCTTCAACATTCCCTTTTTAAATTTGCTCTTATACTAATTTTCATAGTCTTTCCAAGAAGTTCTTCTTTTAGTGGGTACTGTTATTTTTCTGTTGGAGCCACAGAAACACAGAAGAGATTGTTGACTCAATTAAAGACTGGCTTTGGTTTCCCTTTTCACATTGTGTCTCTGTTTTCTTTATCTATAAGCAGGAGGGAGAGAATGTAAAATAAAACATGGAAGTAAGATGCCACAGAGATCATAATTGTATCTTTATTTGCTTCTAGTTTACCATGAGTTTTTGCTTTTGTGTTACTTTCCCATCTTTCTCTTCTCTTAGTTGACTCTTGAACTGGGTTTAGCATGGACTACACAAAATATAGGCAGCTTGCAGCCTTTTCTTCCACTGTAATCAGCAACTACTTCCTTATCAATTGCTGTAGCTTTAGGTTTCTGTAGAAAATTTCCTGGTATACCTACAATAATTTTTTAAATTGAAATTTAAAAATTTAAATTTTTCTTGAAGTGCAGTTGAGACCAACAATATTTTTTGACAGAAAACTAATCTTCAAAGGTTTGCAAAAGTGACTTAAACCACTTTTATTGTATAAACACTATTTTTATTTCTTGAACCAAGACAGCCAGATAACCAATCCAACACATGAAAAACAAGAAAATAAAAATCACTTACTTAGAGATGATCATTCTTAACTATGTCCCAAGGTGAGTTATCTCTTTGAGATGCATTCCTTGTGGTTATTATTGTTCAATCACTAAGTTGTGTCCAACTCTATGACCCCGTGAACTGCAGCATGCCAGTCTCCTCTGACCTTCACTGTCTCTTAGCACTTGCTCAGATTCATGCCCATTGAGTCAGTCATGCTATCTAACCATCTCATCCTCTGCAGCCCCTTGCTCCTCTTGCCCTCAATCTTTTCCAGCGTCAGTCTTTTCCAATGAGTAAGCTCTTCACATCAGGTGGCCAAAGTATTAGAAGAGTATTCTAGTGTGGTTCTAAATTAGCCTACCTAATCCTCTTCTCCGACAGTCCCCTTTAAATTGCCCAGACAGCTGCCCTCTTCACCTTTCACCAAAGGCAATAGTGGGTATCCATCTCAATTTGCCCTGCCACTCTGCATTGGCAAGGTTTTCCTCTCCAGCACTCAGTGTGTGGGTGTGGAGAACAGTGAGAGTCTTGTGGGTAGTCAGCCTCAGCTAAATCTCAGTAAGAGAGTTCAAGATCTTAAAAACTCAAACTGTCTCAATATTGAGTTACTGAAGTTACCCAAGAGTGAAGTTATTACTGGGTGCAGCATCTGGTCTTCAGGTCCCAAGGCCACAAGCAAAATGTTACTGTCTTGGAAGCATAACAAGTTTAGCATTTCGTATAGCAGCTTAAGTTTTCCACTGCCTGAACTCAATTAATCTACACAGCCCACTGGGGAGGTCACTGTGGAAATGCCACAAGTTGCTGCAGTAGCTGCACTATCCTATCATTGTCATTTGTTTGCATCAACATCAAATGTTGCCTGCAGTTCTGGGGGACACAGGGCCCTAGTAAAGTGGCTCTGGTCTGCAGATCCAGGTGCACAGGTCTTCTGACCTAGATGTTCACTTGTTTCAGCTCGTTATTTGGGGATGTTGCAGAACAGACCGTGCATAATTGTGGCCAACAACATATGCCTATTGAGCAGAATTGCTTGTTTACGGGCAGGAAAAAAACACAGCTCTAGGAAGCAACCATGTAGATGACACTCGCTGTGTTGGGGGACGGAGTAACAGGCAGCCAGATAACCAATCCAACACATGAAAAACAAGAAAATAAAATCACTTACTTAGAGATGATCATTCTTAACTATGTCCCAAGGTGAGTTATCTCTTTGAGATGCATTCCTTGTGGTTATTATTGTTCAATCACTAAGTTGTGTCCAACTCTATGACCCCGTGAACTGCAGCATGCCAGTCTCCTCTGACCTTCACTGTCTCTTAGCACTTGCTCAGATTCATGCCCATTGAGTCAGTCATGCTATCTAACCATCTCATCCTCTGCAGCCCCTTGCTCCTCTTGCCCTCAATCTTTTCCAGCGTCAGTCTTTTCCAATGAGTAAGCTCTTCACATCAGGTGGCCAAAGTATTAGAAGAGTATTCTAGTGTGGTTCTAAATTAGCCTACCTAATCCTCTTCTCCGACAGTCCCCTTTAAATTGCCCAGACAGCTGCCCTCTTCACCTTTCACCAAAGGCAATAGTGGGTATCCATCTCAATTTGCCCTGCCACTCTGCATTGGCAAGGTTTTCCTCTCCAGCACTCAGTGTGTGGGTGTGGAGAACAGTGAGAGTCTTGTGGGTAGTCAGCCTCAGCTAAATCTCAGTAAGAGAGTTCAAGATCTTAAAAACTCAAACTGTCTCAATATTGAGTTACTGAAGTTACCCAAGAGTGAAGTTATTACTGGGTGCAGCATCTGGTCTTCAGGTCCCAAGGCCACAAGCAAAATGTTACTGTCTTGGAAGCATAACAAGTTTAGCATTTCGTATAGCAGCTTAAGTTTTCCACTGCCTGAACTCAATTAATCTACACAGCCCACTGGGGAGGTCACTGTGGAAATGCCACAAGTTGCTGCAGTAGCTGCACTATCCTATCATTGTCATTTGTTTGCATCAACATCAAATGTTGCCTGCAGTTCTGGGGGACACAGGGCCCTAGTAAAGTGGCTCTGGTCTGCAGATCCAGGTGCACAGGTCTTCTGACCTAGATGTTCACTTGTTTCAGCTCGTTATTTGGGGATGTTGCAGAACAGACCGTGCATAATTGTGGCCAACAACATATGCCTATTGAGCAGAATTGCTTGTTTACGGGCAGGAAAAAAACACAGCTCTAGGAAGCAACCATGTAGATGACACTCGCTGTGTTGGGGGGGACCGGAGTAACAGGCATGCACTTGAACTGCTGCTGGGACTGTGAACTTGTATAATGTTTCCTTGGGACAGCCAGACATTATAGTTCAGTGTGGTTATATAACACTATTTTAATTGACTATTTAGAGTCTGATTGTATGGATATGCTATAGTTTATTTAACCTATATTTAAAGTGTTTCCAATGTTTACCTTGGTAAACAGTGCTTAATGAACTTCCTTATACATATTTCTCTGTGAATTTGACCTATAAATGTCCTTGGGAAAAATTCTCATGACTTTTTGAGTCAGACTTTAAAATGTTGGTATGTAGTGTCAGGTGACTATCTGAAAAGTCACATATCAAGAGTATAAATCAATTACCTACGTTTTCTTTCAGTATTTTAACTAAAAAATTTTTTTATATTTATCTGTTTGTTCCATATGAAGTTTATTTTTATGGTAGAGGTGTGTAATATCTACTTTTCCAAGTGACTCAGTTTTCCCACCTCATTTTGTTGAATGGTCCATCTTTGTCATGTATCAGAATCTCATTCATAGATGAATCTGTTTCTGGATTCTGTGCTGCTAAGCGCTCTGTTAATTATTGTATAATGCTTTACTTTATATACTTCTATATTGTGGTAACTATCAGGGCAAATACTCCATTATTCTGCTTGGCTATTTATTCACACTTACTCTTTCAGGATAATTTTTTTTTTTTTTTAATTTTGGCCTCTTTTATTTATTTTTTTTTTTTAATTGGTTTTTATTTATTTTCATCCATCTTTATTCTTTGGCCTGTGTGGGCCTCCCATCACAATGGCCTCTTTCCCTGCAGAGCACTGGCTCTGGGTACATGTGCTCCAGAGCGCTGGCTCATAATTGGACACACTGGTTCAGTCACTCTGCAGCACGTGGGGTCTTCCTGGGCCAGGGATCAAACCGGTGCCCCTTGCTCTGCAAGGCAGACTCTTTACCCACTGGACCACCAGGGAAGCCCCAGAAGAATTTTTTTAAAGATTTATTTATTTATTTACTTTAGTGGGATTGCTGGGTTATAGGGTGCTTCTATTTTTAGTTTTTTAAGGAATCTCCATACTCTCTTCCATAGAGGCTGTATCAATTTATATTCCCACCAGCAATGCAAGAGGGTTCCCTTTTCTCCGCACCCTCTCCAGCATTTATTGTCTGCAGATTTATTGATGATGGCCATTCTGACGGGTGTGAGGTGATATCTCATTGTAGTTTTGATTTGCATTTCTCTAATAATAAGTGAAGTTGAGCATCGTTTCATGTGCTTTTGGGCCATCTGTATGTCCTCTTTGGAGAGGCGTCTCTTTAGATCTTTTTCCCATTTTTTGATTGGGTTGTTTGTTTTTCCTGTGCTGAGTTGTCTGAGTTGCTTGTAGATTTTGGAGATTAATTCTTTGTCTGTTGTTTGCTATGATTTTCTCCCACTCTGTGGGCTGTCTGTTCAGCTTTTTTGTAATTTCTTTTGCTGTACAAAAGCTTTTAAGTTTCATAAGGTCCCACATGTTCATTTTTCTTTTCAGTTCCGCTATTCAAGTAGGTGGGTCAGAGAAGATCTTGCTTTGATTGATGTCCTTGAGGGTTTTGCCTATATTCTCCTCTAAGAGTTTGATGGTTTCTGGTCTTCCATTTAGGTCTTTAATCCATTTTGAGTTGATCTTTGTGCATGGTGTCAGGGAATGTTCCAACTTCCTTTTTTTGCACGTAGCTGTCCAATTTTCCCAGCACCACTTGTTGAAGAGGCTGTCTTTGTCCCATTTTATAGTTTCGCCTCCTTTGTCAAAAATAAGGTACCCATAGGTGCGTGGGTTTATCTCTGGGTTTTCTATCTTGTTCCGTTGGTCTATAGTTCTGTTTTTGTGCCAGTAGCATACTGTCTTGATGACTGTTGCTTTGTAGTAGAGTCTGAAGTTGGGGAGGCTGATCCCTCCAGCTCTGTTTTTCTTTCTCAGGATTGCTTTGGCTATTTGAGGTCTTTTGTGTTTCCATATGAACTGTGTTATTCTTTGGTCTAGTTCTGTGAAAAATGTCAATGGTAGTTGGATAGGTATTGCATTGAATCTGTAGATGATATTTGGTAGTATGGTCATTTTCACAATATTGATTCTTCCAACCCAGGAACATGGAATATCTCTCCATCTGTTTAAGTCTTCTTTAATGTCTTTCATGAGTGTCTTGTAATTTTCTGTGTACAATTCTTTTGTTTCTTTGGGTAGGTTTATTCCTAGATATTTGATTATTTTGATTGCAATGGTGACCTCATAGGGTTTTATTGTTTGTTTGTTTTTTTTTGGCATAGGCCCTGTACATGTCTTATGAAACTTTATTCCTAAGGATTTTCTATTTTTTGATAGCCACTATCTAGGAATCCTTCCACTCCCATTACAGCCAGCTCTCCTGTTTCACTGAAGGAGCTGATCTACTTAGCTCCTTGATGCAGCCAGCTTAGTTGTTTTATTGAAGGAGCTGAAATGCTTAGCTCCTGGTTGTACAGTCATCAGGAAGCTGTAGTGTCCAGCTGTGCTCTGATTCCTGAAGGGAGCGGCAGAGTGGAGGCTGGTCCAGGTCCCCTCCCTCTCCTTTTCCTGACAGAAACCCCCATCCCTGGTCCCAGTGTAGCTTCTGCTGTTTTAGGAAGTAAGAGAATCAAGCAATCTGACAAACCTCTCTAGAAGTGATGAACTTATTTCTAAGTATTCTGTACCCTGTACCAGGGCTTCCCAGGTGGTGTTAGTTGTAAAGAACCCACCTGCCAATGTGGGAGACATAAGACAAGAGGATTCAATATCAGGAAGATCCTCTGGAGGAGGGCATTGCAACCCCACTCCATTATTCTTGCCTGGAGAATCCCATAGACAGTGGAACCTGATGGACTGCAGTGTATAGGGTCACAAAGAGTTGGACACAACTGAAATGGCTTAGCATGCATGCACGCACCCTGTACCTGGGGTTGACTTCCACAAGGCATTTCTATGGGATTAGGAGTTAGGACTGGCGGCTGGTAGCATGTCTGGCCTCTTATCCTGAGCCTCCCTTGAGGAGCCCCACAGCCCAGAGCCTGGGAAGACAGCCTAGCATATCCTTTTGGGAGTGTCCAGGCCCCTCCCCTGGAATACTCAACTGCCCAAGATATGCAGAGAAAAAGTTATGGAGGAGAGAGAGGCAGCCCTATCTTTTCAGGGGAACCAGAAAGTCTCCCCAAGACTCTGGGGAGAAAAAAACAATCTCTGAAAAACATGGGTGCTCAACCCATTTTTTTAAATTCTGATTTCTATCTCAGTCATTAAAAATCAAGCTTTAAAAATAAGATCCTATTCACTTTGTTTTAATAATCATCACTGGGGCTTGAAATGATTAATAACAGAAAGCTTTAGTTTAAATATTAAACATTAATGGTTTTGTTCTGCTCTTGAAAACTGGAGACAGCTTAGTCTGTTTATCAATTTTTGAAGGAATCCTTCCACTCCCATTACAGCCAGCTCTCCTGTTTCACTGAAGGAGCTGATCTACTTAGCTCCTTGATGCAGCCAGCTTAGTTGTTTTATTGAAGGAGCTGAAATGCTTAGCTCCTGGTTGTACAGTCATCAGGAAGCTGTAGTGTCCAGCTGTGCTCTGATTCCTGAAGGGAGCGGCAGAGTGGAGGCTGGTCCAGGTCCCCTCCCTCTCCTTTTCCTGACAGAAACCCCCATCCCTGGTCCCAGTGTAGCTTCTGCTGTTTTAGGAAGTAAGAGAATCAAGCAATCTGACAAACCTCTCTAGAAGTGATGAACTTATTTCTAAGTATTCTGTACCCTGTACCAGGGCTTCCCAGGTGGTGTTAGTTGTAAAGAACCCACCTGCCAATGTGGGAGACATAAGACAAGAGGATTCAATATCAGGAAGATCCTCTGGAGGAGGGCATTGCAACCCCACTCCATTATTCTTGCCTGGAGAATCCCATAGACAGTGGAACCTGATGGACTGCAGTGTATAGGGTCACAAAGAGTTGGACACAACTGAAATGGCTTAGCATGCATGCACGCACCCTGTACCTGGGGTTGACTTCCACAAGGCATTTCTATGGGATTAGGAGTTAGGACTGGCGGCTGGTAGCATGTCTGGCCTCTTATCCTGAGCCTCCCTTGAGGAGCCCCACAGCCCAGAGCCTGGGAAGACAGCCTAGCATATCCTTTTGGGAGTGTCCAGGCCCCTCCCCTGGAATACTCAACTGCCCAAGATATGCAGAGAAAAAGTTATGGAGGAGAGAGAGGCAGCCCTATCTTTTCAGGGGAACCAGAAAGTCTCCCCAAGACTCTGGGGAGAAAAAAACAATCTCTGAAAAACATGGGTGCTCAACCCATTTTTTTAAATTCTGATTTCTATCTCAGTCATTAAAAATCAAGCTTTAAAAATAAGATCCTATTCACTTTGTTTTAATAATCATCACTGGGGCTTGAAATGATTAATAACAGAAAGCTTTAGTTTAAATATTAAACATTAATGGTTTTGTTCTGCTCTTGAAAACTGGAGACAGACTGTTGGAAATGTGTTTGCAGCAGTCTCTGGCCCTGGGGTCTTTGTTGATGACAAAGGTGACCCTTGAGAGATGGTACCTGTAATCAGAGGAACCTTCTGGGCCGTGGTGGACCTGGGCTGCACCCTTGCCTGGGCAGCATGAGACTTCACAGAAACTTTTTGCATATTTTGTTTTCCAAATGACTGATAGGTCTTTTGGAGAGGAATTTTAGTGTCATATGCCTCTTTCCTTTGATGTCACGTGACTACACTGATTCTTAAAGAGCCAGATCCCTTATCTTAATAATAATAGCTATCATCTGACACTTAGCTGACATTTTATATGCATTATTCTATTTAAAATTGATAGTACCCTGAGGGGTATGTAGTATTACTCCTATTTTATATGAGGATATTGAGTGTTAGAAATGTTGAATAACTTTCCAAGTACACCCAGCTTGTAAGATTTGGACACAGTCCTTGTGTGCATGCTAAGTTGCTTCAGTTGTGTCTGACTCTTTGTGACTGTATGGACTGCCAGGCTCCTCTGTCCGTGAGAATCTCCAGGCAAGAATATATATATATATATATATATATTTTAAGATTTATTTATTTATTTATGGGGGGGTGGGGTGGGGAGGGAGGGGAGTGGGTGGGCCACTTCCATTGGTCTTTCATTTGTCTATTTTCATCTATCTTTGTTCTTTGGCCCTCCTTGAGGAGCCCCACAGCCCAGAGCCTGGGAAGACAGCCTAGCATATCCTTTTGGGAGTGTCCAGGCCCCTCCTGGAATACTCAACTGCCCAAGATATGCAGAGAAAAAGTTATGGAGGAGAGAGAGGCAGCCCTATCTTTCAGGGAACCAGAAAGTCTCCCAAGACTCTGGGGAGAAAAAAACAATCTCTGAAAACATGGGTGCTCAACCCATTTTTTAAATTCTGATTTCTATCTCAGTCATTAAAAATCAAGCTTTAAAAATAAGATCCTATTCACTTTGTTTTAATAATCATCACTGGGGCTTGAAATGATTAATAACAGAAAGCTTTAGTTTAAATATTAAACATTAATGGTTTTGTTCTGCTCTTGAAAACTGGAGACAGACTGTTGGAAATGTGTTTGCAGCAGTCTCTGGCCCTGGGGTCTTTGTTGATGACAAAGGTGACCCTTGAGAGATGGTACCTGTAATCAGAGGAACCTTCTGGGCCGTGGTGGACCTGGGCTGCACCCTTGCCTGGGCAGCATGAGACTTCACAGAAACTTTTTGCATATTTTGTTTTCCAAATGACTGATAGGTCTTTTGGAGAGGAATTTTAGTGTCATATGCCTCTTTCCTTTGATGTCACGTGACTACACTGATTCTTAAAGAGCCAGATCCCTTATCTTAATAATAATAGCTATCATCTGACACTTAGCTGACATTTTATATGCATTATTCTATTTAAAATTGATAGTACCCTGAGGGGTATGTAGTATTACTCCTATTTTATATGAGGATATTGAGTGTTAGAAATGTTGAATAACTTTCCAAGTACACCCAGCTTGTAAGATTTGGACACAGTCCTTGTGTGCATGCTAAGTTGCTTCAGTTGTGTCTGACTCTTTGTGACTGTATGGACTGCCAGGCTCCTCTGTCCGTGAGAATCTCCAGGCAAGAATATATATATATATATATATATATTTTAAGATTTATTTATTTATTTATGGGGGGGTGGGGTGGGGAGGGAGGGGAGTGGGTGGGCCACTTCCATTGGTCTTTCATTTGTCTATTTTCATCTATCTTTGTTCTTTGGCCCCTGTGGGCCTCCCATTGCCATGGCCTCTGTTGTCGCAGAGCACCGGCTCTGGGCGCATGCATTCCAGAGCTGCGGCTCGGTAATTGGACACATCAGTCCAGTCGCTCCGGGGCACGTGGGATCTTCCCAGGCCAGGGATGGAACCGGTGCCCCTTGCACTGCAAGGTGGTGTCCTTACTCACTGGACCACCAGGGAAGCCCGAGGCGGGAATATTGGAATAGGTTGCAATGCCCTGCTCTAGGGGATCTTCCTGATCCAGAGATCGAACCTGCGTCTCTTGCCTCTCCTGCACTGGCAGGCGGATTCTTTACCACTAGTGCCACCTGGGAAGCCACAGAAACAATCGTTATCTGGTTCCAGATAATGATTTTTCTGTTGCCCTAACTCAGCTAGCTAAATACGATGTAAAACTTTGTGTAGCTCTCTTGAGACATGACTGCCTCTCAGACCTTAGACCATCTCCTGTTCATATCTGAGTGAGCTGTGTGTTAGGATGACTTCAGAGCATGGGACTAGAGGCATGAATATTGCAGAAGACACTGGGCTTTACCAAGGGCTGGACACTGTTCTGAGTACTTGGTGAGCATTAATTAAATCATTGAAGCCTCACCACAGCCCATCACTTATCCCTGTGCTCTATACCTGAGTCGCAGAGATGGTCAGATGACCAGCATGTGAGGGGGCGAGGGTCAGGGGTCAGATAACCAGCACACAGGGGAGTGAGCGTCAGGCTGGCTGGCTCCAGGGTCCTCTGCTGTTTTTTATTTTTAATTTTTTTTCCCTCCTCTGCTCTTATTTGTAGGTATAGAGCCACTTGGGGCGCAGGGGAGATTTCAGAGCATGGTGAAGGCTGGTGGTTATCAAGAGTTGTACTTGAGCATGTTTTATTTGAGGCGGGGTATTAGGTGCCTGAGTGGAGCTATCGAGAGGGCATTTGGGTATTAATGTCACCTCTGCATACAGGTAGTATGTAAAGCTCCAGGTAAGATTAAGTCACCTTTGGAAAATGTACAGTTGAGAGGAGGACCCTTCCACATTCCAAGGATGGAAGAAGAGACAGGGTTGGCAAAGTACCCAAGGACTCCTCTCTTTCTCTTACAGCTCAAATCCCAACCCTCCGTGGGACCTGTGGATCCCCACCACTACTTTCTGGGCCCTGGAATAAGTCATCAGCATGGATCTCTCCTGTAGAGTCCCAGATGACGTGCTGCTCTGGATACCCTACCCTCCTCACTAAGGTTCAGCTGCTCCAGCCTTCTTGTTTTGAAGAGCAGGCAGGCTACCCTCAGGGCCTCTGCACTCCTCTTGCCTGCAGGCAGTGCATTTCCCTAAGTGGTTCCCAGGCCCATTCACTGCTCAAATGCTGCTTCCTCTTAGGGGGTCTTTCCTGACCACCTTATTAGAAAGAGTGCCCCCAGCTCTTTTTCCCCATTATCTGCTTTAGTTTCCTTTGTAGCCCTTATTACTACCTGCACTGTATTACGTGCTCATTGACCACCTCCTCTCTATAATAGTCAACTCCGTGACACTCTGTTGATTTGCAGCTATGTTCCCTGTAGAAGAGGGCCTGGCCCCATGGGAAATATAACAAATATCTGTGAGTGAATAAATGAATGAAAAGAAACTGAGAAGCAATTGAGGAACACAAGGAGGAATGTGCTGTCATCGAGGGAAAAAGAGGGAGTTTCCAGAAGCAGAGTGTCCATCCAATCTGATGGAGATGGTGCTCAAAGAGATGAGGATGCAGTATTGACCTTGGATTTGGGGGCTGGTATTCTTCCCATTTCACTTTATTATTATTAGTGTGATAGAGTCTCATCTGCAAGGATGGCCATTGCAGCCGTGAGAGTAACAGCCAAACATTGACAAGAATGAGGATGGATAGGCATCATTAACTTAATGGTTGAATACATTATTATTATTATTATTATCTTTGGCTGCTTCTGTTGATGTTTCATTTATTTATTTTCATCCATCTGTGTTCTTTTGGCCTGTGTGGGCCTCCCATCACAGTAGCCTCTCTCGCTGCAGAGCACCAGCTCTGGGCACATGCGCTCCAGAGCTCCGGCTCGGTAGTTGGACACATCAGTCCAGCCGCTCTGCAGCACGTGGGATCCTCCCAGGCCAGGGATCGAACCAGTGCCCCTTGCACTGCAAGGTGGTGTCCTTACCCACTGAACCACCAGGGAAGCCCCATTATTTTTTTTTTTTGTTCATTTTTTCTTCCAGTTTTGAGATATAATTGACATACTGCATTGTATAAGTTTAGGGTATACAGCATAATGATGTAGTTTACATAGATCATGGAGTGATTATCACAATAAGTTTAGTGGATATCCATAATCTCAAGTAGATAAAAATTTAAAGGAACAGAAAATAATTTTTTTCTTGTGATGAGAACACTTAAGATGTATTCTTTTAATAGCTTTCATATGTGACACATACCACCTTTAGTTATATTTATCATGTTATACATCACATCCCTAGTACATGTTTATCTTACAAAGTTGAATACATTATGACATTCCTTCTGTGGAATATTATGCAGCCACCCAAAAAGAGAGCTACATTAAATGAAGAAAGTAGATTGGAATTCAGAGTTTGTAGTAGGATTTTTTGTTGTTGTTGTTGTTAGAAAATATGTATTAAGAACAAATTGGGGTAGATAAACAATAAATTATTTCAGAAGTTTTCTCTGTGGGGTTTGATATCTGGGGAGATTTTCACTTCTTATTTTATACAATTGTTTTTTAAGTGGTGGGGTTGTTGGAGTTTTTTTCCACTTTGCAATTCGCACGTATTTCCCAAGTAATTTTAAAGAAAAGCAATCCATAGGTTGATTCTATATATATTTAAGTAAATAAATATATTTGTTTATATCTATTTAATAAAAAAAGAAGTGGAGGGTGAGGGTTGGATACTCTGGGCCAGACAAGAGCGAGACGTCCCCAGGGAAAGGTCCAGACGTGAGCAGAGTGCTTTCTACCCATGTGACTCTGCTCTGAATGCTCAAGAGGCCTCATACAGCTGGGCTGCTGGACAGGCATTGTTGCGAAGGGTCTCTGATCTTGAGCTGGCTACCCTGCCTCTCCCTCAGGAAGAATTTTCTGCTCTGTGCCAGTCAAGGGTTCACCTAGCTTATGTCAAAACTCTGTTACTGGACTTCCCTGGTGGTCCAGTGGGTAAACACACCATCTTGCAGTGCAAGGGGTGCCAGTTCGATCCCTGGCCTGGGAAGATCCCATGTGCTGCGGACCTGCTGGACCAATGTGTCCGACTACCGAGCTGGAGCTCTGGAGCACATGCACCCAGAGCCGATGCTCTGCTACAGGAGAGGCCGCTGCGATGGAGGCCCACACAGGCCAATGAACAAAGATGGATGCAAATAAATAAATGGAAGACCAATAGAAGTGGTCAAAAAACTCCACAAAAAAGTCACTGGCACCAATCCTTATTTTATTTAAGCCTTTTTTCTCCCTAAGATTCCTAGAGTCTGTGAAGTGCACGCAGGTAAGAACACGGCATGCAAATGCTGTGCTCCTTCAAGACATCGCATCTTTGGCTTCGTTGGACAACTGAGTAGAGGGACGTACTTGACTTGCCTCCTAGAGGTTTCATAGCAGGGCAAAGACACGCTTTTTCAATAAGTAAGTGAGAATCAGGGTCATCCTCTATATCACAGTTTCTTGGAAAATTGAAACCAGTAATTGACTCCATGGATTGATTATATATATATATATATATAATTTTATGTTTTTTGGCTGCACTGGGTCTCTGTTGCTGCATGGGGCTCTCTCCAGTTGTGGTGAGCTGGGAGTTGGTCAGCTGGGGGTTGTGGTGTGTGGAGTTCCCAATGCAGTGGCCTGTGAAGTATAAGCTCAAGGGCTCAGGCTCAGTAGCTGTGGCATGTGGGCACAGCAGTTGTGATGAATGGCTTAGTTGCTCTGTGGCATGGGGATCTTCCTAGATCAGGGATCAAACCCATGTCCCTTCCATTGGCAAGTGGATTCCCCATCACTGAGCCACCCAGGAAGCCCCCTGGCTTATGTTCTTAAAAATTAAATTCTACTTCAGTAATGAGTCTTGATGAAGGATACTGATGCTCTTCCCTGTTCACTTTTTCAAGAGTCCAGGTAGAGGCCAAAAGTGTGTGGAGGAGACTCTGCAAGATCTCTGTCTCTCAGGCAGATTCTTGAGAGAGGAGCCCATATTCCCTGTCCCTTCTGCACTTCTTCCTCTTCCTCAGGACAAGACTGTCTCCGTGGTCACACACGTGCTAGGAGACTGTCCTGTGTCTCGAGTCTGCTTGCCCTGTCCTGAACAACATGCCCCAGGGCCCCAAGCTCTCACTCACCCTCTGCCTTCACTTGGGTTGTTGCCTTTGTGGAACTCACCTTTCCCTCAGTTTTCTATCTTCTGTGCCAGACTCCGCGGGCTGTCCCTGGGAGAATCTTCACTGGCCACCCCCCTAGGCAGATCTTCCCAGTCTAACCACCAGGAGAGGCCGCTGATGGAGGCCCACACAGGCCAATGAACAAAGATGGATGCAAATAAATAAATGGAAGACCAATAGAAGTGGTCAAAAAACTCCACAAAAAAGTCACTGGCACCAATCCTTATTTTATTTAAGCCTTTTTTCTCCCTAAGATTCCTAGAGTCTGTGAAGTGCACGCAGGTAAGAACACGGCATGCAAATGCTGTGCTCCTTCAAGACATCGCATCTTTGGCTTCGTTGGACAACTGAGTAGAGGGACGTACTTGACTTGCCTCCTAGAGGTTTCATAGCAGGGCAAAGACACGCTTTTTCAATAAGTAAGTGAGAATCAGGGTCATCCTCTATATCACAGTTTCTTGGAAAATTGAAACCAGTAATTGACTCCATGGATTGATTATATATATATATATATATAATTTTATGTTTTTTGGCTGCACTGGGTCTCTGTTGCTGCATGGGGCTCTCTCCAGTTGTGGTGAGCTGGGAGTTGGTCAGCTGGGGGTTGTGGTGTGTGGAGTTCCCAATGCAGTGGCCTGTGAAGTATAAGCTCAAGGGCTCAGGCTCAGTAGCTGTGGCATGTGGGCACAGCAGTTGTGATGAATGGCTTAGTTGCTCTGTGGCATGGGGATCTTCCTAGATCAGGGATCAAACCCATGTCCCTTCCATTGGCAAGTGGTTTCCCCCATCACTGAGCCACCCAGGAAGCCCCCTGGCTTATGTTCTTAAAAATTAAATTCTACTTCAGTAATGAGTCTTGATGAAGGATACTGATGCTCTTCCCTGTTCACTTTTTCAAGAGTCCAGGTAGAGGCCAAAAGTGTGTGGAGGAGACTCTGCAAGATCTCTGTCTCTCAGGCAGATTCTTGAGAGAGGAGCCCATATTCCCTGTCCCTTCTGCACTTCTTCCTCTTCCTCAGGACAAGACTGTCTCCGTGGTCACACACGTGCTAGGAGACTGTCCTGTGTCTCGAGTCTGCTTGCCCTGTCCTGAACAACATGCCCCAGGGCCCCAAGCTCTCACTCACCCTCTGCCTTCACTTGGGTTGTTGCCTTTGTGGAACTCACCTTTCCCTCAGTTTTCTATCTTCTGTGACAGACTCCACTGTCTCTCCCTTGGAGAATCTTCACTGGCCACTTCCTCCCACCCATAGGAAGAACAGATCTTCCCCAGTCTCTGGCCCCATGACTGTGAGCAGACTGCAGGCACAGAGCTCCCTGTGGTTTTGTCGTGCAGCTCATGTCTGTCTCTTCTATTAGACCGTGCACTTCTGATCCTTAGCTCCTAACACAGTCCTTGGGGCAGGGTAGGTGCCCACCTCGTGTTGGCTGAATAAATGAATGGATAATTCCCATGGGAATATGAAAGGCAAAACCTGGGATTTTGCTGAGGACTCATTGTCCTGAGGATAAAAATACTGAAGAGCCACACACAAGCAATCTGCCCCACCAGGTATCACCCCAAGCCCCCTCTTCCAAGTCCACACAGACGGTGGCCCAGGAGTTTTAAATCCCATTCCCAGTTCTGTTTCTGACTCACTCTAGCCCTTTAAATTACTTACTTCCTGTTCCTGATGGCATTTGCTTATTTATAAAGCAAGGTGACCCTTGATGAATAACAACTGAGAGCTTATAAAAGATTTCGGAACATCGTGAACTGTGTGAATGCTAGATGTTGTGATGAATCAGTGAAGTGATCACAAGTGAACTGCTAAGCTCTCTACTGTACTTCTAACTACTTTATTTGTCAAATTAGAAAAGTACTAGAACCAACTTAAGGGGAGAGTTTTGATATCACTGTTCCTCATGAACAGTTTCTTATGAAGAACAACAAGACCCAAAGCTAGACTTCTAGATGATGCGAAAGTGGGGTGAGGGATGCTGTCTGTTTCATTCTAATTCCTGTTTTCGGTATATTTAGTGTATGCCTGCAAAGAGAACGATGCACACATTATTAGTGTCCAAAGGCAGTGCCTGTGGAGGAAAGGGAATTCGTAAGTGTTGCAGTGACATTTCCTTCCAAGGGGTGCTGAGTGGACCCAAGGTCATCATGAATGTTTACCCCTTGTTTCTCCTGTGGAGAGAAGAGTCCTCTCTAGCATCTTTTCTCAGCATCTTAGCAATCCCTGAGGGTGGAGGAGGGCCCTTCCTCTGTCTTTCTGTCAGGCTGGTGAGTGCTGCTACATCCTTGGCCTCCCTCATGAGTACCTAACAGATCAGAAATAATTAGCTGATTCATTCCATGGCCAGAGGAGTGAGGCAATGCCAAATGCCAATTAGCCTGGCATATAAACACGTTGCTTCCCAGCAGTCAGGTCTAATGTTGAGACAAACAGTAAAAAAATGGCAGACGGTCCGGGGAGGAAGTTTCCTTTTTTAGAACATGATTGGCTTCAGGCCTAAAAGTGAGGATCTTGCTACGTTGGCCTTTCTGCTGCACTTTCAAAATAATACACAACCTGCTGCCTAATATTATGGGTTTGAATTAAGCCTTTTATCTTTCCAGTTGTGGGTGGGGGGAAAATGTCAGGGTGGAGGTGGGACACTCTTGTCCCATCCACCTTAAGGATGAAGATGGTGATCTTCTCCCTGTCACCTTGTTGGGTGTTCAGGGTCCCTTTGCACTTTAAAGTGTCCTGAGGGCCCTGGGAGCAAAGCCTATGCTGGTGGCAGGGCAAGGTGGGCCAACAGCTCATCGTGGTTGCTATGAATAACAACTGAGAGCTTATAAAAGATTTCGGAACATCGTGAACTGTGTGAATGCTAGATGTTGTGATGAATCAGTGAAGTGATCACAAGTGAACTGCTAAGCTCTCTACTGTACTTCTAACTACTTTATTTGTCAAATTAGAAAAGTACTAGAACCAACTTAAGGGGAGAGTTTTGATATCACTGTTCCTCATGAACAGTTTCTTATGAAGAACAACAAGACCCAAAGCTAGACTTCTAGATGATGCGAAAGTGGGGTGAGGGATGCTGTCTGTTTCATTCTAATTCCTGTTTTCGGTATATTTAGTGTATGCCTGCAAAGAGAACGATGCACACATTATTAGTGTCCAAAGGCAGTGCCTGTGGAGGAAAGGGAATTCGTAAGTGTTGCAGTGACATTTCCTTCCAAGGGGTGCTGAGTGGACCCAAGGTCATCATGAATGTTTACCCCTTGTTTCTCCTGTGGAGAGAAGAGTCCTCTCTAGCATCTTTTCTCAGCATCTTAGCAATCCCTGAGGGTGGAGGAGGGCCCTTCCTCTGTCTTTCTGTCAGGCTGGTGAGTGCTGCTACATCCTTGGCCTCCCTCATGAGTACCTAACAGATCAGAAATAATTAGCTGATTCATTCCATGGCCAGAGGAGTGAGGCAATGCCAAATGCCAATTAGCCTGGCATATAAACACGTTGCTTCCCAGCAGTCAGGTCTAATGTTGAGACAAACAGTAAAAAAATGGCAGACGGTCCGGGGAGGAAGTTTCCTTTTAGAACATGATTGGCTTCAGGCCTAAAAGTGAGGATCTTGCTACGTTGGCCTTTCTGCTGCACTTTCAAAATAATACACAACCTGCTGCCTAATATTATGGGTTTGAATTAAGCCTTTTATCTTTCCAGTTGTGGGTGGGGGGAAAATGTCAGGGTGGAGGTGGGACACTCTTGTCCCATCCACCTTAAGGATGAAGATGGTGATCTTCTCCCTGTCACCTTGTTGGGTGTTCAGGGGTCCCCTTTGCACTTTAAAGTGTCCTGAGGGCCCTGGGAGCAAAGCCTATGCTGGTGGCAGGGCAAGGTGGGCCAACAGCTCATCGTGCAGGCCTTGCTGGAAGGGAGGGAGGAACAGTTCAGCATGTAAAGACCAAATGGTCCACAGCTGCATGTCTAGGGCTTGGGCCATGTACAGTTCTCATTCAAGGGAAAGGTTTTCATCCTCTCCTGGGAAGGGCCGGGTGGGCTTAATGCCTCCTTCCTGTGCTGACTGGACCAGAAGGCTGTAGAGCTGTCTTCAGGCATTTCTAAAAAGCTCAAATATTTATATGTAGCCACATACATAAAATATGTATACATAGTGTACAACTGTTTGCAATATGTGTATATGTGTCTGTTGGTATTATATTTTGTTGTTTAGTCACTGATTTGCTAGGCTTTTCTGTTCATGGGATTTCCTAGGCAAGAATACTGGAGTGGGTTGCCATTTCCTCCTCCAGGGGATCTTCCTGACTCAGGGATCGAACCCGTGTCTTCTGTAACTTCTGCATTGGCAAATGGATTCTTTACCACTAAGCCACCAGGGAAGGCCGGGTGTTATATGTCTATGTATATATACACATTTATAGGTATTTATACATATACTATCGCTGTTTATGTGTGTATATTCTCAGATTCTTAAGATTACACCATATCTTGAGAAACTCCTCTAGCCACATTTTTCCTGGGCAGCATAGGAATCACCTTCTTAGTATCTACTATCAGAGACTATCAAATAGGACAAAAGCAATTGTTTCCAGCTTATGGTAGCGTGTATGAAATTAAATCTGGAATAGGCCTCTTGAGACTTTTTATTCAATTTATATTTCTTTTTTAAAGTTAATTTTGATTAGAGTATACTTTCTTTATAATCTTGTGTTAGTTTCTGCTGCACATCAAAGTGTTACCATCTATCGGGCTCAGCAATAAAGACCTCTGCTTGGGGCTTCCCCTGGTGGTCCAGTGGGTAAGGACACTGCCTTGCAGTGCAAGGGGCACTGGTTCGATCTCTGGCCTGGGAAGATCCCACATGCCGCGGAACGGCTGGACCCATGTGTCCAATTGCCAAGCTGGAGCTCTGGAGCGCATGCGCCCAGAGCCGGCGCTCTGCAACGACAGACGCCACCACGATGGGAGGCCCACAGGAGCCAAAGAACAAAGACGGATGAAGATAGAGGAATGAAAGACCAATAGAAGTGGCCCGCCTGCTCCCCTCCCTCCCCATCCCGACCCCCGCCCAAAATAAATAAATAAATCTTAAAAAAAAAAAAAAAAAGACCTCTGCTTGCACTGCAGGAGATGCAGGAGACTTGGATTTGAATCTGGGTCAGGAAGATCCCCTGGAGGAGGGCATGGAAACCTACTCCAATATTCTTGCCTGGAGAATCCCAAAGAGTGATTGGAGCCTGGAGGCTACAATCTGTTGGATCACAGTCAGACATGACTGAGGAGACTAAGCACACGCACACAGACAGATATCCCCTCCTTTCTGGATTTCCTACCCATTTATGTCCCCACATAGCACTGAGTAGAGTTCCCTGGGCTATCCAGTAGGTCTTCACTAGTTATCTGTTTTATATGTAGCATCAATAGTGTATGTCTGTCAGTCCTTGTCTCCCAGTTCATCACTCCTCTTCTTCCTCCCTTGGTATCCATAGGTGTGTTCTCTCCTTCTGTGTCTCTATTTCTGCTTTGAAAATAAGGTCGATTTATATTTCTTTTTGAAGCTTATATTAATATCTTGTAAAAGCACTTTCAGTGAATTAAACGATGAAGCCTGGGTTTGGTCCTTGGGCTTGGTGCTGTGGTTATATTTTGGGATGTGTCTGCTGATGTATGAAGTGGTTTGGGGGCTAATTAACTCCGAGTCTCCCATTCCCCTGGTGTCCAGTCCAGGCTAAATCCCTGTACATTTGAACGTTCCACCTTTATGACTGGATCACAGAACACGTTGCTGAGTCGGCCAGCCCTCCCCTGACAGACATGTGTACAGCCACAACACACTGGATGAATCTCAGCGAAGCACTGAGGGAGGCTCTCAGGTCTTCAGAGTGTTTAGGGACCTCTGTGATTGGGGAGCTCCACACACTGCCCGTTTATTTACCTTTTACACTCTGTAGCCATGATCCCAGAATGCTGGTTCCCAAATGTACTCTGCCTTCATATTTTAAAGGATAACTCTTTGCTTTGACAAAATTGTTGGACTCTTGGCTTCTTGGCTATTCTATCTGAAATTATAATGGTTTTCTTATTGACAGACTTCTCAGGTTAATATTTTACATAGCAAGTAAGATCCTTGGACACAGCTATTATATGCATATACACTGAATAACTTTGTGAACAAATATGTTAGGCATTGCATATAACTGTGGTGGTTTTGGACCATATCTTAGAAGCGATGGACAAGAATCAGTTATGGGCTGACTGCAGATGCGGGACTGGATTTGAATCTGGGTCAGGAAGATCCCTGGAGGAGGGCATGGAAACCTACTCCAATATTCTTGCCTGAGAATCCCAAAGAGTGATTGGAGCCTGGAGGCTACAATCTGTTGGATCACAGTCAGACATGACTGAGGAGACTAAGCACACGCACACAGACAGATATCCCCTCCTTTCTGGATTTCCTACCCATTTATGTCCCCACATAGCACTGAGTAGAGTTCCCTGGGCTATCCAGTAGGTCTTCACTAGTTATCTGTTTTATATGTAGCATCAATAGTGTATGTCTGTCAGTCCTTGTCTCCCAGTTCATCACTCCTCTTCTTCCTCCCTTGGTATCCATAGGTGTGTTCTCTCCTTCTGTGTCTCTATTTCTGCTTTGAAAATAAGGTCGATTTATATTTCTTTTTGAAGCTTATATTAATATCTTGTAAAAGCACTTTCAGTGAATTAAACGATGAAGCCTGGGTTTGGTCCTTGGGCTTGGTGCTGTGGTTATATTTTGGGATGTGTCTGCTGATGTATGAAGTGGTTTGGGGGCTAATTAACTCCGAGTCTCCCATTCCCCTGGTGTCCAGTCCAGGCTAAATCCCTGTACATTTGAACGTTCCACCTTTATGACTGGATCACAGAACACGTTGCTGAGTCGGCCAGCCCTCCCCTGACAGACATGTGTACAGCCACAACACACTGGATGAATCTCAGCGAAGCACTGAGGGAGGCTCTCAGGTCTTCAGAGTGTTTAGGGACCTCTGTGATTGGGGAGCTCCACACACTGCCCGTTTATTTACCTTTTACACTCTGTAGCCATGATCCCAGAATGCTGGTTCCCAAATGTACTCTGCCTTCATATTTTAAAGGATAACTCTTTGCTTTGACAAAATTGTTGGACTCTTGGCTTCTTGGCTATTCTATCTGAAATTATAATGGTTTTCTTATTGACAGACTTCTCAGGTTAATATTTTACATAGCAAGTAAGATCCTTGGACACAGCTATTATATGCATATACACTGAATAACTTTGTGAACAAATATGTTAGGCATTGCATATAACTGTGGTGGTTTTGGACCATATCTTAGAATCGATGGACAAGAATCAGTTATGGGCTGAACTGCAGAGCTCAGTAGAAGCCCCTGGTGATTGAATATACTGAATATATTTCTATAGAACCCATTCCTAAGTTCTTTTAACAGGTAAAGCAGCAGTCTTTAAGGTGAAGCAAAGATATAATCTCACCTCTCTCATTTAAGTTGATAGGTTAATGACTTGGAAACACACACAGACACACACACCAGGGATAACAAATAAGTGTCATTCTTTTTTTGGTGGGGGGGTGTACAGAGCAACATGCAGGATCTTAGTTCCCTGACCATGGGTTGAGCTTGTGCCCCTTGCAAAAGAAGCACAGTCTTACCCACTGGACCTCCATGGAAGTCCAGCAGGTGTCAGTGAGCAATGCTGATTGGAGGAGACCACTCTGAGTGCTATATTTCACAGAGTTGTGAAGTGGTTAACGGAAAAACATGGTAGTTGATTAGACATCCACTAATGGCATTGTGAGTAGCAGGGGCTGAGGGTGACTTGCTGTGTAAACATAGGCTCTCCTTTTCTGGGGAGAAACTAATGTAGATGAAGAATCACATATCATGTTGACTTGGAATTGATTCTGTTGGGTGAATTTCTTTTTATGATTTTATTTATTTTTGGTTGTGCTGGGTCTTGGTTGCTGCATGGGCTTTTCCCTAGTTGTATCAGCAGGGGTTACTCTCTAGTTGCAGTGTGCAGACTTCTCTTTGAGGTGGCTTCTTTTGTTGGGGAGCGCAGGCTCTTGGCGTGGGCTCAGGGGCTTCTGCGCTTTGGCGCACAGGCTCAGTAGTTATGGAGCCTGGGCTTAGTTGCTCTGTGGCCTGTGGGACTTTCCCTGATCATGGATCAAAGCCATGTCTCCTGCATTTGCAGGCAGATTCTTTACCACTGAGCTACCTGGCAAGCCCCTGTAGAGTGTATTTTTATTTCATCCGAGCTTGTGAAAATAACTGCAGAAGGCATTCAGTTTATAGATATAGCAACCTCAAAACATCAGAAGTTCAACTAGCATTTGTATAGTGAGTGTAAAACAAGTGACTCAGTTTGAGGCAGGAAATAAGAAAATCAGTAAGTTCATCATAAGCTAGTTACATATGGAACAGTTAAGTTAAATTCATGCATTATCCTTAAACTCACATTTGCCATGTTTCATGATTTCTTCTGTTAACCAAAACATGTTTCACAAACCTTAACCTTCATAAACACAGAAAGCATGCATTTTAATTGGGTTAAAACATACTTTGTAGTAAAATAATTTTATAAGAGGGTCCTGTCTCTTTGTGTTGGATAGCAGGGAAGAAATCTGTGACTTGTGAAGGAAGACAGAGAAGAATCAAATATATATTCCTTGAGACCTTTGCCTCAATCTGATTAGTTAGCAAATAGTTTTCCTTTTAATTGTTTAGTTCAGTAGGCCATAAATGCAGCTTCCTTATCAGCATAGAGCAAGGCATTTTCTAGCACAGCATCCAGAATAAACAAAAGCACTTGAAGCCCTAGTGATTTGCTTCATAGTTTCCCTGTGAGAGAGACTTATAATTAAAGTTGGCTCTCTTCTTAAATAGAAGCTCATGTGTCTGATTTCCTATTTCCTTTCTTCAAGAAGGGCTTGCCTTGTTCTATTCAGCCATAGAAGAAGAAAACAAATAACGAGATGCTTTCAGGCAGTGATTCTAAATGCATTTAGAAACTGCATTTGGCTGCCAGTCAGAGACCTGACAGTTGCTGCATGGGCTTTTCCCTAGTTGTATCAGCAGGGGTTACTCTAGTTGCAGTGTGCAGACTTCTCTTTGAGGTGGCTTCTTTGTTGGGGAGCGCAGGCTCTTGGCGTGGGCTCAGGGCTTCTGCGCTTTGGCGCACAGGCTCAGTAGTTATGGAGCCTGGGCTTAGTTGCTCTGTGGCCTGTGGGACTTTCCCTGATCATGGATCAAAGCCATGTCTCCTGCATTTGCAGGCAGATTCTTTACCACTGAGCTACCTGGCAAGCCCCTGTAGAGTGTATTTTTATTTCATCCGAGCTTGTGAAAATAACTGCAGAAGGCATTCAGTTTATAGATATAGCAACCTCAAAACATCAGAAGTTCAACTAGCATTTGTATAGTGAGTGTAAAACAAGTGACTCAGTTTGAGGCAGGAAATAAGAAAATCAGTAAGTTCATCATAAGCTAGTTACATATGGAACAGTTAAGTTAAATTCATGCATTATCCTTAAACTCACATTTGCCATGTTTCATGATTTCTTCTGTTAACCAAAACATGTTTCACAAACCTTAACCTTCATAAACACAGAAAGCATGCATTTTAATTGGGTTAAAACATACTTTGTAGTAAAATAATTTTATAAGAGGGTCCTGTCTCTTTGTGTTGGATAGCAGGGAAGAAATCTGTGACTTGTGAAGGAAGACAGAGAAGAATCAAATATATATTCCTTGAGACCTTTGCCTCAATCTGATTAGTTAGCAAATAGTTTTCCTTTTAATTGTTTAGTTCAGTAGGCCATAAATGCAGCTTCCTTATCAGCATAGAGCAAGGCATTTTCTAGCACAGCATCCAGAATAAACAAAAGCACTTGAAGCCCTAGTGATTTGCTTCATAGTTTCCCTGTGAGAGAGACTTATAATTAAAGTTGGCTCTCTTCTTAAATAGAAGCTCATGTGTCTGATTTCCTATTTCCCTTTCTTCAAGAAGGGCTTGCCTTGTTCTATTCAGCCATAGAAGAAGAAAACAAATAACGAGATGCTTTCAGGCAGTGATTCTAAATGCATTTAGAAACTGCATTTGGCTGCCAGTCAGAGACCTGACTATAGTGACTTAAGCAGATTAGATTATTTTTTCTGTCATTGGAGAAGGATGGATGCTGGCACGTGTACAGTGGCCCTGTGCACTGTCAGGGACCCAGGCTCCTCTTGACTCTGTGCCCTTCCATCTTTGGTATGTGGCTTTCCTCTCAGACTTGACTCATGGTGCGAGAATCAAGGACCTTCAGCAGCTATCATGTCTCCGTTCGAGGGAGGACGTGGAAAAGAAGCGGGTCTGGGTATTTTTCTAGAAACCCTCCGGGAATGCGTGTGTATGACAACTGACCGACTTCCAGACGACTCTTGGCCTTGCCTGTCTCCATGGCCCTCAGCCACTGGATCAGCTCTGTGTTACGCTGGACACAGTGTGCCAGTGCCTTGCCTCTGCCTGCACACAGCAGCTCTGGTCCCCAAGCTCACCGTCAGCACCCCTGCCTGAGGAGCTTGGAGGCAGCCTGGCACCCACGCTGCCAGCGGGGAGAGTGACTCCTCCGCAGGTGAGGCTTGACTAAAGGGGAGCGAGAGTCGTCAGATCGACTGATCTTAGAAGATCTTGGCTACTCTCTTGTGAAGTGATTCAGGAGACTACGGAGATGGGACTGGAGCCTATTTCCCCAGAGCACTTGACCACGTGGAGAAGCCTGGTTACCTGATGAAACTCACCCTTTCTGAGCCTCAGTTCATCTATAAAATTCACAGATTGCTTGTAATGAATAAATAAGGCAATGCGCATGAGATGTGAACCACACAGCGAATGTGCAGGAAGTGGTCTCTATGTTAGGAGCATTTTGCATTCCCTGACTTCGATTTTAGGATATGAATCCCTTCTGCCATGGATGGAAGACTGGAGTACAGAGGGAGAATCCTGGCTGCAGTGCCTCTGCTGTCAGGGAAGATGCTCTTTCTGTTTTTTGGGGCTCAAAACTTTAATCCTGGCTCCTGTCAAAGCTGTAGTCAGTCCATCTTCCTGCAAGGATTCAGGGGTGTTTCACAATACTGTCATTATAATTCTTACTTTGTCAGCCTTTGCTGCAATAGATAGTACTGGGGCTGCAGAATTTGGAATGTAAATTAATGGAAGATTAAGCAGACTCTGGGATCTATCACTGTGTCTGGGGCTCCATGATGGGCCCTCTGGGATGATCAGACTGTGTTTATAGTGCTTAAGCAGATTAGATTATTTTTTCTGTCATTGGAGAAGGATGGATGCTGGCACGTGTACAGTGGCCCTGTGCACTGTCAGGGACCCAGGCTCCTCTTGACTCTGTGCCCTTCCATCTTTGGTATGTGGCTTTCCTCTCAGACTTGACTCATGGTGCGAGAATCAAGGACCTTCAGCAGCTATCATGTCTCCGTTCGAGGGAGGACGTGGAAAAGAAGCGGGTCTGGGTATTTTTCTAGAAACCCTCCGGGAATGCGTGTGTATGACAACTGACCGACTTCCAGACGACTCTTGGCCTTGCCTGTCTCCATGGCCCTCAGCCACTGGATCAGCTCTGTGTTACGCTGGACACAGTGTGCCAGTGCCTTGCCTCTGCCTGCACACAGCAGCTCTGGTCCCCAAGCTCACCGTCAGCACCCCTGCCTGAGGAGCTTGGAGGCAGCCTGGCACCCACGCTGCCAGCGGGGAGAGTGACTCCTCCGCAGGTGAGGCTTGACTAAAGGGGGGCGAGAGCCGTCAGATCGACTGATCTTAGAAGATCTTGGCTACTCTCTTGTGAAGTGATTCAGGAGACTACGGAGATGGGACTGGAGCCTATTTCCCCAGAGCACTTGACCACGTGGAGAAGCCTGGTTACCTGATGAAACTCACCCTTTCTGAGCCTCAGTTCATCTATAAAATTCACAGATTGCTTGTAATGAATAAATAAGGCAATGCGCATGAGATGTGAACCACACAGCGAATGTGCAGGAAGTGGTCTCTATGTTAGGAGCATTTTGCATTCCCTGACTTCGATTTTAGGATATGAATCCCTTCTGCCATGGATGGAAGACTGGAGTACAGAGGGAGAATCCTGGCTGCAGTGCCTCTGCTGTCAGGGAAGATGCTCTTTCTGTTTTTGGTGCTCAAAACTTTAATCCTGGCTCCTGTCAAAGCTGTAGTCAGTCCATCTTCCTGCAAGGATTCAGGGGTGTTTCACAATACTGGCATTATAATTCTTACTTTGTCAGCCTTTGCTGCAATAGATAGTACTGGGGCTGCAGAATTTGGAATGTAAATTAATGGAAGATTAAGCACGCAGACTCTGGGATCTATCACTGTGTCTGCGGGGCTCCATGAGCTGGCCTGGCAGATAAAGACCTTTCAGGTTCTGACTGCACTCAACAGAGACCCTTGGGGACAGACCTGCAGCTACCCAGTAACTACCTTGTTTACCATTTCTGGCTTCCCTGAATCAGGAGAGAGTGTTTTGGTTGGTGGAGGAGGGCCTTTAGAGTCAGACAACCCAATCTCCATTTGAACACATGGACGTTTGGGATTTTCCCAGTTAAGCTGGACTTCTCTGGTGGCTCAGGCAGTAAAGAGTCTGTCTGCAATGCAGGAGACCTAGGTTCAGTCCCTGGGTTGGGAAGATTCCCTGGAGAAAGAAATGGCAACCCACTCCAGTATTTTTGCTGGAGAATTCTCCAGGCGTGTGTTTTTTTAAATTCAAAGGGTATACATTATAATTTCAATTTTAAAGAATTAATATAGAGTTATTTAGATTCTCTGTTTCATCCTGAATTAGTTTTTGTTGTTTGTGTCTTTCAAAACTTTTGTTAATTTCATCTGTAAGGTTGGGTTTATTGGCATAAAATTATTGATAATATTTCCTTCTATTTAATTTTTATTTTTAAATTTCTGATATTTCTCTTTTTTTGCTTATTTTGGGCTTTACTGATTCTTTTCTTAGCAGTTAAGGAAATCTTAGTTGATTTTAGGCTTTTCTTCATTTTTTTTTGTTGTTGTTGTTAGTTTTTTTTTTTTTTTTTTGCCACTTCTTTTGGTCTTTCATCTGTTTATTTTCATCCATCTTTGTTCTTTGGCCTGGGGGGCCTCCCATTGCAGTGGCCTCTCTCCTTGCAGAGCACTGGCTCTGGGTGCATGCGCTCCAGAGCTCCGGCTGGTAGTTAGACACATCAGTCCAGCAGCTCCGCAGCATGTGGGATCTTCCCAGGCCAGGAATCGAACTGGTGCCCCTTGCACTGCAAGGTGGTGTCCTTACCCACTGGACCACCAGAGAAGCCCTTTCCTTTGCTTCTATTATAAACATTTGAACCTATAAATCTTCTGTTAAGCGTTTCTTTCTCTAAATTCCATAAGTTCTGATATCTTGTGTTTTCAGTTAAATTAGTTTAATATATTCTGATTTGTTTTGTGATTTATTTCTCTTATCCATGGGTTATTTAGAAATGCATTGCTTAATTTCCAAACATATGGGTATACCCAGATATATTATTTCTGTTATTAGGTTCTAATTTTATTCTGTTGTGGGTCATAAAACACATGCTATGTGAATTCAGTTCTTTTGTATTTATTGAGATTATTTTCTTTTGGCCTGACATATGCTCTCTTGATGAATGTTTCACACACACTTGAAAATACTGCCGTTGTTAGGTGGAACATCAATAAATGTCAGTTTGATCATGCTGGTTGATAGTTTTGTTCAAATTTTTTATATTTGTACTGATTTTATGTCTATGTGTTCTATCAGTTACTGAAAGCAGTGTGAAAATCTCAACTCAGATTATTGTCTGTTTCAGTTTAGACCAGCTCTTGCTTTATGTATTATGCAGGTCTTTTGATAGATGTTATACATGTATAATTGTTATGTCTTAAATTTTTCCTGTCTGTCAAAAGTTTCCATGTCTTCAAGTCTACCTTATTTGATACAATTAGAGTCTCTCCATGAAGATGAGAGAGTATGCTTGCCCTTTTCATGATATGTCTTTTTCATCATTTTGCTTTCAATCTATTTGCACCTTTATTTTATTTTATTTTATTGTACCTTTGTATTTTAAATGCCTCTGTGATAGACTGCAGACAGCTGTTGCTTTTTGTAGGGTCTGAATATCTCAATCTTTTGATTAGAGTGTTTAGTCTATTCCACTCAATGTAATTAATGATGCAGTTGAATTTAGGTCCACCATTTTGTTATCACTGAGTCAATGGACATGAGTTTGAACAGGCTCCGGGAAATAGTGAAGGATAGGGAAGCCTGGCATGCTACAGTCCATGGGACTGGAGAGAGTTGACACTGACTGAGCCACTGAGTTGATCTAATTTTGTCATTTGTTTTCAATTTGTATCATCTTTTTGTATCTCTTTTCCTGTTTTCTTCCTTTGTGCATTAAATGTTTTTAGTATCAGTCTGATTCATCTGTTGGGTTTTTAGGTATATTTGCATTTAGTGCTTGGTCTAGGGATTACAACATGGATCTTTTATTTATCACAATTTATTTAAGTTACATTAGGAACTTTACATCTGTACACGGATCTATACACACTTGTATTTTAATGCTCATTTTGTTTTTTATTTGAAGAAATGCAGTTAATTTCTTTTTTTTTTTTTTTTGATAGGTAAGAAATGGATTTATTCAGATTCAGAGAAAGCACACTCCACAGACAGAGTGTGGGCCATGGCAGAGCAAATCCAGTGGCCCCCAAAACATGGGGTTCTTAGCTTTTATGGGCTGGGTAATTCCATATGCTAATGAATGGGAGGATTATTCCAACTCTTTTAGGGAAAGGGTGGAACTGTCAGGTGCCTCTGGGTGTGTCATTTAGTTGCTGCTTGAGGGTTAAGGTCTGGTCTGCCATCTTGGACCCATTTGATTCTAATGGGTTTATGCTGTGTCCTTTGGCTGTCATTCTTTTCAAAAATTGTGCCCTGCCCCTTTCCCTCCTAACCCTTACATCCCCCCCTCAAGAGATTTTACTCCCATATTCTTATGGGAGACAGAAGGGCAAAGGTCTGTCTTCTGTAATTGCTTCAAGGCTGAGCATGGGCGTTGACCCTGCCTATCAGGGAGTAAAAATCTCTTGAGTACCTGATCTAGGGGCCCCAGGGGCAAGGCAGCTCCTAGTTTCAGTCCATATGTGTTGAAATCCCTACATAGCCATCATCTTGATGTAGAGTGTTTAGTCTATTCCACTCAATGTAATTAATGCTGCAGTTGAATTTAGGTCCACCATTTTGTTATCACTGAGTCAATGGACATGAGTTTGAACAGGCTCCGGAAATAGTGAAGGATAGGGAAGCCTGGCATGCTACAGTCCATGGGACTGGAGAGAGTTGACACTGACTGAGCCACTGAGTTGATCTAATTTTGTCATTTGTTTTCAATTTGTATCATCTTTTTGTATCTCTTTTCCTGTTTTCTTCCTTTGTGCATTAAATGTTTTTAGTATCAGTCTGATTCATCTGTTGGGTTTTTAGGTATATTTGCATTTAGTGCTTGGTCTAGGGATTACAACATGGATCTTTTATTTATCACAATTTATTTAAGTTACATTAGGAACTTTACATCTGTACACGGATCTATACACACTTGTATTTTAATGCTCATTTTGTTTTTTATTTGAAGAAATGCAGTTAATTTCTTTTTTTTTTTTTTTGATAGGTAAGAAATGGATTTATTCAGATTCAGAGAAAGCACACTCCACAGACAGAGTGTGGGCCATGGCAGAGCAAATCCAGTGGCCCCCAAAACATGGGGTTCTTAGCTTTTATGGGCTGGGTAATTCCATATGCTAATGAATGGGAGGATTATTCCAACTCTTTTAGGGAAAGGGTGGAACTGTCAGGTGCCTCTGGGTGTGTCATTTAGTTGCTGCTTGAGGGTTAAGGTCTGGTCTGCCATCTTGGACCCATTTGATTCTAATGGGTTTATGCTGTGTCCTTTGGCTGTCATTCTTTTCAAAAATTGTGCCCTGCCCCTTTCCCTCCTAACCCTTACATCCCCCCCTCAAGAGATTTTACTCCCATATTCTTATGGGAGACAGAAGGGCAAAGGTCTGTCTTCTGTAATTGCTTCAAGGCTGAGCATGGGCGTTGACCCTGCCTATCAGGGAGTAAAAATCTCTTGAGTACCTGATCTAGGGGCCCCAGGGGCAAGGCAGCTCCTAGTTTCAGTCCATATGTGTTGAAATCCCTACATAGCCATCATCTTGATGTAGAGTGGTAGTAACTGGGTTCCTTAGCCTTCCTATGGATCCCCTTGATGATTGGGCATGTTTTGTACCAGCACCATCTATAAATAACAAAAGATTTAAAAGGCATGGTCAAACATCTGCATACAGTGTACAATAAGGGTGAGTTACAATAACCAGAATTACAAACAATTACATTTAACTTGACATATTAAATAATTTTAGTTAACTATTTTTCTTTGTTACATCATAGGGACCCTGTAAAACATCTCAAAGTTAGTTTTTAGCCAGATAAGATCATGTCACTGTGAGACAATACTAATTCTCTAATTGAAACTATATAAAGTTCTCTAAAGTAAGTACAAATCACTTAAAGGCAAAGAAATTCACCACAATTTGTCCAACCGTAATTGATTTGTCAAAAGCAGCATTTTAAGAATATTTTGGAGGGAGAGACCAAATCCAGTCTGGTCTTAACCCATCCCTATTAAAATCCATTACCCAACCCAACTAAATCATGATCATGAATAACTCTTTGTTTATATTAATTACACAGTGAGGGTGGTTCCTTTTCTCCTCCAGAAACAGAGTGGCCCCTAACTTAGTTAATAAATCTCCTCATTTAAAGAGATAGGACAGTCAGGCACAAACAGAAAGGAATGTAAAAACAGCTGTCCATTAGCATTGCACAAAACAGGCTCCAGGAAACCCTGTTTCTTTCCTGACAATCCCATTACATACTCCTTATGACTGCTGAGGTTTCCATTCTTTTGGGTTTAAGACTGAGAAGGTTGCACCAGTGTCTACAAGAACTTCTATCAAATGGCCAGTCACATCAGTGACCACTCGAGGCTGAAGCAGAGCCACTTTTGGCCTTGGGCACTGTTGGTCTTCTGATCGCAAAGCCATCAGTGGCTGAGAGGCCCCCATCACTCTCTGGTGTCTGGGGCATTCCCTCTGCCAATGCCCTGGCTGTTTGCAAAAGACACGTTGACAGTTCTTCCAGTGCCCCTTTTGTCCAGACAGGGTACATCGGCCTTGCATGGGCACCCATGGGCCCCGTGGTCTGCCAGGACCAGATTGGCCCAGAAAGGGCAGCCTCCTAGTTGGTGGTCTTTGAGCGAACAAAGCCATTGTAATCATGTAGGGCTTTTGCATATTTCTCTGGGTGCACTCAGCCTTTTCAGACATATACCTATTATTGAAAACCGAATAAGCCAATTGGAGCAAATGTGGTGCCCAAGGATGAAAGAACAAGGCAAACTGGGAGAGTCTTGGAATGCAAGACCCTTATTGTCCTCCCCTCCCTTGGGCTATGGTACACTGCGCAATCCTTGAGACCCCGGTGCCACTGCTTGGAACCTACTGCATGCTGTAGTCATCACTCTACCCAGTCAGCAATGATCCTTAAGACCTCTATGCCACTCCGTAGACCCTAGCTATAAAAGGAATCAAAGACCCCTGCTTAATGTCGGTTCTCTTTGAGCCGACCAGCTGTTCTGATAGCGTCGGTTCTCTTTGAGCCGACCCGCTGTTCTAGCAGCATCTTCCATGCTGATTCTCCCCTAACCTGGCCCGCTGTACTGGCAGCGACTCTCCCTTCCCCCACTCTAATAAACTTTACTTTCCCCTCACTGCCTCGTGTCTGGAAATTCTTTTCCAACCCGTGCATGGACCTCGACAGCAAATCCATTCATTGGGGTCTGAAGACCAGCACTTGCTTTCTGAATTTTGCGCCTAATGTCTGGGGCAGACTTGGCTATGAAATGCATAGCCAAAAGGGCCTGTCCCTCTGGGGAGGAGGGATCCCCATTTGTTTGTCCCTTAAAAGCCTCCACTAATCTACTTTGGAAGTCTGCAGGATTTTCATCCTGTGCCTGTTGGACCTCTTTCACCTTTTTATAATTAACACGTTTTACTCTAAGTTTTTTCATATCCTCTATTAAACAGTTAATCATATGGTCCCATCTATCTGTTATCAGTAGAGTTCAGCTGGTAATTCCATTTCGGGTTTGCCTCAGGAACAGCCTCACTCCCAACCCGGTGCACTGCATGATCCTGTCGGGCTCCGGCTGTCAGTTGATCCACATGACCTCTGGCTGCTAGTATTATCGACAGTTCTTCCAGCCCCTTTTCAGACGGGTACTGGCCATCCCATGGCCCCGTGGTCTGCCAGGACCAGATTGGCCCAGAAAGGGCAGCCTCCTAGTTGGTGGTCTTTGAGCGAACAAAGCCATTGTAATCATGTAGGGCTTTTGCATATTTCTCTGGGTGCACTCAGCCTTTTCAGACATATACCTATTATTGAAAACCGAATAAGCCAATTGGAGCAAATGTGGTGCCCAAGGATGAAAGAACAAGGCAAACTGGGAGAGTCTTGGAATGCAAGACCCTTATTGTCCTCCCCTCCCTTGGGCTATGGTACACTGCGCAATCCTTGAGACCCCGGTGCCACTGCTTGGAACCTACTGCATGCTGTAGTCATCACTCTACCCAGTCAGCAATGATCCTTAAGACCTCTATGCCACTCCGTAGACCCTAGCTATAAAAGGAATCAAAGACCCCTGCTTAATGTCGGTTCTCTTTGAGCCGACCAGCTGTTCTGATAGCGTCGGTTCTCTTTGAGCCGACCCGCTGTTCTAGCAGCATCTTCCATGCTGATTCTCCCCTAACCTGGCCCGCTGTACTGGCAGCGACTCTCCCTTCCCCCACTCTAATAAACTTTACTTTCCCCTCACTGCCTCGTGTCTGGAAATTTTTTTCCCAAACCCCTGCATGGACCTCGACAGCAAATCCATTCATTGGGGTCTGAAGACCAGCACTTGCTTTCTGAATTTTGCGCCTAATGTCTGGGGCAGACTTGGCTATGAAATGCATAGCCAAAAGGGCCTGTCCCTCTGGGGAGGAGGGATCCCCATTTGTTTGTCCCTTAAAAGCCTCCACTAATCTACTTTGGAAGTCTGCAGGATTTTCATCCTGTGCCTGTTGGACCTCTTTCACCTTTTTATAATTAACACGTTTTACTCTAAGTTTTTTCATATCCTCTATTAAACAGTTAATCATATGGTCCCATCTATCTGTTATCAGTAGAGTTCAGCTGGTAATTCCATTTCGGGTTTGCCTCAGGAACAGCCTCACTCCCAACCCGGTGCACTGCATGATCCTGTCGGGCTCCGGCTGTCAGTTGATCCACATGACCTCTGGCTGCTAGTATTATACCCAGTATTAGGCCAGTATTACATCCTCGGGGGTGCAGCAGTGGGATAGTACAATCAGTAAGTCTTCCCAGGTGAGATCAAAAGACCCCACTAGTCTGATAAATTCTTCTGTAAAACGTTTAGGATCCTCAAAAAAACTTCCCAACTTGTCTTCTGCCATACTTAGATCAGACATTGAGAAAGGTACATAGACTCTTATTGTTTTTTGATTTTTTTTATCATGAACTTCTCTCAGAGGCAGAACTGTAGGGGCAGTTGGTTGGTAACTTACATTATTTTCAATGCTAGCTAAGCTAAGAATGGGCCCCTTGGGTAATTCAGGGTATAAGGCAGCTCCTGAATATGGGTGTGGCCTCTTCGCTTTCCTACCTGTGTCATCCCCAGAGACAATGGCTCCTCCCAGTAGGCGGGGAGAAGCTCCAGCAGCTCCTAGCAGAGGATTTAACATTTAAATGGCCCCAGGGTCCAGCAGTTAAAAGGTCTTTTGTGTCTTTCCTAGAGTTTTCCCCCAAGCCACACAAACCTTAAATTCCTTTTGAATCTCATTGTCTAGATACAAGGCCACGAAAATTCGAATTTATGGAAGTTCCCTCCATCTACACTTCCCTTTACAATATAATTCTAACAGTAATATCGTGTCATAATTCAGGCACCCATTTAGTCACCATTTTTGTTGGCTTCTTAACTCATATTGAGGCCAAACATGATTACATAGCCTAATTTAATCCCAGTAGTCTGAATCTTTCCCGGTCCCAGAGGACATGACCCAGTGGGTATTGGTTGGAACTGATGCCGCCTGACCCATTTCAGACCCAAACCTGAGACGTCTCTAACTCCCGTTGTATCCAAAATCATACCCTTAAAATCAAAATCCACCACAAAATTTGGTAACTTATAATTTTAGATGTTACCTCTTCTAAAATAGTCTCTCAACCGGTTTAGTGCCCAAAAATTGTCACAAAGAAAATGTACAGAAGACGTTCCCAGTGGTGTTGACGATGAGCTGGAGCTGGTCTAGTGATAAGTTGGGAGTAAAACACTGGCACTTTTAACAGTTAGAGGGAGGGGAATAAAAGCAAAATACACCTTGGTGACCTCACAGGTCTTTTCAGTTTTACAAAAGAGAGAGAAAGAAAGCAGGAATGAACAAGAAGTTAAGAATGTAGGAGGGAAATCTCAGAGTCAAAGAGAACAGTGTAATTCTGTCTTCTCTAGTCTACCTGGCTCACAGCTTCCCGTGGGCCTCTTTTGGGCCAGAGATCTAACTCTAAACCTTTCTTACCTTATCACCGTCTCTTTGTTCATTGTCGCCATCTGAAAGTGTTCAACCTTAATTTGAGACTTAAACCCAGGGCCCAGACTTAATCAAACCTATTTGGGACTTGAACCCATGTGGCCAGGGCTCGAACCCAACCTAAACCCTGTTTGGGACTTGAACCCACGTGGCTGGGACTCGGGCCCAGCCTAAACCCTGTTTGGGACTTGAACCCATGCGACCGGGACTCGAACCCAGCCTAAACCCTGGTAATTAAAATCACTCACCCAATGTCTGGACCCACTGAGGTTCAGGTTCTTCATGTCTCTTTGCAGAGAAGAATTCAGCAAGAGACAAGTAATAGGTAAGAAATGGATTTATTCAGATTCAGAGAAAGCACACTCCACTGAATGTGGGCCATGGCAGAGCAAATCCAGTGGCCTGTTAATTTCTTTTGATAGAAACTTTAAAAATTGTCCTCTTTTAAAAATGTGAGTTTACAGCAGGCAAATTTAGGAACTCATATTGAGGCCAAACATGATTACATAGCCTAATTTAATCCCAGTAGTCTGAATCTTTCCGGTCCCAGAGGACATGACCCAGTGGGTATTGGTTGGAACTGATCCCCTGACCCATTTAAGACCCAAACCTGAGACGTCTCTAACTCCCGTTGTATCCAAAATCATACCCTTAAAATCAAAATCCACCACAAAATTTGGTAACTTATAATTTTAGATGTTACCTCTTCTAAAATAGTCTCTCAACCGGTTTAGTGCCCAAAAATTGTCACAAAGAAAATGTACAGAAGACGTTCCCAGTGGTGTTGACGATGAGCTGGAGCTGGTCTAGTGATAAGTTGGGAGTAAAACACTGGCACTTTTAACAGTTAGAGGGAGGGGAATAAAAGCAAAATACACCTTGGTGACCTCACAGGTCTTTTCAGTTTTACAAAAGAGAGAGAAAGAAAGCAGGAATGAACAAGAAGTTAAGAATGTAGGAGGGAAATCTCAGAGTCAAAGAGAACAGTGTAATTCTGTCTTCTCTAGTCTACCTGGCTCACAGCTTCCCGTGGGCCTCTTTTGGGCCAGAGATCTAACTCTAAACCTTTCTTACCTTATCACCGTCTCTTTGTTCATTGTCGCCATCTGAAAGTGTTCAACCTTAATTTGAGACTTAAACCCAGGGCCCAGACTTAATCAAACCTATTTGGGACTTGAACCCATGTGGCCAGGGCTCGAACCCAACCTAAACCCTGTTTGGGACTTGAACCCACGTGGCTGGGACTCGGGCCCAGCCTAAACCCTGTTTGGGACTTGAACCCATGCGACCGGGACTCGAACCCAGCCTAAACCCTGGTAATTAAAATCACTCACCCAATGTCTGGACCCACTGAGGTTCAGGTTCTTCATGTCTCTTTGCAGAGAAGAATTCAGCAAGAGACAAGTAATAGGTAAGAAATGGATTTATTCAGATTCAGAGAAAGCACACTCCACTGAATGTGGGCCATGGCAGAGCAAATCCAGTGGCCTGTTAATTTCTTTTTGATAGAAACTAGTTGCACAACCAAATGGTTGTCCTCTTTTAAAAATGTGAGTTTACGAGGCATTTGCCAGGAGAAAGTCTGAGGAGGAATTTAGGAGAAGGGGGCATGTGGTATGACATCATGCATGTAGATTGTAAAACGCAGAGGGGTTTCTGAGAGATTATGGCTGATGGAGAATGGGAGAGAGGGACATTGTTGCAGAAGGTAGGGCAGATCTGAGGTTCAGCCATGCATGAGCTATGGCTTCTGAAAGATAAGGAAAGTTTGTGAGTCTATGGGTGGGTAATATTTGGAAACTAAGTAGAGGCACCTTTTTTATTTTTATTTTTTTCTTAAGATTTTCTTACGTGGACCATCAAGACTTATTTATTTATTTTTTATCCATTTATTTTCATCCATTTTTATTCCCTGGCCTGTGTGGGCCTCCCATCGCAGTGGCCTCTCTTGCTCTGGGCGCATGTGCTCCAGGACTCTGGGCTCTGGCTGGTAACTGAACACACCAGTCCAGCTACTCCACGGCACATGGAATCTTCCTGGGGCAGGGATCAAACTGGTGCCCCTTGCACTGCAAGGCAGGCTCTTTACCCACTGGACCACCAGGGTAGCCCCCATCAAGACTTTTTAAAAGTCTTTAATGGACTTGTTACAATATTGCTTCTGTTTTATGTTTCGATGTTTTGGCCACAGGGCATGTAAGATCTTAGCTTCCCAACCAGAAATCAAACTCTCTGCTTTGGAAGACAAAGTCTCCGTTTTTTTTTTTGACTATACAATAGATTTTTGTTGGTTATCTATTTCAAACATGGCAGTGGATACATGACATTCACAAAGTCCCCCACCATCCCTTTGAAGGTGAAGTCTTAACCACTGGACTGTCAGGGAAGTCCCCCACGTACTTTTAAATTAAGAGATAAAATTAACAAAAAATGTGTTAATATGGGAAAGTATATTTTACTAGCACTTTGACTACTTTATACCTGAGAGTAAGCTTAGCTAGAAAAACCAGTAAAAATTTTTGAATACATTTTTACAAAAAAAAAAAAATAATAATTAGAAAGAAATAAATTTGAATGAATGGAACTAGAATGGTGCCCTAGTTAATAAATCTATTTATTAGCCTCTCTTTAAAGGTGAGACAATAACTCTTCATGGTTTTTTTTTTTAAGATTTATTTATTTATTTATTTATTTTGGGCGGGGGTTGGGGAGGGAGGGGAGCAGGCGGGCCACTTCTATTGGTCTTTCATTTCTCTGTTTTCATCCGTCTTTGTTCTTTGGCTCCTGTGGGCCTCCCAGCGTGGTGGCGTCTATCGTTGCAGAGCGCCGGCTCTGGGCGCATGCGCTCCAGAGTTCCGGCTGGGTAATTGGACACATGGGTCTAGCCGCTCCGGGGCACGTGGGATCTTCCCAGGCCAGGGATCGAACCGGCGCCCCTTGCACTGCAAGGCGGTGTCCTTACCCACTGGACCACCAGGGGAAGCCCACTCTTAATGTTTTTATGTAGCATGTAAATTTAGGATAAATTAACATTTTCTTTTTTTGTTATATATAAAAAATTTCCCCTGTAAAACAGTAGCAAGTGAATTGTGCTGTTTTTTATTTATTTTTTTTTAATGTTTGTTTCTTCCTGAGGAAATCTTAACTATTGCACCTGTTCTGCTTCTCAAAAAAGCATCTTTAATCGCCCAACAGATGTGCCAATGGCAAAGGAAAGCATGAGGTCTTGAGTAGCTCATTAGGCGAACCCTAGGATAGGATTGGTTACATTTAATTCCCAAGGCCCTTGTATTATATTTCTTTTTAAGGGTTATTGCAATATAGTTTTTATGAGCTGGAAAGTTGTCTTATCTGGGGAAATTTTAATATTTCATTTTGTTCTTTAATGCACCTGCCAAAGTAAAGAGTCGAGCAAGAATTATATGTATTAGGATGATAAAAAATGGTTTAACCACTTTAAATGATTTAAATGATTTTTCCATTGGAGATAAATTCAGAAAGATAAAATTAGTGAAGAGACCCAGATATGCTGCCATGTGGTATAGCCATTGGTTGAAATTGGACGTGGTGATATTGCAAAATTTAATGGATGACAGTTGAGTGTAATTAGCCACCTCATGTAGACCAAGATTTCCAAGACTCATTAGCCAATGGCATTCACAGGCTTCATTTCAGTATTTCATCATCTGTTGCTCTCACCTGCTGACAGAGGACCTCTCACCCTTGCAAGTTCTTCCCAAAAGTATGTTAGACTGTTGCTGGGGCTTCACGGTGTGTTCCTGATAACTCAATTTTCCTTGCCTCCTTAGCTCTTCTATGTCAAAATCTGATGTGCAGGGAGGGAAAGGGGAGTGCCCTCTTTAAGCCCGTGGCACACTCTGTGAGTCTTGGTGGAATGCTGGGCTGCTTGCTCTCTTTGTGTTTTACAGAGGCTGTAGGGAAGCAGCTCTTTTATATTCCTTGCAGTTCTCTCTCTTTCTGGGATGCAGTCCAGGAAGATGAACATGAGGTAGTCTGTAGGACAAGTACTGCTATACTCTCAATAGCTTTTCTCAGTTTCTAAGGATTGATTACTTGGCCAAGTGGGATATTTTCTAGCCTCTGGACCCCTTAAAGGAAATTTTCTACAGAATTAGGCTCTCTGCTCTGGCAGGGCGGAGACCATCCCAGTCTTACTCATTTCTGTGTCACCACAGAGTAGGCAAACAATAAAAACTTTCTATCTCTCTGCCCAGGGCTCTTAGATCTTTCAGCAAATAGAATTCTTTGAGGGGCTGGCCCTGCAAGTTTGCCAGAATTGCCTGAATTCCATCTTAGGTACAAGCTAGAACCCTCACTACATTTAAAATAGCTCATATAAGAATCTTATTGTAGTTACTGGTCTAAATTGCCTTCTTCCTAAAGAGCTTTGGAAATTGTGACAAAATTTCATTGCTCATATCGATACCACTTCAACTCAGGCATCTCTTTATTTTTTTGTTTGTTTGTTTTTGGTTTAATTATAGACTAATGAGGGCATTTCAATGATTTGATCATGATGAAATGATTTCCTTTCACCTTGCCACTAACAAACTATATTGGTCTAGGGTTGCCAGAGAAAACATAAAATATTCAGTTAAATTTTAATTTCTAGTAAGTATAATGAATAATTTTTTTGTATTATTAAGGCCCGTGCATTCTGACAATGGAGCAAAAGGGGGTTTTTTGAGTGTAATTAGCCACCTCATGTAGACCAAGATTTCCAAGACTCATTAGCCAATGGCATTCACAGGCTTCATTTCAGTATTTCATCATCTGTTGCTCTCACCTGCTGACAGAGGACCTCTCACCCTTGCAAGTTCTTCCCAAAAGTATGTTAGACTGTTGCTGGGGCTTCACGGTGTGTTCCTGATAACTCAATTTTCCTTGCCTCCTTAGCTCTTCTATGTCAAAATCTGATGTGCAGGGAGGGAAAGGGGAGTGCCCTCTTTAAGCCCGTGGCACACTCTGTGAGTCTTGGTGGAATGCTGGGCTGCTTGCTCTCTTTGTGTTTTACAGAGGCTGTAGGGAAGCAGCTCTTTTATATTCCTTGCAGTTCTCTCTCTTTCTGGGATGCAGTCCAGGAAGATGAACATGAGGTAGTCTGTAGGACAAGTACTGCTATACTCTCAATAGCTTTTCTCAGTTTCTAAGGATTGATTACTTGGCCAAGTGGGATATTTTCTAGCCTCTGGACCCCTTAAAGGAAATTTTCTACAGAATTAGGCTCTCTGCTCTGGCAGGGCGGAGACCATCCCAGTCTTACTCATTTCTGTGTCACCACAGAGTAGGCAAACAATAAAAACTTTCTATCTCTCTGCCCAGGGCTCTTAGATCTTTCAGCAAATAGAATTCTTTGAGGGGCTGGCCCTGCAAGTTTGCCAGAATTGCCTGAATTCCATCTTAGGTACAAGCTAGAACCCTCACTACATTTAAAATAGCTCATATAAGAATCTTATTGTAGTTACTGGTCTAAATTGCCTTCTTCCTAAAGAGCTTTGGAAATTGTGACAAAATTTCATTGCTCATATCGATACCACTTCAACTCAGGCATCTCTTTATTTTTTTGTTTGTTTGTTTTTGGTTTAATTATAGACTAATGAGGGCATTTCAATGATTTGATCATGATGAAATGATTTCCTTTCACCTTGCCACTAACAAACTATATTGGTCTAGGGTTGCCAGAGAAAACATAAAATATTCAGTTAAATTTTAATTTCTAGTAAGTATAATGAATAATTTTTTTGTATTATTAAGGCCCGTGCATTCTGACAATGGAGCATAGTCTAAGACTTATGCTAAGGTTTATTTATTGTTTATCTGAAATTCAGTTTTAATTAATTGTCCTATTTTTCTGAAAAAATCATTTTTCTGTGTTTCTGCTTATTTATCTGTAAAGTGGTATATCAGCCTATATATTGCCTTAAATTAAAGCTCAGGTGACATTAATTACATTAATGTTCTTTAATAAATAAGAACTTGCCGTAAAAATGTGAGGCTTTCCCAGCTGTTCATTCAGCAGATGTCTATTGTGTATCTGTTGTTCACTCCGGCCGGTGTTAGCACACATTTGCTAGTAGTGGATTCGAAACAAGTAGAAGACAAGTTTTGTTTTTAAGAAGTTTTCTAGATACCTAAGCTTTTTTAATGCTACTAGAAGATGACCATGTTAAAAAAATGTAGTGAGAACTGTGGAGTAATATCCTAGAGGATGCTGAGAACTGTCTTGAGTTGGATCCAAGGACTTAATGGCTTCCTGCTGAGAATGGATCCTTTGTTGGAATACTCAGCAGTCTTGTGAGTGCCCCTGTAGAATGCCAGAAACAAAGGAGGCATTTGGAAGTCCAGAAGCAAGACTTTGAAACAAGGAGGGACTTGCTCCTGTAGCATAATTTCAGATCCAGGTTCCAGATTCCAATGTGAGTTAGTGTGTTCCCATTTTTAATTTGAGCTTAAATAATATCTTTGGAAAATAGACTAACATAGTTTTCTTTTCAAATGAGAAAACCCTCTAGTATGCCGTATAGTCCATCTTCTAAGTACATATTCAATATGGAAGATTATTGTTTTTTCATTCATTGAATCATTCTTTTCTTATTCAATCAATAAACATATAGCAAACATCTGTTACATAGAATAGGAATATAGAATAGAGATAAAAAAGGAGTAATATCATTGAGATGCTTACTTTACAAGTTTCTCTAACTGAACCCTGAGATCTTGTTTAGAGGTTCTAGTAGGGCAGATAAACTTTGAGTGTGCCCTTGACCTAGGAACCCTGTTCCTTGCTGGAAGAATATCTTTTATTGATTTTGGGTAGGATCACATGTTCCACATGGGCTGATCAACTCCAGTCTCCAAGAAAATTAGTGATGTTACAGACAGGTAACCCTTCTTTCTTTCTTTTTATTAATTAATTAATTTGGATTGCTAGATCTTAGTGGTAGCACATGGAGTCTTTTATTTATTTATTTATTTTTTTGGCCACTTCTGTTGGTCTTTCATTTATTTCCACCTTTGTTCTTTGGCCTGTGTGGGCCTCCCATTGCATTGGCCTCTCTCACCACAGAGCACTGGCTCTGGGCACATGCGCTCCAGAGCTCTGGCTCGGTAGTTGGACATGTCGGTCCAGCCGCTCTGCGGCATGTGGGATCTTCCCAGGCCAGGGATCGAACCAGCGTCCCTTGCACTGGTCTGGAGTGATGGGAGGGGGGGAACGGGGTGGGGGGAGGGTCCAGGGATATGCATATGAATGATCTGGGAACATACATGTTGCTGAACAGCAAAACTCTGTAAAGTCTTTAAAATAAAGGAAAAAAAAAAAGAATGCTATGGGGAAAAAAAAAAAAGGAATCTTTTATTTTTGTTGTGGCATGTGGGATCTTTACCTGTGGCATATTGACTCTTAGTTGCAACATGTGGGATCTAGTTCCCTGACCAGGGGTTGAACCCAGGCCCTGTGCATTGGGAACATGGAGACTTAGCCAGTGGTCCTCCAGGGAAGCTCCAGATAAGCCTTATTTTTTTAAAACAAAACTAAGTCTAGTGGAAAGACAGATGTGTAATGCATAGAGTTAATAGTTTGATGAGTGGATGTGTAAGGTGCTGCAGAGGCAGAGGGGAAAGTGGCAGAGAAGGGTTTTGGTTGGTTCCTTAGAGTAGGTGGCTTTAGAAGAGATGAGAGCTCTCCAGAGTATGAATGTGGGAGAGCCTTGCTGGCAGGATGAACATCTCTGTGCTTCTGAATAGTGTTTATCACTTTCTGCCTTACAGCTTCTGCCTTCCTGGCTCAAACTGTGGACTCCTCCAGGCCTGAGAGGTCTGTGTCTTAATTGTCTTTGCAGCGGATCATCTAGCAGTGTGGTTTTCAACTTGCTGTATTTTAGCTCAATGGACTAAAGTTGCACCAAAAACCTTTTCAAGTTGACTTTGTAAAGTGAGGATGGAATATGCAGAACATCCCCTCTTCAACGTAAATAGGCAGTGGGAAGTCAAAGGCTTTGGTTCAAACCCTGGTTCACCACTCACTGGGTCGAATAATCCTGAGTATGACCTTTCCCTAAGAAAAATGAGAAACATGTTATTAACTTTATCTGTTGTTTCTAAGACTGGAAGAGATAATGCTGATGGTGTGACTGGTGTAATTACTGATATCTTGCTCCATACTAATTCCCCATACTCACTTATAATATGCTCTTTAAGCTGAGTTTGAATTTAGTTGCACAATTTGTTGGAAGAAAACTGTAAGAACCTGGAATACGGCCCACCAAAAGAAGAAAAATCCTACTAGTGTGAAAAATAACTGTGTTTATAGCCTTATACACTTTTATACATATTGCTGTGTATCACATATTGCAAATAGATTGTGTTTAGATGATTCTCTTGGGCAGGGGTGCTGTGGTTGACTGATGGTGGTACATGAGTCCCAGATGTGCTCTGGTAAGGTGGCATCTGGAAATCAGGAGGGTATTCGCAGGGTGCCATCAGAATTTTAAATGTTAAATTTAAAAATCCTGATATAGGGTTTTTAAATTTAACATGTAAAACAATATAAAAATATTAAACATTATTAAATATTAATATAAACAATATTTAACTGTATATATATATATTTGTTGCAGAATTCTTATAGATAAATAATAACTCAGGCGAAGCATTTAAAAAAATATGTTTTTGGGGAAAAAAACCCTAAATATTCTCTCAGTGAGTCTCTGTGAATCAGGAAGAGCAGCTTGTTGTCTGATTTTAGGAACGTGATGTGCACCCCTGTTCCTTAGCAACAGAATTTGACCACCCTTGGTCTGTTAGATTGAGCAATTTTGGTGCAAACCATTTCTGCATTATTGTAGCTATTTCTTTAACTGGTGTCATTCTTAATACAGACCTAACCTTGAGAGAGGTGGGCCATTTGGGGGAATAGTCAATTTCTAGAATAATAATAGAACTCAGCTTAAGGCCTCAGGATATCCTTAAAGGATTTAAAAGGTCCGCATTTCTCTTACCTTCCCACGTAATTCAACATTATTTTTGAAGAGGGGAATAATTAATCCCATATCAAGGCTCCCAGTCTTATGAATTCTCCAGCTGCCTGTCCCCTGCAGTGACAGAGTGATACAGCTGACACTCAGGAGTGTTGTCTTTGATGGAGAGTGTTTTCACTTTCTATCCTGGGTAAGCAGCGTCTAAGAATCAACCTCAGACTTGGCCATGGTGTGACTGGTGTAATTACTGATATCTTGCTCCATACTAATTCCCCATACTCACTTATAATATGCTCTTTAAGCTGAGTTTGAATTTAGTTGCACAATTTGTTGGAAGAAAACTGTAAGAACCTGGAATACGGCCCACCAAAAGAAGAAAAATCCTACTAGTGTGAAAAATAACTGTGTTTATAGCCTTATACACTTTTATACATATTGCTGTGTATCACATATTGCAAATAGATTGTGTTTAGATGATTCTCTTGGGCAGGGGTGCTGTGGTTGACTGATGGTGGTACATGAGTCCCAGATGTGCTCTGGTAAGGTGGCATCTGGAAATCAGGAGGGTATTCGCAGGGTGCCATCAGAATTTTAAATGTTAAATTTAAAAATCCTGATATAGGGTTTTTAAATTTAACATGTAAAACAATATAAAAATATTAAACATTATTAAATATTAATATAAACAATATTTAACTGTATATATATATATTTGTTGCAGAATTCTTATAGATAAATAATAACTCAGGCGAAGCATTTAAAAAAATATGTTTTTGGGGAAAAAAACCCTAAATATTCTCTCAGTGAGTCTCTGTGAATCAGGAAGAGCAGCTTGTTGTCTGATTTTAGGAACGTGATGTGCACCCCTGTTCCTTAGCAACAGAATTTGACCACCCTTGGTCTGTTAGATTGAGCAATTTTGGTGCAAACCATTTCTGCATTATTGTAGCTATTTCTTTAACTGGTGTCATTCTTAATACAGACCTAACCTTGAGAGAGGTGGGCCATTTGGGGGAATAGTCAATTTCTAGAATAATAATAGAACTCAGCTTAAGGCCTCAGGATATCCTTAAAGGATTTAAAAGGTCCGCATTTCTCTTACCTTCCCACGTAATTCAACATTATTTTTGAAGAGGGGAATAATTAATCCCATATCAAGGCTCCCAGTCTTATGAATTCTCCAGCTGCCTGTCCCCTGCAGTGACAGAGTGATACAGCTGACACTCAGGAGTGTTGTCTTTGATGGAGAGTGTTTTCACTTTCTATCCTGGGTAAGCAGCGTCTAAGAATCAACCTCAGACTTGGCCAATGGATGGAGGTATTTTCATGCCCTCCCTTTTATGTGTTTCCCTTGATTAAAATATTGACTTTTTTTTTAAGGTATTTATTTATTTAGGCTGTACTATGTCTTAGTTGCAGCACACAGGATCTTTAGTTGAAGGATCTTTAGTTATGGCATGTGGGATCTTGTTCCCTGACCAGAGATCGAATCCAGGTCTCCTACATTCGGAACTTGGAGTCTTAGCCTGGATCGCCAGGGAAGTCCCTGGACAGAGGATTTAAGTGGCTTGATCTGTGTGAGTTTCCGTTCCTGGGAAAAAATCCTAAGTAAGAGAGGGTGAATGGTTCCTTTAAGATAGAAGAAAGCATCATTCCTCTGAGAAACATTATAGCATAACTCCCAACTTTATCCCACTCTCCAGCTAGATCTTCTGGTACATCTTCTTTCTCCCAGTATGTTCCGTGATGCAGACGTGTTGAGCCATTAGTGATGAATTTAGGAGGAATTCACAGAGCTGCAAGAGAGAAATATGCTGCAGCACAGTTTGTCTTGGTATATGCTATTCGTTTGCCTGGAATATCCTTCATTCTTGTGTCTGCAAGCAAGCTCTTATTTAGCCTTCAAGAATTCTGCTCAAGTGTCACCTGCTTGCTGGAGTTTTCTGCAACATCCCAAAGTAGTGACTGATTTTTTTTGGCTGGGCTCTAATGGCACATTTAGTATCTCAATCTTAGTACTTAATCCGGCTTTCCTAGTGGCTCAGATGGCAAAGAATTTCTGCATTATTGTAGCTATTTCTTTAACTGGTGTCATTCTTAATACAGACCTAACCTTGAGAGAGGTGGGCCATTTGGGGGAATAGTCAATTTCTAGAATAATAATAGAACTCAGCTTAAGGCCTCAGGATATCCTTAAAGGATTTAAAAGGTCCGCATTTCTCTTACCTTCCCACGTAATTCAACATTATTTTTGAAGAGGGGAATAATTAATCCCATATCAAGGCTCCCAGTCTTATGAATTCTCCAGCTGCCTGTCCCCTGCAGTGACAGAGTGATACAGCTGACACTCAGGAGTGTTGTCTTTGATGGAGAGTGTTTTCACTTTCTATCCTGGGTAAGCAGCGTCTAAGAATCAACCTCAGACTTGGCCAATGGATGGAGGTATTTTCATGCCCTCCCTTTTATGTGTTTCCCTTGATTAAAATATTGACTTTTTTTTTAAGGTATTTATTTATTTAGGCTGTACTATGTCTTAGTTGCAGCACACAGGATCTTTAGTTGAAGGATCTTTAGTTATGGCATGTGGGATCTTGTTCCCTGACCAGAGATCGAATCCAGGTCTCCTACATTCGGAACTTGGAGTCTTAGCCTGGATCGCCAGGGAAGTCCCTGGACAGAGGATTTAAGTGGCTTGATCTGTGTGAGTTTCCGTTCCTGGGAAAAAATCCTAAGTAAGAGAGGGTGAATGGTTCCTTTAAGATAGAAGAAAGCATCATTCCTCTGAGAAACATTATAGCATAACTCCCAACTTTATCCCACTCTCCAGCTAGATCTTCTGGTACATCTTCTTTCTCCCAGTATGTTCCGTGATGCAGACGTGTTGAGCCATTAGTGATGAATTTAGGAGGAATTCACAGAGCTGCAAGAGAGAAATATGCTGCAGCACAGTTTGTCTTGGTATATGCTATTCGTTTTGCCTGGAATATCCTTCATTCTTGTGTCTGCAAGCAAGCTCTTATTTAGCCTTCAAGAATTCTGCTCAAGTGTCACCTGCTTGCTGGAGTTTTCTGCAACATCCCAAAGTAGTGACTGATTTTTTTTGGCTGGGCTCTAATGGCACATTTAGTATCTCAATCTTAGTACTTAATCCGGCTTTCCTAGTGGCTCAGATGGCAAAGAATCTGCCTGTATTGCAGGAGACCCGGGTTCGGTCCCTCACTAGGGAAGATCCCCTGGAAAAGGAAATGGCAACATACTCCAGTATTCCTGCCTGGAGAATTCCATCGACAGGAGCCTGGTGGGCTGTAGGGCTATGGAGCCTGGGGTTACAAAGAGGCAGACACAGCTGAGTGACTAACAGTTTCACTTAGTACTTATGACATTATTTTATAGTTTGCCTGCTTATCTGTTTGTCTCCTTGGGACATACTTTGTTAGCTGTCTATCAAAAACTTTTCTTCATCTCTCTTTCTTACTGATAGAGTCTTGATGTTGTTCAGATATCCAGCTTCAAGGAAAACTGGACTTTCTCCGCAGCCCCTGGGAATGATTTTGATTGACCTAAGCTAATAATGGTAATTCTAGTCTGTCTGCCAGTAACTGGTTTCAGTTTGATTGTGTCATGCAGTTCTAACTGAGGATGGGAAACCAGCCGTGAATCGCCTGGGATCTCTCTACAAGGCAGATTTTGAGTCTGTAGGTCTGAGGTGAGGCTGAGGGTCTATATATCTAGTAAGTCTTCAGGGGAGGTAGATCTACATGCTTGCAGTCTGAGGACCACGCTGAGTACGTAGTAAGCTAAAGGAGCTTCTACATTAAGTTTGTTTACTTTTTAAAAATTTTGTCAACATTTTTTATTGAACTGTAGTTGATTTATAATGTGTTAATTTCTTCAGTACAGAAAAATGAGCCATGTATGTATAAATTTTTTAAAATATTCTTTTCCACTATGGTTTATCATAGGATCCTGAATATAGTTCTCTGTGCTATACTGTAGAACTTTCTTGCTTATCCATTCTATATGTAAGAGTCTACTTTTGCTAACCCCAGCCTCCTACTCAAACCCTCCCCCAACCCTCTCCTCCTTGGCAACCTCAAGTCTGTTTTCTATATCTGTGATTCTTTCATAACTGTTTTCACAGGGTCATTTGTGTCATATTTTAGATTCCACATATAAGTGATATCATATTGTATTTGTCTTTCTGTTTCTGACTTACTTAGTATGATAATCTCTAGTTGTAGCAGTGTTGCTGCGAATGACATTGTTTTGTTGTTTTTTATGGCTGAGTAGTGTTCTGTTATGTATATGTAGTGCATCTTTATTTTTTAAAATTTTGACCTCTTTTACTGGCTTTTAAATTATTTATTTTCATCTATCTTAATTCTTTGGCCTGTGTGGGCCTCCCATTACAGTGGCCTCTCTCGTTGCACAGCACTGGCCCTGGGCACATGAGCCCCAGAATGCTGGCTCATAATTGGACACACTGGTCCAGTCACTCCATGGCACATGGGATCTCCCCATGCCAGGGATCAAATCGGTGCCCCTTGCACTGCAGGGCAGACTCTTTACCCACTAGACTACCAGTAAAGCCCTATGTATCACATCTTTTTTATCTGTTCATCTGTTGGTAGACATTTAGGTTCTTTCCATGTTTTGGCTATTGTGAATAGTACTGCTGTGGACACAGAGCTGCATGTATTCTTTGAATTATAGTTTTGTCTGGATATATGCCCAGGAGTGAGATTGAGATTGATGGATCATGTGGTAATTCTGTTTTTAGTTTTCTGGTGAACCTCCACAGTGTTTTCCACAGTGGCTGCACAACTTATATTCCTACTAACAGTGTAGGAGGAGGGTCCCCTTTTATCCACCCTCCCTTCCATTGTCATTAAAAAGTCTACAAGTTTCTTTACTTTAAAAAAAAAAAAGACCTTAGAAAAAAACAGGTGCATTAATGTCTCTGAAATCAGCTGTGTGAAGTATTTCCAGGAGCAGGTGTATCTTGAAGTGTGAGTTGATTTATAATGTGTTAATTTCTTCAGTACAGAAAAATGAGCCATGTATGTATAAATTTTTTAAAATATTCTTTTCCACTATGGTTTATCATAGGATCCTGAATATAGTTCTCTGTGCTATACTGTAGAACTTTCTTGCTTATCCATTCTATATGTAAGAGTCTACTTTTGCTAACCCCAGCCTCCTACTCAAACCCTCCCCCAACCCTCTCCTCCTTGGCAACCTCAAGTCTGTTTTCTATATCTGTGATTCTTTCATAACTGTTTTCACAGGGTCATTTGTGTCATATTTTAGATTCCACATATAAGTGATATCATATTGTATTTGTCTTTCTGTTTCTGACTTACTTAGTATGATAATCTCTAGTTGTAGCAGTGTTGCTGCGAATGACATTGTTTTGTTGTTTTTTATGGCTGAGTAGTGTTCTGTTATGTATATGTAGTGCATCTTTATTTTTTAAAATTTTGACCTCTTTTACTGGCTTTTAAATTATTTATTTTCATCTATCTTAATTCTTTGGCCTGTGTGGGCCTCCCATTACAGTGGCCTCTCTCGTTGCACAGCACTGGCCCTGGGCACATGAGCCCCAGAATGCTGGCTCATAATTGGACACACTGGTCCAGTCACTCCATGGCACATGGGATCTCCCCATGCCAGGGATCAAATCGGTGCCCCTTGCACTGCAGGGCAGACTCTTTACCCACTAGACTACCAGTAAAGCCCTATGTATCACATCTTTTTTATCTGTTCATCTGTTGGTAGACATTTAGGTTCTTTCCATGTTTTGGCTATTGTGAATAGTACTGCTGTGGACACAGAGCTGCATGTATTCTTTGAATTATAGTTTTGTCTGGATATATGCCCAGGAGTGAGATTGAGATTGATGGATCATGTGGTAATTCTGTTTTTAGTTTTCTGGTGAACCTCCACAGTGTTTTCCACAGTGGCTGCACAACTTATATTCCTACTAACAGTGTAGGAGGAGGGTCCCCTTTTATCCACACTCTCTTCCATTGTCATTAAAAAGTCTACAAGTTTCTTTACTTTAAAAAAAAAAAAGACCTTAGAAAAAAACAGGTGCATTAATGTCTCTGAAATCAGCTGTGTGAAGTATTTCCAGGAGCAGGTGTATCGTTATGTTAAGGGAGTAGCCAGTATGCTGACGATGACAGAATGAAAGAATGAAGAAGGGTGGTCCAGTGGTTAAGGTTTCATACTTCCACTGCACAGGACACTTTAATTCCTGGTCAGGGAACTAAGATGCTGTCTGCTGCCCACAGTGGCCAAAACAAAAAAAAAAAAAAAAAGGAGAAACACATAGTTATTTTTCTCTTAAATAAAGTTGTTATTAGGTATACAGTATACATTATTCTTGGTCACAACATTTTATAAAAATTTTATTTTTATTTTTTAACACCAAGAAACATTTTGTATTGGCATATAGCTGATTAACAATATTAAAATAGTTTTAGGTGAATAGGGGAGACTCAGCCACACATACCATACATACACATGTATCCATTCTTCCCCAAACTCGCCTCCCCAAACCCAGTTCTAAAGCTGATGCTATAAAGTCTAGAACTGCCCAACCTCAGCACATTTTATTGTTTATGGTCCAGGAGGAATTATTTGACAAAATGTTTATTTCAGCTATGTATGGGTATACAGTGTATGTATGGGGTCATGATGTAAAATGTCTTTCTAACTCTGCCTTGCTAAACTCAGCCTCCTACTCGAACCCTCCCCTAACCCCCATGGTCATAAATGTTTGAAAACACTAGCCTGGTGGAAGGGTCACTTGTTCCTCTGGGGAACGAAGCATGTAGCCTGCATTCCTACAGAGGCAGAGCTAGTTCCCAGAGCCCCACCTCACCAGCCAGAAGCCTTTCTGTGACATCACTCACCCATTCTGTCTCCCTGCGGTCACCATGCTTGGAAGCCTCGCCTAGGAACTGTTTCCTTTCTAAACTTTCCTAACTCTCGGAGGAAACAGCTATTGTGAATAGTACTGCTGTGGACACAGAGCTGCATGTATTCTTTGAATTATAGTTTTGTCTGGATATATGCCCAGGAGTGAGATTGAGATTGATGGATCATGTGGTAATTCTGTTTTAGTTTTCTGGTGAACCTCCACAGTGTTTTCCACAGTGGCTGCACAACTTATATTCCTACTAACAGTGTAGGAGGAGGGTCCCCTTTATCCACACTCTTCCATTGTCATTAAAAAGTCTACAAGTTTCTTTACTTTAAAAAAAAAAAAGACCTTAGAAAAAAACAGGTGCATTAATGTCTCTGAAATCAGCTGTGTGAAGTATTTCCAGGAGCAGGTGTATCGTTATGTTAAGGGAGTAGCCAGTATGCTGACGATGACAGAATGAAAGAATGAAGAAGGGTGGTCCAGTGGTTAAGGTTTCATACTTCCACTGCACAGGACACTTTAATTCCTGGTCAGGGAACTAAGATGCTGTCTGCTGCCCACAGTGGCCAAAACAAAAAAAAAAAAAAAAAAAAAAGGAGAAACACATAGTTATTTTTCTCTTAAATAAAGTTGTTATTAGGTATACAGTATACATTATTCTTGGTCACAACATTTTATAAAAATTTTATTTTTATTTTTTAACACCAAGAAACATTTTGTATTGGCATATAGCTGATTAACAATATTAAAATAGTTTTAGGTGAATAGGGGAGACTCAGCCACACATACCATACATACACATGTATCCATTCTTCCCCAAACTCGCCTCCCCAAACCCAGTTCTAAAGCTGATGCTATAAAGTCTAGAACTGCCCAACCTCAGCACATTTTATTGTTTATGGTCCAGGAGGAATTATTTGACAAAATGTTTATTTCAGCTATGTATGGGTATACAGTGTATGTATGGGGTCATGATGTAAAATGTCTTTCTAACTCTGCCTTGCTAAACTCAGCCTCCTACTCGAACCCTCCCCTAACCCCCATGGTCATAAATGTTTGAAAACACTAGCCTGGTGGAAGGGTCACTTGTTCCTCTGGGGAACGAAGCATGTAGCCTGCATTCCTACAGAGGCAGAGCTAGTTCCCAGAGCCCCACCTCACCAGCCAGAAGCCTTTCTGTGACATCACTCACCCATTCTGTCTCCCTGCGGTCACCATGCTTGGAAGCCTCGCCTAGGAACTGTTTCCTTTCTAAACTTTCCTAACTCTCGGAGGAAACAGCACTCACTGGTGGCTCAGTCGTAAAAGCATCTAGCTGCCAATGCAGGAGATGTGGGTTCAGTCCCCGAATCAAGAAGATCCCCAGGAGAAGGGAATGGCAACCCTCTCCAGTATTCTTGCCTGGAAAATCCCATGGACAGAGGAGCCTGGAGGACTACAGTCCATGGGGCTGCACAGAGTCAGACAACTGAGTGACTGAGCACTGTGATCTCTTCATTCAGCTGCATTCTGTACTCGGCCTTGTGGCTTCTCTGAGCCCCTTGTGTGAACTGGCCTCTCGCTTGCTGGCTACATGCCAGATCTCACAGATCCCAGCCAGGGGTATTTGACCCTTGTGTCCAGCTGTCTGTGCTCTGTCCAAGTGAAAAGTGAACTAGGTCAGCATTCGGGGCTCAAGGGGCTTTAACTAGTTAGTGACCTAGAGTTCTGGACCAGATCTTGCTTTGCCTGCTTCTTGGAATGCTGAGGGAGGGGCACATTTAATGATAGGAAGGACTTTGGTCCTGGTGCCTGAAGCATTACTTTGGAGATTGTTGCCAGGCACGCTAGTCCTGCAGAACCACTCTAGAAAAGGATGTAGAAACCCAGATTCACATCTCTTTTCCTGAGAGATGCTAGCATCTTTTAGTTTTTTAAATATAATCCTCCACCCTGCTCTGCATCAGGATATCCAGTCTCTGCCAAGGTAGAGCTTGAAAAACTACCCATGCTATGAAAACTTTGCCTGTCTCCCTTGCTGGAATTAACTGTGCTTTCCTCTGGGCCTCTCTGGGTTGTGTTTGTGCCTCTGTTTGAGTGCATGTCACATTCTGTCTCATTGTAGTTATTTAGCTTTCTGTTGGGCTTCCTTTATGAGCTTCTGAGCTCCCAGAAGCTGTGTGCAGTAGGTGCCACATACATTGGAGGAATGATGTGCTGTTATTTTCAGGGTTAAAAGTGGTCACTGACATTCATGTTCAACGACAAGGGTGCCACAACCATTCAGTGGGGGAAAGGACAGTCTTTTCAACAAATGTTGTTGGGAAAACGCATATCCACATGCAGAATGAAGTTGGACCCTTAACTTATAATATGTACAGAACTTAACTCAGAGTGGATCGAAGACCTAAATACAAGAGCTAAAAGTATAAAACTTTTTGAAGAAAATAATAGGGAATTTTTTTTTATAACATTGGATTTGTTGATAAATTCTTGGCTATGATACCAAGAGAACAAGTTAAAAAAGAAAAATAAATAGCTCCCTCACTCTTAAAGAGTATTTAACTTGCAGAACAGGAACTCTGCTCCCGTTAACACAGCTTCCCACTACCCCTCACTTCGGTCTCTGACAACCACCGTTCTACTTTCTGTTTCTACAAATCTGACTGCTTTAGATGCCCACAGAAGTGGAGTTAATCCGTTTGCAGCTGGCTTATTTCACTGAGCATGATGTCCTCAGGTTCCCCCGTGTTGTAACATACGCCAGAATTTCCTTCCTTTTAAGGCTGAGTATATTTTTTGGACTGTTAATGTGTGTTTTATGTTCTGTTTCCATCTCCCCCCACCCCGTTTCAAACAGGCTTTTGAACTCTTTACTATTCTCCCTTGTCTCAGACATTTTTGCATTTTCATTACATTTTTCTGACGTCAAATCAAGCTGTTAACAGGGTGAAGAGTCAAAACACAAAGTTTTCAATGAAAATTACATGAAGACACTCTAAAAATATAATTAGTGAAAGTCCATTTGTGATTCAGATTCTTTTTTAAAAATGTATTTTATTGAAGTATAGTTAATAATGTACAAATTTCTGCTTTAGAGAAAAGTAATCCATTATATGTATTCTTTGTTTCATATTCTTTTGCATAATGGTTTATCACAGGATATTGAATATAGTTCCCTGTGCTATACAGTAGGGCCTTGTCATTTATGCATTCTATATATAATAGTATGCATCTGCTAATCCCAAACTCCCAGTCCATCCCTCCCTCACCCCCCACCCCTGCCTTGGCAACCACCAGTCTGTTCTCTGTGTCTGTGAGTCTATTTTTATTTTGTAAATAAGTTCATATGTGTCATATTTTAGAATCCATATATAAGTGATATTATATGTTTTTTTTTATTTCTCTTTCTGACTTCACTTAGTAAAATAATCTCTAGGTCCATCCATGTTACTATAAATGGCATCATGTTATTCTTTTTATGGCTGAGTAGTATTTCATCATATATATGTATCACATCTTCTTTATCCATTTGTCTATTGATGAACATTTGGGTTTTTTCCATTCTTGGCTATTGTAAATAGTGCTGCTGTGAAAATAGGGATGCATGTATCATTTTTAATTACAGCTTTGTCCAGATACATGCCCAAGAGTGGGGTCGCTGGATTGTGCATGTGTGTGTGTGTATATGTGTTAAGTTGCTTCAGTCGTGTCTGTCTCTTTACAGCCCCATGGACTGTAGCCCTCCAGGCTCCTCTGTCCACGGGATTCTCCAAGAAAGAATACTACAGTATTCTTTCCTCCAGGTATCTTCCCAACCTAGGAATCAAATCTGTATCACTTTGTCTCCTGCACTGGCAGGTGGGTTCTTTACCACTAGTGCTACTGGAAAGCCCTACAGGATTATATGGCAACACTATTTTTAGTTTTTTGAGGATTCTACTTACTGTTCTTCGTAGTGGTTACACCAATTTACATTCCATCAACAATGTAAGAGGGTTCCCTTTTCTTCACACCCTCTCCAGCATATTTTTGTAGACTTTTTAATGGTGGTCATTCTGACTGATGTTCAGTGATACCTCATTGTAGTTTTGATTGGCATTTCTCTAATAATTTGAGATGTTGAGCATCTTTTCATGTGCCTGTTGGCCACCTCTATTTACTCTATTTACACCTCTATGTCTTCTTTGTTTCATATTCTTTTGCATAATGGTTTATCACAGGATATTGAATATAGTTCCCTGTGCTATACAGTAGGGCCTTGTCATTTATGCATTCTATATATAATAGTATGCATCTGCTAATCCCAAACTCGCAGTCCATCCCTCCCTCACCCCCCACCCCTGCCTTGGCAACCACCAGTCTGTTCTCTGTGTCTGTGAGTCTATTTTTATTTTGTAAATAAGTTCATATGTGTCATATTTTAGAATCCATATATAAGTGATATTATATGTTTTTTTTTATTTCTCTTTCTGACTTCACTTAGTAAAATAATCTCTAGGTCCATCCATGTTACTATAAATGGCATCATGTTATTCTTTTTATGGCTGAGTAGTATTTCATCATATATATGTATCACATCTTCTTTATCCATTTGTCTATTGATGAACATTTGGGTTTTTTCCATTCTTGGCTATTGTAAATAGTGCTGCTGTGAAAATAGGGATGCATGTATCATTTTTAATTACAGCTTTGTCCAGATACATGCCCAAGAGTGGGGTCGCTGGATTGTGCATGTGTGTGTGTGTATATGTGTTAAGTTGCTTCAGTCGTGTCTGTCTCTTTACAGCCCCATGGACTGTAGCCCTCCAGGCTCCTCTGTCCACGGGATTCTCCAAGAAAGAATACTACAGTATTCTTTCCTCCAGGTATCTTCCCAACCTAGGAATCAAATCTGTATCACTTTGTCTCCTGCACTGGCAGGTGGGTTCTTTACCACTAGTGCTACTGGAAAGCCCTACAGGATTATATGGCAACACTATTTTTAGTTTTTTGAGGATTCTACTTACTGTTCTTCGTAGTGGTTACACCAATTTACATTCCCATCAACAATGTAAGAGGGTTCCCTTTTCTTCACACCCTCTCCAGCATATTTTTGTAGACTTTTTAATGGTGGTCATTCTGACTGATGTTCAGTGATACCTCATTGTAGTTTTGATTGGCATTTCTCTAATAATTTGAGATGTTGAGCATCTTTTCATGTGCCTGTTGGCCACCTCTATTTACTCTATTTACACCTCTATGTCTTCTTTGGAGAAATGTCTATTTAAATATTGTGCCTACTTTTTGATTTTTTTTTTTTTGTTGTTATTGAGTTATATGAGCTGTTTGTATGTTTTGGAAATTGAGCCCTTGTTGGTCACATGTGCTTCATATTCTTCAGGACAAATACCTGGTGAAACTCATAGAAGAACCAGTTGAAGATTATTGCTTCTACATTTTCCTGAAATCTAAGCCCTTGAAGGCATGACTCAAGACTGGTGGGGAAGGAGCATATTGGGACAGTCAGGAAAGAAGAGCAGTCTTGGGTGGAGTAAAGGAGAGGTGATTCCCTCAGGACAGGAAAGGATGGAGACCAGAGGGTGAAGGTGTGACAGAGACCTCAGGGGTGATGGTTGGTGGAGGCTTGAGATCTTGGACTCCAGGATGTGGCAAAGATTTCATGCCTCACCTATGGGGTGGAAGGCAAGAGCTTCAGTGGACCACGTGAACTTGGATCTGAGAAAACCACAGAATCTACCATAGATTGATTGAAGGTAAAGAGTCTTTGCTCCATTTTCCAGGCACTTCCCAAGCCTCTTGGGTTCCAGTGAGATAATGACTGATACTGAATTTCCTCCAATTCATTGGAGGTAGACCTGAATTCCAAATTAAATTGACCTAAGTAGAGTGACATCCATTGCACTTGAGTTTCTAGACTGAATTTTGTTCCCACTATGCTTTTCATGTTTTTTGTCTTTCTCCTAAATGAAAAGCATTGTTAATTACATATTGTTACATTGTTAATTACACACAAGTTAATTACTTATGCATATCAGAGCATAGGGGTTTATATAACAGTGGGTTAATAGATGTGAAAACACTTTGAAAAGTTACAAACACCCAGTAAACGGAAATGGAGAAACAGTAATGCTCTACACAGTGTGAAAACCTCCATCTCATTAATCCCCAAAGCTCCAATGATCCTGAGACCTGGGAAAGCTAGAGTGAGTAACTCTCTTTGATAGTGTACGATCAACTGTATTAGCTTGAATAGCTTACTATCTTTTATCATCAGAGTTTCCTGGAGAGCAGGAACTAGATAAGGAGCTCAGTTAAATAGGTCACCACTTTCGTATGATAATTTTTGTTAAACAGAAATAAAGAGAAGGAAGAAAGGAGGGCAAAAACTGCTTTCTTTACTTCCTTCCTGAAATTCTACCTTGCAGCTTGATAATGTAAATACTTTTGGGAAGAGTAGACTAAAGTGAGAGTAAGCTGTTGTCAGTCATTTACATTTACGTTTTTCATCAGATTTGAGCAGATTTGCTAGAGAGTGAACCTTGTGAACATGTAGAGGAAGCTCCCTGCTAGCAAAAAGTAGCTCCTCTTCTCCCAGATGATGGGGGATGATGAGAACAGACTTGGGTGACTTGGCAGTTTGGTTCAGGACAGTCTTATCTGTCCCAGACCCATCTGCTTTTGGTGCAGATGGTAATTTTATGATTTCTATGAGAAATGGTTCAGATTCTTGCCCTTTACTCCAGAGTCTCAGGCTTCAGTCTTCTAACAGTTTAATTTTTAGAGGGTCGTTTGTTGTTTTGTTTAATTTTGCTGGGAGGCATTCTTTAGGTTGGCAGCCAGGCTGGCTTGATTTGAGCACAGGCAGTCCTGCACGTCACCGCGCCCTATCTAAATGGAAAGAAGTCCAGCGGAAACATTAATCAGGTGTGAATCTCATAAATGAGAGAATCGTGAGGGGTGGCAGGGCAGTGGAGAAGCAGCATCTGCCTAGTGTTTGCTGGATCACCAAGCCCAGGAGGATGGGTTGCCTAGCAGCTCCAGTCACTTCAGCCAGTGCTAGGCAACAAGATGCAGTCTGTCAGATGCAGCCCATCCTGATTGTCTCCTGGTCTTTAGAAGACATGTAGGTATTTCAGAAGCATCTAATTAACTTCCATCTCATTTGCTTTCCTATCTGCATCAAGTAACCTCACTCTGTCTCCTCTCTACCCTTCATCCCCCAACCTGATGTTCCAGTGCTTTTCCCACATAGGAGGGGACCTAAACCTTGCAGGGAAATTTCATGCATTTCAGAGAACAGGAAAATGAGAATTTGTCACTTGGGTTACATTAGACATTTTCCACTTTTCATTCAGCCAGCTCTCTACGGTCATCAAGGCTTATTACTGACATGCAGATTGTTCGATGCACAAAAAAATTTACTGATGGATACAAAGGAAACCAGGACCCATATTTTATTATGCAAATAGCCATTGTACTGCCTTCTTGCTCCCCCACTGCAAGGAGAAAGAGGATGTGGTGCAGCCGGGTTTGTCTGATTTCTGTGGTTGGTTGTTTTTAATGTGCACTTTCTATGTGTTGATCCTTTTTCGCTGTTTACTTCTAATGATGATGATTATTATTTGTTTCACAGTTGAGGAAACAAAGGTTTGGAAGTTCAAGTCTCAAGACACACAGTTTTTTAGTGGCCCGAAGTGTTACCTTAAGTGCTTTCCCAAAGTTGTCAAGAAATGGCCTCTGCTTACTGGGAAAATGTTAATCTAGTTGAAAAACCTGTATTGATTCTAAAATATATATTTAAATCCGAGGCCATATGTAATTTAGAGGGATTCAGGAAAGTGGGAATCTGTGATGTGGCACCTTTAAGGGAATGAGCCTGGAAAAAGGCTTAAAGGGGCGAGGAGGGATTTCAGGCTCTTCTGAACCTTCATCTGGGAAGCCACTAAAGGGCAGTGCATCTTTGGGTTCTGTAGGCCAGTCTTTAATTTTCAGATGGCAGCACAAAAACTGGAAGCCAAGGGGAACCTGGATTGTATTCTGCCCTCTGTTTTGGTTGAACTTAAACTCACAGGTTCACAAGCCTTGTTATGCCTGGGTCTTCATCCACACCCACCTCTGCAGGCAGTCCTAGGGCTCAACAAACTGCCATCTATCCAGAAACTGGGTTGAAAATGGGATAAATATTAATCTTTCCTAGCACTGCAATGCCCAGTTCCCCAAAGAGGAACTACAAAACAAACAGGGGAAATCAAGTGACTCAGAGAACAGAAAGGGGAAAAACAAATCAGCAAGGTTGGTTCAAGATCAAAATGAATTAAGATGAGAATTTATAAATGTATGAACTCTCTTAATTTTCCGAGTAGCTCAGTGGGATACAAGGGTCTGCATTCTAACAAGCTCCTGAGTGGTATTGATTCTGATGGTCTGAACACCAAACTTTGAGTAGCAAGGCTGTCATAGGCCAGAGCACCCCACAGGTCCTTTCTGGCTGTTATTTAAGATCAGAGTATGATTTAAACCAAAACTACCAAAGGTACAAAAAATAGACTAAATTTCACTCCCTTTGTTCTCTGAAAATTTCTCCATTATCATAATCTAATTTTTCCCCCAGCAGCAGTGAGGTCTGAAATGATGCTTGACGTCATGGTGTATAGTCCCTCGGCATCTTTGCCACAACACTTTGCAGTAGCTGTTACTACTTTCCTGTTCATGATGAGGAAATTGATAGTAAGTGCTGAAGTCAAGGCTAGCAGCCATATCATGTACTTTCAATCCCTAGACCATACCTCTAAACTGCATATATATATATATATATATATATATATATATATACCTCATGGACCCCTGAGAAGGTGAGAGGGAGCAGGTGTTTTTAAATTCACCTGTGCCCAGTCTGCTGGGGTTGTGGCAGATACATTAAGTGGGGGACGTGGGTTGCAGGAAGAAGCAGTGTTAGATCAGTCAACTCTGAGGGAAGAGGGGAGACTGTGTTCATTGTGACTCCCTCTACCTGGGGCCTCCTTTTCTTTCTTTTTTATTTTTATTTTTTAACTTTTCCATCCTGTCTACTATCTATATAGCTGCACCAAGGTAGGCTGCTCTCAGGCTCACCTGGTTTCAGATGGCAGCACAAAACTGGAAGCCAAGGGGAACCTGGATTGTATTCTGCCCTCTGTTTTGGTTGAACTTAAACTCACAGGTTCACAAGCCTTGTTATGCCTGGGTCTTCATCCACACCCACCTCTGCAGGCAGTCCTAGGGCTCAACAAACTGCCATCTATCCAGAAACTGGGTTGAAAATGGGATAAATATTAATCTTTCCTAGCACTGCAATGCCCAGTTCCCCAAAGAGGAACTACAAAACAAAAGGGAAATCAAGTGACTCAGAGAACAGAAAGGGGAAAAACAAATCAGCAAGGTTGGTTCAAGATCAAAATGAATTAAGATGAGAATTTATAAATGTATGAACTCTCTTAATTTTCCGAGTAGCTCAGTGGGATACAAGGGTCTGCATTCTAACAAGCTCCTGAGTGGTATTGATTCTGATGGTCTGAACACCAAACTTTGAGTAGCAAGGCTGTCATAGGCCAGAGCACCCCACAGGTCCTTTCTGGCTGTTATTTAAGATCAGAGTATGATTTAAACCAAAACTACCAAAGGTACAAAAAATAGACTAAATTTCACTCCCTTTGTTCTCTGAAAATTTCTCCATTATCATAATCTAATTTTTCCCCCAGCAGCAGTGAGGTCTGAAATGATGCTTGACGTCATGGTGTATAGTCCCTCGGCATCTTTGCCACAACACTTTGCAGTAGCTGTTACTACTTTCCTGTTCATGATGAGGAAATTGATAGTAAGTGCTGAAGTCAAGGCTAGCAGCCATATCATGTACTTTCAATCCCTAGACCATACCTCTAAACTGCATATATATATATATATATATATATATATATATATATACCTCATGGACCCCTGAGAAGGTGAGAGGGAGCAGGTGTTTTTAAATTCACCTGTGCCCAGTCTGCTGGGGTTGTGGCAGATACATTAAGTGGGGGACGTGGGTTGCAGGAAGAAGCAGTGTTAGATCAGTCAACTCTGAGGGAAGAGGGGAGACTGTGTTCATTGTGACTCCCTCTACCTGGGGCCTCCTTTTCTTTCTTTTTTATTTTTATTTTTTAACTTTTCCATCCTGTCTACTATCTATATAGCTGCACCAAGGTAGGCTGCTCTCAGGCTCACCTGGTTTGGTAGGCCCAGAGGAATGGGACTAGAATACAGTAAGAAAAAATGGGATAAATTTAATTTATCAATTTACTTGTTCCAGAAGTAGTTTAAAGACACTAATAACAACATGTACTTTCTCTATCACTCTTTCCAGAGTAGCTGGGAAAGTTTTTGAGAAGATTGTTTAACTTCAAGGACAGAATTTCTTTCTTTCTTTTTTCTTTTTTTTTTTCTTTTCAAACAGGGAGGATTTCTTTTGTCTTCTTTTCCTTTTTAAAAAAAATATCTAGGGCTTCCATGGTGGTCCATTGGGTAAGGACACTGCCTTGCAATGCAAGGGGCACAGATTTGATCCCTGGCCTGGGAAGATCCCATGTGCCGTGGAACAGCTGTATGAACGTGTCCAACTACTGAGCCGGAGCTCTGGAGTGCCTGCAAGGAGAGAGAGGTCACTGTGATGGGAGGCTCACACAGGCCAAAGAACAAAGATAAATAAATGAAAGATCAATAGAAGTGGCCCCCCAAAATATATCTATTTATTCAGCTGTGCTGGGTCTTTGTTGGAGCACACCAATCTTCAGTCTTCACTGTCACATGCAAGGATTTTTAATTGTACCATGTTGAACCTAGTTCCCCGACCAGGGATTGAACCCAGGCCCCCTGCACTGTGAGTGCAGAGTCTTAGTTATTGGACCACCATGGAAGTCCCAAGGACAGAATTTCTAACTGTGGAATTTGAGAAATTTTCATTTGTGTGTGTGAGAAGGGATTAGTGATGGAGGAATAACACGGTAGAGGGGGCATCGCTGCCCACAGGTGCTCAAATCTACCCATAGAAGTGCCAGCTGAGGTATGGTGAGAGGGCATTTCCCCATTCAGCACCACTGTGTACCACTTAAAAGGTCCTGAGTGCACTTTAAGTGGGGGACGTGGGTTGCAGGAAGAAGCAGTGTTAGATCAGTCAACTCTGAGGGAAGAGGGGAGACTGTGTTCATTGTGACTCCCTCTACCTGGGGCCTCCTTTTCTTTCTTTTTTATTTTTATTTTTTAACTTTTCCATCCTGTCTACTATCTATATAGCTGCACCAAGGTAGGCTGCTCTCAGGCTCACCTGGTTTGGTAGGCCCAGAGGAATGGGACTAGAATACAGTAAGAAAAAATGGGATAAATTTAATTTATCAATTTACTTGTTCCAGAAGTAGTTTAAAGACACTAATAACAACATGTACTTTCTCTATCACTCTTTCCAGAGTAGCTGGGAAAGTTTTTGAGAAGATTGTTTAACTTCAAGGACAGAATTTCTTTCTTTCTTTTTTCTTTTTGTTCTTTTCAAACAGGGAGGATTTCTTTTGTCTTCTTTTCCTTTTTAAAAAAAATATCTAGGGCTTCCATGGTGGTCCATTGGGTAAGGACACTGCCTTGCAATGCAAGGGGCACAGATTTGATCCCTGGCCTGGGAAGATCCCATGTGCCGTGGAACAGCTGTATGAACGTGTCCAACTACTGAGCCGGAGCTCTGGAGTGCCTGCAAGGAGAGAGAGGTCACTGTGATGGGAGGCTCACACAGGCCAAAGAACAAAGATAAATAAATGAAAGATCAATAGAAGTGGCCCCCCAAAATATATCTATTTATTCAGCTGTGCTGGGTCTTTGTTGGAGCACACCAATCTTCAGTCTTCACTGTCACATGCAAGGATTTTTAATTGTACCATGTTGAACCTAGTTCCCCGACCAGGGATTGAACCCAGGCCCCCTGCACTGTGAGTGCAGAGTCTTAGTTATTGGACCACCATGGAAGTCCCAAGGACAGAATTTCTAACTGTGGAATTTGAGAAATTTTCATTTGTGTGTGTGAGAAGGGGATTAGTGATGGAGGAATAATACGGTAGAGGGGGCATCGCTGCCCACAGGTGCTCAAATCTACCCATAGAAGTGCCAGCTGAGGTATGGTGAGAGGGCATTTCCCCATTCAGCACCACTGTGTACCATGGCTTTTAAAAGGTCCTGACACTGTTAAAAAAAAAAAAAAGTCACATTAGGTGAGTCTGTTCAACTGCTTTGGAAATGGCCATGAAGTATGAACACTGGCTGTGGAGACGTAAACAATGATTAATAGCAGTGTCTGCTGGACTGCTCGAGGGACCTTTATTACATTTTATCTAACAGCCTCATTAATGGTCTAGAAGAGGTAGACACTAACAGAACTTTAATTAAATTCATAGTGGATATTAAATTGGGAGTGATTGTGAATCTCAGGGAAGGCAGAAAGGCAACCTAAGAGGACACAAGAAGGAGAAGATAAAATGCAATCCAGCATTAACAGGCAGAGAGTAATACCTTCAAAACACAACTTTCCTGGAAATGACAAGGGTTTGAGGTTGGCATGTTGTATATCCAGCACCTGTTCTGGGTGCTTTGGGGGCGTTAGCTCATTTGTTCTTTTCAGTAGCACCTTGGAGAAGGTGCTGTTGTAGTTTTCATCTTGCAGGTAGGGAGACTGGGGCAGGAAGAGATGAAGTGGTTTAAACAAAGTACACAAGTGACAAGTGGTCTAGAAATTAAAAAGAAAAAAATCTCCTTGAGGTTTTTTTTTTTTTTTTAACTTTTTGTTTATTTATTTTTGGCTATTCTGGTTTTCACTGCTGCCACAAACTCTTCTCTAGTGGTAGGGAGTGGGGGCTACTCTCTAGTGGAGGTGAGCAGGCTTCTTGTTGCAATGACTTCTCTTATTGTGGAACTCAGGCTCTAGGGCACACGGGCTTCAGTAGTTGTGGCAGATGGGCTCCATAGTTGCGACTCTGAGGCTCTAGAGCACAGGCTTCACAGTTGTGACTCATGGGCATAGTTGCTCCGCAGCATGTGGGATCTTCCTGGATCAGGGATCGAACCCATGTCTCCTGCATTGGCAGGCGAGCTCTTTTCCACTGAGCTACCAGGGAAACCTTCCTTGAGTTTTTTTGTCTTGTATTTCTTTTCCTCTGGGGTTACAAGGCAATAGTAAAACCCTGATTTAAAAATATTTCTGGTTATTTGGTTTTAGTGGAAGTGTGTATTTTGTATACTAGCCTAAAGATAACCTATTTAAAGAATTGCTTTTCAGAGTTGGTCATAGTATCCATTTCATTACCACCATGAATTTCAGCATCCAGTCCTGCTCTGAAAGGGAAGAAAGTGTGGGCTCTGCCCTTCATCAGAAAGTGCACTGTGGAAATGGGTGCCTGATATGCTTGCTACTGCTGCATCACCCAGTTTCTAGGTGTGCGCCCAACACTCAGGTAACATTCAAGAAATAATTATTATATACATTTCTATTAAGCCACATCATTTCGCTTCCATTTGGAATTCAGAAAACATTCAGTTCTGTTCAGGTCATGCACTCAGTTGTGTCCGACTCTTTGTGACCCCATGGACTGCAACACAATTGGGTTTTCTAAAAACCTAAGAGGACACAAGAAGGAGAAGATAAAATGCAATCCAGCATTAACAGGCAGAGAGTAATACCTTCAAAACACAACTTTCCTGGAAATGACAAGGGTTTGAGGTTGGCATGTTGTATATCCAGCACCTGTTCTGGGTGCTTTGGGGGCGTTAGCTCATTTGTTCTTTTCAGTAGCACCTTGGAGAAGGTGCTGTTGTAGTTTTCATCTTGCAGGTAGGGAGACTGGGGCAGGAAGAGATGAAGTGGTTTAAACAAAGTACACAAGTGACAAGTGGTCTAGAAATTAAAAAGAAAAAAATCTCCTTGAGGTTTTTTTTTTTTTTTTTAACTTTTTGTTTATTTATTTTTGGCTATTCTGGTTTTCACTGCTGCCACAAACTCTTCTCTAGTGGTAGGGAGTGGGGGCTACTCTCTAGTGGAGGTGAGCAGGCTTCTTGTTGCAATGACTTCTCTTATTGTGGAACTCAGGCTCTAGGGCACACGGGCTTCAGTAGTTGTGGCAGATGGGCTCCATAGTTGCGACTCTGAGGCTCTAGAGCACAGGCTTCACAGTTGTGACTCATGGGCATAGTTGCTCCGCAGCATGTGGGATCTTCCTGGATCAGGGATCGAACCCATGTCTCCTGCATTGGCAGGCGAGCTCTTTTCCACTGAGCTACCAGGGAAACCTTCCTTGAGTTTTTTTGTCTTGTATTTCTTTTCCTCTGGGGTTACAAGGCAATAGTAAAACCCTGATTTAAAAATATTTCTGGTTATTTGGTTTTAGTGGAAGTGTGTATTTTGTATACTAGCCTAAAGATAACCTATTTAAAGAATTGCTTTTCAGAGTTGGTCATAGTATCCATTTCATTACCACCATGAATTTCAGCATCCAGTCCTGCTCTGAAAGGGAAGAAAGTGTGGGCTCTGCCCTTCATCAGAAAGTGCACTGTGGAAATGGGTGCCTGATATGCTTGCTACTGCTGCATCACCCAGTTTCTAGGTGTGCGCCCAACACTCAGGTAACATTCAAGAAATAATTATTATATACATTTCTATTAAGCCACATCATTTCGCTTCCATTTGGAATTCAGAAAACATTCAGTTCTGTTCAGGTCATGCACTCAGTTGTGTCCGACTCTTTGTGACCCCATGGACTGCAACACACCAAGATTCCCTGTCCTTCACCATCTCCCAGAGTTTGCTGAAACTCATGTCCATTCACTCAGTGATTCCATCCAACCGTCTTGTCCTCTGTCACCCTCTTCTCCTCTTGCTTTCTATTTTCCCCAACATCAGGGTCTTTTCCATCTCTTCACATCAGGTGGCCAAAGTATTGGAGCTTCAGCTTTAGCATCAGTCCTTTCAATGAATATTTAGGGTTGATTTCCTTTAGGATTGACTGGTTTGATCTCCTTGCAGTCCAAGGGGCTCTCAGGAGTCTTCTCCAGCCCCACAATTTGAAAGCATCAGTTCTTTAATGCTCGGCCTTCTTTATGATCCAACTCTCACATCAGTACGTAACTACTGGGAAAATCATAGTTTTGACTATGCAGACTTTTGTTGGTAAAGTGATGTCTCTGCTTTTGAATACATTGTCTAGGTTTGTCATTATTTTTCTTCCAAGGACAAGCATCTTTTAGTTTCATGGCTATAGTCACCATCTGCAGTGATTATGGGGCCGCCCAAAATAAAGTCTTGTCACTATTTCCATTGTTTGCCCATCTATTTGTCATGAAGTGATGGGACCAGATGCCATGATCTTTGTTTTTTGAATGTTGAGTTTTAGGTCAGCTTTTTCACTCTTCTCTTTTACCTTCAGTAAGGGGTTGCTCTTCGCTTTCTGCCATAAGGGTGGTATTATCTGCATACCTGAGGTTATTGATAATAACTGGCAATCTTGATTCCAGCTTGTGCTTCATCCAGACTGGCATGTCACGTGGTGTACTCTGCATGTAAATTAAATAAGCAGAGTGACAATATATAGCCTTAATGTACTCTTTTGCCAATTTGGAAGCAGTCTATTGTTCCATATCTGGTTATAACTGTTGTTTCTTGTCCTGCACACAGGTTCCACAGGAGTCAGGTAAGGTGATCTGGTATTTCCATTTCTTTCAGAATTTTCCAGTTTGTTGTGATCCATATAGTCAAAGGCTTTAGCGTAGTCAATGAAGCAGAAGTATATGTTTTTCTGGAATTCCCTTGTTCTTTCTATGATCCGATGTTGGCAATTTGATCTCTGGTTCCTCTGCCTTTTCTAAGTCCAGTTTGTACATCTGGAAGCTCTCAGTTCACATACTGTTGACGCTAGCTTTGAGGATTTTGAGCATTACTATACTAGCATGTGAAATGAGTGCAATGGTGTGGTAGTTTGAACATTCTTTGGCATTGTCCTTCTTTGAGACAGGAATGAAAACTGACCTTTTACAATCCTGAGGCCACTGCTGAGTTTTCCAAATGTGCTGGCGTATTGAGTATAACACTTTTAACAGCATTATCTTTTAATATATGAAATAGCTCAGCTGGAATTTCATCACTTTCGCTAGCTTTGTTCTTAGTAATGCTTCCTAGGGCCCATTTGACTTGCACTCTAAAATGTCTGACTCTAGTTGAGTGATCACACCATTGTGGTCATCTGGGTCATTAAAACTTTTTTGTGTAGTTCTTCTGTGTATTCTTTCCACCTTTTCTTAATAGCTTCTGCTTCTGTTAGGTCCATACCATTTTTGTCCTTTATTATGCCTCTCTTTGCATGAAATGTTACCTTGGTATCTCTAAATCTTTTTGTAGAGAGTTCTAGTTTTTCTCATTCTGTTGGGAAATTCAGAAAACGTTAGGCAGTGTTTTTATTGGCAGAGATAAGGGCTGTGGATGCTAGCTAGTGAAACACTTCTGCTCTGTGCCCTTAGCAATTTGAGCTGTGGCACAACAGTTGCCATTTCTAATGTGTAACTGGAGTAAGGAACTCACCACGGTGTCCTTGCCAGTGCTGAGGTCTCATGGCTGAGCTCTCTCCTGCCTTCGTGGAGTTGGGAGAAGCAAATGACAAAAAGGCTAAAAGAAGGTGTGTGTCAACTATGAGGAACAGTTCAAATGCTAGTTGTCGTCAGTGCAGCTAGAGACCTTACGTGGTGCTTATCAAGTTTTATAGCATCCCCAGGCCACTGTTTGGAAAATAGGTAAGCTAATATAAGAGCTCAGATAATTATTACAACACAGAGAGGTCAAGAGAGTGTAGCTCATCATTGAAGAACAGGTTTTGCAACAGACCATGCTTTATTTCCAGGTGAACTTTAGAATCTTTGGGCTAGGACTCAGGAATGTTGCTCTTATAATGGCTCATGTTATTGTCATGCTCTACCAGGTTTGAGAATAATGACAACATCACAGGAGAGTAGGAAGAGTAGAGACAGCGAGTGACCAGAAAGGTTGGGGAATTTTGGTGGACCCTGACTTTTAGAGGGAAAGAAGTCATAGGAAATAGTGTCCAAGTCAAAGTCAGGGTGAATGTAGGGCCTCCAGTTGTCCAGCTGAGGGCCAGTTACGTATTTAGTGTTTGTATCGGAAGTGAAGTGGACTCAGTAATTGCTAGTTCAGGCAACTGAAGATCATCTTGAAAAGTAGAGGATAGTTGTTCGAGGGTTGGTTAGCCTTCAGCCAGTGACGGAGTTCCTTCTATACACTTGGGCTTCAAGTCTGCTTGGGCTGCCATAACTAAATACCACAGACCAGGTGGTTTTAAACAGCAGATGTTTATTTTCTCATGATTCTGGAGGGTACAAGCCTGAGATCAGGTTGTCAAGAGGCTTAGGTTCTCCCGAGGTCCCTCTCATTGGCTTGGAGATGACTTCTCCCTTTGTTCTCGCATGATCTTTCCTCTGTGTGTGTCTTTGTCCTCATGTCCTATTCTTACAGGGATATCTGTCATATTGGTGACCTCATTTTACATTAATAACCTCTTTAAAGGCCTTGTCTCCAAATACAGTCATATCCTGAGTTTCTGGAGGTTAGGAAGAATTGGGGGTAAGGAGCATGATTCAGCCTCTAACAGAAATGTAAGCTGATTTATGTTTTAAAAGGCTTCTCTAGTTCCTGGGTGGAGAATGAATGAAGGCACAAGACTGAAAGCCAGAAACCATATGAAACTCCTACAGTGGCCCAGGCTTGGCTTGTGACATCTGACACTTGTCTCAGGCAGGGTTTCCACCCTCCGTCATATCTCCTGTCATGACTTAATTGCATTTTCATGCAAAATATCCTAATGCTATGAAAATCTAAATACTGATTTACAAGTTATATTTTTTTAAATGCTCAAAGAAGGTACTAGAAAATTTTGCATTGGAGTACTTTAGATGGAGACCAAACCAGTCAGTCCTAAAGGAAATCAGCCCTGAATATTCACTGGAAGGACTGATACTAAAGCTGAAGCTCCAATACTTTGCCCCCCCACCCCCCATGCAAAAAGCTGACTCACTGGGAAAAACCCTGATGCTGGAAAAGATTGAAGGCAAGAGGAGAAAGGGATGACAGAGAATAAGATGGTCGGATAGTACCACTGACTTAATTAACATGAGTTGCAAACTCAGGGTGAATGTAGGGCCTCCAGTTGTCCAGCTGAGGGCCAGTTACGTATTTAGTGTTTGTATCGGAAGTGAAGTGGACTCAGTAATTGCTAGTTCAGGCAACTGAAGATCATCTTGAAAAGTAGAGGATAGTTGTTCGAGGGTTGGTTAGCCTTCAGCCAGTGACGGAGTTCCTTCTATACACTTGGGCTTCAAGTCTGCTTGGGCTGCCATAACTAAATACCACAGACCAGGTGGTTTTAAACAGCAGATGTTTATTTTCTCATGATTCTGGAGGGTACAAGCCTGAGATCAGGTTGTCAAGAGGCTTAGGTTCTCCCGAGGTCCCTCTCATTGGCTTGGAGATGACTTCTCCCTTTGTTCTCGCATGATCTTTCCTCTGTGTGTGTCTTTGTCCTCATGTCCTATTCTTACAGGGATATCTGTCATATTGGTGACCTCATTTTACATTAATAACCTCTTTAAAGGCCTTGTCTCCAAATACAGTCATATCCTGAGTTTCTGGAGGTTAGGAAGAATTGGGGGTAAGGAGCATGATTCAGCCTCTAACAGAAATGTAAGCTGATTTATGTTTTAAAAGGCTTCTCTAGTTCCTGGGTGGAGAATGAATGAAGGCACAAGACTGAAAGCCAGAAACCATATGAAACTCCTACAGTGGCCCAGGCTTGGCTTGTGACATCTGACACTTGTCTCAGGCAGGGTTTCCACCCTCCGTCATATCTCCTGTCATGACTTAATTGCATTTTCATGCAAAATATCCTAATGCTATGAAAATCTAAATACTGATTTACAAGTTATATTTTTTTAAATGCTCAAAGAAGGTACTAGAAAATTTTGCATTGGAGTACTTTAGATGGAGACCAAACCAGTCAGTCCTAAAGGAAATCAGCCCTGAATATTCACTGGAAGGACTGATACTAAAGCTGAAGCTCCAATACTTTGCCCCCCCACCCCCCATGCAAAAAGCTGACTCACTGGGAAAAACCCTGATGCTGGAAAAGATTGAAGGCAAGAGGAGAAAGGGATGACAGAGAATAAGATGGTCGGATAGTACCACTGACTTAATTAACATGAGTTTGAGCAAACTCCAGGAGATAATGAAGAACAGGGAATCTTGAAGTGCTGCAATCCATGGGGTCACAAAGAGTCGGACAGGAATTAGCAACTGAGTAACAACAGCAATGTATTCTGAGATTGAGCTAAATAAAGCAAAAACAAATCTAAAAAAATTCCCAAGTCATTTAAAGGCAAGAGAGAATCATTTTTGTAACTTAATTATGAAAACATCAGATAAATTAAATGACTTTATATTATCACGTTTTTGCTGAAATGCCACTTGAAATCAAAATAAATGAACAAATACTAGCTGTTCTTTAAAATGTACTTATTCGATTTGTCAGAGTTTTAGCAAATGAAAGATGAGAGAAAATGATGTTATTTAGCTATTGAAAATTCATTTTTTTTTTTAAAGATTTATTTATTTATTTATTTTGGACGGGGGGTCGGGTTGGGGAGGGAAGGGAGTGGGCGGACCACTTTTATTGGTCTTTCATTTCTCTATTTTCATCCATCTTTGTTCTTTGGCTCCTGCGGGCCTCCCATCGCCGTGGCGTCTGTTGTCGCAGAGCACAAGCTCTGGGCGCATGCGCGCCAGAGCTCCGGCTCGGTGATTGGACACATCAGTCCAGCCGCTCCGGGGCACGTGGGATCTTCCCAGGCCAGGGATCGAACCGGCACCCCTTGCACTGCAAGGCAGTGTCCTTACCCACTGGACCACCAGGGGAAGCCCTGCAAATTCATTTTTTTAAAAAAATTTGGGCCTCTTTTATTGGTTTTCTGTTTTTTTATTTTTCATCCATCTTTATTCTTTGGCTTGTGTGGGCCTCTCATTGCAGTGGCCTCCCCTGTTGCAAAGCACCGGCTCTGGGTACATGTGCTCCAGAGCACTGGCTCACAGTTGGACACACTGGCCAAGCCGCTGCACAGCATGTGGAATCCTCCTGGGCCAGGGATCAATCAGTGCCCCTTGCACTGCCAGGAGGATTCTACACCCACTGGATCACCAGGGAAGCTCTCATTCTATTTTGTAGTACTTGATAAGAAAATCTGGAATAGAAATGACCACAAATCAGAATCATCTCCCAGTTTAAATCATCATCATTGTCACCATCACATATTCATCATAAGGAAATGTTTTTTTAACTTTGAAAGGCAACAGTATTGAAGAAGCACACCCAGAAAATAAGCCATGGCCTAGAGTGTAGAAAATGATAGATATCAGAAGTGTTAGTCATTCAGCAACGTGTATTTTGTACCCACTGTATGCAGTAGCCAATCTCAAGTGTGGTGATGAGTCAGCTGTATTAGAATCACCTAGAAAATGTATCACAGGTGCAAACTCTTGGCCCTCATTCCAGACCAAACTTGAGGTATCAACAACTGGAAGATATCATAAGTCACTGCAGGTGATTTTTCAGCCTGGCAAAATTTGAGGGCCACCGTCAGAGATAAATGTATATTGTGTGCTAGGTGAGAGGGAAAAGAGAAATCAAATTCACATGTCTGCCCTGAGGATTTTTTTTTCTTTTGGCCACACCATATATATGTGGGATCTTATTAATAGTTCCCTGACCAGGGATCAAACCTGTATCCCCTGCAATGAAAGCAATGAGTCTTAACTACCAGACTGCCAGGGAAGACCCTGCCCAGAGAATTTACTCTTGGGTGGAGAAGCCTACATGGAAACATAGACTTGTTAGGAAGCACATCCTGGGACAGAATTTCTCGACTTCAAGGGAGCACCACTGTCATTTAGCCTAATCCTTTCACTTGGCAATGAGCGATTCACACTGAGAGGACTGATCAAGCCAGGGTCATGGTTGAGGGGCATGTGGGGGTGTATACTGCCCTCTGGCTCAGCATTTTCTCTACTCTGTGGTGACAGGTGGACCCTTAACCCTTGCATTACCTCTAATGCATTCAGACAACACACAGCACAATCATTACACAGTCCTTACCAAGATGGGGACTGGTTGCTACTTAAGATGCTTGGGTTTGTTCTATAAGGGGACACACAATCCTTGCTCTTTTTCCACTTTGAAATAATAAACTCATGCAAGCATTCTGCACAACACGGCCCTGGGAAAAGCTCATCATCTTTTTTTTTTTTTTTTTTTTGCCTCTTTTATTGGTTATTTACTTCTTTATTTCCATCTATCTTGATTCTTTGGCCTGTGTGAACTTCCCATTGCAGTGACCTCTCTCGTTGCAGAGCACCAGCTCTGGGCGCATGCACTCCAGAGTGCTGGCTCATAAGTGGACACACCGGTCCAACCACTCCAAGGCACGTGGGATCTTCCCGGGCTAGGGATCAAACTGGTGCCTTGCACTGCCAGGCGGACTCTTTACCCACTGGACCACCACGGAAGCCCAAAGTTCACTATCTTGTTGACTGAACACGGACTGGAAAAAAAAGGTAACCCAGGCAGTGTTCATGCTTGTTGAGCTTCACTGATTCCTGGAATTCTGAAGTCGTCTCCTGGAATTAATTTTTAACTGAACTAGGTATGTTTCTTAAAAGAAAATTTTGATCTTGCTGAGGAAGAATGTAAAAGGATCAGGAATTATTTTGTCCTCAAAGATTGTGGGGAGTTTACTATCATTGAGGATGCCAAATGTTTTATGAAAGAACCAGGGTGATTCACGTATGTGTATCTATCCATTTATTCCTTTTTGGCCACACCATATATGTGGGATCTTATTAATAGTTCCCTGACCAGGGATCAAACCTGTATCCCCTGCAATGAAAGCAATGAGTCTTAACTACCAGACTGCCAGGGAAGACCCTGCCCAGAGAATTTACTCTTGGGTGGAGAAGCCTACATGGAAACATAGACTTGTTAGGAAGCACATCCTGGGACAGAATTTCTCGACTTCAAGGGAGCACCACTGTCATTTAGCCTAATCCTTTCACTTGGCAATGAGCGATTCACACTGAGAGGACTGATCAAGCCAGGGTCATGGTTGAGGGGCATGTGGGGGTGTATACTGCCCTCTGGCTCAGCATTTTCTCTACTCTGTGGTGACAGGTGGACCCTTAACCCTTGCATTACCTCTAATGCATTCAGACAACACACAGCACAATCATTACACAGTCCTTACCAAGATGGGGACTGGTTGCTACTTAAGATGCTTGGGTTTGTTCTATAAGGGGACACACAATCCTTGCTCTTTTTCCACTTTGAAATAATAAACTCATGCAAGCATTCTGCACAACACGGCCCTGGGAAAAGCTCATCATCTTTTTTTTTTTTTTTTTTTTTGCCTCTTTTATTGGTTATTTACTTCTTTATTTCCATCTATCTTGATTCTTTGGCCTGTGTGAACTTCCCATTGCAGTGACCTCTCTCGTTGCAGAGCACCAGCTCTGGGCGCATGCACTCCAGAGTGCTGGCTCATAAGTGGACACACCGGTCCAACCACTCCAAGGCACGTGGGATCTTCCCGGGCTAGGGATCAAACTGGTGCCCCTTGCACTGCAAGGCAGACTCTTTACCCACTGGACCACCACGGAAGCCCAAAGTTCACTATCTTGTTGACTGAACACGGACTGGAAAAAAAAGGTAACCCAGGCAGTGTTCATGCTTGTTGAGCTTCACTGATTCCTGGAATTCTGAAGTCGTCTCCTGGAATTAATTTTTAACTGAACTAGGTATGTTTCTTAAAAGAAAATTTTGATCTTGCTGAGGAAGAATGTAAAAGGATCAGGAATTATTTTGTCCTCAAAGATTGTGGGGAGTTTACTATCATTGAGGATGCCAAATGTTTTATGAAAGAACCAGGGTGATTCACGTATGTGTATCTATCCATTTATTCCTTTTTTGGATTCTTTTCTCTCATAGGTTATTACAAAATATTGAGTGTAGTTTCCAGTGGATCTTTGGTGGTTATCTATTTTGTATATAGGAGTGTGTTTATGTTCACCTTAAACTCCCAGTTTGTCTCTACCTCCCACCCACAATTGAAATAGGGCTATTGTTGGAAATGAAGCAGTGGATAAGCAGGAAGGGACAACAGAGACCCTAAAATACAGTGGCCTCCTCTGCCCTGTGAGTTTACATGTGGTTCGTCCTCATTAGTGTTTGTTATTATAAATAATGACAGTATGGTTAATAATTATTCTACTGGAAAGAAAGAGAACACTGTCTGGGTCCCGGGGGATGCTGTGGGTTGGTACCCTGCTCTGTTTGTGGGCATTTTCAGGTAATGCACAAATACTTGTTATGCTATTAAAGTCTAGTTAAGGGAGTACAGACAAAGAGGGTAACTTAAACTTAAGGTAGCATGTGGAAGATAGAAAGTGAAAGGTCCAGGTGATGGTTGCAAAGAAGTTCATGGTGTGAAGAGATATTGTGAGTGGCAGTGCAGCACAAGGCGGGGACCCAAATGCTCAGGTTCCCAGAGACAGAGGGAGCCTCAGAGACTTTTTTAAAAACTAATATTTATTGGATTATAGTTGATTTACAGTGTTGTATAGTTTCTTGCTCTACAGCAAAGTCAGTCAGTTACACATATACATATATTTACTTTTTAAGATTCTGTCCCCATTAAAGTCATTACAGAGTATTGAGGAGTTCCCTGTGCTATCCAGTACTAGAAAAGCTTTTTTTAAAAAATTATTTATTTATTGGGGTATAGTTAGTTTACAATGTTGCATTAGTTTCAGGTGTACTGCGAAGTTATTGCTATATGTCTTTTATAGATTTTTGTTGTTTACTGAAAAAGCTTTTGAAGAAGACAGATGTTAGTGGCAGATTAAAGCATGAACAGACAAAGGAAAGATTTTGAGGCAGGGTGATGACTCAGGAGATGAGTCTGGAAAAATGCCAGATAGAAGACACAGAAGGCTTGTCTTCTAGTGGTGATGGGAGGGATGGAAAGAAAGAAGCCAACGGAAGAATCCCCAGAACTGGTGGATGACTGGATACAGGGATCCAGAGAGAAGGTGTAATCAAAGGTGGCTCTAAGCCTGAGAGTCAGAACCATGTTCATCTTGACAGAATAGCTGCTAGTTTTGAAAATCAGGTAATGAGCTTGCTTGAGATGTGGGAGGTTCCTGGTGGGGCATCTGGTGGTGGATTCTGGGATAGTTCAGAGATGAATGGTGATGTGGGGGTTGTATGCACATTCGTCCTTGTAATTCAAAATTGAGATTGGATTTGGAGAGAAAGATGACAGAGGAGAACACTGGAGGAGTGAGCCCATAGCAACTCTACGAAGGAAAGTAGGAGGGTTAGTAAATATAGAAGAAAAAGATGCCATTAGAGACTGAGGTAGACTCAGAATGATGTGGTACAAAGAGCCAAGCGTTTTGAGGAGAAATAGGTGGGAGATATAAACTATTAAAAAGAGATCTGAGAAAATCTGGATGAAATATTTCAAAACATTCTGCTTAAAACAAATTGAGCGTTTGCTCTATTTATTCATTACTGTTTTTTAAAAATAGATTCTTATTTTAAGAGCAGTTTTTGGGTCATAGCAAATTTGAGCACAGAGTGCAGAGAGTTCCCATAACCTGCCTGCCCCAACACGTGCACAGCCTTCCCCACTATTAACATCCCCACCAGAGTGGCATACTTGTCACATTAGATGAAGCTATATTAAAGCATCATTGTCATCCAAAGTCCAGTTGTTTTTTTTTAATTTTTTGTCTACTTTTATTGGTCTTTCGTTTATTTATTTTCATCCATCTTTGTTCTTTAGCCTGTGTGGGCCTCCCATTGTGGTGGTCTCTCTTGCTGCAGAGCACCAGCTCCGTGTGCATGCACTCCAGAGCTCTGGCTTGGTAATTGAACACATCCATCCAGCCGCTCCACAGCACGTGGAATCTTCCCAGGCCTGGGATTGAACCAGCGCCCATTGCACTACAAGGCAGACTCTTTACCCACTGGACCACCAGGGAAGCCCCCAAGTCCAAATTTTAATTATAGCTCATTTGCTGTATGTTGCATGGGTTTTCACAAATGTATAATGACATGCATCCATTATTATAATATACAGAATAGTTATATTGCCCTAAAATCCACTGTATTCCACCTTTTCATTCTTCCTTTATCCCCTTACCCTTAGCAGCTTACTGTCTCCAGAATTTTACCTTTTCCAGAATGTCATATAGTCAGAATCAGAGTATATAGCCTTTTTAGATTGGACTGTTTGACTTAGTAATATGCATTTAATGTTCTTCCATGCCTTTTCATGGCTTGATGCCTCATTTCTTTTTAGTGCTAAATAGCATTTTTTTGTTTGCTGTAACCATAGTTTATTTATCCACTTACTTACTGAAGGACATCTTGGTTGTTTCCAAGTTTTATTTATTTATTTATTTTTTTAATATTTTGGGGTACGTACGTAAAAGTGAATTGCTGGGTCATATGGTGATTCCATGTGCAGTTTTTTGTGTGGATATCTTTTCAACTCATTTGGGTAAATATCAAGGAGAACCATGGCTCCACCATATGGGAAGAATATGGTTTGGTTTTGGAAGAAACTGTCTTCCAAAGTTTTCCAGTCTTACTGACATTTTGCATCCCTATGGAAAGTATCATTTTGCATTCCTACCAACAATGAATGAAAGTTCCTGTTGCTTCACAGCCAGTATTCGGTATCGTCAGTGTCTTGGATTTTTGCTATTCCAATAAGTGTAGTAATATATCATTGTTGTTTTAATTTGTAATTTTCTAATGGCATATGATATTCAGCAATCTTTACTATGCTTGTTTGCCATTTGTACATCTTCTTTGGTGAGCTGTCTATTTAGATGTTTTGGCCACTTTTAAATCAAGTTGTTTTATTACTGTTGAATTTTTGAAGTTTTTTTTTTCTTTGTAACATTTTGGATACCAATCCTTATGTATCTTTTATTAAAAAGTCAGATATATCTTTACAAAGATTTTCTCCTACTCTATACCTTGTCTTTTTCAAATATTTTGAGATTTTCCAGTTATATTTCTGCTTATGATTTTTAGTTTAATTCCATTGTGGTCTGAGAGCAGATATTGTGTGATTTCTGTTCTTTTAAATTTTTGCATTTCATGTTCCAGAATGTGGTCGACTTGGTGAATGTTCCATGTGAGCTTGGGAGGAATGTGTGCTCTGTTGTTGTTGGATGAAGTAGTGTATAGACGTCAATCGTGTCCAGTTGATGGATGGTGCCGTTGAGTTCAGCTTTGTCCTTACTGATTTTCTGCCTACTGGATCTGTGCATTTCTGAGAGAAGAGTATTAGAGTCTCTCACTGTAATAGTAAATTGACCTGTTTTTCCCTGAGCTCAGTCAGTTTTACCTCTGTTAGGCACATACACATTAAGGACTATTATGTCTTAGGGAACCGATAGCTTTCTCATCATGTAATGCCCGTCTTTAATCCTGATGACCTACCTTCCTTGCTCTGAAGTCTGCTGTGTCTGAAATTCATATAGATACTCCAGCTTTCTTTTGGTTTGTGTTAGCATGTTATGTTTTTCTCCATCATTTCCTTTTGTCGATTTATAGTGTTGTGTTGATTTATATGTATTTTTATATTTAAAGTGTATTTCTTATAGACGGCATATAGTTGGGCCTTGTTTTTTGATCCATTCTGACAAATCTCTGTGTTTTAATTGGTGTATTTGGACCACTGATGTTTAAAGTGACTATTGATATATTAATAATTGGATTAAATTAATGCAACTAATTAATTGTTGCCATATTATTAACTTTTCTATTTTCTGCCTTTGTTCCTATTTTTGTTTTCAACTTTTTAAAATGCCTTTTATGGTTTTAATTGGGTATTTTATATGATTTCACTGTCTCTTTTTTCTCAGAATATCAGTTATACTTCCTTTTGTACTTTTTAGTGGTTTTCCTAGAGTTTGCAATATACAGTTACAACTAATCCAAGTCCACTTCCAAATAACACTACTTCAAAGGTAGTGCAAGGACCTTCCATTAACGAAGTATTCCCAATTCCTTCCTCCAGTCTGATGCATCATTTCTGCCATTCATTTTATTTATACACAAGTCATGATCATTCAGTGCATTGTTACTATTAATATTTTAAACTAATCTGTTAGAACAATGACGGATAAGAAAAATAAAAGATTTTTAAATTTTATTTTACTTTTGAGCTTCCCTGGTAGATCAGTCAGTAAAGAATCTACCTGCAGTACAGGAGACTGCCTACAATGTAGGAGACAGGGGTTAATTCCTGGGTGAGATCCCCTGAGTAGAAAATGGCAACTCATTCCAATATTCTTGCCGATAGAATCCTATGTACAAAGGAACCTGGTGGGCTACAGCCCACGGGGTCACAAAGAGTCAGACACAACTTTGTGATGAAACGACTTGGCCTTCTGGTTCTTTAACTCTTCTTTTTCCTTTCTGGTATTACCATTCACGGTATGTTACACTTTTTTTTATGTGGTCATCTCACTGTTTTTAGGTATTCTGGTCCTTTATTTTCAATCTTTTTTCTCTTTTGCTTTTCAGTGTAGAAAGTTTTCATTGACATACCTTCAGGTTCAGAGACTGTTTCCTCATCTGTGTATAGTCTAGTAGCAAGGTGCAGGCATTCTTTGAATGTTACAATGTTTTTGACCTCTAGCATTTTTTGGTTAGAATTTCTGTCTCTATGCTTATGTTACTCCTCTGTTCTTACATGTTGTCTACTTTTTCCATTAGAGTTCTTAGCATATAAGTCAGTTGGTTTAAATTCCTGGAATGTTAATTCCAACATTTCTGCCATAATCTCAGTCCAGCTCTGATATTTGCCCTATCCCTTCAGACTGCCTTTTATGATACCTTGTAATTTTTGTATGAAGTTGGACATGATACATTGGGCAAAAGAAGGCATCTCCCCAAATATTCTGATTAAGTAGTTTTATGGTGGGCCCCAGGGATCTGCATTTTACAGTTTTCAGGTGATTCTGATCCATGAACCATGTGAACCATAGTCTGGACAAGACTGACTCAATCCGGTGAAGTCTCAGGCCTTTTCTCCATTTAATGAGGCAGTGACACCTGCTTCATGAATTGTGTATGGAAAGCATCTGGCTGTGAATCTGGTTTATCAAGGGTGTTCAAAACGTTGGCTCTTCTTCCTCCAGGTATCATTGATTCAACTATTGCGTTCAACCACATGCATCAGAGAAGAGACTCAAATCCCTAGAATATGCTGAAAGTTGACAGAAATCAACAGATTAAGGAGCATCACACTGTAAAGGGTGATAAGAGTCTGTGAAACACACTAGACTTATTTTGAAGAACACAGGCTGCTAACGGAATGGGGATTCCTACTCCCTCCCCACAAGTCAGCCGTGTATGGAAATCAAAAATTCCACTCCAGTGAGCACACTTTCCTGCTCTCAAATGCCAGAAACCATGGAGCAGCAACAGGGCTGCACCATTACTGCTGGTAGCAAACAGTTTTATAATGAGTTTTGGAAATTTGACTACTTGCCAGCCTCTGATTCATTAATGTAATATTAGAAAAAAATTAACAGGGAATGTTGACCTCAGAGGACATTTGGGGAGAAGGCCAAGCCCTTGCTAAACTGAATCAGCTACCAAGAAAGTGAAACCGGTTTGTCCATGACACGGGAGCTTTCAAGGTTCATGCTTGCTAGTGTATGTTTCATCGTCTTAGCTGGTGACTGCTGCTGCTGTTGCTATAGAGTGGAACTTTGAAGCCCTAATGTCTATAATAAGCTAGATGAGCTCACTTTTTAATGCCTTTTCCTTCCTGTTATACTTTTCAGTATGTTAAGCTGCTATTTAACTTTGAATTGTCACAATCTGTGGCATTATATAATGCTATAATTTCTTTGCTGTATAATTGGTAAAGAACTTTGTGATACTTCTGGTTGGAGGGGGATTAAAAATATAGAAAAACATAAGGCTGTGTTTATTTAAATGCAAGAAAAATTCCATCAAATCTCCCCAAAATAAGTTGGGCTCAAACCATTAAGACTTCTTTATTCTTTTTTTTTTATCCAAAGAATATACTTTAAACTGAAAATTTTTTCATCCTTTGTTTGTGGACATAGAATATATAACAGCAGGGGAGGAGTTGAGAAAAATCTATGGAAAGCTAGTTCTGTTTAACAGCTTAAATTCAAATTTGTTTTTAAAAAGAAAGTGCTTGTAGTGTTTTATTCAGGTTCAGCAATGGCAACACTGTCAGAATTTAAGCCTGTCTTATGGAAAGAATTTTTTAAATTATAAATTCCTAAATAAAGCTTTGAAACATAATCTTGTGTAAGGGGAGAATTTTGAAAAAAATTTAATTTATTCATACATTTGTTCATTCAACAAACATTGCCTGTTGCCATCTGTACTGGACAGTGGGAAGAAGGAGGGAGACAGTGTGTTCCTAAGGAACACTCTGATCTCCCTTGAATCATCTTCCTTGGAGTTAGTTCTATGTGTGCTTCATCACAGAGTATTGGATACTTTATTGAAAGTATGGAACACCTGTTGAGTATTTCCTTTGTGTTGAGTGAGGGGTCACATGGTCCTCTTGTGGGGATTAAGTGAATTAAAGCAGGGGGAGTGTTTAGCACTTGGGGCCTAGGAGATGTTTAATAGGTAATCTGAAGAACTGGATCCATCATCTTGGTACCCAGTGGGAAACTGTTCCTGAGAAAAGATTGATAGTGACCCCACAGTAGTGAAGTTCAGTGGGAAATGATGGAGAAAGATAGGTGTTTACCATTCTTGGACAGCAGTAATTCTGCATATCTCATGCAGTCAGGCTTTTTGACCTTCTGGTCTACCCACTTTTGCTTAGGTTTCTTCCTTTGATTTCAGCTGCTTTCTGACTTCCTTCCTCCCTTTCTCTACCCCTTCCTTCTTTCCTTCCTTCCTCTCATACCTCCTTCTCTCCAGGTTTCCTCATATTCATTCTATTGATACTGCTGTCATAAATCCCCACCAATGTTATAACTCTGTAAGAGCAGCATTATGAGACAGGCTGCCCTGGAGGACCCATAGGAACACTGAGTCATTGACCTGTGGGAGCTGTATCAGGGGACCAGCCTTAACCTCCACAAGTTGGGGCATGGAGTCCCTATTATAGCTTAAAGTACCTGAATACAATTGACCCTTGGACAGCATGGGTTTGGCTCCACTTATTTCAATAGTAAAGACTATAGTACTGCACCATTCATGTATGCAGAGGAGCTGTGGATATGGAAGGCCAACTGTAAACTGTGCTTGGATTAGCCCCTACACAGTCCAAGGGTCAACTGTACATACACAGCTATTGCTATGAATATATGTACCTGCATATAAATCTTATTCAGGAGAGTTTGATGTTCTAAATTATGAAATGAAAAATGATGATTCCTCTTTTGAGAAGCACTGAGTCTAGGATGAGTGACTGGGATATTTGAAATAAAATGAAGAGTTGTTGGTCCTTAGTGGTGATAGGGTTGGGGTGGTGATGCGAGGAGTACAGCTTAAGTTCAGTTGTCTTTTCCTCAGTACTCATTTAGGTATTTTAAGTATACAGAATTATAGACAAAGAAAATATATATCTTCTAGGCTTTAAGAAATTTTTTTACAAGGAGAGAACCTATTTTATTGCCTCTCAAAGGGTCAATCCCTGAACATACTTTCTGCCTTCCATGAAGACAGTCTCTCCTACAGGTCGGTAAGCTCCTAAAGGACAGGACCATGTCTACTGGTCACGATAAGTCCCCATCTGAAGAACTGGATCCATCATCTTGGTACCCAGTGGGAAACTGTTCCTGAGAAAAGATTGATAGTGACCCCACAGTAGTGAAGTTCAGTGGGAAATGATGGAGAAAGATAGGTGTTTACCATTCTTGGACAGCAGTAATTCTGCATATCTCATGCAGTCAGGCTTTTTGACCTTCTGGTCTACCCACTTTTGCTTAGGTTTCTTCCTTTGATTTCAGCTGCTTTCTGACTTCCTTCCTCCCTTTCTCTACCCCTTCCTTCTTTCCTTCCTTCCTCTCATACCTCCTTCTCTCCAGGTTTCCTCATATTCATTCTATTGATACTGCTGTCATAAATCCCCACCAATGTTATAACTCTGTAAGAGCAGCATTATGAGACAGGCTGCCCTGGAGGACCCATAGGAACACTGAGTCATTGACCTGTGGGAGCTGTATCAGGGGACCAGCCTTAACCTCCACAAGTTGGGGCATGGAGTCCCTATTATAGCTTAAAGTACCTGAATACAATTGACCCTTGGACAGCATGGGTTTGGCTCCACTTATTTCAATAGTAAAGACTATAGTACTGCACCATTCATGTATGCAGAGGAGCTGTGGATATGGAAGGCCAACTGTAAACTGTGCTTGGATTAGCCCCTACACAGTCCAAGGGTCAACTGTACATACACAGCTATTGCTATGAATATATGTACCTGCATATAAATCTTATTCAGGAGAGTTTGATGTTCTAAATTATGAAATGAAAAATGATGATTCCTCTTTTGAGAAGCACTGAGTCTAGGATGAGTGACTGGGATATTTGAAATAAAATGAAGAGTTGTTGGTCCTTAGTGGTGATAGGGTTGGGGTGGTGATGCGAGGAGTACAGCTTAAGTTCAGTTGTCTTTTCCTCAGTACTCATTTAGGTATTTTAAGTATACAGAATTATAGACAAAGAAAATATATATCTTCTAGGCTTTAAGAAATTTTTTTTTACAAGGAGAGAACCTATTTTATTGCCTCTCAAAGGGTCAATCCCTGAACATACTTTCTGCCTTCCATGAAGACAGTCTCTCTCCTACAGGTCGGTAAGCTCCTAAAGGACAGGACCATGTCTACTTTTGGTCACGATAAGTCCCCAGAGTCTGAACTGCCCAGTGCCCCAAAGTGCTCAGTCCACATCTATCCATGTAAAATTGTTAGGTATGTGAAGGTATTTTGAAATGCTGCACTTCATAACTCAAATGACAGCTAAAAACCTCTTAGAGAACTTGTATAGCAAACAAACGTCCTGTTAAGGAATAGTTCCACTAATGGGATTTTAAACCATTGATACGAGTTCCAGTAACATATCCTGTTTTTAGGTAGTAATTGAGGAACTGAGAATCTACAGGGTGACGCCCACACTTCTACAGCGAAATTCACGGTGGAGGCCCAAGGCTGGCTGTTACTGTAATGATCTAAACATTCACTGTGTGAGTGTGTACTGTCTTCCAACTAGGGGAGGAATCATTTATAAGGAAAATGTGAGAAAAATGAAACAAATCTTGATTTTACCTTACTAAGAATAATTTTATATTTTTAACATTGGCAGAAAGTGACCCAACTCAAGACATGTGAGTGATCCCTGGTTATATGGAATCCAAATAGGTGAACACAGTAGGGTTGGTTTATTGACTAGTCAGTCACTATCCAGTTAGCACAATTGCTGACAATCAGTTTTCAATTAGATCAAAATATGCCTGAGGGGCAAAAAAGTTAACTCAGTGGCTTAGCTAAGACATAGTCACTTTCTCAGGATGAAAAAGAAATGTAGTTAAGCCACACAAAAAAATAAGGATATGGAATTGTAAAAAAAAAAAAAAAAAAAGATACAATGGAAAATAAAATCTCAGTATAGTATCTGTTAATGAGTTATTGGATTACATTGATATAGTGTTGATAAGAGTTGACAAACATTCTGATCTACTTGATGGATTTTCTTCCTTAACTACTACAGCATTTTTCATGATGCTATCTTATTAATAGAGGGTTCCAAACCTTCACTAACCATTAGTTGCTTCCTGTGTTAGGGATAATGACTTCATATTGCAGGAAAGTTTATTTTAGCAAACTTTTAAATTGGAATAGAATTTTTATTGCCCCTCAAAGGGGCAATCCCTGAACATACTTTCTGCCTTCCATGAAGACAGTCTCTCTCCTACAGGTCGGTAAGCTCCTAAAGGACAGGACCATGTCTACTTTTGGTCACGATAAGTCCCCAGAGTCTGAACTGCCCAGTGCCCCAAAGTGCTCAGTCCACATCTATCCATGTAAAATTGTTAGGTATGTGAAGGTATTTTGAAATGCTGCACTTCATAACTCAAATGACAGCTAAAAACCTCTTAGAGAACTTGTATAGCAAACAAACGTCCTGTTAAGGAATAGTTCCACTAATGGGATTTTAAACCATTGATACGAGTTCCAGTAACATATCCTGTTTTTAGGTAGTAATTGAGGAACTGAGAATCTACAGGGTGACGCCCACACTTCTACAGCGAAATTCACGGTGGAGGCCCAAGGCTGGCTGTTACTGTAATGATCTAAACATTCACTGTGTGAGTGTGTACTGTCTTCCAACTAGGGGAGGAATCATTTATAAGGAAAATGTGAGAAAAATGAAACAAATCTTGATTTTACCTTACTAAGAATAATTTTATATTTTTAACATTGGCAGAAAGTGACCCAACTCAAGACATGTGAGTGATCCCTGGTTATATGGAATCCAAATAGGTGAACACAGTAGGGTTGGTTTATTGACTAGTCAGTCACTATCCAGTTAGCACAATTGCTGACAATCAGTTTTCAATTAGATCAAAATATGCCTGAGGGGCAAAAAAGTTAACTCAGTGGCTTAGCTAAGACATAGTCACTTTCTCAGGATGAAAAAGAAATGTAGTTAAGCCACACAAAAAAATAAGGATATGGAATTGTAAAAAAAAAAAAAAAAAAAGATACAATGGAAAATAAAATCTCAGTATAGTATCTGTTAATGAGTTATTGGATTACATTGATATAGTGTTGATAAGAGTTGACAAACATTCTGATCTACTTGATGGATTTTCTTCCTTAACTACTACAGCATTTTTCATGATGCTATCTTATTAATAGAGGGTTCCAAACCTTCACTAACCATTAGTTGCTTCCTGTGTTAGGGATAATGACTTCATATTGCAGGAAAGTTTATTTTAGCAAACTGGTAGAGTGTGTCTCCAAACAGGCAGCTGAACTGGACATAACTGAAAGATTTGGTTCTCAAATTCACTATGGCTCATTAAGATAGTATTTGGAGCAGAGGGACAATTATTTCTTGGATCCTGGTGCTTGCATAGTTTTATAAACAGGCCACAGAGGAATGGAATGATGAAATCTTTTCCTCAAATCTATTTAGCCATGCATTTATGCATATGGTTATTGTCTTTGGTGCCAATGAACCCAAACACAAGGATATTATTTCTAAATATTGCCAGTATCCTTAATGGAACTACTTATAGAATAACATTATATGAGGTGATTTTGCTGTTATGTTGTTTCAACTCTTTTTTTGTCTAGTGTCTATCTCTAGCAGTTTCCTTTATTGCTAATTATTGCTGAAATGCATAGTATTCACACAGGGGCAGCTTGGACCTGTCAAATCTGGGTCCAGAATCTTGACTGAAATAGTTGTGAGTGCTGACCTGGTCACAATTTCTTCCTCCTATGAAACTGGGAGGGTCTTCACTTGCAATTTTATGAGGATAACAATAGAAATAGTTGAGGAAGACTAAAAGCATTCTGTAGATTAGAATGAAAAACCTATACACTGTTTCTCAATAACTCAGGCATTGTCATATACAGTGGAGCCTTTGTACTGTTTTCCATAATGACTGTACTATTTTGTATTGGGGGGTGTATCTTTTTTATACATTATTTATTTATTTGTTTGTTTTTGACCGTGCTGTGTCTTTGTTGCTGCATGTAGGCTTTCTCTAGTTGCAGAGAGTGGTGGGTGCAGGCTTCTCATTGTAATGACTTCTCTTGTGAAGTAGGGGCTCTAGGCACATGGGCTTCAGTAGTTGTGGCCCACGGGCTCAGTAGTTGTGGCTATCAGGCTCTAGAGAATGGGCTCAGTGATTGTGACACATGGGCTTTATTTGCCCCATGCCATGTGGAATCTTCCAGGACCAGGGACTGATCCCATGACCCCTGCCTTGTCAGGCAGACTCCCATCCACTGTACCACCAGGAAAGTCCTAGAGTATATCTTTTGATGCAACCTCATCTTTACATCACACTGTCCTGGAGGAAGCCATCAGAAGTGTCTCCTCCTTTGGTGTTCAGAGCAGGAGGGTAAGAGGTGGACTAATGGGGCCTTACTGATGCAAAAGGATCTACACCTCAGTCCCTGTATCATTTATGCTATCCACTAGTGTTTTCTGCACTGGACAGAAAGGGGAACACCTCCACACTTCACATGCTACACCACTGAACTCCATGGCTGTAGAACCTCAGAGATAAACTGTTGAATTATCCTACCATGCTGTGTGCTCTGGTATAAAAAATTGGCATGGCACAAAATTAACATCTTTTCTTGATAAAAAATTGTGTGACAGCATAAAGTTCCATTTTAACGGAAGAAATACTTTGGCACTCATTGAAACAGTGCTTTGGGTATAAAAAATGACACGGGGAATAGCGCTGCATTCTGAGTCCAATAAACAATGAAGTTGCCATTTCACTTGTCTGAATGGAACCAAACATGGTAGGAAAGAGATTAGGGAAGGGATTCCTATTCATTTTTAGGTCCTCCTTTTAAAATTGAGCTGTTTTTATCTCTTTTAGATGAAGATTCTCCTCCCAGTGTCCTTCCCCTCCCCATATACCAGAGAGTCTCATAAAATAGTTTTTTTTTTTTTTTTCCTACGTGAGTGATTAGGTTCTTTCTCTATACAGATTTTGGGGGAATTGTCATTTTGTACCTTTGAAACAAAAGAAAATTTGAGTCAGAAGATTAAAAGCACATTCTTTTTTGTGCCTGCTCTAATTATAAAGATTAAAAGCATCGGGCCTCATCTAAACAGTGAACTTAGAGGATAAATATATGTTTGTCCAGATGTTTACCAAGCTTGACAGAGCGCGTTTCGTTTGTTCCAAACCTCTCCGCACGGAGCCTTCTATGCACTGCACCCTGACACCCCCACACTGCCCGTCTGTGCCATTAGGTTTGTGTGGAAGGACAGTGGCTCCAGGATGTGGGCCTTGTCAGTGTCAAGAGGCACTAGGCTTGAGCTATTGAAGTGGCACAAATAAAAAACACTACGTGTGTCTTTTTGTGAGTGTGTATGTTTGTGTTTCATTGTACTCAGATAAATAAAAGACTGCTTTTCCACATGTCTGAGTAAATGAAATGATCAAGCAAAAATGTGTCCCACATGTGTTCAAAAACCAAGAAAATGGCCAGCTAAATTTAGAATGCTGTTCACCATAATAACACTAAAAATACTTTTTAATTAGCCCAGTTACTTCCTGATCATTGAGGTCTCCTATATAGTTTTTCAATTATCTAGGTCCTTGTAATGGTTAATTTTTTGTGTCTACTTGAAGGGTGTTTTGGGGTGAGGTTAACATCTAAATTGGTGAGCTTTGTGTGCAGGAGGTTATTCTTCATGTTAGGAGTGGGCCTCACTCAAGCAGTTGAAGGCCCAAATGGAACAAAAAGATGGATCTCCCCCGGCAAGGGGGAATTCTCTGGGCGACTGCCTTTGATCTTCATCTACACCATCTTCGGTCTGCAGTCTGCCAACCCATACTGCAAATTTTGGACTTGCCAACCTCCATAATAGTGGAACCAGTTTTTGTGTTTTTTTTTTTTTTTTTGGATTACGTAAACCTCTCTCTCTCTCTTTCTCCCCCCACTCTCTCCCTCCCTCCCTCCCTCTCCTGCTGGTTCTGTTTCTGTAGAGAATCCTGACTGAAACACTTCTTTTCCTATATTTATATTTCCTTTCTGTCCCTGCATTTTTGCATTTTGTAGAGCAAACTCAAATCAGTATTTTATACTTTTTCTTCTTTCAGTGATAAACTAAGATAAACTTGTTCTGTATAATAAAAAAAAATAGGAATACATAGGGATAAGTGGATGAAAATGTATCAGTCAGGGTTCTAGCAAAAATAGAATTCCACCTGAAAGAATTTAACCAAGAAGTGATTATTTATAGAAGTATAGACAGAGTTAAGGGAACTATTAATGTAACTAGGAGTAGTGAGACCCTTAGGGAAGTAACAGTAGCAAGAAGTGGTTACCACCAAACAGCCTGAAGGGACAAGGGGTATGTTCTCAAAGACCATGAGTCCTGGAGGGACCACCTGGCAGAAGCTTCCATGCGAGGAGGAGGTGGCTACACTCAGGCTATGACTAAAGTTAGGAGTGGAAGAAGAAATACCCTGATCTTTCTCTCATTCGTGCTCTGATCCCTTGCCACTGCCTCCTATTGCCTGAACCCAAGCAGCTGTCAATGGCCAGGAGCTAGGAGTTGTAGTTTAGAGAGGTCAGCCTCCTGGGCAATGGTACTATGGAGCTAAATTTAGAATGCTGTTCACCATAATAACACTAAAAATACTTTTTAATTAGCCCAGTTACTTCCTGATCATTGAGGTCTCCTATATAGTTTTTCAATTATCTAGGTCCTTGTAATGGTTAATTTTTTGTGTCTACTTGAAGGGTGTTTTGGGGTGAGGTTAACATCTAAATTGGTGAGCTTTGTGTGCAGGAGGTTATTCTTCATGTTAGGAGTGGGCCTCACTCAAGCAGTTGAAGGCCCAAATGGAACAAAAAGATGGATCTCCCCCGGCAAGGGGGAATTCTCTGGGCGACTGCCTTTGATCTTCATCTACACCATCTTCGGTCTGCAGTCTGCCAACCCATACTGCAAATTTTGGACTTGCCAACCTCCATAATAGTGGAACCAGTTTTTGTGTTTTTTTTTTTTTTTTTTGGATTACGTAAACCTCTCTCTCTCTCTTTCTCCCCCCACTCTCTCCCTCCCTCCCTCCCTCTCCTGCTGGTTCTGTTTCTGTAGAGAATCCTGACTGAAACACTTCTTTTCCTATATTTATATTTCCTTTCTGTCCCTGCATTTTTGCATTTTGTAGAGCAAACTCAAATCAGTATTTTATACTTTTTCTTCTTTCAGTGATAAACTAAGATAAACTTGTTCTGTATAATAAAAAAAAATAGGAATACATAGGGATAAGTGGATGAAAATGTATCAGTCAGGGTTCTAGCAAAAATAGAATTCCACCTGAAAGAATTTAACCAAGAAGTGATTATTTATAGAAGTATAGACAGAGTTAAGGGAACTATTAATGTAACTAGGAGTAGTGAGACCCTTAGGGAAGTAACAGTAGCAAGAAGTGGTTACCACCAAACAGCCTGAAGGGACAAGGGGTATGTTCTCAAAGACCATGAGTCCTGGAGGGACCACCTGGCAGAAGCTTCCATGCGAGGAGGAGGTGGCTACACTCAGGCTATGACTAAAGTTAGGAGTGGAAGAAGAAATACCCTGATCTTTCTCTCATTCGTGCTCTGATCCCTTGCCACTGCCTCCTATTGCCTGAACCCAAGCAGCTGTCAATGGCCAGGAGCTAGGAGTTGTAGTTTAGAGAGGTCAGCCTCCTGAGGTACATGGCAGGGTAGAGGAGAATAGATCTGGGGAGGCAAATGGAATTTCTTACAGATCTTAAAAACAGACTGAAATGTTTTGCTAAAGACTGAAGAATAATCAGTTCTTCACCTTCAATGGACCTTTCAGCTTGAATGACTGAAGAAAGCCCCTCCCAGCTCTGTGCATGAGCCTATTCTTTCTGAAAACTTGCTCTTTTCTAGAGGCATCTGTGTGATTCTACTCCCTGGATGTAAAAGGAGAATTTATAAACTAAGTAAAGAAACCAAGCATCATCATGTTGGGGGCTAAAGCTTCAACATGAATTTTAGGGGGACACAAACATTCAGTCCATGATGACATGTAAAAATCACACACTGTGAAGATGTTTCTAAAACTCTGTTCAGAGTGTTGCTAAAATGTTAACCTTTTGCTTTCAGCTTGACTTTGATCCATATTCTAGTGTTTTAAATAGTTGGTTCTACACATACAGGATTAAATGTATTGCATCTTACTTGACTGGCAAAGTAAGTATGTGGTCCTCCCGGCTCAGCAACAGATGGCCAGAGTTTACAAAACCACTAAGAAAACATACTCAATGCATTAAAACAAAGTTCACTGCTAACATTGAACCATTTCTTTCATGTTTTGATCCATAAGGTAACAGCTCTCTAAACTGGAAAAAAGAAAACACTGGACATCATTTAAAAAGCACCAACACCCTCTTTAGCTGTTCAGAGCAGTTTCTCTCTCTCTCTCTTTTTTTTTTTTTCTTCTTTCTTGGATTAAAGGGCACTAAGTAAAATACTTCCAAGGGAACGGTTAAATGAGGCAACCTTGAGGAGAAAATTGCTGATGTAAATGGCATCCCACTGTATTCACTGTGACGAAAATTGAATTATCTTCCTTATAATACTTTGTGACTAAAGTTTTGCTAGGCAACATGGCATTAATGAAGGACCTGGAAAAGAATTAAAAAATAATTATTGTTTACATGAAAGCTATTCAATTACTTACGTGAGAAAATCTCTCAACTTCAATATGATGTCATTCTCCAGAGGGAAAATGTACACTTGAATGTCTATTCAAGAAATCTAGAGAGAGAGGGACTTCCTTGGTGGTCCAGTGGTTAACACTGGTCCCACTTCCAGTACATAGCATGTTTGACCCCTGGTTGGGAAACTAAGAAACCACATGCCATGTGGCATGGCCAAAAAAAAAAGTCTCCTGACATCACAATCAATTCATTTGTTTATTTACATTTAACTGATTGAAGTTAGTTTTTGAGAGGCATCTAAAAAATTATTCTCTGCCCACACCCATCTGTGTCTGCAGCAGGATGGTCAGAAACTCCGGGCACAGCACACAGGTATGTCTGTGATTCCCACGGTACACCACTGCCATGATTGCAGATGTTTTCATCATGATAGTGAAAGGGAAGGGCAAGGGCACCATGGTTGGGAGGCAAGCGGCTCTTCAGAGGGGCCTGAAGGTTCTTGTGAAAGAGATGAAAGAGACAACCTTTTTGGCAGACACTTCAATCCTGTGTTTCAAGAAATTGAAAGGAAACCTCTTCTTGGGGAATTTAAAGGGAAGAAAGGATCACATCATCTGAATTTTTTTTAACATGACAGTGACTTTTAGTACCTAGAATAAGAAAACACGAGATCATCATAAGGTAACACAGGAGTGGAGTAGAAGCAGGAAGAATAAAGCAGTGAAACTGACAGACTGACATTATGCCACAGGGTATTTATTCTTTCTTAAAGGTTTAAAGATGCTTCAATCTCTGTGGCATACATCACTCTCCTAATAATCCCTAAGACTGCTTCCTAGGTGCTCAGTAGTGAAGAATCTGCCTGCCAAGCAGGAGACATGAGTTCAGTCCCTGAGCTGGAAAGATCCTCTGGAGGAGGAAGTGGCAAACCACTCCAGTATTCTTGTCTGGGATATCTCATGAACAGATGAGCCTGGAGGGCTACAGTCCATGGGGTTGCACAGAGTTGGACACAACTTAGCAACTAAGCAACAACCAGTAATCCCTAAAAACTATGCATGAGTCAAAATAGTGGACTTGGTCTCTTTATTTTTTCTTGTCTTCTATTAATATCATTAAATAAATAATTATTGTTTACATGAAAGCTATTCAATTACTTACGTGAGAAAATCTCTCAACTTCAATATGATGTCATTCTCCAGAGGGAAAATGTACACTTGAATGTCTATTCAAGAAATCTAGAGAGAGAGGGACTTCCTTGGTGGTCCAGTGGTTAACACTGGTCCCACTTCCAGTACATAGCATGTTTGACCCCTGGTTGGGAAACTAAGAAACCACATGCCATGTGGCATGGCCAAAAAAAAAAGTCTCCTGACATCACAATCAATTCATTTGTTTATTTACATTTAACTGATTGAAGTTAGTTTTTGAGAGGCATCTAAAAAATTATTCTCTGCCCACACCCATCTGTGTCTGCAGCAGGATGGTCAGAAACTCCGGGCACAGCACACAGGTATGTCTGTGATTCCCACGGTACACCACTGCCATGATTGCAGATGTTTTCATCATGATAGTGAAAGGGAAGGGCAAGGGCACCATGGTTGGGAGGCAAGCGGCTCTTCAGAGGGGCCTGAAGGTTCTTGTGAAAGAGATGAAAGAGACAACCTTTTTGGCAGACACTTCAATCCTGTGTTTCAAGAAATTGAAAGGAAACCTCTTCTTGGGGAATTTAAAGGGAAGAAAGGATCACATCATCTGAATTTTTTTTAACATGACAGTGACTTTTAGTACCTAGAATAAGAAAACACGAGATCATCATAAGGTAACACAGGAGTGGAGTAGAAGCAGGAAGAATAAAGCAGTGAAACTGACAGACTGACATTATGCCACAGGGTATTTATTCTTTCTTAAAGGTTTAAAGATGCTTCAATCTCTGTGGCATACATCACTCTCCTAATAATCCCTAAGACTGCTTCCTAGGTGCTCAGTAGTGAAGAATCTGCCTGCCAAGCAGGAGACATGAGTTCAGTCCCTGAGCTGGAAAGATCCTCTGGAGGAGGAAGTGGCAAACCACTCCAGTATTCTTGTCTGGGATATCTCATGAACAGATGAGCCTGGAGGGCTACAGTCCATGGGGTTGCACAGAGTTGGACACAACTTAGCAACTAAGCAACAACCAGTAATCCCTAAAAACTATGCATGAGTCAAAATAGTGGACTTGGTCTCTTTATTTTTTCTTGTCTTCTATTAATATCATTAAATAAATAAATCATCTTTGCTGAGAAAGTTGATAAACACAATTTTGCAGATAAACAAACACAGGGATCCTAATTTTCAATTATTTGAATGTGCCCTAAGGCAATTATGTTAGTTAGATCATATAAGATGATTTCATATGAGAAAAATGCATTTGAATTAAACACAGGGATAATAACAAGGATATGCATTGAACACTTAACATATGCCAGACTTTTCTAACTGCGTCACTTCTATTGACTAATTTCATTGAGACAGAACAAGCATCACAGAAGATACACATTTTATTGTTGACACAGTAATTCATTTTAAAACTTTGGATCTTTTGAATAACGTAAGGTAAAAATAAAAAAATGCGTGATCCAGTGGATCACAAGTGATTCAAAGGTACGATGTTTATATAATGTCTGTGTAGGACAAGGGATTAACATCTGGACTATACAGAGAAACTTCTGCATATCAACAGCCACAAAATAATCCAAGAGACAAATAGGCCAAATACGGAAGAGAACATTTACAGAAGAGGAAACTCTTTGAGGTAAAAATCAGATGGACAGATGCTCTAACATTATTAATTTTAAAAAAGCAAATAAAGTAACGAGATAGCACATTGTGTCCATTAACCAGGCAATAATCAGGGAGATAGATGTTGCCCCCTGTTGTGAGGGTGTGAGATGAGGAGCACCTGGTCTTCTGGTGAAAGAGTAGACTGGACAGCCATCTCGGAGGCGGTGACCCTACTCAGCCCAGCTGAAGGTATGTCCAAGAGTGGTGATGCAGGAGGCATCAGGAGCAGGTGGATTAAATATGAGGGTGAACCCCCCCTGGAGGGCCATACTGCAGCTAGAAGCAACGGATTCAGTTTTCATATAGGACCATGGATAGATCTTAAACTTATAGCACCTAGTGAAAAAATTAAGAAACATATGAGATATATAGCCTAATTCTATTTCTATAAAAGATTTATTCTAAACTATTTAATACTTAGGAAATAAAAGATAATGAAAAAGCTCCATGACATTCAATTTGGCAGTAATTGTTTGGCTATGACATCAGAAGCACAGGCCGTGAAAGAAAAAAGTTGATAACTTGGACTTCATCAAAATTAAAACTTTTCAGTAGCAAAGGACACTATCAAGAGAGTGCAAAGGAAACACATGGGATGGGAGAAAGTATTTGCAATTCATGTCTGATACATCTGATAAGGGATTAATGCCCAGGATTTATAAAGAACTCCTACAACTTAACAACCAAAAATCAAATAACATAATTTAAAAAATGGGTAAAGGAATTTGAAGATACAATATGATAGAAAATATGTAGATAGCTGATAATCATATTTAAAAATGCTCAGCATGACTAGTCATCAGGGAAATGCATACTCAAACCATGTACTATGCCACTTCACATTTATTAGGATGGCTATTTTAAAAGAAGAAAACAAACCAGAAAATAACAAGTAGTGGTGAAGATGTGGAGAAATTGGAAACCTGTGTATCACCAGTAGAGATATAAAGTGGAAGGATCTACTGTGAAAAAAGAGAATGGTGGTCCTTCGGGAAAAATTTAAAAGTGAAATTACCATTTGATTCAGCAGTTTCAATTCTGGGTACATACCACAAAGAAGTGAAAGCAGGAACCTCACTAGATATTTGTATACCCATATTCATAGCAGCATTATTCACAATAGCCAAACAAAGGAAGCAGTCAAAGTCTCCATTAACAGATGAATGGATAAACAAAGTGTGGTACAGACATGCAATGAAATATTTTTTTTTCTTTTTTTTAAAAAAAACTTTTATTTTACTTTTAACTTTTACAGAGTTTTGTTGTTTACAGATATGTATGTTCTCAGATTAGTCATATGTATATCCCCCCCATACCCCTCCAGACTGTCATACAGCACCTATGAAGGATCTGCTTTTCTCACAGAGCAATGACTATAGCTATTTTCTTCACATATGATAATACAGGCCTTCATGCTACTTCCTTTACACCTCCCACCCTCTGTTCCTTCCCTAACAATGTCCATATGTCACACTGTTTCCATTTCTATTAAAAGATTTATTCTAAACTATTTAATACTTAGGAAATAAAAGATAATGAAAAAGCTCCATGACATTCAATTTGGCAGTAATTGTTTGGCTATGACATCAGAAGCACAGGCCGTGAAAGAAAAAAGTTGATAACTTGGACTTCATCAAAATTAAAACTTTTCAGTAGCAAAGGACACTATCAAGAGAGTGCAAAGGAAACACATGGGATGGGAGAAAGTATTTGCAATTCATGTCTGATACATCTGATAAGGGATTAATGCCCAGGATTTATAAAGAACTCCTACAACTTAACAACCAAAAATCAAATAACATAATTTAAAAAATGGGTAAAGGAATTTGAAGATACAATATGATAGAAAATATGTAGATAGCTGATAATCATATTTAAAAATGCTCAGCATGACTAGTCATCAGGGAAATGCATACTCAAACCATGTACTATGCCACTTCACATTTATTAGGATGGCTATTTTAAAAGAAGAAAACAAACCAGAAAATAACAAGTAGTGGTGAAGATGTGGAGAAATTGGAAACCTGTGTATCACCAGTAGAGATATAAAGTGGAAGGATCTACTGTGAAAAAAGAGTATGGTGGTCCTTCGGAAAATTAAATGTGAAATTACCATTTGATTCAGCAGTTTCAATTCTGGGTACATACCACAAAGAAGTGAAAGCAGGAACCTCACTAGATATTTGTATACCCATATTCATAGCAGCATTATTCACAATAGCCAAACAAAGGAAGCAGTCAAAGTCTCCATTAACAGATGAATGGATAAACAAAGTGTGGTACAGACATGCAATGAAATATTTTTTTTTCTTTTTTTTAAAAAAAACTTTTATTTTACTTTTAACTTTTACAGAGTTTTGTTGTTTACAGATATGTATGTTCTCAGATTAGTCATATGTATATCCCCCCCATACCCCTCCAGACTGTCATACAGCACCTATGAAGGATCTGCTTTTCTCACAGAGCAATGACTATAGCTATTTTCTTCACATATGATAATACAGGCCTTCATGCTACTTCCTTTACACCTCCCACCCTCTGTTCCTTCCCTACAATGTCCATATGTCCACTGTCCATGCCTGTCTTTCCGTCACTTCACTGCATGTGACATCATCACCATCCTACTAGATTCCATATATGTGTGTTACTATATTGTACTTGTCCTTCTCTTTCTGACTGACTTCAGTTTTTATGATACGTTCTAGATCCAGCCGCCTCATTAGGGCTGATTCTTCTGCATTTCTTTTTACAGCTGTGTAGTATTCCATTGTATATATGTTCCAGGGCTTTTGTATCCATTCGTTCATTGATGGGCATCTAGGTTGCTTCCATGTTCTAGCTATTGTATAGAGAGCTGCAATGAACATTGGGGTACAGGTGCTTCTTTCAGATTTAATTTCATCAGGGTATAAGCCTAAGAGTGGGATTGCTGGGTCGTACGGTGCTTCTATTTTTAGTTTTTTAAGAAATGTCCATACTGTCTTCACAGAGGCTGTTATCAATCTACATTCCCACCAGCAATGCAGAAGTGTTCCCTTTTCTCCGCACCCTCTCCAGCATTTATTGTCTGTCGATTTGTGGATGATGGCCATTCTGACGGGTGTGAGGTGATATCTCATTGTAGTTTTGATTTGCATTTCTCTAATTATAAGTGAAGTTGAGCATCGTTTCATGTGTTTTGGGGCCATCTGTATGTCGTCGTTGGAGAGGTGTCTGTTTAGGTCCTTTTCCCATTTTTTTGATTGGGTTGTTCATTTTTCCGGTGCTGAGTTGTCTCAGTTGTTTGTAGATTTTGGAGATTAATTCTTTGTCTGTTGTTTCATTTGCTATGATTTTCTCCCACTCTGTGGGCTGTCTGTTCAGCTTTTTTGTGATTTCTTTTGCTGTACAAAAGCTTTTAAGTTTCATAAGGTCCCACATATTCATTTTTGTTTTTACTTCCACTATTCTAGTAGGCGGGTGAGAGAAGATCTTGCTTTGATTGATGGCCTTAAGGGTTTTGCCTATATTCTCCTCTAAGAGTTTGATGGTTTCTGGTCTTACATTTAGGTCTTTAATCCATTTTGAGTTGATCTTTGTGTATGGTGTCAGGGAATGTTCCAACTTCATTTTTTTGCATGTAGCTGTCCAGTTTTCCCAGCATCATTTGTTGAAGAGACTGTCTCTGTCCCATTTTATATGTTTGCCTACTTTGTCAAAAATAAGGTACTCATAGGTGCGTAGGTTTATCTCTGGGTTCTCAGTCTTGTTCCATTGGTCTATAGTTCTGTTTTTGTGCCAGTAGCATACTGTCTTGATGACTGTTGCTTTGTAGTAGAGTCTGAAGTTGGGGAGGCTGATCCCTCCAGCTCTGTTTTTCTTTCTCAGGATTGCTTTGGCTATTTGAGGTCTTTTGTGTTTCCATATGAACTGTGTTATTCTTTGGTCTAGTTCTATGAAGAATGTCATTGGTAGTTTGATAGGGATTTCATTGAATCTATAGATGACATTTGGTAGTATGGTCATTTTCACAATATTGATTCTTCCGACCCAGGAACATGGAATCTCTCTCCATCTGTTTAAGTCTTCTTTAATGTCTTTCATGAGTGTCTTATAATTTTCTGTGTACAATTCTTTTGTTTCTTTAGGTAGGTTTATTCCTAGATATTTGATTCTTTTGGTTGCAATGGTGAATGGGATTGTCTCTTTGATTTTCTTTTCTGATTTTTCATTGTTTGTGTATAGGAATGCCAGTGGTTTCTGTGTATTGATCTTATATCCTTCGACTTTGCTGAATTCGCTGATTAGCTGTAATAGTTTTGTAATAGTGTCTTTGGGATTTTCTATGTATAATATCATGTCGTCTGCAAATAGAGTTTGACTTCTTCCTTTCCAGTCTGGATTCCTTTTATTTCTTTCTCTGCTCTTATTGCTGTTGCTAGAACTTCCAGAACTATGTTGAATAAGAGTGGTGAAAGTGGAGACCCTTGTCTTGTTCCTAATCTTAGAGGAAATGCTTTGAATTTTTCACCATTGAGGATAATGTTCGCTGTGGGCTTCTCATATATGGCTTTCACTATGTTGAGATAGGTTCCTTCTGTGCCCATTTTTTCAAGAGTTTTATCATAAATGGGTGTTGTACTTTGTCGAAAGCTTTTTGCATCTGATCTTACATTTAGGTCTTTAATCCATTTTGAGTTGATCTTTGTGTATGGTGTCAGGGAATGTTCCAACTTCATTTTTTTGCATGTAGCTGTCCAGTTTTCCCAGCATCATTTGTTGAAGAGACTGTCTCTGTCCCATTTTATATGTTTGCCTACTTTGTCAAAAATAAGGTACTCATAGGTGCGTAGGTTTATCTCTGGGTTCTCAGTCTTGTTCCATTGGTCTATAGTTCTGTTTTTGTGCCAGTAGCATACTGTCTTGATGACTGTTGCTTTGTAGTAGAGTCTGAAGTTGGGGAGGCTGATCCCTCCAGCTCTGTTTTTCTTTCTCAGGATTGCTTTGGCTATTTGAGGTCTTTTGTGTTTCCATATGAACTGTGTTATTCTTTGGTCTAGTTCTATGAAGAATGTCATTGGTAGTTTGATAGGGATTTCATTGAATCTATAGATGACATTTGGTAGTATGGTCATTTTCACAATATTGATTCTTCCGACCCAGGAACATGGAATCTCTCTCCATCTGTTTAAGTCTTCTTTAATGTCTTTCATGAGTGTCTTATAATTTTCTGTGTACAATTCTTTTGTTTCTTTAGGTAGGTTTATTCCTAGATATTTGATTCTTTTGGTTGCAATGGTGAATGGGATTGTCTCTTTGATTTTCTTTTCTGATTTTTCATTGTTTGTGTATAGGAATGCCAGTGGTTTCTGTGTATTGATCTTATATCCTTCGACTTTGCTGAATTCGCTGATTAGCTGTAATAGTTTTGTAATAGTGTCTTTGGGATTTTCTATGTATAATATCATGTCGTCTGCAAATAGAGTTTGACTTCTTCCTTTCCAGTCTGGATTCCTTTTATTTCTTTCTCTGCTCTTATTGCTGTTGCTAGAACTTCCAGAACTATGTTGAATAAGAGTGGTGAAAGTGGAGACCCTTGTCTTGTTCCTAATCTTAGAGGAAATGCTTTGAATTTTTCACCATTGAGGATAATGTTCGCTGTGGGCTTCTCATATATGGCTTTCACTATGTTGAGATAGGTTCCTTCTGTGCCCATTTTTTCAAGAGTTTTTATCATAAATGGGTGTTGTACTTTGTCGAAAGCTTTTTCTGCATCTATTGAGATGATCATGTGATTTTTGCCTCTCAATTTGTTGATATGGTGTATCACATTGATTGATTTGTGGATATTGAAGAATTCTTGCATGCCTGGGATGAACCTGACTTGATCATAATGTATAAGCTTTTTTTTTTTTTTTTTTTAAAGATTTATTTATTTATTTTGGGCGGGGGTCAGGTTGGGGAGGGAGGGGAGCGGGCGAGCCACTTCTATTGGTCTTTCATTTCTCTATTTTCATCCATCCTTGTTCTTTGGCTCCTGTGGGCCTCCCATCGCGGTGGCCTCTGTCGTCGCTGAGCGCTGGCTCTGGGTGCATGCGCTCCAGAGTTCCGGCTTGGTAATTGGACACATGGGTCCAGCCGCTCCGCAGCACGTGGGATCTTCCCAGGCCAGGGATCGAACCAGCACCCCTTGCACTGCAAGGCGGTGTCCTTACCCACTGGGCCACCAGGGAAGCCCCTTATGAGCTTTTTGATGTGTTGTTGAATTCTGTTTGCTAGGATTTTGTTGAGGATTTTGGCGTCTAGGTTCATCAGTGAAATTGGCCTATAATTTTCTTTTTTTGTGTTGTCTTTGCCTGGCTTTGGTATCACAGTGATGGCTACCTCATAGAATGTGTTTGGAAGTGTTCCTTCCTGTGCAATTATTTGGAAGAGTTTTAGAAGGACAGGCATTAGCTCTTCTTTAAATGTTTGGTAGAATTCAGTTGTGAAACAATCTGGCCCTGGACTCTTATTTTTGGGTAGATTTTTAATCACAAAGTCGATTTCTGAGCTTGTGATTGGCTTGTTCATAGTTTCTGTTTCTTCCTGGTTGAGTCTTGGGAGACTAATCTTCTCTAAGAAACTGTCCATTTCTTCCAGGTTGTCCAGTTTGTTGCCATAGAGTTGTTCATAATAATCTTTTATAATCCTTTGGATTTCTGCATCTATTGAGATGATCATGTGATTTTTGCCTCTCAATTTGTTGATATGGTGTATCACATTGATTGATTTGTGGATATTGAAGAATTCTTGCATGCCTGGGATGAACCTGACTTGATCATAATGTATAAGCTTTTTTTTTTTTTTTTTTTAAAGATTTATTTATTTATTTTGGGCGGGGGTCAGGTTGGGGAGGGAGGGGAGCGGGCGAGCCACTTCTATTGGTCTTTCATTTCTCTATTTTCATCCATCCTTGTTCTTTGGCTCCTGTGGGCCTCCCATCGCGGTGGCCTCTGTCGTCGCTGAGCGCTGGCTCTGGGTGCATGCGCTCCAGAGTTCCGGCTTGGTAATTGGACACATGGGTCCAGCCGCTCCGCAGCACGTGGGATCTTCCCAGGCCAGGGATCGAACCAGCACCCCTTGCACTGCAAGGCGGTGTCCTTACCCACTGGGCCACCAGGGAAGCCCCTTATGAGCTTTTTGATGTGTTGTTGAATTCTGTTTGCTAGGATTTTGTTGAGGATTTTGGCGTCTAGGTTCATCAGTGAAATTGGCCTATAATTTTCTTTTTTTGTGTTGTCTTTGCCTGGCTTTGGTATCACAGTGATGGCTACCTCATAGAATGTGTTTGGAAGTGTTCCTTCCTGTGCAATTATTTGGAAGAGTTTTAGAAGGACAGGCATTAGCTCTTCTTTAAATGTTTGGTAGAATTCAGTTGTGAAACAATCTGGCCCTGGACTCTTATTTTTGGGTAGATTTTTAATCACAAAGTCGATTTCTGAGCTTGTGATTGGCTTGTTCATAGTTTCTGTTTCTTCCTGGTTGAGTCTTGGGAGACTAATCTTCTCTAAGAAACTGTCCATTTCTTCCAGGTTGTCCAGTTTGTTGCCATAGAGTTGTTCATAATAATCTTTTATAATCCTTTGGATTTCTGCATTATCTGTTGTAATCTCCTTTTTCATTTTTGATTTTATTGGTCTGGTTCTTCTCTCTTTTTTTTCTTGATGAGTCTGGCCAGCGGTTTGTCGATTTTATTTACCTTTTCGAAGAACCAGCCTTTTATTTTATTTATCTTTACTATTGTTTCTTTCTTTTCTTTGTCATTTATTTCTGCTCTGATCTTTATGATTTCCCTTCTTCTGCTGCCTTTGGGGTGTTTCTGTTCTTCTTTCTCCAGTTGTTTTAAGTGAAGGGATAGGTCGTCTGTTTGAGATTTTCCTAGTTTCTTGAGTAGGATTGAATTGCTATAAACTTCCCTCTTAGAACTGCTTTTGCAGTATCCCATAGGTTTTGCAATGTCGTGTGTTCATTGTCGTTTTCTTCTAGGAATTGTTTTATTTCTCCTTTGATTTGCTCGGTAAGCAGTTTGTTTTTTAGGTATGTGTTGTTTAATGTCTATGTGTTTGTGTTTTTAGTGGTTTTTTTCCTGTAGTGGATCTCTAGTCTCATTGCATTGTGGTCCAAGAAGATGGTTGATATAATTTCAGTTTTCTTGAACTGACTGAGGTTTGATTTGTGTTCCAAGATGTGGTCTATCCTGGAGAATGTTCCGTGAGCACTTGAGAAGAAAGTGTATTCTTCTGCTTTTGGATGGAACGTCCTAAAGATATCAATGAGGTCCATCTCTTCTAGTGTGGCATTTAAGGCTTGTGTTTCTTTATTAATTTTCTGTTTGGATGATCTGTCCATTGGTGTGAGAGAAGTGTTAAAGTCTCCTACTATTATTGTGTTATTGTCCATGTCTTCTTTTATGTCTGAAAGTGTTTGTCTTATGTACTGGGGTGCTCCTGTGTTGGGTGCATAGATATTTAGGATTGTTATGTCTTCTTCTTGGATAGATCCTTTGATCATTATGTAGTGTCCTGCCTTGTCTCTTCTAATCTTCTGTATTTTCAGGCCTATTTTGTCTGATATGAGGATTGCTACTCCAGCTTTCTTTTGATTTCCATTTGCATGGAACATCTTTTTCCATCCTCTCACTTTCAGTTTATGAGTGTCTCTAGGTCTGAAATGAGTTTTCTGGAGGCAGTATATGTATGGGTTGTGTTTTTGAATCCATTCAGCCACTCTGTGTCTTTTGGTTGGGGCATTTAGTCCATTTACATTCAAAGTATTTTTTTTTTTTTTAAAGATTTATTTATTTATTTATTTTGGGTGTGGGTCGGGTTGGGGAGGGAGGGGCGTGGGCGGGCCACTTCTATTGGTCTTTCATTTCTCTTATCTTCATCCGTCTTTGTTCTTTGGCTCCTGTGGGCCTCCCATCGCGGTGGTGTCTGTCGTTGCAGAGCACAAGCTCCGGGCGCATGCACTACAGAGCTGCAGCTCGGTAATTGGACACATCGGTCCAGCCGCACTGCGGCACATGGGATCTTCCCAGACCAGCGCTTCTTGCCCTGCAAGGCGGTGTCCTTACCCACTGGACCACCAGGGGAAGCCCCAAAGTAATTATTGATACAAGTGATCCTGTTGTCATCTTCTTAGATGTTATGATGGGTTTGTTTCGTGGATCTTCTCCTTCTCTTATACTTGTTGTCTATAGAAGTCCCTTTAATACTTGTTGTAAGGCTGGTTTGGTGTGACTAAATTCTTTCAAGTTTTGCTTATCTGTAAAGCTTTTGATTTCTCCATCCATTTTGAATGAGATCCTTGCAGGGTAGAGGATTCTTGGTTACAGATTATTCTCTTTTAGCCGTTTAAATGTGTCCTGCCATTCCCTTCTGGCCTGCAGAGTTTCTGTTGAAAGATCAGCTGTTAAACGTATGGGCTTTCCCTTGTATGTCACTAGTTGCTTTTCCCTTGCTGCTTTGAGGATTCTGTCCTTGTGTTTAATTTGTGTTAGCTTCATTAAAATGTGTCTTGGTGTATTTCTTCTCAGGTTGATTCTGTATGGTAGTCTTTGCGCTTCTTGGACTTGATTGACTATTTCTTTTCCCGTGTTGGAATTTTAAGTATGTCTGAATGTTGGGTCCCCATAGATATTTAGGATTGTTATGTCTTCTTCTTGGATAGATCCTTTGATCATTATGTAGTGTCCTGCCTTGTCTCTTCTAATCTTCTGTATTTTCAGGCCTATTTTGTCTGATATGAGGATTGCTACTCCAGCTTTCTTTTGATTTCCATTTGCATGGAACATCTTTTTCCATCCTCTCACTTTCAGTTTATGAGTGTCTCTAGGTCTGAAATGAGTTTTCTGGAGGCAGTATATGTATGGGTTGTGTTTTTGAATCCATTCAGCCACTCTGTGTCTTTTGGTTGGGGCATTTAGTCCATTTACATTCAAAGTATTTTTTTTTTTTTTAAAGATTTATTTATTTATTTATTTTGGGTGTGGGTCGGGTTGGGGAGGGAGGGGCGTGGGCGGGCCACTTCTATTGGTCTTTCATTTCTCTTATCTTCATCCGTCTTTGTTCTTTGGCTCCTGTGGGCCTCCCATCGCGGTGGTGTCTGTCGTTGCAGAGCACAAGCTCCGGGCGCATGCACTACAGAGCTGCAGCTCGGTAATTGGACACATCGGTCCAGCCGCACTGCGGCACATGGGATCTTCCCAGACCAGCGCTTCTTGCCCTGCAAGGCGGTGTCCTTACCCACTGGACCACCAGGGGAAGCCCCAAAGTAATTATTGATACAAGTGATCCTGTTGTCATCTTCTTAGATGTTATGATGGGTTTGTTTCGTGGATCTTCTCCTTCTCTTATACTTGTTGTCTATAGAAGTCCCTTTAATACTTGTTGTAAGGCTGGTTTGGTGTGACTAAATTCTTTCAAGTTTTGCTTATCTGTAAAGCTTTTGATTTCTCCATCCATTTTGAATGAGATCCTTGCAGGGTAGAGGATTCTTGGTTACAGATTATTCTCTTTTAGCCGTTTAAATGTGTCCTGCCATTCCCTTCTGGCCTGCAGAGTTTCTGTTGAAAGATCAGCTGTTAAACGTATGGGCTTTCCCTTGTATGTCACTAGTTGCTTTTCCCTTGCTGCTTTGAGGATTCTGTCCTTGTGTTTAATTTGTGTTAGCTTCATTAAAATGTGTCTTGGTGTATTTCTTCTCAGGTTGATTCTGTATGGTAGTCTTTGCGCTTCTTGGACTTGATTGACTATTTCTTTTCCCGTGTTGGGGAAATTTTCAAGTAGAATCTCTTCAAAAATTTTCTCATAGCCTTTCTTTTTTTCTTCCTCTTCTGGTACCTCTATAATTCGAATATTGGTGCGTTTGATATTATCCCTGAGGTCTCTGAGGCTATCTTCTGCTCTTTTCATTCTTTGAGCTAGATTCTGTTTTTCAGCAGTTACTTCCGCCATTCTATCTTCCAGCTCACTTGCCCGGTCTTCTGTCTCAGATACTCTGCTCTTGATTCCTTCTACAGTGTTTTTCAGTTCAGCAATTGAGTTGTTTGTCTCTGTTACTTTTTCTGTAAGTTCCTGTATTTCTTTATTCAGTGTGTTAGTTGTGTCTTGCAATTTGTCTAACATTCTGTTTTCAGTGTCTTTGATCATCTTTACTATCATTCTTCTGAAATCACTTTCAGAGAGTTTGTCCAAATTCTCTTCATTGATTTGATCTTGTGTGTTTGTAGATTGTTCCTTCACTTGTGTGGTATTTCTCTGCCGTTTCATTGTTATTATTAATTTTTTAACTGACTCTGTTTGGGATTTCCTTTTCCCAGACTTTGAGTTACGCCTGTTGGTGTTTGTTGTTTGGATGGGGCTTCTTATTCTGGGTGATGCTGGTGGTTGTTTTGTCAGGACTTGCATGCAAGTGCTTAACTTTGTTGGCGTTCTCACTGTTTACTGCTCTCTAGTGTTAGGCGTTCTCTAGTACTGTAGAGTTGTGGAGTCAGTGCTCCCTCCCTAAAGCCCCTGGGCTTGTTGCCTGACCAGGAAATGAATATTTCATGGCTGGTTTGTTATGGCATTAAATGATATTGAAACATGTATACACGAATGAGAAACAGAAGGTGCACCTTTGACAAATGACAATTAAAATATTATGCAAATACTGTCTAGCATATTGAATTATACACATAAACATATACAACTTTAACATAACCCAAGCATTCCAACCAAAAATACAGTACAATACGTTAGCACAGCAAATAGAGAAAACCAAGAATGATATCCACCAGTTAATAACAAAACTGAGTAGAGCACAAATTAGAGAATACTGCTAGAGCAGGATCCCCATTGGGGATAAGACGATGAGGACAGAACAGACTAAGAAATATGGTGGGAAAAGGGAAATAGAGAATGGTAGGCCAGAAGAGAAATACAGAATAATACTACAAGTTAAAAAGGGAGATAAGGATTTGTATGTATTAGAGTTTAGTGCTATAGGAAAGGAGCATTAGAGAAAGCAAAGAGTTACAGAGATAGTAGTAGTACAAATTTAAAAATTTATAAATTAAAACAGATAAGTATATAGAAAAATATAGAAAAACAAAGCAAAAACAATAAAAACAAAGCCCCAACAGAACCTTAAAAGGCCAATGTGGAACCAGAAGTTTATACAAAAATGAAACGTGTGGTTTAAAAGAAAAAAATAAGCTATGTAAACTTGCATATATTCAGTCTTACTGATAAGATTAGTAGTAGCTTCAATAGCATTCAGTGAAGGAAATAAACACACCCACACTCACACACACCCCCAAAACAAAAATTTGGCAGTGGGGAGGGAGGGCACTCCTTCACTTGTGTGGTATTTCTCTGCCGTTTCATTGTTATTATTAATTTTTTAACTGACTCTGTTTGGGATTTCCTTTTCCCAGACTTTGAGTTACGCCTGTTGGTGTTTGTTGTTTGGATGGGGCTTCTTATTCTGGGTGATGCTGGTGGTTGTTTTGTCAGGACTTGCATGCAAGTGCTTAACTTTGTTGGCGTTCTCACTGTTTACTGCTCTCTAGTGTTAGGCGTTCTCTAGTACTGTAGAGTTGTGGAGTCAGTGCTCCCTCCCTAAAGCCCCTGGGCTTGTTGCCTGACCAGGAAATGAATATTTCATGGCTGGTTTGTTATGGCATTAAATGATATTGAAACATGTATACACGAATGAGAAACAGAAGGTGCACCTTTGACAAATGACAATTAAAATATTATGCAAATACTGTCTAGCATATTGAATTATACACATAAACATATACAACTTTAACATAACCCAAGCATTCCAACCAAAAATACAGTACAATACGTTAGCACAGCAAATAGAGAAAACCAAGAATGATATCCACCAGTTAATAACAAAACTGAGTAGAGCACAAATTAGAGAATACTGCTAGAGCAGGATCCCCATTGGGGATAAGACGATGAGGACAGAACAGACTAAGAAATATGGTGGGAAAAGGGAAATAGAGAATGGTAGGCCAGAAGAGAAATACAGAATAATACTACAAGTTAAAAAGGGAGATAAGGATTTGTATGTATTAGAGTTTAGTGCTATAGGAAAGGAGCATTAGAGAAAGCAAAGAGTTACAGAGATAGTAGTAGTACAAATTTAAAAATTTATAAATTAAAACAGATAAGTATATAGAAAAATATAGAAAAACAAAGCAAAAACAATAAAAACAAAGCCCCAACAGAACCTTAAAAGGCCAATGTGGAACCAGAAGTTTATACCAAAATAAAATGTGTGGTTTAAAAGGAAAAAGAAAAAAAAATTATGTAAACTTGCATATATTCAGTCTTACTGATAAGATTAGTAGTAGCTTCAATAGCATTCAGTGAAGGAAATAAACACACCCACACTCACACACACCCCCAAAACAAAAATTTGGCAGTGGGGGAGGGGGAGGGCACTCAGGGGGTTGGGAAAAAAAATTGAAAACAAAACAGAACAAAAAAAGCAATGAAAAAGAATAAGAAATAAAATGAAAATTTAAAAATCCAGCAGTAACTCCAGCTTCAGCCAAAACGCGAAAATAGTGTTTTATGTTCTTCTGTCTCTTGCTGACTATTTAGGAATTATCAGTCTTTTTCTTGCCTCTGGCAGTGGTTGGATCCGAAGACCTCTTTGACTGCTTGTTTATTTTGCCCTATTCCAGAACCAAAAGGCCTGCCCAGGCTTGCCCTGGGAGTTTCTTAATCCTTAATCCAAATCCCTTTTCTTGCTGGGTGGAGCTAAATTCCTGCCCTGTAGTTTGACCAGCAGCCGAACTACAGTAGGGAAAATGGCGTCTCTCTCACAAAGGATTTATTCCCACACGCTCTATGGGAAGCACTTCTGCAGTGACCCGACCCTGCTGCAGGCCACCATCGACCCCCACCACCGCGGGAGACGTCAGATTACTCAGAGGTGAGTCTGGCTCAGTCTCATACAGGATCGCCATTCCCCCCCCTCTCCTGTATCACAGTGCGCGCACAGTTTCCAGTCCTCCTCAGCTACCTATGATCTGGTTAATGGTAACCTCCTTCAAAGGGAACTGAGTGGCTTCCTTCCGAGGACTGCTCAAGGGCATTTCTAGCTCAGGGGGGCACTTGGACCCTCCAAAGCAGGTTTGGCTCAGTCTCTTGTGGGCGTCACCGCTTCTTTCTCGGGTCTTGATCTGCAACAGGCTTTGCGCCTTTGGCCCACCCGGCCTCTCTGGCGTGTATGAGGTTTGACTTTTAAAAGCGCGATTGCGCCCTTCCTTCCATCTTGTTGCGACTTCTTCTTTGTTCTTTGATGTGGGGTATCTTTCTGTGATCAGATCCAACCTCCTTCTGTCGAGGGTTTCCTAGGAACTCGTTGCAATTCAGGCGATTTTGCAGGAGAGATGAATGCATGTCCTTCTACGCCACCATCTTAGCTCCACCCGCAATGAAATATTAAGCCTAAAAAAGGAAGGAAATTCTGACCCATGCTACAACATGGATGCACCTCAAATATATTAAGTGAAATGTCAGTCACAGAATAACAAATGTTGTCTGACTCCACCTATATGAGGTACCTAGAGTAGTCAAATTCATAAAGAAAGAAAGCAGAATGATAGTTGCTAGGGTCTGGAGGAAGAGGAAACAGGGAATTACCATTTAATGAGTATGGAGTTTCAGTTTGGTATGATGGAAGAATTATGGAGATGGATAGTTGTGATACTTGCACAATATTGTACATGCATTTACTGCAGCTAAACTGTACACTTAAAAGTAGTTAAAATGGTAAATTTCATGTTACGTCTATTTTACCACAATTTAAAAAATGGAAAATAAAATTTAAAAGACAGAAAGATCCTGCACTTCCAATGAAGGGGACACAGCTTCAGTCCCTGGTCAGGGAAGATTCCACAGGGCACATGGTGTGGCCAAAAGTTTGAAAAAAAAAAAAAAAAGACAAAAATACGTAGTTTTGATAGTTTCAGAGTAAGAGTACAACAGTTTTGTGTTTTTTTTTTAATAAAAAAGATAGATTATGTCTTACTGATACAAAACAGTCAAAACATGTAATAATTAAGTGGTTAATATTGTACATATTTTAGAATTAATGAATCCATTAGTTCAAAAATACTTTTTGAGAGAAAATACATATTTGCACAAATACCTATTTCAAGATGTTTAAAAAACATACTAGGATGTTTGACATGGGGAGGGGAAATGAGTTGGTTACAAAGATTAAAGGGAATAAATAAATAAATGGAAAAGGAAACAGGAAAAATTCTTGTAATCTCAACTCAGTTTAGTTTAATAAATATGTATTAAGGCTCTACTTTTTCCAGACACGTTATTTGCTCTTTCTGATGGCATCCATGCCTAGATAGGATTTATGAACAGAGATAATGAGACTGTTTATTAATTTTAGTCAGAGAATTTCATGTGCCACAAAAACAGAGATAAAAATAAAAATTTATTACTGGAGGAAAGTTTCTTCTGAGATCCTTTATCATTTTTATATGGAAAGATAAACTGACATATAATAAATGAGATTCTATCTTCAATGTAGCTATGTAGCTTTTATCTCAAGCAATGATAGTAACCATTAAAAGCCAAGAAATATAATTAAAAATGAGGTATAACATAAAAAATATGATAGATTTGGAGAAGATGAAATGTTATTTAGATTATTTGTGTATTAGTCTTTTATGAAAATAATGCCTTAGAAGTATGTTTATACATTTTTAAGTCCCATATTACTACAAGTTTAACATGCTCTAATAAAACCCATCCTTAGTAACTCCCAACCATTCGTTAAGTCAAAAAAAAATTATTAAATTCCTACCATGTGCCAGACACTGGGGCTCAATTATCAGTCTACATTATAACTTTCTAATTTATATATTGATCCCAGACTTGTCTGAATTCCAAACCCATAGCACAGGGTTTTTTTTTTTTTTGGTCGAAATGGCATTTTTTTTTTTTTTTTGGCCACTTCTGTTGATCTTTTCATTTATTTATCTTTGTTCTTTGGCCTGTGTGGGCCTCCCATCGCAGTGGCTTCTCTTGTCATAGAGCACCGTCTCTGGGCACATGCGCTCCAGAGTTCCAGCTCCGTAGGTGGACACATTGCTCCAGACGCTCCGTGGCTCACTGGATCCTCCCAGGCCAGGGATCAAACCAGCATCCCTTGCACTGCAAGGCAGTGTCCTTGTCCACTGGACCACCAGGAAAGCGCAGCACAGCCTTCTTTACATGATTCTATCAAAAGAATTTTAAACTGAACATGTCCAAAAAAACCCTTGTGACTGAACCCCAGGAAATGTTCTTTCAGTTATTTTTCTCTAAGAAACTAACTCCACAGTCCGTCTCATTGGCATAAGCCAGACTCCAGGTGATTATCCTTGGTCACTCTCTGTCACTTGTCTTGTTCAGTCAGTTACCAAGTCCTGTTGATTTTGTTTTTAAAGTATTTCTCAGATTCTTTCACTTCCCTCCGCCTTCAATTACCCTCACAGTCCACGCTGCTTTACTATCTCTTATTTCTTGATGGGGCTCTATGCCTAAACTAGGTCCAGCCTTCAAAGTCATTGTCTACACTGAAGCCAAATCTGGTCACATATTTTCCTATCTCTCCTCCACTCTTAGAAACCTCTGTCTCAGGCTTCCCTGGTGGTCCAGTGGGTAAGGAGTCTGCCTTGCAGTGCAAGGGGCATTGGTTCGATCCCCGGCTGGGAAGATCCCACATGCGGTGAAGCCTCTGGACAGGTGTGTCCACCACGAGCCAGCACTCTGAAGCGCATGCACCCAGGTCTGGTGCTCTGCAATGGATGAGGCCACTGCAAAGGGAGGCTGACACATTGCAAAGAATAAAAGATGGATGAAAATAAATATAAAAATAAAAGAGGCATGATGGGGGAAAAAATCTTGAAACAAAACAAAAACCCCCTCTGTCTCTTAAGTTGAGAAAGCAGTCTTCAAGGTAGTAGCCAGTGATGCATTCATGATATGCTCTTACCTTTTCTCTGTCCTCTCATCTCACCGTCTTCATTCTCTTTGCCCTTCTACACTGGTCTTTAAGGAAGTCCCTAGCATGCACCATCCTCCGTCCTTCCACAGGATCTTTGCACATGATGTTATCATAGAATTGGAATATTCCTGCACTTGCGTTTCTCCCCTTTTCCTTTTCTTGCAAGTTCATCCAACTCACTGGCTTACTGGATTCTCCCAGGCCAGGGATCCCACCAGCCTCCCTTGCACTGCAAGGCAGTGTCCTTGTCCACTGGACCAACAGGAAAGCGCAGCACAGCCTTCTTTACATGATTCTATCAAAAGAATTTTAAACTGAACATGTCCAAAAACCCTTGTGACTGAACCCCAGGAAATGTTCTTTCAGTTATTTTCTCTAAGAAACTAACTCCACAGTCCGTCTCATTGGCATAAGCCAGACTCCAGGTGATTATCCTTGGTCACTCTCTGTCACTTGTCTTGTTCAGTCAGTTACCAAGTCCTGTTGATTTTGTTTTTAAAGTATTTCTCAGATTCTTTCACTTCCCTCCGCCTTCAATTACCCTCACAGTCCACGCTGCTTTACTATCTCTTATTTCTTGATGGGGCTCTATGCCTAAACTAGGTCCAGCCTTCAAAGTCATTGTCTACACTGAAGCCAAATCTGGTCACATATTTTCCTATCTCTCCTCCACTCTTAGAAACCTCTGTCTCAGGCTTCCCTGGTGGTCCAGTGGGTAAGGAGTCTGCCTTGCAGTGCAAGGGGCATTGGTTCGATCCCTGGCTGGGGAAGATCCCACATGCGGTGAAGCCTCTGGACAGGTGTGTCCAATTACGAGCCAGCACTCTGAAGCGCATGCACCCAGGTCTGGTGCTCTGCAATGGATGAGGCCACTGCAAAGGGAGGCTGACACATTGCAAAGAATAAAAGATGGATGAAAATAAATATAAAAATAAAAGAGGCATGATGGGGGAAAAAATCTTGAAACAAAACAAAAACCCCCTCTGTCTCTTAAGTTGAGAAAGCAGTCTTCAAGGTAGTAGCCAGTGATGCATTCATGATATGCTCTTACCTTTTCTCTGTCCTCTCATCTCACCGTCTTCATTCTCTTTGCCCTTCTACACTGGTCTTTAAGGAAGTCCCTAGCATGCACCATCCTCCGTCCTTCCACAGGATCTTTGCACATGATGTTATCATAGAATTGGAATATTCCTGCACTTGCGTTTTCTCCCCTTTTCCTTTTTCTTGCAAGTTCATCCACTCACTCACAAATGCTTACTAAAACCTATTACTTGCAGGCAGTAATTCGGGTGCTTCTGGCTCAGTGATAAAATATATTCCCCACCCTCTTAAAGGTTTAATTTTGGTGAGTTGAATTTGAGACTCTGGTGGATTAACTCTGACTTGGCTCAATATTCCTTCTTTAGAGAAGTCTGATCAAAGTTGATCAGGTCTTTTTGTTGCAACTTCTCAGAACCCCATGTAGCCTTGCTGGTACTCACTGAAACTTGTAATTATGCATTTATTTGAGGGTTTATCTGAATATCTTCTGACTCACCACAAGCCTGTAAAGATTCTTTAGGGCTGAGACATGTTGTTTTCACTCATCATGGTATCCTTGGGGGCTGTCACAGTGCCAGGTGAATGATGAACAGATGGCCAGGTGATAGAGCTCTATCAGAATTCCAGTAGCATTTCTCACAGAAGTAGAAATGATGCTTTCAAACTGTGGTGCTGGAGAAGACTCTTAAGAGTCCCTTGGACAGCAAAGAGATCAAAATCAACCCTGAATATTCACTAGAAGTATTGACGCTGAAGCTGAAGCCCCAGTACTTTGGCCACCTGATGGGAAGACCTGACTCATTGGAAAAGACCCTGATGCTGGGAAAGATTGAGGGCAGGAAAAGAAGGGGGTGACAGAGGCTGAGATGGTTGGATGGCATCACCAACCCAATGGATACGAGTTTGAGCAAACTTCAAGAGATAGTGAAGGGCAGGGAGGTGTGCTGCAGTCCCTGGGGTTGCATAGAGTCAGACACGATTTATTGACTGAACAACAAGACCAATTCCAAAATTCGTATAAAATCACAGAAAACCCCAAATAACCGAAGCAGTTTTGAGAAAGAAGAATAAAGATGGAGGCATCATGCTCTCTAGTTTCAAATAATACTACAAAACTATAGTATTCAAAGCAGTACGATATTGGCATAAAAACAGACCCATAGATCAATGGAACAGAAAAGAGAGCTCAGAGATAAACCCATACATATGTAGTCTGTTAGTTTACAACAAAAGAAATAAGAATATACAGTGGGGGGCTTCCCCTGGTGGTCCAGTGGGTAAGGACACCGCCTTGCAGTGCAAGGGGCGCCGGTTTGATCCCTGGCCTGGGAAGATCCCACGTGACTGATGTGTCCAATCACTGAGCCGGAGCTCTGGAGTGCATGTGCCCAGAGCCGGCGCTCTGTGACGACAGACGCCACCGCGATGGGAGGCCCACACGGGCCAAAGAACAAAGACGGATGAAAATAGAGAAATGAAAGACCAATAGAAGTGGCCCGCCCGCTCCTCTCCCTCCCCAACCCGACCCCCACCCAAAAAATAAATAAATCTTTAAAAGAAAAAAAAAGAATATACAGTGGGGAAAGAATAGCCTCCAATAAATTGTGTTGGGAAAACTGAACAGTTATATACAAAAAAATGAAACTGGACTACTATGTAACAATATAGATAAATCAAAATGCATCAAAGACTCAAATGTAAGACCTGAAACCATTAAAAGTTCTAGAACAAAACACAAGCTCCTCGATGTTTTGACAGGTATTTTTTGGATTTCAAAGCAAAAGCAAGAAAGAAAAACCAGTAGGACAACTTCAAACTGAAAAGCTTTTCCGTAGCAAAGGAAACCATCAACGAAATAAAAAGGGCAACATACTGAATGGGGTGAAATAACTTGCAAATCACGTATTTCATATGGGAGCTAATATCCGAATTCATAAAGAATTCATACAACTCAATAGTAAGAAAATCCAATTAAAAATGGGCAGAGGCTTTGGATAGACATTTTTCCGAAGATGACAGACAGATGGCCAACAAGTACATGAAAAGATGCTCAACACCACTAGTCATCAAAGAAATTCAGATCAAAACCACAATGAGATAGCACTTCACTTCTGTTAAAAGGGCCATTGTCAAAAAGACAAGAAATAACAAATGATGTTGAGGACATGAAGAAGAGGGAACTTCTGAGCACTACTGGTGGGAATGTCATTTGAGTAAAAAAATTGGTTTCAAATAATACTACAAAACTATAGTATTCAAAGCAGTACGATATTGGCATAAAAACAGACCCATAGATCAATGGAACAGAAAAGAGAGCTCAGAGATAAACCCATACATATGTAGTCTGTTAGTTTACAACAAAAGAAATAAGAATATACAGTGGGGGGCTTCCCCTGGTGGTCCAGTGGGTAAGGACACCGCCTTGCAGTGCAAGGGGCGCCGGTTTGATCCCTGGCCTGGGAAGATCCCACGTGACTGATGTGTCCAATCACTGAGCCGGAGCTCTGGAGTGCATGTGCCCAGAGCCGGCGCTCTGTGACGACAGACGCCACCGCGATGGGAGGCCCACACGGGCCAAAGAACAAAGACGGATGAAAATAGAGAAATGAAAGACCAATAGAAGTGGCCCGCCCGCTCCTCTCCCTCCCCAACCCGACCCCCACCCAAAAAATAAATAAATCTTTAAAAGAAAAAAAAAGAATATACAGTGGGGAAAGAATAGCCTCCAATAAATTGTGTTGGGAAAACTGAACAGTTATATACAAAAAAATGAAACTGGACTACTATGTAACAATATAGATAAATCAAAATGCATCAAAGACTCAAATGTAAGACCTGAAACCATTAAAAGTTCTAGAACAAAACACAAGCTCCTCGATGTTTTGACAGGTATTTTTTGGATTTCAAAGCAAAAGCAAGAAAGAAAAACCAGTAGGACAACTTCAAACTGAAAAGCTTTTCCGTAGCAAAGGAAACCATCAACGAAATAAAAAGGGCAACATACTGAATGGGGTGAAATAACTTGCAAATCACGTATTTCATATGGGAGCTAATATCCGAATTCATAAAGAATTCATACAACTCAATAGTAAGAAAATCCAATTAAAAATGGGCAGAGGCTTTGGATAGACATTTTTCCGAAGATGACAGACAGATGGCCAACAAGTACATGAAAAGATGCTCAACACCACTAGTCATCAAAGAAATTCAGATCAAAACCACAATGAGATAGCACTTCACTTCTGTTAAAAGGGCCATTGTCAAAAAGACAAGAAATAACAAATGATGTTGAGGACATGAAGAAGAGGGAACTTCTGAGCACTACTGGTGGGAATGTCATTTGGTGCAGCCACTATGGAAAACAGTTTGGAAATGCCTTTAAAAATTAAAAATGGAACTACTGTATGATTCAAGCAATTCCATTCCTTAGTGTTGATCTAACAAAAATGAATTTTAAAAGATTTATGTATCTCCATGTTCATTGCAGTATTATTTACAACAGCCAAAATCTGAAAAGAACCTAGGTGTCCATCAATGAGTGGACAAGGAAAATGTGATATGTATATAAATATATGTATACGTGGGATATTATTTAATAATAGAGATGAATAAAGTCATTTACCACAACATAGATGGACCTTGAGGGCATTATATTAAATGAAATAAGTCAGAAGATGGCAAATATCATAGGATGCCACTTACATGTGGACTCAAAAAACAAATAAATCACTCTAAATCCCAAGCTCATAGATTCAGAGGAGAAAAATGGGTAGTTTCAGAGGCAGGATCGGGTGATGGGTGAAATGGTAATGGGAGTTAAATGGTACAAACTTCCAGTTATAAAATAAATCAGTGATGTAATGTCTACTGTGATGTACAGCATGGACACTATAATTAATAAAACTGTATTGCATATTTGAGAAAGTAACTTAGTTTTCATCACAAGAAAAGAAATTCTGTTAGTGTAGTGACAGATGTTAACCAGACTTAACATTAGGGTGGTGATTTTTGGTTTTTTCAAAGCAAAAGCAAGAAAGAAAAACCAGTAGGACAACTTCAAACTGAAAAGCTTTTCCGTAGCAAAGGAAACCATCAACGAAATAAAAAGGGCAACATACTGAATGGGGTGAAATAACTTGCAAATCACGTATTTCATATGGGAGCTAATATCCGAATTCATAAAGAATTCATACAACTCAATAGTAAGAAAATCCAATTAAAAATGGGCAGAGGCTTTGGATAGACATTTTTCCGAAGATGACAGACAGATGGCCAACAAGTACATGAAAAGATGCTCAACACCACTAGTCATCAAAGAAATTCAGATCAAAACCACAATGAGATAGCACTTCACTTCTGTTAAAAGGGCCATTGTCAAAAAGACAAGAAATAACAAATGATGTTGAGGACATGAAGAAGAGGGAACTTCTGAGCACTACTGGTGGGAATGTCATTTGGTGCAGCCACTATGGAAAACAGTTTGGAAATGCCTTTAAAAATTAAAAATGGAACTACTGTATGATTCAAGCAATTCCATTCCTTAGTGTTGATCTAACAAAAATGAATTTTAAAAGATTTATGTATCTCCATGTTCATTGCAGTATTATTTACAACAGCCAAAATCTGAAAAGAACCTAGGTGTCCATCAATGAGTGGACAAGGAAAATGTGATATGTATATAAATATATGTATACGTGGGATATTATTTAATAATAGAGATGAATAAAGTCATTTACCACAACATAGATGGACCTTGAGGGCATTATATTAAATGAAATAAGTCAGAAGATGGCAAATATCATAGGATGCCACTTACATGTGGACTCAAAAAACAAATAAATCACTCTAAATCCCAAGCTCATAGATTCAGAGGAGAAAAATGGGTAGTTTCCAGAGGCAGGATCGGGTGATGGGTGAAATGGTAATGGGAGTTAAATGGTACAAACTTCCAGTTATAAAATAAATCAGTGATGTAATGTCTACTGTGATGTACAGCATGGACACTATAATTAATAAAACTGTATTGCATATTTGAGAAAGTAACTTAGTTTTCATCACAAGAAAAGAAATTCTGTTAGTGTAGTGACAGATGTTAACCAGACTTAACATTAGGGTGGTGATCATTTTGCAGTATGCACAAATATCAGATCATTGTATTATATACTTGAAACTAACACTGTTGTGTGTCACTTATACCTCAGAGAAAACGTTTAAAGAAAAGAATTAGTGGGGCTTCCCTGGTGGTGCAGTGGGTAAAGAGTCCACCTTGCACCGCAAGGGGCACTGGTTGGATCCCTGGTAATGGGAAGATCACACATGTTGCAGAGCGGCTGGACGGGTGTGTCCAATTACGAGTCAGCGCTCTGCTACTGGAGAGGCCACTGCAATGGGAAGCCCCCACAGGCCAAAAAGAACAAAGATGGATGAAAATAAATAAATGAAAGACCAGTAAAGCTGGCCGAAAAAAAAAAAGAATTAGTGGATAATAAGGGTCCAAGTTATTTTGGACATGTTGGAGTAAACAAAAGTATTATTAAAATTAATTTCAGCTGTTTCTTTGCACTTTTTAATATGGCTGCTAGGAAACTTGAAGTGACATAAGCGCCTCACATTAAATTTCATATAGCACTGAGCTAGATCATCTGTTAAGAGAGGGCATCAGAAAAGGGTCTTGAAGGATTCCTTGGTAGTATGTTGGATCAGAATTTGCCTCCCAGTGAAGGAGACAGGAGTTCAATCCTGATCTGGGAAGATTCTACATGTTGCTGAGCAACTAAGCTTGTGTGCCACAACAACTGAGCCTGCTTACTGCAACTACTGAAGCCCATGTTCCAAGAGCATGAGCTTTGCAACAGGAAAAGCCTCCGCAATGAAAAGCTCATGCACCTCAACAAAGAGTAGTCCCTGCTTATCTCAACTAGAGAAAGCCCACTCACAGTAATGAAGACCCAGTGCAGCCAAAAACAAAAATAAAAGTGAAAAGAAAAGGGTCTTGAACTTCCTTGAAATTTTCTAAGGTCACTGCAAATAGCCACATACACATTAAAAGGGTCACAAACAAGGTATACAGAAAGCTGAGGGTTTTGGCTGAATTTACAGACCTTGAAAACGGTGACAGAGTCAGAGGAAAAGTATTTTTCTTATCCTACAAATGATCCTCAAAGTTTCAAGTCCATCAGGAATCACTAATAACAAGCTCGGAGTCTGGCTCATGGCCCTGGGCAAGCTCTTCTAGCCCAGCTCCCAAATCTTCCAGATACCTCAGGTGTGAGAAGGAGGTTGGAATGGGTCTGTGCCACTTCCACCTCTCAAATGTGCTCCAAGAGGGAAATGTTTAATGTATAAGGCTCCTTTTACTTTTTTAAAATTTTTAAATATATTTTTTTCCTTTTTAATTAAATATTTTTGGCTACACTGAGTCTTGATTGGTATGTGCAGGCTTTAGTTGTAGCAAGTGGGGGCTACTCTCTTGTTGTGAAGTGTGGGTTCTGGGCATGCAGACTCAGTTGTTGTGGCACATGGGCTTAGTTACTCTAGGACATGTGGAATATTCCCAGAACAAGGAGCAAACCTCGTCCCTGCATTGGCAGACGGTTTCTTAACCACTGGACTACCAGGGAAGTCCTATAAGTTTCCTTTTAAGGGATGAGATTCTGGAGCTAAAATCAAGTTTGAAAGCCATTGCCGTAAATCCTTCAAATGAATACTGAATAGGCATACAGGAGAGGCCCACAGGGTGCCTGAGGTTGGAGGCACAGCTGAGTGAAGGACCAGCATGCCTCTTCCCCCTGGGGCACGATGACCCTGATTAGGAACACACTTTGCATTAGGTGACTAACTCAACTATTTCTGCCTTGACAAAGCAGGTTAGATTTTAAATGTTTCTGAAAATAGTGTTTTCATTATCAGCCATTAGATACTCGAGAACAAAATGAAACCTCCCAACTAGATTCCCACTCATATTTACTTCTTCACTCCCCTTCAACAGTTGCTAGAGGCATATTCTACAGACATAAGACTACCGCATGCCAAAATGGTATTTATCTTAGAGGCAAAAAAAAAGGGTCTTGAACTTCCTTGAAATTTTCTAAGGTCACTGCAAATAGCCACATACACATTAAAAGGGTCACAAACAAGGTATACAGAAAGCTGAGGGTTTTGGCTGAATTTACAGACCTTGAAAACGGTGACAGAGTCAGAGGAAAAGTATTTTTCTTATCCTACAAATGATCCTCAAAGTTTCAAGTCCATCAGGAATCACTAATAACAAGCTCGGAGTCTGGCTCATGGCCCTGGGCAAGCTCTTCTAGCCCAGCTCCCAAATCTTCCAGATACCTCAGGTGTGAGAAGGAGGTTGGAATGGGTCTGTGCCACTTCCACCTCTCAAATGTGCTCCAAGGGGGAAATGTTTAATGTATAAGGCTCCTTTTACTTTTTTAAAATTTTTAAATATATTTTTTTCCTTTTTAATTAAATATTTTTGGCTACACTGAGTCTTGATTGGTATGTGCAGGCTTTAGTTGTAGCAAGTGGGGGCTACTCTCTTGTTGTGAAGTGTGGGTTCTGGGCATGCAGACTCAGTTGTTGTGGCACATGGGCTTAGTTACTCTAGGACATGTGGAATATTCCCAGAACAAGGATCAAACCTGCGTCCCCTGCATTGGCAGACGGGTTCTTAACCACTGGACTACCAGGGAAGTCCTATAAGTTTCCTTTTAAGGGATGAGATTCTGGAGCTAAAATCAAGTTTGAAAGCCATTGCCGTAAATCCTTCAAATGAATACTGAATAGGCATACAGGAGAGGCCCACAGGGTGCCTGAGGTTGGAGGCACAGCTGAGTGAAGGACCAGCATGCCTCTTCCCCCTGGGGCACGATGACCCTGATTAGGAACACACTTTGCATTAGGTGACTAACTCAACTATTTCTGCCTTGACAAAGCAGGTTAGATTTTAAATGTTTCTGAAAATAGTGTTTTCATTATCAGCCATTAGATACTCGAGAACAAAATGAAACCTCCCAACTAGATTCCCACTCATATTTACTTCTTCACTCCCCTTCAACAGTTGCTAGAGGCATATTCTACAGACATAAGACTACCGCATGCCAAAATGGTATTTATCTTGAGTTTGATGAGCAGAAAAGAAAATTAAAGAATAAGGTTACCTCTGTGTGTGTGTGTGTGTGTGTGTGTGTGTTTTTTTAAAGATGACTACTTTAAAACACAGATTGATACAAAATTCCAATTTCCCCAGGTTATTCCCTCTTTTAAAAATGCCCTTTCTGAATAAATAAAATTTGTATGGAAAAAAAAAAAATGCCCTTTCTGCCTTACTCGAATCCCTTTTTGGATTGCAGTATAGCACAATTTAAGGACATTTACGTGGGGTGTAAATTGCTGAAAATTTTGTACCTACTGAATAATAATAGTCATGATTTTTATTCTTCTTTGTGTATTTGCAGAACTCTTACTATAATGTTTTAAATTTCTTTGTGTTTTTATTTCTGTAAGTGGCTTGCATTTCCATAATAATAGCCCAAATAGTGAATTTAATAAATTGAAGACTAACAAAGACTTCATTTCTTATCCAACTTAAACATTCCTATTGTTTCATTAGGTGCTATTGTCTTTTTTCCTGTACTGGAGGAAAATTCTCTCTTTAGCATGATGTGAGGTGCATGCATCTTGATAAGCTGTCTATACCTTTGTAAGCAAGCTTATTACATCCTTGCTGAATTTTTATTTAATGTATATATCACAACTTGGATTTCTCAGTGCTTATTTTCTAGGGAGACCAAAATATCTATGACCCATACTGTCCTTATTTGAGCACACATAGTTCATGTTGAACTTAAAAGTAACTGTAAAGTTTGTTTTGGCAATGTTTTTCATGAACACTATTATTATTCTAAAAGCCAATTTGCCTCCTGATGTCTCTGATGTTTCAGTCAGTTCCTGCTCATTACTGCACACAACTCTATTAAGTTTTTCATAGCAGGTGCTTTTTATTTTAAATCTCTTTGCTACATGCCCGGGGACTCATATTACTTCTTCATTTTCCATTATCAGCCATTAGATACTCGAGAACAAAATGAAACCTCCCAACTAGATTCCCACTCATATTTACTTCTTCACTCCCCTTCAACAGTTGCTAGAGGCATATTCTACAGACATAAGACTACCGCATGCCAAAATGGTATTTATCTTGAGTTTGATGAGCAGAAAAGAAAATTAAAGAATAAGGTTACCTCTGTGTGTGTGTGTGTGTGTGTGTGTTTTTTTAAAGATGACTACTTTAAAACACAGATTGATACAAAATTCCAATTTCCCCAGGTTATTCCCTCTTTTAAAAATGCCCTTTCTGAATAAATAAAATTTGTATGGAAAAAAAAAAAATGCCCTTTCTGCCTTACTCGAATCCCTTTTTGGATTGCAGTATAGCACAATTTAAGGACATTTACGTGGGGTGTAAATTGCTGAAAATTTTGTACCTACTGAATAATAATAGTCATGATTTTTATTCTTCTTTGTGTATTTGCAGAACTCTTACTATAATGTTTTAAATTTCTTTGTGTTTTTATTTCTGTAAGTGGCTTGCATTTCCATAATAATAGCCCAAATAGTGAATTTAATAAATTGAAGACTAACAAAGACTTCATTTCTTATCCAACTTAAACATTCCTATTGTTTCATTAGGTGCTATTGTCTTTTTTCCTGTACTGGAGGAAAATTCTCTCTTTAGCATGATGTGAGGTGCATGCATCTTGATAAGCTGTCTATACCTTTGTAAGCAAGCTTATTACATCCTTGCTGAATTTTTATTTAATGTATATATCACAACTTGGATTTCTCAGTGCTTATTTTCTAGGGAGACCAAAATATCTATGACCCATACTGTCCTTATTTGAGCACACATAGTTCATGTTGAACTTAAAAGTAACTGTAAAGTTTGTTTTGGCAATGTTTTTCATGAACACTATTATTATTCTAAAAGCCAATTTGCCTCCTGATGTCTCTGATGTTTCAGTCAGTTCCTGCTCATTACTGCACACAACGCTATTAAGTTTTTCATAGCAGTGCTCTATATTCTCTTTGTAACATGGTCTGAATGTCTTGTTAAGTTCCTGGCCAACTTTCTCTTTTCAGCAGATGTCTTCATTAGGCTGCCTCCGACAACTCCTATAGCTTTCCCTGTGAGGTTTCCATTCATTACAAAGCTATTGGAACGCATGAATGGCTTACAGATTTTTTTTCCCCTAAAATGAACTTCCTTGCCTTTGTGAATCTTAAGATTCATCAGGCAACATGCCAAGCAGGAATCAGTTTTGCTGTGTGTTCTTACTTTTAATGAACTAAGATAATGGAGGAACCCCAGCAGATTCTGACATTTCATGGAACTTGAGCTCTCTGACTGGATTTTATGTGGATCAACCCTGCAGTACATCTCTGCATTGACTCTATGTTTTCCTCATTCAACTTGCTGACTTCTGCAGGGGTGCTCACAAAAGCAACTCTGGTTATCTCGTAGGCTTGATATAGATGGTTTTAATCAACATTTTTTTCTGATTATAAACTAATAATCTAGAAAATTTGGAAATTATGAAAACACACGAATTAAAAATTACTGGGAATCTTACTCCAGAGAGGGACTGCATGTTAATACTCTGGTGCATTTCCTGTTAGTCTTTCTGTTGAAACATAACACACACACACACACACACACACACGTATGTATGTATATTGTTGCTGTTTAGCTGCTAAGTCATGGCTGACTCTTCCACAGCTCCACGAACTGTAGCCCACCAGGTTCCTCTGTCCATGGGATTTCTTAGGCAAGAATACTAGAGTGGGTTGCCATTTCATTATCCAGGGGATCTTCCCAACCCAAGGATCAAACCCATGTTTCCTGAATTGGCAGACGGGCTCTTTACCATTAGCGGCAACTGGGAATCCTATACACACATGCACACGCACACCCCACCCCCCCAAATATAACAGGATGTCCCAAGTTTGACTATTTGGAGACTGACTGGGCTGCTGACCCTTCCAGGCATAAGTGTGTGTTTGATGTACTCAGGGGCACAGTTCTCTAGAGAACTGATTTTGGGGAGAGAAGTCTGCTATGATTTTTTTTTTTTATTGTGTATCTGAGGGCCCAACAGAATACAGAGATGAGAATAAAGGCAGTGGGAGAAAAATGTGGTACTTCTTTCCCACCTGGCCTTCCAGATGGAGTTATAGCTTTTATGGAGAGAGGAATTGGAATAACAACAAGATGGCTTGTTTTTATGGACTTCTCAATTTAGAGACACAAAGCATGTATGTAGCTTTGGTAACTTTTGGGCCTGGGCAACAGCATGCTGGAGCTGGAGAGAAGGCCAGTGCTGTGTTTCCTGGCACTGCAGTGCGATGGCTCCAGAGATGGAGCCTGCCTTGGGTATACATGGGCATTTCTTGCTGGGAATTGCTAGCCCTTCATGTGGCTTCACCAGCAGTGGACAGCATCAGGGAAACATGCTGGATGCCAGATAGTAACTGTATCTGAGTGTCAGATATGATCATGTGGGGGTTCCCTTTTAGAGAGTCTTTTAAGGAGGAGGCCCAGGTTCTGCACGTGCAAGTGGGAGCAAAACCAGAAACTTAGGCATCTAAATACTAGTGTGATGTCATTTGCATTTGTAGGCTAGTGACGTCTGGAACTTCCAGTTACATCTTTGTCGCTATTAAAATTGGGATATATTCTTTGCATACTATTGTTTATCCTGCTCTTTCTCCCTTAATAGTATAATTTCACGTGCCATTACGTGCCTTTTTAAGAAAGGCTTATGCTTATGAAGTAGGAGGGAAACCATCCCTGTCACCAGCCATTCTAGACATAAATATGTTGTATCACCAATATTTAGTGTATAAGGAAGGTAAACGAGGATAGAGCTTGGATATTTGCTTATTTGAAAGTAATTGACATTCAGTTTCAGTAAACACATAGTCACTGAGTTCCTACTCCATAGGCACTAGTGTAAAGAAAGTGAAAGAAGGTAAGAACAGATTTGTCGTAAGAAACTTTAGGTCTAGTTTGGGATACAACACTCAAAACTTAGGAAAAACTAAATAATACAGGAATTTAATAGTAGCATGAATAGTTTATAACAGATCACATGCTAATACACAGTTTAGACGATAATGAGTCATGATATAATCATTGCTGGAAAGAACCTTTGGAATTATGTCACCCAAATTTCTCATTTGTGCCTCTAAACTGGTTCATACAGTATGTTTGGTAATTGTCTGTCTGCCTCCTCCCTGATCTATGACCCACCCACCCTCCCAGACCCTTGGGGATTAAGGGCTTGGCCTGGGCTCTTGTCACAGGTTAAAGCTTCTTCATAAAGGGAACAATTCATTTGAAGCTCTCAGTAAAGTTTGTGGCAATGGAATGACATTGAACATGTCATGTACATCTCTGTATTCCACCCAGCTTTCCAGTAATATGGATCAGTGAATGAAGATGGGCCAAACAATGACTGGAGCTCTGGGAAAGAGGGAAGAGCATGAGGTGTTTAAAACACCAGCCATCATGTATCAATTGCATTTTCTTAAGAAAATTAGTGAATTCTTCTGAATCTTTCTAGTCACTGTATAAATATAGCTGGTATGTATTTCTAGCCTTATTCCTAGTAGTAGTGTTAGTCACTCAGTCGTGTCCGACACCTTCCAACCTCATGGACTATAGCCCACCAGGCTCCTCTGTCCATGGGATTCTTCAGGCAAGAACACTGGAGTGGATAGCCCTATCATTCTCCATGGGATCTTCCTGATGCAGAAATTGAACCTAGGTCTCCTGCATGGCTAGACCCTTAATAGTATAATTTCACGTGCCATTACGTGCCTTTTAAGAAAGGCTTATGCTTATGAAGTAGGAGGGAAACCATCCCTGTCACCAGCCATTCTAGACATAAATATGTTGTATCACCAATATTTAGTGTATAAGGAAGGTAAACGAGGATAGAGCTTGGATATTTGCTTATTTGAAAGTAATTGACATTCAGTTTCAGTAAACACATAGTCACTGAGTTCCTACTCCATAGGCACTAGTGTAAAGAAAGTGAAAGAAGGTAAGAACAGATTTGTCGTAAGAAACTTTAGGTCTAGTTTGGGATACAACACTCAAAACTTAGGAAAAACTAAATAATACAGGAATTTAATAGTAGCATGAATAGTTTATAACAGATCACATGCTAATACACAGTTTAGACGATAATGAGTCATGATATAATCATTGCTGGAAAGAACCTTTGGAATTATGTCACCCAAATTTCTCATTTGTGCCTCTAAACTGGTTCATACAGTATGTTTGGTAATTGTCTGTCTGCCTCCTCCCTGATCTATGACCCACCCACCCTCCCAGACCCTTGGGGATTAAGGGCTTGGCCTGGGCTCTTGTCACAGGTTAAAGCTTCTTCATAAAGGGAACAATTCATTTGAAGCTCTCAGTAAAGTTTGTGGCAATGGAATGACATTGAACATGTCATGTACATCTCTGTATTCCACCCAGCTTTCCAGTAATATGGATCAGTGAATGAAGATGGGCCAAACAATGACTGGAGCTCTGGGAAAGAGGGAAGAGCATGAGGTGTTTAAAACACCAGCCATCATGTATCAATTGCATTTTCTTAAGAAAATTAGTGAATTCTTCTGAATCTTTCTAGTCACTGTATAAATATAGCTGGTATGTATTTCTAGCCTTATTCCTAGTAGTAGTGTTAGTCACTCAGTCGTGTCCGACACCTTCCAACCTCATGGACTATAGCCCACCAGGCTCCTCTGTCCATGGGATTCTTCAGGCAAGAACACTGGAGTGGATAGCCCTATCATTCTCCATGGGATCTTCCTGATGCAGAAATTGAACCTAGGTCTCCTGCATGGCTAGATCCATTTAAAAACCCAATCTTTCTTTTATGAGTTGATTTCATTCATTGTTTATCATTTCTATTTGTATTATCAGTACAATTTTTTTGAGACTGAAGATTTTTTAAAAGTTTATTTATTTGGCGGCATTGGGTCTCACTTGTGGCACATGGATTCTTTGTTGCAGCATACAGGATCTTTTTTTTTTTTTTTTTTTTTGTAGCACATGGGCTTAGTTGCCCCATGGCAGCTGTTTCCTGATCAGAGAACTGCTTTTCCAGTCCTCAGAGGACACACAGAGCAATGTAAGGGATGCCCTTTGCTGGATGAATATGGGAAGGTGCCTCCAAGCTGGCCCTTACATGGGTAGATGAAGAAGAAGAAGAAGCCTACTGCAGTCCATTGGCTGAGCTTTCTGAGGGGGTGTTTTGCAACTGAAGTGGGAGTTCAACTGATGGAGGAGGTTCCATTCCCTCATTTTGGACCATATGAGGAAAGGTCATAACTGACAAGAGGACCACAAACAGTAACCTAGTAAACGCTGTAGCCAAAGGAGCAGGGAGGGTCTGTTCAGTGCAGAACTCTGCTTCATTCTCCCCAGTGGTCCACTCAGAAAAGGAATAGTACATTAAGTTCCTTGAGCAATTTCTCATTTTTAGGAGGTTCTGGAAAATAAGTTTAAGAAGCCATTGGATGTTTTTCTCTTTTTCCTCCTCCCAATTTTATATTCTTTGAACAGAACTTCCAAGCAAAAAAGAGCTTAGAGTACTCTATCCTCCCAGTCCTCCTGGACCTGAGGGTTGACTTGAACCTGGGGCAGGCCCCCTCAGGGAGACATGGTGGGTCCCGAAGCTGCTATAAAGTGCTGGGGGTGGGGCTATTCATGGCCACCCAGCAGGCTCAAAGCCTACACTCCTACCTGGCCCTGGCATGAACATTGCCAGCACCGCTGGCTTGAGTTAGACTGACGTTCAGTCCTCTGCAGCCACTGCCCCCACTTCCCATGAGAAGGCTCTGACGTCCCAGGGAGAAAAACAAGGTGTGCAGTTCTATCCATTGTTCACAGTACTGAATTTTTAGCTTATCATGTGCTATTCATTTAGTTCCAATAGGACTTTCTTCTCCCTAATAATTTCACACAACTCAGCGACAATTATCTGCATGTTGATACCTTAAAAACTGGTATCTCACTATCAGTGGCTGTCTGTCTGCTTGCAAAAATACAGTGGGATTTTCAGAGATATGGACCAGGGATCTTTGACTGTGCCAACACAGAAATTTGTTCTGGTTTCTCGTGTCATTCATTCCACCAGCAGTAGGCACATTCCACAAAGACCAGGCATCAGGGAAGGCAGGGCATCAGCTCTGAGCCATTTAAGTCCCTGCTCTCAGTGGAGCCTGTGTTCTAACAGGACGAGACAGTGGACAAAGAAACGGACGAGTATATGAAATGAAATGATATCGTGTCAGGTGTGGTACTCGTGCTCAGTTGCTAAGTCCTGTCAAACCCTTTTCCCATCCCATGGACTGTAGCCTGTCAGGCTCCCCTGTCCATGAGATTCTCCAGGCAAGAATACTGCAATGAGTTGCTATTGCCTCCTCCAGGGGATCTTCCCCACCCAGGGATCAAACCCACATCTCCTGCATTGCAGGTGGATACTTTGCCTGCTGAGTTGAGCCATCAGGAAAGTGAAGTCTTCACAAGGGTGATAAAAGTAGTAGCAGAGAGAAGGACCATGAGCCAGGTTTTGAAGTCTTCTGTGAATGGGTGGAGTGTAGAAGGTTGTGATGGAGAAACCATAGTCTGATGGCAGTTCACCTTTTGAAGTCCTAGGGGCTACAGGGAGGATGCAGAAACCAATGTCCTGAGGTGGCGATGGGGTTCAAGAAGGCGCCTGCCTGACCTCTGCTTTCCTGTCGTATTTCTTGTCTGTTTTCCTTTCCATTTCTCTCCTGGAGTGTCTGCTTTCACCTTCTGCAGTTATGATTTGAGATATGTTCATTCTTTGAAACTCGACTTCTGCTGTTTGGAGAACTGATTAAATGCCTGAACTGGGAGAACAGAGGTGTGCTTATCCATTGTTCACAGTACTGAATTTTTAGCTTATCATGTGCTATTCATTTAGTTCCAATAGGACTTTCTTCTCCCTAATAATTTCACACAACTCAGCGACAATTATCTGCATGTTGATACCTTAAAACTGGTATCTCACTATCAGTGGCTGTCTGTCTGCTTGCAAAAATACAGTGGGATTTTCAGAGATATGGACCAGGGATCTTTGACTGTGCCAACACAGAAATTTGTTCTGGTTTCTCGTGTCATTCATTCCACCAGCAGTAGGCACATTCCACAAAGACCAGGCATCAGGGAAGGCAGGGCATCAGCTCTGAGCCATTTAAGTCCCTGCTCTCAGTGGAGCCTGTGTTCTAACAGGACGAGACAGTGGACAAAGAAACGGACGAGTATATGAAATGAAATGATATCGTGTCAGGTGTGGTACTCGTGCTCAGTTGCTAAGTCCTGTCAAACCCTTTTCCCATCCCATGGACTGTAGCCTGTCAGGCTCCCCTGTCCATGAGATTCTCCAGGCAAGAATACTGCAATGAGTTGCTATTGCCTCCTCCAGGGGATCTTCCCCACCCAGGGATCAAACCCACATCTCCTGCATTGCAGGTGGATACTTTGCCTGCTGAGTTGAGCCATCAGGAAAGTGAAGTCTTCACAAGGGTGATAAAAGTAGTAGCAGAGAGAAGGACCATGAGCCAGGTTTTGAAGTCTTCTGTGAATGGGTGGAGTGTAGAAGGTTGTGATGGAGAAACCATAGTCTGATGGCAGTTCACCTTTTGAAGTCCTAGGGGCTACAGGGAGGATGCAGAAACCAATGTCCTGAGGTGGCGATGGGGTTCAAGAAGGCGCCTGCCTGACCTCTGCTTTCCTGTCGTATTTCTTGTCTGTTTTCCTTTCCATTTCTCTCCTGGAGTGTCTGCTTTCACCTTCTGCAGTTATGATTTGAGATATGTTCATTCTTTGAAACTCGACTTCTGCTGTTTGGAGAACTGATTAAATGCCTGAACTGGGAGAACAGAGGTGTGGAAGGAAGAAGGGAGGGAACAAAAGCAAGAACTATTTTCAACAAAGAACCAACTCAGTCTATCTAATTACTGCATATAGGAGGCAGGGGAAAAGAGGAATGAAAGATGACTCTAGGGTTTTAAGCCTGGAGATGAGAGAGTATCAGATACCACCAACACTGAGAGAAACAGGGAAAGGAGCAGGAGGGCTCAATTTGGAAGCAAGATAACTTTTTCATTTTTTAAAGACATAGTTTAAAGCAATACACAGTCATTGTGTCCTGGTAATAGGACATATAGGGAAATAAAAAGAAAAAGCAGAGGTAAATTTTTGGTATACATTTTCCCAACTACATATCGATATACATGGATCATAATGTACCTGAAATTGCATAACTTGTTCTTTTAACACTTAACAATATGTTGTAAACCTTCTAGTTCATTGCATAGCCTACTGCAGTGACATTTTCAATAACCACGTTAAAGTCCATCATGCATATAATTTATTGCACCAATCATCTCTTGTTGAATATTAAGGTTGTTTCAGTTCTTTGGCTACATTCCATTATTTTGCAGTAGCTATTCTTGTAGCTTAAAATTTGTTCACACTAATGATTCTTTCTTCATTTATTTTCCAAATATATATTGAGTGCTGAGTCCATGGTATCAGAAATGAATATGAGACTGTCCTAATCCTCAAGGTTCACACATTTTAGGGCAGTGAAACAGACGAGGAAATAGGCTTAAGCTTACAACATGAGTGTTAGACTCAAATTCTCTGTTTCCCTGGAATATTGTATTGTTTAGAATTTAATTGAAAATGGATGTCCTCCAAACTTGGTAAAATGTCATGATGATTTCCATAGGTTAATTTTGGCCTCTTTTTAAAAAATTGCTTTTATTTATTCATTTTCATCCATCTTTGTTTTTTGGCCTGGGTGGGCCTCCCCTTGTAGTGGCCTCTCTCGTTGCAGAGCACTGGTTCTAGGGCATGCGGGCCAGAGAGCTGGCTTATAATTGGACACACTGGTCCAGCTGCTCCATGGCACGTGGGATCTTCCCAGGCCAGGGATCAAACCGATGCCCCCTGCACTGCAAGGCAGACCTTTTACCCACTGGACCACCAGGGAAGCCCTATAGGTTGATTTTGAGAAGCGAAGTTGTGATTGAATGTTTTCAAGCTTTCTGTCCGTCTTGCCTTGTTGCTCTTGAGCAAGGCTGCTTCAGTTGTGCTCCCGGTTATGGTACAGCAGAGGTGGCTGAACCTCCTTTTATGCCCATTCTTCCCTTTCTCTCGGGGTGATAGATGTCCTCAAGTTGCAGCTGGCACCCAGCGCTCCAGTGGCAGATTAATTTCCTAACTTCCTTGCAGTTGAGTATGGCCATAGGACTTGTTCTAGCAAGTGTGGTGAGCAAGGATGTGTGTGCAGCTCTGGGTCCTGACCTGAAAAATCTGTACTCTGGACATCGTCCTGTGGATTCCTGTGTTGACGGCAGAGAAACAGTGATAACAGGAGAGAGCCTGGGAAACATGCTGGGGATGGTAGAGCTGGCACAAACTCTGGGGTGTCTTCTCGTAGACTGTCATGAGAGTGAGAAATTAACCTCCATACTGTTTTTACACGTGTATTGGGTTGGCCAAAAGTTTAGTTTGGGCTTCCTGTGATATTGCATGGAAAAATCTGAACGAATTTTTTGGCTCACCCGATATTTCTGTTATTGTTACCGCAGCTTAGCTTGTGCTCAGTTCACATAAGCAGCATTTAAGAGAATCTCTTTTTCTAAATCCTCACCATCATTTTGGAATTTAAGACCAAAAGTGTTCTCTTTTAGTTGATATATTTTTAATGACCACTCAAATTTTATCTTCTTTTATATACATGTTTAATACTAATGGACTTACTTTGAACTTGTTAATTGAAATTTTAACAAGCAGTTCCACGTTTTGTTTCTGATTTAACCCAATTTAACCTAATTTTCCCTGGAGAAGAAAATGGCAGCCCCTCCAGTATTGCCTGGAAAATCCCATGGACAGAGGAGCCTGGCAGGCTACACTCCGTGGGGTGGCAAAATCAGACACAACTGAGCACAAGCACAGGGTCTGGTTCAGGTGAGAAATAACTCCTTGGAATATTAAACAAGTTTCAGGTTTTGGTCTGGTTGCTGTACACTTAATTCTAGCTCAGGCCAGAGTGACCCCACCTCTGGCATTCTAGTGGTTAGTTGTTCCCAGAGGATCTTGGTAGGGGAAGCTCAACACCCCTGCCCCATCTGACGGCACAGTCCCGGATCAGTTCTCCTGAACTCTGACTTCAGTTCTCCTCCTGTGGCGGTTCAGTGAGTTCATTGTATAATGCAAGCTGGTAACAGCCCCCACTTTGTTCCTGTTTCTGGTTTGCAGGCTTCTCAAGGCTCAGAACACCCTGAAGTCTGTAACACAGTATTGCCCTCTTGGCACTTACCGTTCATCTCCTCTAACACCATCCCCAGGTCGCCCTTCCTTCCTGCAAGGGTGCTGGGAGTCTTTCCCTTCCTCCCGCCATGGGTAGAAGGGCTGGGCCAGTACTTGAATGATCATAAGTTGAAACTGTCTGAGAATGATTGATCACAAGCTCAATCATACTATAGTTGCTACTGCACCCCCAGGGAAGTATAAACTGCCGTTCTCTTGTGTACTCATTCCACCAGTGTTTACTGGCCCCTTTGCAAGGCAGGAGGGCACCAGGCTCTGCCCTTGAGAAGTCGACTAGATGAAATGCCGCAGGAGCACAGATGAGAGAGAGAGAGGTGCTTCCTCTAAACCGCAAAGATTCTGTCGCCCTACGCCAGAGGCTGTGTGGCTTCTGGGAACAGAGCTCGGACCCTCTGGTGGAAGGTGCAGCATGGCGGATTCCATGGGAGGGGTCATATTTGATTTATTGTGTCTTCACTGGGTAGCAATTCCCCATCACAGGAAATGTTTAGGCAGAGGACTGAGAGGATTGGAGGAGATTTCTACACCAAAGGACCTCAAAGCTTCCTTCCAGGGTTCCATTTTTTAAATTTTATCTTCTTTTATATACATGTTTAATACTAATGGACTTACTTTGAACTTGTTAATTGAAATTTTAACAAGCAGTTCCACGTTTTGTTTCTGATTTAACCCAATTTAACCTAATTTTCCCTGGAGAAGAAAATGGCAGCCCCTCCAGTATTGCCTGGAAAATCCCATGGACAGAGGAGCCTGGCAGGCTACACTCCGTGGGGTGGCAAAATCAGACACAACTGAGCACAAGCACAGGGTCTGGTTCAGGTGAGAAATAACTCCTTGGAATATTAAACAAGTTTCAGGTTTTGGTCTGGTTGCTGTACACTTAATTCTAGCTCAGGCCAGAGTGACCCCACCTCTGGCATTCTAGTGGTTAGTTGTTCCCAGAGGATCTTGGTAGGGAAGCTCAACACCCCTGCCCCATCTGACGGCACAGTCCCGGATCAGTTCTCCTGAACTCTGACTTCAGTTCTCCTCCTGTGGCGGTTCAGTGAGTTCATTGTATAATGCAAGCTGGTAACAGCCCCCACTTTGTTCCTGTTTCTGGTTTGCAGGCTTCTCAAGGCTCAGAACACCCTGAAGTCTGTAACACAGTATTGCCCTCTTGGCACTTACCGTTCATCTCCTCTAACACCATCCCCAGGTCGCCCTTCCTTCCTGCAAGGGTGCTGGGAGTCTTTCCCTTCCTCCCGCCATGGGTAGAAGGGCTGGGCCAGTACTTGAATGATCATAAGTTGAAACTGTCTGAGAATGATTGATCACAAGCTCAATCATACTATAGTTGCTACTGCACCCCCAGGGAAGTATAAACTGCCGTTCTCTTGTGTACTCATTCCACCAGTGTTTACTGGCCCCTTTGCAAGGCAGGAGGGCACCAGGCTCTGCCCTTGAGAAGTCGACTAGATGAAATGCCGCAGGAGCACAGATGAGAGAGAGAGAGAGAGGTGCTTCCTCTAAACCGCAAAGATTCTGTCGCCCTACGCCAGAGGCTGTGTGGCTTCTGGGAACAGAGCTCGGACCCTCTGGTGGAAGGTGCAGCATGGCGGATTCCATGGGAGGGGTCATATTTGATTTATTGTGTCTTCACTGGGTAGCAATTCCCCATCACAGGAAATGTTTAGGCAGAGGACTGAGAGGATTGGAGGAGATTTCTACACCAAAGGACCTCAAAGCTTCCTTCCAGGGTTCCATTTTTTTAAATTAGTGTGGAGTCCCTGGCTGGATAAAGCCACATGATTAGGTATACAGTCATTGTCAGCTGCTAATGACAGAACCCACTCTGGCTGCTTTAAGCAGAAAAAGGATTTGTTTACAAAAGGATATTAAGTCACTCACACAATGGGTGGGTTGCTTTTCAAAATACCGTGGAATCTGTGCTTCCAGGAACAGGAAACCACTCCCTCTCTTGTTGCTGCCAAGCGCTGGGAGCAGAGCTGGGGTCACCAGGAGGGACTAGATGACCACAAGAATGATGGCTGGGACCTGGCTTCCCTGTCCTTCCTTCCTTCACTGCCCCTCGTCTGGGATTAGCATTCACTCCTCAAGATGCAGTTCTTTTTTTTTGGATGTTGCCTTCATCAGATAGATCATGGGTTCCTTGTTAGAAACTTCCCTTTGTTATATCACATCTTTTTTTTCCCCCTCTGGGAGATAAAGTTGGAAAAGAAAAGAATTTCAGAGAAGAAAAGACTTGAGAGATCAGAGATCATTTCTGTTCACATAGCATCGGTCTTGGTTGATCACGCACCCACGGGCATGTCAAAACTGATTTAATCCTAATGTAGTCATTTAGCTGTGGTGTTTCCTTTTTTCATTCTTCCTTTTTTTCCTTTTTTCTTTTTTTTTTTTTCTCTTCTTGGTAAAGGATGGAGAGTTAGTATTTATAAAATAAAGACAAGAGTAAAAAAATTCCCTCCTCTAATTCCATGCCTCAAAGGTAAATGTCTTCAAACAGATGCTTTTAAAAAATCTGAATTTGTAACACTATTTACATAGCATTCTCCTGTTAACATTGGACATTTCTCTATTGCTGTTACAAACATCACTGCACTGGGTATGTGTGTATGTATATCTTTATGCACTTGTTGCTACTATTGCTGTAAGATAGAGTCCAGTAAAGTGAAATTTCTGGATCATATGGCCTGGGTATGTGTAGTTTTTACATGTGTGTGCCAAGTCTCTTCAGTTGTGTCCGACTCTTTGCGACCTTATGGACTGTAGCCCACCAGGCTCCTCTGTCAATGGGATTCTCCAGGCAAGAATACTGGACTGGATTGCCATTTAAATCACCCTCCTCTAAAATCATAAGATTTGCACAGGTTGACTAGACTCTGGTAAAATAGATTCCCTTGAGGGCAAGCCCTGCTGAGGAGAACAGAGAGTGATGAGTGCATTTTATTTAGTTATTAATTAATTTTTATTAGATATAGTTGCTTTACAAAGTTGTGTTTCTACTGTACAGCAAAATGAATCAGATACATGTATGTATATACATATATAAATGTATGTATACACATACACACAGATACACACACACACACATAGATATAGATATTCCTTTCCTCTGGACTGCCTTCCCATTCAGGTCATCATAGTGCATTTAGTAAAGTTCCCTGTGCTGTGAAGTATGTTCTCATTAGTTATCTATTTTGTATGTATACACTATTGATACTACATATGGGTTCATTTTAGAGTGGTTACTTTTCCCCTTCTCTTGCCAGGAGAATTGAGACAGCTTTTCTTATTTCACAGCTGTGCCTGGTAAGCTGTGCTCCTCTTTAGTGCTCTGTCTTTCCAGTTTTCAGGGCAGCAGTGTGCTGCGTGACCTCACTTTTGATGCATCTAAGAAGAACCATTGATTTTCAGTTGGTTCAGTTTTTTTCTTATTGTGAGGTTGGAAGTGATGACTTCCCAGCTGTTTACATGTCAACCAGAAACCTCACACCCTTTACCTCACGTCTCTTAAGTTTTCTTATTCACTCCTAAAACCCTGTAAAATCTGTCTCAACAAAGTGTATTAGATACCTCCCTTTTCCTTTTGTGTGTGTGTGTTTTGTTTCCTGGAGACATTCCTCCTGAAGCCCTCCGTTCTCCTGCTCCCATCTGGAATGAGTGAGTGAGTATTAGTCACTCAATTTTGTCTGACTCCTTGAGACTCCATGGACTGTACCCCCCAAAGCTCCTTTATTCATGGAATTCTCCAGGCAGTAATACTGGAGTGGGTAGTCTTTCCTTTCTCTGAGGGATCTTCCTGACGCAGGAATTGAACCTAAGTATTCTGCATTGCAGGCAGATTTTTTAAACATCTGAGCCACCAGGAAGCCCCCACCCCATCTTTGCCCTAAATTGACTGCATCCTGAGACTTCTTTTTGCTACAATCCTACAAATTCCCTTCTTATTTCTCCTGCCTTCTGTCCTCTGCTTCATGCAATCCATGTTTCCTCTTTTTCTGAGGGTTTGCTTCTTTGTTTTAGTTACATTTATTTTTATAACTTCAGGTGCCTGGAAAGCACCTTGAAAAGGATCTTTAATGTCTGAAATGTCTATATTGCTAATGCTTTTGATTACTAGTTCTGTGGGCTACAGAATTCTAGGTTGAAAATAATGTTCCTTCAGAATATTGAAGGCATGGCTCCACTATTCCTGGACTGTTAAGTCACAAGTTTAGTAAAGTTCCCTGTGCTGTGAAGTATGTTCTCATTAGTTATCTATTTTGTATGTATACACTATTGATACTACATATGGGTTCATTTTAGAGTGGTTACTTTTCCCCTTCTCTTGCCAGGAGAATTGAGACAGCTTTTCTTATTTCACAGCTGTGCCTGGTAAGCTGTGCTCCTCTTTAGTGCTCTGTCTTTCCAGTTTTCAGGGCAGCAGTGTGCTGCGTGACCTCACTTTTGATGCATCTAAGAAGAACCATTGATTTTCAGTTGGTTCAGTTTTTTTCTTATTGTGAGGTTGGAAGTGATGACTTCCCAGCTGTTTACATGTCAACCAGAAACCTCACACCCTTTACCTCACGTCTCTTAAGTTTTCTTATTCACTCCTAAAACCCTGTAAAATCTGTCTCAACAAAGTGTATTAGATACCTCCCTTTTCCTTTTGTGTGTGTGTGTTTTGTTTCCTGGAGACATTCCTCCTGAAGCCCTCCGTTCTCCTGCTCCCATCTGGAATGAGTGAGTGAGTATTAGTCACTCAATTTTGTCTGACTCCTTGAGACTCCATGGACTGTACCCCCCAAAGCTCCTTTATTCATGGAATTCTCCAGGCAGTAATACTGGAGTGGGTAGTCTTTCCTTTCTCTGAGGGATCTTCCTGACGCAGGAATTGAACCTAAGTATTCTGCATTGCAGGCAGATTTTTTAAACATCTGAGCCACCAGGAAGCCCCCACCCCATCTTTGCCCTAAATTGACTGCATCCTGAGACTTCTTTTTGCTACAATCCTACAAATTCCCTTCTTATTTCTCCTGCCTTCTGTCCTCTGCTTCATGCAATCCATGTTTCCTCTTTTTCTGAGGGTTTGCTTCTTTGTTTTAGTTACATTTATTTTTATAACTTCAGGTGCCTGGAAAGCACCTTGAAAAGGATCTTTAATGTCTGAAATGTCTATATTGCTAATGCTTTTGATTACTAGTTCTGTGGGCTACAGAATTCTAGGTTGAAAATAATGTTCCTTCAGAATATTGAAGGCATGGCTCCACTATTCTCTAAGTCCTGTTACAATTTAAAACATCTGTCTCCAAAATCACCTAGTGGTCTAATTTTAGATCAGTTATCTTTTCTGATCAAGTTTGATCATCTTTCCCTTTTGAAATGCTCATCTCCTTAGCTTGTAAACACATTACGCTGGGACTTCTGGCCCACCTTGTAGGTTTTTTTTTTTTCTCATTCCATCTTATCCACACCCGACAAATGGAAATGAGGCTAGCCCTTGCCTTTTGGTTGTTGTTGTTGGGTTTTTAAAGAAATATATATATATATATATATATATGTATATTTGATGTGGACCATTTTTTAAAAGCCTTTATTGAATCTTTACACTTATGTTTTGGTTTTCTTGGCCAGGAGGCATGTGGGATCTTAGCTCCCTCTGCATTGGGAAGTCTTAATCACTGGACCACCAGGGAAGTTCCATTTTTGATTTTTGAATGCCCTCATCCACTATTCTGGATGTGGATAGCCTTATCCACTATCAAAATTTCTGATCCTAATCTCCAGTCTGTAATTGCCTTCTGAGCTTCAAAGTGATAACTCCAATTATTTGCATAATACTTGGCTTACAAATTTGACTGACACTTAAAATTTCACATAGTTAGCACTGCAGTCATCTTTTATCAGAAATTAATTACACTTCCTGATGTACTCAGGAATATCAATGGTGGTGTCATTTTTATTTTCAACTCAGCTCAAAACATTTAAATCATCATTTACTTTCCCTCTGAGCAGCAGTTTTAAACTGAGCCACCAGGAAGCCCCACCCCATCTTTGCCCTAAATTGACTGCATCCTGAGACTTCTTTTTGCTACAATCCTACAAATTCCCTTCTTATTTCTCCTGCCTTCTGTCCTCTGCTTCATGCAATCCATGTTTCCTCTTTTTCTGAGGGTTTGCTTCTTTGTTTTAGTTACATTTATTTTTATAACTTCAGGTGCCTGGAAAGCACCTTGAAAAGGATCTTTAATGTCTGAAATGTCTATATTGCTAATGCTTTTGATTACTAGTTCTGTGGGCTACAGAATTCTAGGTTGAAAATAATGTTCCTTCAGAATATTGAAGGCATGGCTCCACTATTCTCTAAGTCCTGTTACAATTTAAAACATCTGTCTCCAAAATCACCTAGTGGTCTAATTTTAGATCAGTTATCTTTTCTGATCAAGTTTGATCATCTTTCCCTTTTGAAATGCTCATCTCCTTAGCTTGTAAACACATTACGCTGGGACTTCTGGCCCACCTTGTAGGTTTTTTTTTTTTCTCATTCCATCTTATCCACACCCGACAAATGGAAATGAGGCTAGCCCTTGCCTTTTGGTTGTTGTTGTTGGGTTTTTAAAGAAATATATATATATATATATATATATGTATATTTGATGTGGACCATTTTTTAAAAGCCTTTATTGAATCTTTACACTTATGTTTTGGTTTTCTTGGCCAGGAGGCATGTGGGATCTTAGCTCCCTCTGCATTGGGAAGTCTTAATCACTGGACCACCAGGGAAGTTCCATTTTTGATTTTTGAATGCCCTCATCCACTATTCTGGATGTGGATAGCCTTATCCACTATCAAAATTTCTGATCCTAATCTCCAGTCTGTAATTGCCTTCTGAGCTTCAAAGTGATAACTCCAATTATTTGCATAATACTTGGCTTACAAATTTGACTGACACTTAAAATTTCACATAGTTAGCACTGCAGTCATCTTTTATCAGAAATTAATTACACTTCCTGATGTACTCAGGAATATCAATGGTGGTGTCATTTTTATTTTCAACTCAGCTCAAAACATTTAAATCATCATTTACTTTCCCCTCTCACCTACATCTCACATGCAATCTGTGGGTTTTTTTTTTTTTTCCGTATTGCCTCCTCTGTGTGTCTCTCTCTGTGTCTCTTTTTAAAACTGCTAGACAAATTAAACCTTCCTTAACTCATTACGTACTTTACCACAGTTGCTTTTAAAGTGATCTTCCAGGTTCTAGTATCTCCCCCTCAGTTTACTGACAAATCAATTGACTGATGTTGCCCCCTTTCTTAGTATAATCTGAGGCATCTTGCTGTTTGCCCTTATTATTGCACTACAAAACCTTTCTGTGGCTCCTGAGTTGGGCTGACCACAAAAGCCCTTACAGATCTGAAGTTCAGCTCTTGGTTTGTAAGTCAGTTTTAGTTTTCTTTCACTGGAAAGTAAGCAGAACAAAGATAAAGCAGGTGGGAACAGTGTCTTGTTGCCTTCCTGGTTCTTTATGAAGGTGCACCTGATACTCAGTGGTTCTGAAAGCTTCTGCTAAATGAAGAACTTGCCAGGTCAGAGAAGCTCAGAACCCTAGTGTTAGTGCCTTTTCATTCTTTTGGAGCTTGTCAGAGGTGTGCTAGGGGAAGTGGGGATGTGGCAGTTAAACTATTCCTCAATGACATACTTTTGTGTTCTTTTTCCTGTTGCAACAAACTTAATGTGTAGTTTTAGTGGAGTGGCTTGTGCCTGGGCTATTGCCCACTGAAATACACATAGATGGAGGATGTCAAATATGGTGTTGCTGTGACCCCTTCTCCTTCCTGTTCTCAGGCATGTGGGATCTTAGCTCCCTCTGCATTGGGAAGTCTTAATCACTGGACCACCAGGGAAGTTCCATTTTTGATTTTTGAATGCCCTCATCCACTATTCTGGATGTGGATAGCCTTATCCACTATCAAAATTTCTGATCCTAATCTCCAGTCTGTAATTGCCTTCTGAGCTTCAAAGTGATAACTCCAATTATTTGCATAATACTTGGCTTACAAATTTGACTGACACTTAAAATTTCACATAGTTAGCACTGCAGTCATCTTTTATCAGAAATTAATTACACTTCCTGATGTACTCAGGAATATCAATGGTGGTGTCATTTTTATTTTCAACTCAGCTCAAAACATTTAAATCATCATTTACTTTCCCCTCTCACCTACATCTCACATGCAATCTGTGGGTTTTTTTTTTGTTTTTTTTCCGTATTGCCTCCTCTGTGTGTCTCTCTCTGTGTCTCTTTTTAAAACTGCTAGACAAATTAAACCTTCCTTAACTCATTACGTACTTTACCACAGTTGCTTTTAAAGTGATCTTCCAGGTTCTAGTATCTCCCCCTCAGTTTACTGACAAATCAATTGACTGATGTTGCCCCCTTTCTTAGTATAATCTGAGGCATCTTGCTGTTTGCCCTTATTATTGCACTACAAAACCTTTCTGTGGCTCCTGAGTTGGGCTGACCACAAAAGCCCTTACAGATCTGAAGTTCAGCTCTTGGTTTGTAAGTCAGTTTTAGTTTTCTTTCACTGGAAAGTAAGCAGAACAAAGATAAAGCAGGTGGGAACAGTGTCTTGTTGCCTTCCTGGTTCTTTATGAAGGTGCACCTGATACTCAGTGGTTCTGAAAGCTTCTGCTAAATGAAGAACTTGCCAGGTCAGAGAAGCTCAGAACCCTAGTGTTAGTGCCTTTTCATTCTTTTGGAGCTTGTCAGAGGTGTGCTAGGGGAAGTGGGGATGTGGCAGTTAAACTATTCCTCAATGACATACTTTTGTGTTCTTTTTCCTGTTGCAACAAACTTAATGTGTAGTTTTAGTGGAGTGGGCTTGTGCCTGGGCTATTGCCCACTGAAATACACATAGATGGAGGATGTCAAATATGGTGTTGCTGTGACCCCTTCTCCTTCCTGTTCTCAGGCAGACATTATTTCAATCTTTTGATTGATTAGTGAGTTAGTGAAAGTCTTTCACTGGTATCTGACTCTTTGCAGCCTCATGGATGAGCCATGGAATTCTCCAGGCCAGAGTATTGGAGTGGTGGTATTCCCTTCTCCAGGGGATCTTCCCAGTCCAGGTCTTTTGCATTGCAGGCAGATTCTTTATCACCTGAGCCACCAGAAGGAAGGAACCCAAGAGGAAGCCTCTTTTGTAAGCCAGAGTTCTCAATAATGTGCTTCAGCTGTCTCTTACTAATGGTTTAATTCATTTATTCACCAGATATAAGTGTAGCAACTGTAATGGGTAGACATTATTTTAGGTGCGCCAGGTACTGCAAAGAAAAAGGCACATGCCTTTTTCATTGGGCTTACATTCTAGTTGAGGATAAAGGAAGTAAGTAAACAAGATAATCTGAGATAGTCCTAAGCTTAGTGAGAAAAATAAAACAGGATACTGTAACTGAGAGTGACTGTGGGTAACTGCTTTGACCAGGGATTGAACCTGCATCCCCTCCATTGGAAGGTGAGGGCTTAGCCACTGGACTGCTCGGGAAGTCCACATCACGACTGTTCCTGAGGATAGTGGGGGTTCTTGCCCATATTTTGAAGTCTCGAGCTCCTTGTGGTTGCTTTGCCCATAGTGGTTGCTGAGAATGTTTGGATGACCTCAGTATCTCCTCAGAGAAGCCTGGGTCTGTGACTGGTGAGCTGAGAGCCTGTGGCACTGTTGTTCTGTTTGAGACCATGAGAGTCAGTGACCCCCTTTCTGCTCCCTTTGCAGGGGAGGGCTCCTCTGGTCCCAGGAGCACCTAGGAGAAGGACGAGCTGAAGGATGATGGCTACCTCGATGACATCACCACGACAAAAGTCAGTAAGTCAATTTAAGTCTCCACTAATCTGTCCTCTGTACTGAAAAAAAAAAAAAAAAATCCTTCGATGCATCAATGACTTTATCTTCATATTCAAAGCACAGTAAGTAATTAATCTCTCATTTGTGGGAGAACAAAGCATTGAATGAAATCCACATTTTAGATGTGAAAGAACCAAATAAAACTGAACAAATGCAGAGCAGCAGCAGCAATTATTTACACTCCAGGAATCCAGAATTTAAGAACCATGATGAAGAACCTTGATAAACAGCAGGTTCTGGAAACTGTGTAATTATCATGCAGTCTTTATCATTGGGTAAAATTAACTGTCACTTGAGACCAGTCTTGCAAATCCTGAAAGCTGTGATGTTCAACTGGAGATGCATGTGTCTTATGTCCCCCTCAGAGGGAAAACTTCAAATATGAAGCATTGAGTCACCTTGGTCCTTTTTAATCACTGCTCTAAAAATCCCACTCTTTAAAACCCCCCCCCCCCCCCACTTTCTCTATGTCTCTCACTGTTGGTTAAATAAAAGTAGCAGTAAATACAATCTGCCCTGAGCAACCAGACCATACATCAATAAGTGAACACTTAGCCTAAGCTATTTTCCATGAGACCCATGAAGCATTTCTAATTGAAACTTAACAAGCTACAAGAAGCAGGCACTGTAATCTTCAGCTCTAGAAGGGAAATGGGATCTTGTGTGTACACATGAAGCTTTTTAATTTAGCTAGAAGAGTGTGACTGTGCGGTTGCATGGTATATGTATTTTTTAATTGCTGGATTATCATTGTTTGTTATTTCATATTTATTGAAAAATGTAGATACCACATGTAATTGAATAGCAATGTCTTGTACCATCCCGATGGCTTAATCTTAACTAAATCACGATAATATATGCTAGCTTGAATTGGGAATACTTAATAAAAGACTGGAATAAATTTGTTGTTGTTACATTTTAAGGCAATTAATAGAAGCACCTTCATCTGCAAAATTTAAACCTTTATGGAACAGCAGCGGAGATCACTGGGTAAGAATGGATGTACCTGTATGAGGATCTTTGACATTGAAAACAGGAGCAAGTGCCGCGACGGAGGCACATTATACTGGAGAGAAAGGTAAAGATGCTAGCTGGATCTTACATTTTCTGGGTTTTCCATGTTTGAGTCCTCAGTGTGTACATGTTTTCATTTGAGCGTTGCAAGCCTCTAAGGTGCAGGGCAGACACAATCATCTCCATTTTAGAGAAAAGAATCCTAAAGCTTGGAGAGACTGTCCCCAAAGATCACAAAGGTGGAGGAGCGCAGACGGTCCACTCCCCCTTAGTCACAGATGAGATATACGCACAGGTAAACGGACACTGTGTCTCCACAATTTGTCAAAAGGGCTCTTTGGTAACCGGAAGGACGTCAGGACGCTTATCTTGTCTTAGAAGGTGTTTGGGCTAAGCCCCTCCTGCCTTTTCCCTTCACTAATCAGGGATCCAGAGGCCTCCCACTCCAGCGCAGCTGAGGGCACGGTTTGCTCAGATAAATGACTTGCCAAGCCAAAGCTGAAAGCTGAAACATGTGACTGTTCCAAAAACAGACGCAAAAAGGACAACAGAGGTGAATGAGAGCTACTCAAAGTCCAAACGTGGGTGTTTTTCTCTCTCTTTTGGAAAAACCATCAAGCACTGTCATTAGACATTCACCAAGTAATTCTGTAAGATCGAATTCAAGAACAAGCAGTGCTGTGAAATGGTTAAAAGATAACTGTAAGAGGGAGAGGAAAGCAAAGTTCAGCGCAGTCCAGGCGTCTGCCTTGTCTTCCTCGAAGGCGTCCTGGACCGGGGCCTGCGGGAGGCGCCGTTCGGGCTGAGCGCGTGGGGTGGCTCTTCATGCGAGCGTCTTCCTTACAGGCGGCGGTGGAGGGGCCACCTCGAGTCCTTCTCCCAATGTTCCAAGCTCCGACCCAGCTCTGCCAACCCTGTCCTCCCAATACAATTTCGGCTAGTTCCTGTCCTGTCAGCCCCTCGGCCTCCGAGTGAGAGAGAAGAGAAAGCAGGTGCGGTCCTGTGGGCGAACCCCACTAGGGCAGGCAAAGATCCTGCGCCAAACTTGGGAAAGTTGGATGGCCGCCTTCCTTCCGCCATGCACCCCGGCTCGGCAGTATCTTCCAGGAGGGCGCAGATAGGGTGTCGAAGGCGGCGCGCGGGGAACTCCTGCGGCGGAAACATCCTCAGAGATCCCTGGGCGCGGAAAGAGCAGGTGCCCTTTCTCCGACGTCCGAGAGCGGCGCCTGCTGCACCTAGCCTGTGGTCTCACCCCCTGCGCGGGCTCCCGCTGGCCCTTTGCGCCCCACCCCCACCCCACCCCCCAATCCAGGGCGGGGACGCAGAGGTGCGGGGCCACAGGTAATTATTGCCAGCGGGGAAGCGGGGGTGGGCGCGCCGCCGAGGGGCGGGCGGCACGGCGGGGCGCAGGCATAAAGGGGCGCGGCGCGGTGCCCGGGCGCCCGGCTCCCGCGCAGCATGCCCGCCTGCGCCCCGCTGCGCCGCCTGCGGCAGCTGGCGCTGTCGCCGCCGCCGCCGCCGCCGCTGCTGCTGCTGCTTCTGGCCCTGGGCGGCCGCCCTCTGTGTGCCGAGCCCGGCGACGGAGCGCAGACCTGGGCCCGCTTTGCGCGCCCTCCGACCCCTGAGGCCGCCGGGCTGCTCCACGACACCTTCCCCGACGGCTTCCTCTGGGCCGTGGGCAGCGCAGCCTACCAGACTGAGGGCGGCTGGCAGCAGCACGGCAAGGGCGCGTCCATCTGGGACACGTTCACCCACCGCCCCCCAGCGCCTCCGGGCGACCCCTCGGTAGCCGGGTTGCCGTCGGGCGCCCCGTCACCGTCCTCACCTCCCACCGGGGATGTGGCCAGCGACGGCTACAACAACGTCTTCCGAGACACAGAGGGGCTGCGCGAGCTCGGGGTCACCCACTATCGCTTCTCCATCTCGTGGGCGCGCGTGCTCCCCAATGGCAGCGCCAGTGCCCCAAACCGGGAGGGACTGCGCTACTATCGGCGTCTGCTGGAGCGGCTGCGGGAGCTGGGAGTGCAGCCCGTGGTCACCCTGTACCATTGGGACCTGCCCCAGCACCTGCAGGATGCCTACGGCGGCTGGGCCCACCGCGCCCTAGCCGACCACTTCCGAGATTTTGCGGAGCTCTGCTTCCGTCACTTCGGCGGCCAGGTCAAGTACTGGATCACCATCGATAACCCCTACGTGGTGGCCTGGCATGGCTACGCCACTGGGCGACTGGCCCCCGGCGTCCGGGGCAGCCCGCGACTCGGGTACCTGGTGGCACACAACCTCCTCCTGGTGAGTTCGAGGGGTCAGGTGGAGGGTCACGCCGGGGAGAGGGCCACTGAAGACGCCAGGGACAAAAGGGGTGCCTGAAGCTCCAGTCAGGGGAGGCGCCATCTGAGCACATCTGTGAAGTTTTCTGGGGTTCACACCAGGGTGGGTGGGGCGCTGAGCCTTGCTGGGAAAGCCCAACGGGAGTTGGGAAAGGGGAACCCCCGCAGTGGGTGCTCCAAGTGACTGCCTTATTGAGTGCATCCTCGAAAAGAACTTGTTTCTCCTGTCAGAAAAGGGAGCGCCCCTCTCTTAAGGGTAGAGGATCCCTAGAGGTGAGATAGGGAGAACTAGGCGCAGCCACTGGAGCTTGAGGAAAGACGTTTATTCAGAAGCCACATAGACAGCATTGCTCGCTGCTGTAGTTTGGAGACGTCATGAGCTCAGTGTTGTTGATCCAATAAGATCTGTCTTGCTTGTGACACAAGTTTGCACGGCAGCAAATTCGAAGATGTTACAATCGCATCTCCCGCAGAGCAGAGTTTGAACTGTCTTTGGAAGTTCTCATGGCAGGATTGAGAACTACGCCCACCCACCCACTTTACATCAGCAGGGATGTGAAGACCCCTTGTAGAATCTTAAACAGAGCTAGCCATAAAATACAGAACCTGCTGCAGGGAGATACAGATTGTGTCCTTCAACAACTGTATCTCCACGATGTTGTCACCAATTGGAAGGATTCCTCAGGGATGAGATTATTAGCCTGACAAAATTGATTTTAACACCCCTGAGCAAAAGCCTTAATACATTTCGGCAACAGGAAGAATTAATGTGTCATGATAAAATTGTCTCCCAAATAATTCTTTCTCTTTTTTCCCCTTAGTATTCAAGACTAGGTGTCATCAATTTTAGGGTTCCTTTCCAACGTCAGTTGTTTGTATGCTTTGTACAGTTTTGTATTAGAATACTTTAATGTAAAATTTTCAAGAATTAATGTATCACTGGCGCCAGGTCAAGTACTGGATCACCATCGATAACCCCTACGTGGTGGCCTGGCATGGCCACTGGGCGACTGGCCCCCGGCGTCCGGGGCAGCCCGCGACTCGGGTACCTGGTGGCACACAACCTCCTCCTGGTGAGTTCGAGGGGTCAGGTGGAGGGTCACGCCGGGGAGAGGGCCACTGAAGACGCCAGGGACAAAAGGGGTGCCTGAAGCTCCAGTCAGGGGAGGCGCCATCTGAGCACATCTGTGAAGTTTTCTGGGGTTCACACCAGGGTGGGTGGGGCGCTGAGCCTTGCTGGGAAAGCCCAACGGGAGTTGGGAAAGGGGAACCCCCGCAGTGGGTGCTCCAAGTGACTGCCTTATTGAGTGCATCCTCGAAAAGAACTTGTTTCTCCTGTCAGAAAAGGGAGCGCCCCTCTCTTAAGGGTAGAGGATCCCTAGAGGTGAGATAGGGAGAACTAGGCGCAGCCACTGGAGCTTGAGGAAAGACGTTTATTCAGAAGCCACATAGACAGCATTGCTCGCTGCTGTAGTTTGGAGACGTCATGAGCTCAGTGTTGTTGATCCAATAAGATCTGTCTTGCTTGTGACACAAGTTTGCACGGCAGCAAATTCGAAGATGTTACAATCGCATCTCCCGCAGAGCAGAGTTTGAACTGTCTTTGGAAGTTCTCATGGCAGGATTGAGAACTACGCCCACCCACCCACTTTACATCAGCAGGGATGTGAAGACCCCTTGTAGAATCTTAAACAGAGCTAGCCATAAAATACAGAACCTGCTGCAGGGAGATACAGATTGTGTCCTTCAACAACTGTATCTCCACGATGTTGTCACCAATTGGAAGGATTCCTCAGGGATGAGATTATTAGCCTGACAAAATTGATTTTAACACCCCTGAGCAAAAGCCTTAATACATTTCGGCAACAGGAAGAATTAATGTGTCATGATAAAATTGTCTCCCAAATAATTCTTTCTCTTTTTTCCCCTTAGTATTCAAGACTAGGTGTCATCAATTTTAGGGTTCCTTTCCAACGTCAGTTGTTTGTATGCTTTGTACAGTTTTGTATTAGAATACTTTATATGTACCAACATTTTAATAAATGGGGTTTAAATGTATAACTTTTGGCACAGTGTTTTGGTGACCTGTGGATCTACAGGAAGATCAATTTTTAAATTTAGAATCAAACCACATATTTTAGATAAAGTCAAAATGAAGACCACTTCTACACACTTTTAGTTGAGGCCATAGATAATTGAGGCAAAGTAGTCCTTGGTTATTGAGTTGACTTGCTGCTCAGTGCTGCTGATAATGTTGTAATAAGGGCTAATTAGATTGTGTGTCAGCCCCATAAAACCTGCTTGCTACCACAGGCCATAAAAGAATATTGGATTTGTTTGACAAAAAAAACTTGTGATTTTAGTGATTCCATATTGATACATATTTTTTCAGTAAGATACTTTAGAGCAGTTGTAGTAAACTTGTTCAGTCGGTCAGTTCTTCTAAGAAATCGGAGGACCCAGGCCACATCATGGTTCGTGACAGAAAACTACTTCTGAAGAAAACATAAGCAAATTTCAGTTCATATCAAAAATAAGAGATTTGTGGGACCAATTAAAGGACCTAATAGACCATTCCTGCAGTATTACTATGGTAGATTTAAATCATATGAATTCTGTTTTTAGGATGCATGTAATAAACTCTGTATGAATATAGAAGTCATCAGTGGTTGTTATAGCCACTTACCCGATCCTTTCATGCATAAGATAAGGAACTGGGGCTGCAGGAGCTTTCTGGTACTTGGTATTTTAAATGGTGTACATGCTTTGGACTCTTGTGCCCACTCTGCCTTTTGATTAACTTCCCAGTTATATTTTTGTTTCCTTACACAAAAACTTGCCAAACAGTAACATCCATCCCAGAAATGCAGTGGACTTCGTCCTCATAAGAAGTTAGTCACAGGTGGACAGTTGGTTTTGTTGATGCTGCAAACATAATTATAGTTTCTGTAAAATATTAATTTTGCTTTTAAATTTCTTTGGTGTGGAATTTAGTCATTCTTGTATTTTATGAAGAAGTAAGTTGTCATGATCGAAAATGATATCTTTAATTATTTCCTATGAGGCATTTTCATTCTGATTTTGTATTAGAATACTTTATATGTACCAACATTTTAATAAATGGGGTTTAAATGTATAACTTTTGGCACAGTGTTTTGGTGACCTGTGGATCTACAGGAAGATCAATTTTTAAATTTAGAATCAAACCACATATTTTAGATAAAGTCAAAATGAAGACCACTTCTACACACTTTTAGTTGAGGCCATAGATAATTGAGGCAAAGTAGTCCTTGGTTATTGAGTTGACTTGCTGCTCAGTGCTGCTGATAATGTTGTAATAAGGGCTAATTAGATTGTGTGTCAGCCCCATAAAACCTGCTTGCTACCACAGGCCATAAAAGAATATTGGATTTGTTTGACAAAAAAAACTTGTGATTTTAGTGATTCCATATTGATACATATTTTTTCAGTAAGATACTTTAGAGCAGTTGTAGTAAACTTGTTCAGTCGGTCAGTTCTTCTAAGAAATCGGAGGACCCAGGCCACATCATGGTTCGTGACAGAAAACTACTTCTGAAGAAAACATAAGCAAATTTCAGTTCATATCAAAAATAAGAGATTTGTGGGACCAATTAAAGGACCTAATAGACCATTCCTGCAGTATTACTATGGTAGATTTAAATCATATGAATTCTGTTTTTAGGATGCATGTAATAAACTCTGTATGAATATAGAAGTCATCAGTGGTTGTTATAGCCACTTACCCGATCCTTTCATGCATAAGATAAGGAACTGGGGCTGCAGGAGCTTTCTGGTACTTGGTATTTTAAATGGTGTACATGCTTTGGACTCTTGTGCCCACTCTGCCTTTTGATTAACTTCCCAGTTATATTTTTGTTTCCTTACACAAAAACTTGCCAAACAGTAACATCCATCCCAGAAATGCAGTGGACTTCGTCCTCATAAGAAGTTAGTCACAGGTGGACAGTTGGTTTTGTTGATGCTGCAAACATAATTATAGTTTCTGTAAAATATTAATTTTGCTTTTAAATTTCTTTGGTGTGGAATTTAGTCATTCTTGTATTTTATGAAGAAGTAAGTTGTCATGATCGAAAATGATATCTTTAATTATTTCCTATGAGGCATTTTCATTCTGATTTCAGTATTCTTTCTTGGTGTTTGTGTTAGGAGGAGGGGTATATGGAAGTTTTGATCTTATTTGAAAAGATAAATCATATTCCCCAGATGTTGGTAGTGCAGAGTTTTTGGTAATATTAATAAAATATTTCAACCAGAGCTTAGATATTGCTGTTAGGGGCCACTGAGACCTTAGCACATTTATATGCATCTGGGGATCTGATGCTGGTAAAGGATAAATCTGGCCAGCACTTTTCCCCTGCCCCATTCTGTGCAAGTAAACTTAAGGAGGCCCCCTGGAGAGAGTGGACATTTGACACACCCCAACCCTACATGTTCAAGAATCATTGTCTGATGGCCTGAAGGACAGAGGCAGGGTAGACACACTGCAGGGTAGATAGTGGGGTGGGGAGGCTACGTTCAGAATGGAGGTCTTCATTTCTTTGTGAGTTTTTGGTATTGATATTTGATATTGAGTTTTTGGTACCCTTGATAAAAAATAGCTGTATGTGCATATGTGTGTGTGAGAGACAGGGTGATAGACAGCCAGAATTGAAAGGAAGATTTCCCTGCAGAGCTCTAGGAATCCAGACTTCCTTGGCTCATTCAAATATAACCCAGAAAGAAGACATACCTTCTGCTCTCTGACTTGAAGAGGTACTGCTTTGCCTTCACAGCTCTTAAAAGAGGGTTCTTAATGGCACGTGAAGAACTAGTGTTAAGGCCAGTAGTTGGGAGTCCAGATCCAGTGGTGCCTGGGGATTTTTTTCTGGGAGGACCAGGACCAAGTTGGAGATAGACATAGGACTCCCAGGAAGTCTTGCAAATGTTTGTACAGGTAACCTGTGGGAAAAGACAACTTATCTTTTTTAGTCGTTTGGAAGTTTTTACAGTAGAATCATACATTTGATAATGAATCTTAAATTTGTACTGAACTTTCATTCCCCAAGTAATAATGGATACAGTTTGTCTACCAGATATGTGTTCAAATTGTACAAGCTGTGTCCTTTCATGAAGCACTTTATCAATTTTCCTCTCATTAAAATGTTTTTAGTACATTGCTGGAATAATCAACTGGGTTGATGTTAATGCATTTTATAGACTACTGAATTCAATAGTGTGTTTAATCAGAAATGGTTAAAATATCTTCTGAAGGCATTGACTCACTCTTCTTTGAATATCTGATTGAGCACAATGTTTTCTGAAGGTCACAGTCAAGTCCAAGATAAAATTTAAGAATATGGAAAGAGCTAATGAAATAATTTCAGGTTGGTAGTGCAGAGTTTTTGGTAATATTAATAAAATATTTCAACCAGAGCTTAGATATTGCTGTTAGGGGCCACTGAGACCTTAGCACATTTATATGCATCTGGGGATCTGATGCTGGTAAAGGATAAATCTGGCCAGCACTTTTCCCCTGCCCCATTCTGTGCAAGTAAACTTAAGGAGGCCCCCTGGAGAGAGTGGACATTTGACACACCCCAACCCTACATGTTCAAGAATCATTGTCTGATGGCCTGAAGGACAGAGGCAGGGTAGACACACTGCAGGGTAGATAGTGGGGTGGGGAGGCTACGTTCAGAATGGAGGTCTTCATTTCTTTGTGAGTTTTTGGTATTGATATTTGATATTGAGTTTTTGGTACCCTTGAAAAAAAATAGCTGTATGTGCATATGTGTGTGTGAGAGACAGGGTGATAGACAGCCAGAATTGAAAGGAAGATTTCCCTGCAGAGCTCTAGGAATCCAGACTTCCTTGGCTCATTCAAATATAACCCAGAAAGAAGACATACCTTCTGCTCTCTGACTTGAAGAGGTACTGCTTTGCCTTCACAGCTCTTAAAAGAGGGTTCTTAATGGCACGTGAAGAACTAGTGTTAAGGCCAGTAGTTGGGAGTCCAGATCCAGTGGTGCCTGGGGATTTTTTTCTGGGAGGACCAGGACCAAGTTGGAGATAGACATAGGACTCCCAGGAAGTCTTGCAAATGTTTGTACAGGTAACCTGTGGGAAAAGACAACTTATCTTTTTCAGTCGTTTGGAAGTTTTTACAGTAGAATCATACATTTGATAATGAATCTTAAATTTGTACTGAACTTTCATTCCCCAAGTAATAATGGATACAGTTTGTCTACCAGATATGTGTTCAAATTGTACAAGCTGTGTCCTTTCATGAAGCACTTTATCAATTTTCCTCTCATTAAAATGTTTTTAGTACATTGCTGGAATAATCAACTGGGTTGATGTTAATGCATTTTATAGACTACTGAATTCAATAGTGTGTTTAATCAGAAATGGTTAAAATATCTTCTGAAGGCATTGACTCACTCTTCTTTGAATATCTGATTGAGCACAATGTTTTCTGAAGGTCACAGTCAAGTCCAAGATAAAATTTAAGAATATGGAAAGAGCTAATGAAATAATTTCAGGTTTGCAGTGTTTAACAATGTCAATTATTTTGAGTTGAAGAGGAAATACTGAACATTCAAATAATGTCAATGTGCATTTCTTAAGTGTAAAAGGACTGAATGGATAAGTGTTACCTGTATATGTAGTTAGTCATGAAGTTTGTGCTCAGAAGTCTTCTTAGTTATCTTTATTTTTCAAACAATATGATTGTTCCAAGCCAGAATTTTAACATTCATTTGTGCAGAAGTATGTTTCTTTCAATGAATGTTATCTTTTTAATGGAAAAGGAAATTTTAGTTCTATAAAGAGAATAAATACAAGATAAGATTGGGGAGGACAAGAAATAAAGAATAAGAAAGTAAAAATGCATACTCTGAATCCTTCAAGATCCACATCTCAGAAAACTACGAAGTGATACTTGTAATCTACACTTAAACAGATAAGCATGATCTTCATTTTATATGCTCTATCTTGATATATTCTGGATACAAAGATAATCTAAAGGATCACTATAGCTCTTCTCCCTTCTATCTTGGGGTAGACTCTTATTTTTACTTCAGATACTTGACTCAAATGCTCCTTTTGCAATAAAACAAAGCAGAGAGGATCGCGTACTCATTTGTGACTTTGGGGTCAAAGGCTAGATATCTTTTTTTTTTTTTTAAAGATTTATTTATTTATTTATTTTGGTGGGAGGTGGGGAGGGAGGGGAGCAGGCAGGCCACTTCTGTTGGTCTTTCATTTGTCTGTTTTCATCTATCTTTGTTCTTTGGCCCATGTGGGCCTCCCGTCGTAGTGGCCTCTGTTGTCGCAGAGCACTGGCTCTGGGCGCATGCACTCCAGAGCTCCGGCTCGGTAATTGGACACATCAGTCCAGCAACTCCATGGCACGTGGGATCTTCCCAGGCCAGGGATCGAACCTTGCATTGCAAGGCAGTGTTCTTACCCACTGGACCACCAGGGAAGCCCTAGATATCATATTTATTTTAAAATGTGTAGTACTTATCTCAGTCCTTGGAGCAGAGGAAATATGATATAATTTTTAATTAATTTTAAATACAGATACGAAATAGTCTTTACTTATTTCAGGATGTCCATTTTTCTTTCTTGTAAATGTAATACCTACAACTCGCTTTCTCACCCTATATCTGGGAAGGAGTTTTAAAAAGTGAGGAAGATCAGGGAAGATCTTTGTGTTTCTTAAGTGTAAAAGGACTGAATGGATAAGTGTTACCTGTATATGTAGTTAGTCATGAAGTTTGTGCTCAGAAGTCTTCTTAGTTATCTTTATTTTTCAAACAATATGATTGTTCCAAGCCAGAATTTTAACATTCATTTGTGCAGAAGTATGTTTCTTTCAATGAATGTTATCTTTTTAATGGAAAAGGAAATTTTAGTTCTATAAAGAGAATAAATACAAGATAAGATTGGGGAGGACAAGAAATAAAGAATAAGAAAGTAAAAATGCATACTCTGAATCCTTCAAGATCCACATCTCAGAAAACTACGAAGTGATACTTGTAATCTACACTTAAACAGATAAGCATGATCTTCATTTTATATGCTCTATCTTGATATATTCTGGATACAAAGATAATCTAAAGGATCACTATAGCTCTTCTCCCTTCTATCTTGGGGTAGACTCTTATTTTTACTTCAGATACTTGACTCAAATGCTCCCTTTTGCAATAAAACAAAGCAGAGAGGATCGCGTACTCATTTGTGACTTTGGGGTCAAAGGCTAGATATCTTTTTTTTTTTTTTAAAGATTTATTTATTTATTTATTTTGGTGGGAGGTGGGGAGGGAGGGGAGCAGGCAGGCCACTTCTGTTGGTCTTTCATTTGTCTGTTTTCATCTATCTTTGTTCTTTGGCCCATGTGGGCCTCCCGTCGTAGTGGCCTCTGTTGTCGCAGAGCACTGGCTCTGGGCGCATGCACTCCAGAGCTCCGGCTCGGTAATTGGACACATCAGTCCAGCAACTCCATGGCACGTGGGATCTTCCCAGGCCAGGGATCGAACCTTGCATTGCAAGGCAGTGTTCTTACCCACTGGACCACCAGGGAAGCCCTAGATATCATATTTATTTTAAAATGTGTAGTACTTATCTCAGTCCTTGGAGCAGAGGAAATATGATATAATTTTTAATTAATTTTAAATACAGATACGAAATAGTCTTTACTTATTTCAGGATGTCCATTTTTTCTTTCTTGTAAATGTAATACCTACAACTCGCTTTCTCACCCTATATCTGGGAAGGAGTTTTAAAAAGTGAGGAAGATCAGGAGAAAAAGTTTCTGCCCAGATAGAAAGGTGACCTCTGTGCATTTCCAAGGCAGATAATATCTCCATTTTCATCCAGTGGACAGGGGAATGGGGAAGGATGAGAATGTGACCTGTGGGTGCCCCACCTGAGAGCTGTACCTCACTTTGACTCACCTCCCACTGACAGAACTCAGTGACATGGTGTAAGGAACAGAGGCACTACTGCAGCTGCAGAGCTGTGTGCTCGGCAAATCGCGTGGAGATTTTAGGTCATTAAGGACAAGTGGTGATCTCTCCCACACTGTCCTCCTCTCAGATGTATTGTGAGAATTAAAACAAAATCAGGTATGTCAATGATTCTGAAAAGTGTAAAGAGCCCTACAAAGGTGAGGTATGAATTTTTGTAGTCAGTAATAATAATAAAAGCAAAAGAACTTGAGAAGTGATCTCTTGTGCTATTTAGATGAAAGGAATTAGGTAAATTCTTTAGAAATTATTGCCTCACTTAACTTCATTTGTAACCTATAGCATTCAATGGGAGAGAGTCTTCACAGTTATTTCAGCAGCATTTGACTATATTTTCAATTCAGTTTTTAAATGACCTACCATAGGAAACATACTACCACCTACCTTTTATTGATGCTTAAAGGAAACTTACTAGAATTTATGACTGGTATAATTTGATATATTGACTAAAGATAAATGTTTAGTAAACTTGCATGGCCCCAGACTTTTTTTATTATTAATAATATTATTGTTTGAAATATGGATGTCAGAACATCAGCAATGAACCAGTATCATTTATAATTTGGTAAATAGTCAAAATAAACTAAAACCGGTAGTATCCATAATTCTCTGGTGGCTCAGATGCTAAAGAATCAGGCTGTAATGCAGGACACCTGGATTCAATTCCTGGGTTGGGAAGATCCCCTAGAGAAGGGAATGGCAACCTGCTCCAGTATTCTTGCCTGGAAAAGTCTATGGGCAGAGGAGCCTGATGGGCTGTAGTCCATGGGGTCAGAGACACAACTGAGCAACTAATGCTTTAAATATAATGGTTGAACAGATACTATGTTCATGTCTGTAAATGCACTGTTATTTGATAATTAGAATGTTAGAATTAAAAGGCACCAGAGAAATCCAAAGTCAGATTTCTTTTCAGGACCAACTCCCTGCAGTGGTCCTGAGGTCCTCTGGCTTATGCTATTTGTAGCAGGAGGAACCCAGCTTCTCTCAAGTAGCTCACTTGACTTTTTTTTTTTTTTTTTTTTTGATTTTTGGCCTCTTTTTATTTATTTTCATCCATCTTTATTCTTCTGCCTGTGTGAGCCTCCCATTGCAGTGGCCTCCCTCACTGCAGAGCGTTGGCTCTGGGCGCATGTGCTCCCAAGCTCTGGCTTGTAATTGGACCACAAGTCCAGCTGCCCCGTGGCACGTGGGATTGTCCCAGGCCAGAGATCGAACCAGTGTACCTTGCACTGCAAGGCGGACTGTTTACCCATTGGACCCCCAGGGAAGCCCTGACTTATTTTTATAGTGTTCAGAAAACTGTTAGGTAGAATTTTTGATTATAATGAAAAATTTTCTCTTGTGCTATTTAGATGAAAGGAATTAGGTAAATTCTTTAGAAATTATTGCCTCACTTAACTTCATTTGTAACCTATAGCATTCAATGGGAGAGAGTCTTCACAGTTATTTCAGCAGCATTTGACTATATTTTCAATTCAGTTTTTAAATGACCTACCATAGGAAACATACTACCACCTACCTTTTATTGATGCTTAAAGGAAACTTACTAGAATTTATGACTGGTATAATTTGATATATTGACTAAAGATAAATGTTTAGTAAACTTGCATGGCCCCAGACTTTTTTTATTATTAATAATATTATTGTTTGAAATATGGATGTCAGAACATCAGCAATGAACCAGTATCATTTATAATTTGGTAAATAGTCAAAATAAACTAAAACCGGTAGTATCCATAATTCTCTGGTGGCTCAGATGCTAAAGAATCAGGCTGTAATGCAGGACACCTGGATTCAATTCCTGGGTTGGGAAGATCCCCTAGAGAAGGGAATGGCAACCTGCTCCAGTATTCTTGCCTGGAAAAGTCTATGGGCAGAGGAGCCTGATGGGCTGTAGTCCATGGGGTCAGAGACACAACTGAGCAACTAATGCTTTAAATATAATGGTTGAACAGATACTATGTTCATGTCTGTAAATGCACTGTTATTTGATAATTAGAATGTTAGAATTAAAAGGCACCAGAGAAATCCAAAGTCAGATTTCTTTTCAGGACCAACTCCCTGCAGTGGTCCTGAGGTCCTCTGGCTTATGCTATTTGTAGCAGGAGGAACCCAGCTTCTCTCAAGTAGCTCACTTGACTTTTTTTTTTTTTTTTTTTTTTGATTTTTGGCCTCTTTTTATTTATTTTCATCCATCTTTATTCTTCTGCCTGTGTGAGCCTCCCATTGCAGTGGCCTCCCTCACTGCAGAGCGTTGGCTCTGGGCGCATGTGCTCCCAAGCTCTGGCTTGTAATTGGACCACAAGTCCAGCTGCCCCGTGGCACGTGGGATTGTCCCAGGCCAGAGATCGAACCAGTGTACCTTGCACTGCAAGGCGGACTGTTTACCCATTGGACCCCCAGGGAAGCCCTGACTTATTTTTTATAGTGTTCAGAAAACTGCTTTGGTAGAGGACCCAACCCTGGTTGTCTCTGCCTTCCTCAGTCTCAAAGAATAAAACAAATTGCTTTTTGACAAGACAGCTTTTCAAGTATCTGAAAAGGTCACTAAGTTCTTCCTAAGTACTTTCTCCTTTATTCACACTCGTGGCTGCTCCTCTGAAAAGAATAAAAGGGATCTGCCGTTTAGTCAGGGCTCCTTCTTGAGAGATGCAGTGGGACAGACACGAACGTGGTTAAGTTCTGAGAAAGCAAATGTGACCCTCGAGAGGCCTCTTTATCTTCTGACACTTGAGAAAACAAGTTGCCTTTCTATTATCTCCCCATCAGGGTGGGTCTTTGAGGAGCAGAGCAGAACAGGATTGGTTGTCTGTGGGACCTGTCCATGTCCATCATCGTTACCAAGGGGCTGCAGATGGTGGAGACGGCTGAGGGCACCCAAAGTTGGAAGGGTGTTCTGGGTTCTGTCTCCTGGAGCCAGTTGTACGGCCTTGCCAGGTGAAGCAGTACACAGTCCACACCACAGAGTCGGTGCATGGAGTGGCTGAAGGGCAACGTGGAGAAGGACACGGAGCAGGAGAAGTGAGTCCAAGCTCTTTGAAGCTTATCTTAAGGTTCAGTTGGTGGATGGCATCACTGAATCAGCGGACATGAGTTTGAGCAGGCTCCCGAAGATGATGAAGGACTGTGAAGCCTGGTGTGCTACAGTCCATGGAGTTACAAAGAGTCAGATGTGACTCAGCGACTGAACTGAACTGACCTGATGTTTCAATGTGCAAACCAAGTTTCAGCTGCCCCCGTTGTTCAGTGCATGTTTCTTGTTCTGGACACCAGATCCTGACCTTGCTGTCCAAGACTGCATTTGAGGGTTTTGGCTGTCACCTCCCTGCAGACTCAGATTAGTTTGAGGTCAGCTAAAATCTCAGGCTTTTTAAAATTTTTCCCCATGTGGATCGCTGTTAAGCCAAACTTTCCCCGTCATCTCCTTTTGTCGTTTATTTCTGAATAACCCTGAATTTTATTAAATTTCATCTTCAAACGGGAGAGGAGGATTATAACATAGGGTGAATGCTTCTTGAAAATTGAAAATCACCTAAATAGAGTGAGCAGTTAAAGGAAGAACAGTGCACAGGTAGAGTGGAATAGTGTTTGGCCATTAAAGAGTTGATAAATGGTGATTAAAGAAGTTGCACATGTTGTGTTATTAAGAGAAAAGTGTCATTTGCTATATTATGCTTCTTACATATCTCCACTGTGTGAGTGAGTGTGAATAAGTAGAGTGCACTTTGTAGCTCTTTGACCATGCTGGGCTCTCTCTAGCCATTGTCCTTTGCCCTAGCTTTTTTTCCTGACATATCCAAGCCTAGATTTGATATCCTTTCTCATGTGGAAAGACCTAAAATGTTGATCCTAAAGGTTCCACGAGACATAGCAGAGACAGATCACTCCACAGAAGCTCAGCACGCCTCACTCACATGCTCAGATCTGCCAGTCAGGATTTTTGTTTCTCAACATGAGTAATCAAGAATCAACAGGATCTGAGGGCACCCAAAGTTGGAAGGGTGTTCTGGGTTCTGTCTCCTGGAGCCAGTTGTACGGCCTTGCCAGGTGAAGCAGTACACAGTCCACACCACAGAGTCGGTGCATGGAGTGGCTGAAGGGCAACGTGGAGAAGGACACGGAGCAGGAGAAGTGAGTCCAAGCTCTTTGAAGCTTATCTTAAGGTTCAGTTGGTGGATGGCATCACTGAATCAGCGGACATGAGTTTGAGCAGGCTCCGAAGATGATGAAGGACTGTGAAGCCTGGTGTGCTACAGTCCATGGAGTTACAAAGAGTCAGATGTGACTCAGCGACTGAACTGAACTGACCTGATGTTTCAATGTGCAAACCAAGTTTCAGCTGCCCCCGTTGTTCAGTGCATGTTTCTTGTTCTGGACACCAGATCCTGACCTTGCTGTCCAAGACTGCATTTGAGGGTTTTGGCTGTCACCTCCCTGCAGACTCAGATTAGTTTGAGGTCAGCTAAAATCTCAGGCTTTTTAAAATTTTTCCCCATGTGGATCGCTGTTAAGCCAAACTTTCCCCGTCATCTCCTTTTGTCGTTTATTTCTGAATAACCCTGAATTTTATTAAATTTCATCTTCAAACGGGAGAGGAGGATTATAACATAGGGTGAATGCTTCTTGAAAATTGAAAATCACCTAAATAGAGTGAGCAGTTAAAGGAAGAACAGTGCACAGGTAGAGTGGAATAGTGTTTGGCCATTAAAGAGTTGATAAATGGTGATTAAAGAAGTTGCACATGTTGTGTTATTAAGAGAAAAGTGTCATTTGCTATATTATGCTTCTTACATATCTCCACTGTGTGAGTGAGTGTGAATAAGTAGAGTGCACTTTGTAGCTCTTTGACCATGCTGGGCTCTCTCTAGCCATTGTCCTTTGCCCTAGCTTTTTTTCCTGACATATCCAAGCCTAGATTTGATATCCTTTCTCATGTGGAAAGACCTAAAATGTTGATCCTAAAGGTTCCACGAGACATAGCAGAGACAGATCACTCCACAGAAGCTCAGCACGCCTCACTCACATGCTCAGATCTGCCAGTCAGGATTTTTGTTTCTCAACATGAGTAATCAAGAATCAACAGGATCTAAGGAAAGTGTCTAACATAAAATACTGAGACCCACCTAAACAAAGCAAGGAAAAAAAGCAACTTTATGGGGAGAAAACTTGGAGAGTACTGAGAATATATAAGGAGGAAAAAGAGCTAAAGAAAAACAAAAAGAAGTCTCAGTCAAAAGACACAAAGTTATAATTATTAAAAATAAGTCATGGGATGTAGTATACAGCATGGTGATATAGTTAATACTATATTGTATATTTGAAAATTGCTAGGGGAGTTGATCGTAAAAGTTCTCCTCACAAGAAAAAAAATTGTAACTGTGTGGTAATGAGTATTAACTAGACTTACGGTGGTGACCATTTCATAATATATGCAAACTATGTTCCTGAAGCTAATACAGTATGTTAGTTATATTTCAATAAAGAAAGATACATTTTTAGAAACTTCAGTAGACTCTTTTAAGAGTTAGGAGAATGTGTTGCATCTAGAAACTAAGCATAGAATAATACAATAATATAGTGGTGGGAGTAGAACCCCTTGGAAATTAAATATATTATAGCAGAAATGAAAAATTTAATGGATTGATTGGAAAATTCAAGGTGATGAAATCTCTGTAATAATAGGGGAAGAAAAGTGTCCTAGCCAGAAGTGCAACATTCAAATGATAGAAGTTCCAGAAAGAGAAGGATGCAGTAAAGTTATGTCTGGAGCACCCATTGAACCGTGCTTCTCAGGCCTTTGTACTTACATCCCACATAGACTGTGAGCTAGAATAAGTGACTTGTTTTGTACAGTGGGACAGTAGCAAGTGTGATGCAAACAAAAGCTTGCTAGCTACATTCACATTGGAAATTTTCCTTCTGGGTCACTCCCTCTTGAAAGTACAGGAGATAAGGGCCTCTCCGTATGCTACCAATCAGACCTTCTGGCTTTCATCTCTCTCTGTAGGGACCCAATACAGTATAGCAGGAACCAGTCTATAATCTTCTCTTTTTGAAGGGATTGAAATGCCTGTATCATTGCATCTGTAGTAGCATTCCCCTCCACTAAGACATTTCCCCAGCTTACTACTGGTGAAATACTTAGCAATTAGGGCACCATCTTGTGATGGGGGGATATCTGCTCCCTGAATCACTCAGAATGGCATTCTCTTTGCCATGTGGGAAGTCAAACCTCAGTTTGGTTTGGTTGGTCTTCCGAGAACCAAATGTCAACACAGCATTAGATGTGCAGGACATTTATTGAGTGGAAACAACTCTAGAGTGAAAAGGGGGAGGATCCAGAGAAGGCAGATGAGTCTTAAGGACATGATATATGTCTGACACCTGAATGTGGGAAGGAGAGGGCATGGGCCAGGAAGAATCTCAGATGGCTGTACAAGTCTAAGGAAGATCCAACCAGACCACTGAGGAGTTCTTGAGCTCACATTTCCATTGGAGCTCACATTTCACATTTCCATGGCTTACAGGAATGGGTCTGCTTAGTACCTGTGGCATGTTCAGTCATGAGGGAGTAGCCTATGAGAAGCATGGTGTCAGGGCCAGTGCACTGAAGGGTCACGGGGTAGCAACCAGTGCAATCCGTCAGTTATGCTTCTCACAGCAGGAGAACTGAGTGTCACATTTCCACCACTACCACAAAAACCAGTGAGCTATGCCATTTAGATGAAAGGAATGAAAATTATTTCCAACCAGAATGTATTTACCTATAGTACCAGACATTCATGAGGGTGAATAATGAGATTTCAAGACATTCAGAGTCTCAAAAAAAAAAAAAAAAAAAAAAAGTCTTCCATGAATGCTTTATTGGGAACTTATTGGAGGATAAACTACATGTAACATGATACAGACCTGAAGGAAGAAGGCATAGGATGTTCAAAACAGTAGTTCTAACTTGGGAGCATGATGATGAATTGAAAATCAGCTGTGCAGCAGACCTAAGAGCAGCCAGTCTAGGGGAGGGCAAGATTCCAAAAAGTATGTCTCCAAGAAAAATATTGGAGGCTGTTGTGACCTTGAAGAAGTTTGGGTTATTGGAAAGTGTAGGAAGAATTAGCCACAGATACAAAGAAAACCGAGGGAGAGAAAAAAAAGAAAAACCTGAGGGATTAAAAAAGTAATGCAATTATTAACTTCAAGGAAAACAAAAATAAGAATGGAAAATTAATTACCACATTACAGTGCCCAGCTGTGACTAACTATCATGTTGGCAGAGTAATGTTAGTTCAGTTCAGTCAGTCCTGTCTGACTCTTTGCGACCCCGTGGACTGCAGCACACCTGGCTGCCCTGTCTACCATCTCCTGGAGCTTGCTCAACTCATGTCCATTGACTCATGGACATGTACTATGTCAGTACTGAAAAATACCCAAACCAGATCCTGCTGTATAATGAAACTGCCTGTGTGAGAGAGCTAAACTCTCATCTACTGTATCGGGAAATCAGTGGATCCTGTCTCAAGTAGGGAACTGCAGAAATGTGCAGTGTGCTCAGTCGTGTCAGACTCTGCAGCTTCATGAATTGTAGCCCACCAGGCTCTTCTGTCCATGGGATTTCCAGGCAAGAATATTGGCGTGGGTTGCCATTTTTTATTCCAGGTGATCTTCCTGATCCAGAGATTGAACCCATGTCTCCTGCATCTCCTGCTTTGGCAGGTTGTTTTTTGTTGTTCTTTTTCTTTTTTTTTTTTTAAACCACTGAGCTACTTGGGAAGCTTAGAGGAAATATGTAGATACCAAAAGAAAATGTTGTAAAAATCAAAGATGGCTGCCTCTGGGGAGGTACCTGTGAACAATGTGGGTGGGGAGTAGGGCAGAAAACTATGATTATTAAGTTACATAAAAATTTTAAAAATAAATAATTTTACCATCACTTTAAAACTTAACTTTGCTGTTACAGCACGTATTTGCAGCATTTCAGCCTGAAGAATTGTTTTTGAATCAAGTTTTGAAGCACTTCACAATTTTCAGATTAATGCTATCTGAATTTCCATCCTTTCGATGATAAAAATGTTGAAAAGAAACAGGACGATGAGAAAACCCTGTAGGGTATTATTAGTCACCTTCTCCAAAGTGGCCCTCTCCCACTAATCGTGTTTCAAACATCTGTCAGTGTTTTACACTTAGTAACAATTTAGTCCGTTTTTGTTTAATCAATGAAAACTCTTAAAATATAGTCCTTCAAGCATTAGTTATTCATATAGCAACAGTACTGTCCTTGTATATGTCCAACTTCTTCTTGACCCCAAGAATATTCCAAAAAGATCTGGCATTTGTCAAAACTATTGCGTAGAGTGTCTATTGTGCTTCTAGACAAGCTATACAACTGTAAAAAAAAAAAAAATTATTTCGGAGTTGGTTTGGCATTTATTTTCTGAATCCATGTTGCTTCCTCATTTTCCTCTCTTCCACTACTGATGTGTTTGTACTAAGCCATTATGTACTTTTGCTCATGGATCTTTTGTTTCTGAAATGCATATTTTCTTCCCTGTTAAAATTAAGATCATTTTCATTCTTCAAGCGCCTTATAGTCTGTGATCCCTCAATGTACCTGATGACTGTTCCATGATCACAACTGCAAATCCTTTTGGTAGATCCTTTTTGGAGATGATAAATTTGAAATGATGTGTAATCTCCTGGAGTGTTTTCCTCCTGCGGTGATTAGGAATCCAAGTCTAGACTGTCGTCTGAGGATAGATACAGTAGTAGAAAGGTGAGAGGCAGCAGAGACAAACATGCTGATGACAATAGTTAATAGGACACCTCAGGATCGATAAAGACAGTCTAAGAAAAATCTGGAAGATCAGATTTTTTGGTGTGGTCTTCAGGAGACCCAGCAAAGCTGTTGGACTAAGGAAGTTAGATAATTAAAATGATGAGTCTGCAACCTCCCAATGCAGTGCTGACTTTCAAATCAAATTATGTTGGGATAATAAACTGATTTTAGAAATAGATGTCTTTTATACAAATAAGTTCAACCACTCAAAGATCATTGATTGCTTGTGCCTACTGTATAAGTCATGTACACACTTTATAATCCTAGATTTTATTTCACATAGATACAGTTCTGCTGAGCAAGCTCAGAGTAACATGTGGGTTGATATCTTGATAAATTCATGACTGTCTGGGAGACCTGTTGAGAAGTGTAATGCCAAACAGGGGAAAGAGGTAGTTTCACTTGAGTGAAGTGAGCTGGTGTGGGGGAAGTTGTGGCCTTTGGGGAGCATGTGCCCCAAATACCCCTTTGTCAGGAGGGATGAGGTATGGTCCTGCCAGATTCTTTGATTTTAAAAAAGGCTAGAAACTCAGAATTTTGAGTGACATTTCTTGATTTTTAAAGGTTATCTCAAAAGAGCAAAAGGAAGCATGACATGAGCTTCTCAGGTGGTGTGATGGTAAAGAATCTGCTCGCCAGTGCAAGAGATGTGGGGTTGATCCCAGGGTTGAAAAGATCCCCTGGAGTGGGAAGTGGCAACCTACTCCAGTACTCTTGCCTGTGAAGTCCCATGGGCAGAAGAATCTGTCGGACTAAGTCCATGGAGTACGAAAGAGTCAGACATGACTGAGCAGGCGGAGTGCATAAGCAAGCAAATGTCAATGGATTTTGAGTTTATAACCCCCGACCTACAGCATCCAGTTCACCTGAAGCCCTGGAGGAGCGTGATTCCTCCCCTCCAGTGTTCCTTGTTCATCGTTTTCTGCTTGAGGCTCTGCACCAGGGCTGTGACCCCAGGCTTTACCTCCTGCTTAAGTGGTGAGATTTCCCAAAATCCAGTGTTTGCATATGTTGAAGGATATGGATTTTTAATTATGTAGTTCTAGAAGTTTCAATTCGAGTGATGCCAGGAGGTTAATCCTACAGTATTAAAGAAATAATGGCAATTTGTTTAAACTCATTTTATTCAATGACATCATCAATGATTAGACATTTATGAAGGCTTATTTCCAGAGGAGCTGAAAGGCAAGAGAATGGAACTTTGGAGTGCATTGGGCAAATGTAGGGAGTAAGACAGGGATGAACATAGGGAGGGGCTCAACTAGAATTGTACCTGCAAACTTGCCATTACCTGCCAGCAGCCTCATTTCTCCGGAAGCAATAGCATTTGTCTGTCTGGTAAAAACCCCGGACCCCGTAATTTTATTTCACATAGATACAGTTCTGCTGAGCAAGCTCAGAGTAACATGTGGGTTGATATCTTGATAAATTCATGACTGTCTGGGAGACCTGTTGAGAAGTGTAATGCCAAACAGGGGAAAGAGGTAGTTTCACTTGAGTGAAGTGAGCTGGTGTGGGGGAAGTTGTGGCCTTTGGGGAGCATGTGCCCCAAATACCCCTTTGTCAGGAGGGATGAGGTATGGTCCTGCCAGATTCTTTGATTTTAAAAAAGGCTAGAAACTCAGAATTTTGAGTGACATTTCTTGATTTTAAAGGTTACCTCAAAAGAGCAAAAGGAAGCATGACATGAGCTTCTCAGGTGGTGTGATGGTAAAGAATCTGCTCGCCAGTGCAAGAGATGTGGGGTTGATCCCAGGGTTGAAAAGATCCCCTGGAGTGGGAAGTGGCAACCTACTCCAGTACTCTTGCCTGTGAAGTCCCATGGGCAGAAGAATCTGTCGGACTAAGTCCATGGAGTACGAAAGAGTCAGACACGACTGAGCAGGCGGAGTGCATAAGCAAGCAAATGTCAATGGATTTTGAGTTTATAACCCCCGACCTACAGCATCCAGTTCACCTGAAGCCCTGGAGGAGCGTGATTCCTCCCCTCCAGTGTTCCTTGTTCATCGTTTTCTGCTTGAGGCTCTGCACCAGGGCTGTGACCCCAGGCTTTACCTCCTGCTTAAGTGGTGAGATTTCCCAAAATCCAGTGTTTGCATATGTTGAAGGATATGGATTTTTAATTATGTAGTTCTAGAAGTTTCAATTCGAGTGATGCCAGGAGGTTAATCCTACAGTATTAAAGAAATAATGGCAATTTGTTTAAACTCATTTTATTCAATGACATCATCAATGATTAGACATTTATGAAGGCTTATTTCCAGAGGAGCTGAAAGGCAAGAGAATGGAACTTTGGAGTGCATTGGGCAAATGTAGGGAGTAAGACAGGGATGAACATAGGGAGGGGCTCAACTAGAATTGTACCTGCAAACTTGCCATTACCTGCCAGCAGCCTCATTTCTCCGGAAGCAATAGCATTTGTCTGTCTGGTGGGGAAAGGGAAAACATTTGTCCTCCCTGAAGACCCCATGGCTCCAAAGTAAGGATCTCGCCCACTCATACTGGGGGCTGGCCCCCTAATGAAGAGACTGACTTCCTGGTAAATCAACATAGGGTAGAGCTTGCTCCCTATTCCCTTGCTCTGTATTCCCATGCCTATAATTTTGACCCATTTTAAAGTAGTTTTCTCTTAAATATGAATGGAGAGAAAATCACCAAAAGATATTTGAGGAAAGTGCTCAACATGAAATAGTGAGAATAAAATAAATACACAGAAAAGAAAACCAGGAAAAAACACATGATGCAGAAATTAAATGTACAGAAACTTGAAAAGGAAGAATCAGAGAATATTAAAACATTCTTGAACATCAACAAGGTGGTTGTTGAAATAAAATGCTTAGTAAAAAATTGAAAGATATAGGAGAAGAAATACCTCCAAACTAGTACAAAATGACCAAAAAACTGGAAGCATTAAAGCAAAGGGAAGAGATTTAAAAGGTGAAAACACACAAGTTCAACATCAAACTAATAGGAGTTCCAGAAAGAAAATAAGGAAATGGAGATGAAAAATTATTAAATCACCTGTAAGAAAATCTTCTAAAACTGAAGAACACAAGCCTTATGTCTTCGTTTATTTGTGTGTTTGTTTATGTGGATCAAACCTGCACCCTTTTCAGTGGAAATGCGAAGCCTCAACCACTGGACCACCAGGGAAGTCCCTAGTCATCATTGTCTTTAACCTTCATTGATATCTAAAGACTCATCATTGCTAATTTAAAAAAAAAAAAAAAAAAAAACACCTATAGACAGCTGTTCTCCTTACTATTGCTGTGTAATACTCCCAGACTTGCTGGGTCTAAGGAAACATTTAATTTTGTGGGTCAGAATTAGGGAAGGGCACATCCGGGTAATTCTCCCATGAGCTGCAAGTCATTTAAGCTTTGACCAGGCTGGGCATCCAAGAGAGATCCTGTAAGATGGTAGTTGGTGCTGGCGGTTGACCAGATGGCACTGAACTCACCAACATGGTGGTCTCAGGATAGTTTCAGACTTATTGTGTGGCAGTTGGCTCCCCCTAGCCAGCATCCCCAGAGGACTAGGAGGAAGTGGTGCTGACTTTTGATTTAGCCTCGATATCATGTAGCGTCATGTCTGTCAGAGCAGTCACAGCCCCCTCCCCTGCAATTGGAAGGGTGACAGGGTCACACTGTTGAGAGCCATGTGCTGTCTTTGGAAAATAACATTTCAGCACAGCATCTTGTGCTTTCTAGCTCACAGAGGTCTGCTGGGAATGCCTTTTTCTATCTCCCCAGGGCCTACACATTTTTCAGTAAATGGTTTAGAAACTTCTTCCTCCATGCAGACTTCTGCGATTTCCCTCAGCAAGAAAGACTTTTTCTTTTCTCTGAATCCCCATAAAACTATATTTATTTATTTTTATTTTTTATGATGTGGACCATTTAAGTCTATATTGAATTTGTTACAGTATTGTTTCTGCTTTATGTTTTGTGTTTTTTTGGCCATGGGGCACATAGAATAGATTCTTAGCTCCCTGACCAGGAATTGAACATACATCTGCCTGCACCAGTCCACCAGGAAAGTCCATTTCTTAATTTTTTCAGATCCTTGTGACTACTTTCATCTGGAGTCATCACATTTGTGACTTGTGCTGTGAACATCATTCCCGCAAATAGAACACAAGCCTTATGTCTTCGTTTATTTGTGTGTTTGTTTATGTGGATCAAACCTGCACCCTTTTCAGTGGAAATGCGAAGCCTCAACCACTGGACCACCAGGGAAGTCCCTAGTCATCATTGTCTTTAACCTTCATTGATATCTAAAGACTCATCATTGCTAATTTAAAAAAAAAAAAAAAAACACCTATAGACAGCTGTTCTCCTTACTATTGCTGTGTAATACTCCCAGACTTGCTGGGTCTAAGGAAACATTTAATTTTGTGGGTCAGAATTAGGGAAGGGCACATCCGGGTAATTCTCCCATGAGCTGCAAGTCATTTAAGCTTTGACCAGGCTGGGCATCCAAGAGAGATCCTGTAAGATGGTAGTTGGTGCTGGCGGTTGACCAGATGGCACTGAACTCACCAACATGGTGGTCTCAGGATAGTTTCAGACTTATTGTGTGGCAGTTGGCTCCCCCTAGCCAGCATCCCCAGAGGACTAGGAGGAAGTGGTGCTGACTTTTGATTTAGCCTCGATATCATGTAGCGTCATGTCTGTCAGAGCAGTCACAGCCCCCTCCCCTGCAATTGGAAGGGTGACAGGGTCACACTGTTGAGAGCCATGTGCTGTCTTTGGAAAATAACATTTCAGCACAGCATCTTGTGCTTTCTAGCTCACAGAGGTCTGCTGGGAATGCCTTTTTCTATCTCCCCAGGGCCTACACATTTTTCAGTAAATGGTTTAGAAACTTCTTCCTCCATGCAGACTTCTGCGATTTCCCTCAGCAAGAAAGACTTTTTCTTTTCTCTGAATCCCCATAAAACTATATTTATTGTTAAATTTTTATTTTTATTTTTTTTATGATGTGGACCATTTAAGTCTATATTGAATTTGTTACAGTATTGTTTCTGCTTTATGTTTTGTGTTTTTTTGGCCATGGGGCACATAGAATAGATTCTTAGCTCCCTGACCAGGAATTGAACATACATCTGCCTGCACCAGTCCACCAGGAAAGTCCCTTTCTTACATTTTTTTTCAAGATCCTTGTGACACTCACTTTCAATCTGGAGTCATCATCATTTTGTGTACTTGTGCTGTGATCTCTGCATATCCCCTGCATAATAACTTGCCCATTGTGTGAATACTTGTTTAGTGAGATAATGATTTCATGATAACTCAAATAATGCTCGTGAAAAAAAATGCATTGCAATTCAGAGCTCTTTTTTTTTCTTCACAGTTCTCATTTCTGAAGTCTGCAAGAAACGAGTCTCTCAGGAGGAGTTATAGCAGGAATCGTGTGTGGTTGTTTCCTGGTGTTTATTGCTACTCTCTGAGAAATAAGATGGGGGAATGAAACCCATGTCATTTACAATTTGATTAAATTGCTTTTCCTTTTTTTTCTTTCCTTTCATGTTTAAGCCCTGCAGTTTTGAATTTTCCCTTTCGTCATAGAGGAAGAGAGATCAAGCAGTTACAATTCCAGTTCCCTGTACTGGAAACACCCTCACTTCACAGCTCAAGTTTAACACATCTGCCCTCAGCTCAGCCTTCTGCCCCCTCACTCACTGCCTTTCAGCCTCAGGAAGGACTTGCTGCTGTGCCTTGGGGGCTTTTTATCTAATTCTTCTCTCTATCTGGAATGTTCTCCCCACCCCCCACCTCCAGATCCACAGCTCCATCACCTCCTTTAAGCCTGCTCTCAGAAGCCACTTTCTCAAAGGAGGCAGATCCTGAACACACCCTTAAAGTGCTTCTCCCAGCACCGCAGACTTAATGGGGATCTCCTCCTGGCTCACGAAGCACTTCCTCGGGGCTGGGAGGAGAAAGGAGCTCATCAGCTTCATAGGTACTGCGATGAAATGTGTGAAGGTGTATTTCTTCAGTTTGGTTTTTAGCTTCAGGACGGAAGACCCTAGAAGAGCAATTAAAAAAACAAAACAAACGCAAATCCACAGCCTCTGACATAAAAGTGGCTATTAGAAAGGCAATCTTCAGTTTCTTATGCAACCCCCACACAAGAAGCTCATTCTTTGTATTTCGTGGTTGCTCAACACTGCAGGGGCAAGAGGCTCATGTGTGTTAATTAACACCCTTGATTGGTAAATGAACATTGGTAAATGAATCTGACAAAAGCCCAAGTGGACCCGCCTTTGTGTGTGTGTGTGAGATAAAGAATAATCTTTGGGGATTATTTATAATCAAAAAGGAGACTGTAAGGAAAATTTTTCCTAGACTTGGAAATGAGGCAGAAGGATTGCTGGGGTCCTTTAGAGCAGGTCTACCCCTGTTTAATCCTATTCTCTGCCTCTCTGGAGGCGTAGGAGAGAGTGTACCTTTGTTAGATTTGCTGTTTACTGTGGATGAGGTATTTTAAGTTCTGTAAGGGTAGATGTTTATGGAAATGAATCTTGCCTAATAGAAGCACATATGGATTTTATCCTTTTGAGATGGAATATGAAACGATCGAAACTGTAGTATAGTCAATGAAGGGAAAAGAAGACTTGTGAATGCCACCCAAAACAATTACATCTCCCGCCCTTAGTACTAGGCCTCTTTTATTTTGTTTCCATATTGCCAGACCACTTATCACCTTTGAGCATTCTTTTTAGTTCATATTTGTTATGTTTGTTGTTGTTGTTCTGCCTCCTGCTGAGATGGAAGCTCTGCAAGGGCAGAGGCTTTTGTCTGACTTGTTCACTGTTGGATCACTAAGCATCAGAACTGGGCCGAGCCTGTATTAGGAACTCAGTAAATACTTGAGGAATAAAAATATCCCTTAATGTAGATCAGTGACTTTCCAACTTTTTTGACCTTGAGCCCAACAGTGAGAAGGAATTTTACGTGTTGACAATAACAAAATTTTCACAGAGCAGTACTTTGCTTTACAACATGCGGCGTACTATTTTCTTTTCTATTTAAAAATACTATGTATGTATGTATTTTGGCTGTATTGGCTCTTAGTTGCAGCACATGGAGTTGTTGAGCTTTGTTGGGGCATGTGGGATCTTTAATTGTGACATGCAAACTCTTCCTTGTGGCATTTGGTATCTAGTTCCCTGACCAGAGATCAAACCCAGACCACCTGTGTTGGGAGTGCAAAGTCTTAGCCACTGCACCCCCGGGGAAGTCCTCTGATATTTTGAAATTGGTTCTGTTTTATTTCGATTTTCAAAATCATTGTGGTTACATATAACTTGATTTCACAACTGGAGTCTGTGGTGTGAGAAACTTTGACTTAGGACCACGTAGAAACTGCTATCCCATAAAGGCAAATCGGAAAAAGAAGGGAAAGGGATCAGACAGGTTACTTTCATTACTGGCTACTTCATAAAACATGTTTCCTATTTCTGAAATCTTATCCTGGCTGACGGTGAAGAAACCTTCATGACACATCCATATGTCACTTGGAAAGTGTTCTCTCCTGCAAGAAAAAAATTGAGTTATTTCCAAAGCAAAGAGCTAGAAGTGAGCCTAGGTGATGAGAAATGATCTTAAAGTCTCAGAGAGAGTCAGTTGGCTGGCATCTGCTGCTGATAAGTCAAAGCAGGAGAATTAGATGAGGAGACAGAGGTAAACATTTAGAAAGTAAAGATGACTGTTGTGGAAAAAGAAGCACTTTTATCAATTTTGTTGAAATCAGAGAGTAGCTGTTTCATGAGGGTATTACAGAATTACTTCAGTGATTATAGTGATAGATGTTTACTGAAAGAGCCTGATTGACTGATAGAACTTCAGATGCTTTTGCTGATCTTGTGAAAACATCCCTTATCTGAGACCTTTATCTTCTTGTCTCTTTCACTCATCTAGCCTGATGTCTTCCTATCTGTTCCTTTCTCGACTCTCATTTTGTTGTGATTAGAAAAACAGATGCAAACACCAGGAACGGAAACTCCTCTGTGTCTCTGATAATGTTGTGATTAATGGACCAGACAGATTCTGGTCACAAGCTGGATATTTGGTTAACCACCTAGCATCAGTGATTTGGAAGGATTTTGGTAGCAGCGTGATTTAGTCTTAAATTGAATGATTTAACTTATGTTGATTGGTTTTCTACAGGTAAATTAATGAACCAGGAAACCTAATCTCTGATTTATTGATGTGTTTATCCAGAGTGTGTTATGAAATCATTTTTACTTCATTTGAAGTAAAATAAATAAGGCCTTTTAGGTAACCTACTTTGGAAAAACACAGACAAAATGATCATAAGTAACAAAACTCCAAAACGACACCATGGTTTTTAAAAATCTCCCTTGATCCATACCTTGTCTGTTTGTAAAAGCATGCCTTTTAATGAGTTCTTATAGAATCTCAAGTTTGGTTCCATGTATATTAAGGAATTCTATACTTGCAAATGACCAAGCCCAACTAAAACTAGGTTAAAGAGGGAAAGGGACTTTATGAGAAGGATGCTGATATGAGTCACAGAATTGAGCTCCAATGACTTGGGAATCAATCCTGCAAAGCACTGTTACTGTCAAGGCAGTAATAACTGGGAAATTAGCAGTAAGAATGGTGGTAGTGATGTAGTTGCCAGGTTGTGTCTGAGCCTGCTTTCCAGGCTCCTCTGTCCAGGGAATTTTCCCAGGCAAGAATACAGAAGTTGGTCATCATTTCCTTCTCTAGGTGATCTTCCTGACCCAGGGATCGAACCCATGTCTCCTGCATTACAAGTAGATGCTTTTATTACAGAGCCACCAGGGAAGCTCAGCAGTAAGAGAGAACAGGATTTATTAGGGACTGCTTCTTGGAAAAAGCAAATCTAGTTAGAAGGCAGAGAGTGACATGGATGATAGAGGAAAAGCGAGAAGTAATTTCATCCACGTTAGCGACAGGCCTGGCTGAGGAGTAATGGGAAATAGACCTGACTGTAGCTAAAGAGCTCAGTTGGGGAATAATGAGATACATATTCATGGGAAGCTGTTAATTTGTGGGAGGTTGTATGGCTGGGTGATCGAGACAGAATTCTACTTGTTTAATTGCCTAAGAAGTACAAAATAAAGTCAGGCAAGTTCAGCTGCTTCCTGTGTCCATGATTTGTCTGACCAGGTGTCAGGGAGAGTGACAGCCTGGGCACAGGTTAGGGCCTGGGTGAGAGAGGCAGGACCCGGGCAACTTGTGATGAACTGCATATAGAGACTGCTGGTTATTTGGGGGGATAAAAGTTAAAGACAGCTATTTTTTGGAAATTATTTATATGAATTATTAAATGGTTACTCTAGGAGAAGCTGCTTGAAATTCTGTGTTAAGGAACTTCAGTTTACAATCTACGGGGTTGAATTTGGTCTATAATCATGAATATTAGGCTAGTTGGTGTACTTGTGTAACAGCCCAGGGTAGTGGTAACTTCTAAGAAAAAGTCCTTAGACATGTAATCATGATACTATTCTTTGTGGTAAGAAGATGCCAGACGGGGAAAAAGTCTCTGGTGTTCTCTGAAGCCTGCCTAAGTCCTTTGACTTTTCTCAAAAGAGTACACCTTTATTTTAAAACCAAAAGAATATCCTGAAGGTTCTTACTGCTCAAGGAGTGGACACAGATTAGCCATCTGAATAATTTTTTGCTTATGGGCTACATTTCAGTTATTATACCATTGGTCTCAGTCCATTTAATTAAGATTATTTGTAGGATTAAATTAATCCTTTAAGACAAATTAAATTTTCCCAGGCAAGAATACAGAAGTTGGTCATCTTTCCAGGTGATCTTGCTGACCCAGGGATCGAACCCATGTCTCCTGCATTACAAGTAGATGCTTTTATTACAGAGCCACCAGGGAAGCTCAGCAGTAAGAGAGAACAGGATTTATTAGGGACTGCTTCTTGGAAAAAGCAAATCTAGTTAGAAGGCAGAGAGTGACATGGATGATAGAGGAAAAGCGAAGTAATTTCATCCACGTTAGCGACAGGCCTGGCTGAGGAGTAATGGGAAATAGACCTGACTGTAGCTAAAGAGCTCAGTTGGGGAATAATGAGATACATATTCATGGGAAGCTGTTAATTTGTGGGAGGTTGTATGGCTGGGTGATCGAGACAGAATTCTACTTGTTTAATTGCCTAAGAAGTACAAAATAAAGTCAGGCAAGTTCAGCTGCTTCCTGTGTCCATGATTTGTCTGACCAGGTGTCAGGGAGAGTGACAGCCTGGGCACAGGTTAGGGCCTGGGTGAGAGAGGCAGGACCCGGGCAACTTGTGATGAACTGCATATAGAGACTGCTGGTTATTTGGGGGGATAAAAGTTAAAGACAGCTATTTTTTGGAAATTATTTATATGAATTATTAAATGGTTACTCTAGGAGAAGCTGCTTGAAATTCTGTGTTAAGGAACTTCAGTTTACAATCTACGGGGTTGAATTTGGTCTATAATCATGAATATTAGGCTAGTTGGTGTACTTGTGTAACAGCCCAGGGTAGTGGTAACTTCTAAGAAAAAGTCCTTAGACATGTAATCATGATACTATTCTTTGTGGTAAGAAGATGCCAGACGGGGAAAAAGTCTCTGGTGTTCTCTGAAGCCTGCCTAAGTCCTTTGACTTTTCTCAAAAGAGTACACCTTTATTTTAAAACCAAAAGAATATCCTGAAGGTTCTTACTGCTCAAGGAGTGGACACAGATTAGCCATCTGAATAATTTTTTGCTTATGGGCTACATTTCAGTTATTATACCATTGGTCTCAGTCCATTTAATTAAGATTATTTGTAGGATTAAATTAATCCTTTAAGAATTATTCCATTTCAAGTTTTTAAAAACCTAAAGAATGATTTTAAAGAGTGACCCATTTAGCATTACCTCTGAAGTACATTTGAATGATTAATACCATCCATGTCTTCTCCAACTTCAGATTCATTTACCCAGCTGCCAGCCAGGCATCTTCATTGAGAGATCAAACCCACAACCCAAACAGAACTTAACATTTGTTAAGTGGAGCACAGGGTGCCCAAGCTGAGCCTTGGCTTAATAATAGATCAAAAGAGAAATTGAAATAGAGAAGTCTGTCACTCACAGCTCTTAGAAAAAGTACTTGGACTCCTTGAGGAACCACATAGGGTGGTCAAGGCAGAGCACAGAGAGAGAGAGAGAGGACTCCAGACGTGTGCCTTTAAGAGGGTCTGTGTGTGAGTGCTTTGGGGTTCCTGAGCTGGATTGGTCAATTCATAGCAAAAGAGGGGTTTTGGTGAGGCCCACGGGGGTCTCATCTAAGGGGTGCATAAAGGCATGTAGATGGTGGGAGGTAGGGAAGAACCGTTGATCACAAGGGCTGTTGGGGAAGTCATATCAGAAACTTCTATTTGTTTGTGACTGTGGGCTGTTACTAGGGGCATGTGCTACCACAGGGGGGCTAGTGGCAGTTTAAGGTCTCTCAGGACACAAGGTTCAACGAAAGTGAACCTTGTGTTAGGTGTTTTATATATATATAAAACTATTTCATTTAATCCTCACAACAGCCCTATGAGGGCTTCTCTGGTGGCTCAGTGGTAGAATCCACTTGCAGTGCAGGAGCCACAGGAGACATGGATTTTATCTCTGGGTCAGGAAGATCCCCTGAAGAAGGGAATGGCAACCCACTCCAGGATTCTTGCCTGAAGAATCCCTGGACAGAGGAACCTGGTGGGCTATGGTCCATGGGGTTGCAGCGGGTTGGTCATGACTGAAGTAACTTAGCACAGCACACACAGCCCTATGAGAGACATAGGAAAGTTATTCTTACCTACCCTAGTTATGTGGTCAAAAGCACACACAAAAAGTGATGGCACAGGAATTTTAGGTGCCATCAGACACCACACATATACTTTCCTATGGCCAAGGTCATTGGTTTCCTTACCAAACTTCCTCTGGGCCATGTCAGAGCTCTCCAGGTTAGAAGAGTGGTGGATGACTGCAGACATTCTACTGTGTGGTTTGACTTCAACTACCTGCAAAACAGACCCAGGTCAGGAAGTTCTTGGCTGCTTACACTTCTCCCTGGCTTCCCAACTCTCTCTACCACAGTACTTGTTCTGTAGAAGTATGTCTGTTAGGTTTAGGTCATGACTCTGTAGGCTTAAAACCAGCCAAATTAGGAAGGGTCCTCTAGTGTTAACATTCTGAGTACTATAGCCTGAATTTCTCCCTTCCTTTTCTGTTTAACCATTGACTGACGAGATTCTTTGTCAACAGGGAAGGGAGAGATAGGTTGGTAAGGTGAGGAAGACAGAGAAGGGTGAGACACCTCACAAATCCAGCAGCATAGCACAATCAAGTCCCTAGTTCCTTGAATCACATGGACAGAAGCCACTGTTCTTCTGATTAATGTTTTATTCTCCATTTCCTTCTTAGCATATAGATAGCTGCCTCAGCTCATGGGGGGAAAAAAAATCTTGTGAAGTGAAGCACAGCAGATATTTACTAAGAAACTAAAAATGAAAGATATGCATTATTTTATCCCATTGAAATGTTTGGCTGAACCCATAAAAATGAGGATGAAGCCATTCTTGGACACTTGCACTACAGTGAACCAAGAGAAGAGTTTTAAGGGATAAAGAAGAAGATACTTGACATATGAGTGCAAGAGCCACAGGAGACATGTTTTATCTCTGGGTCAGGAAGATCCCCTGAAGAAGGGAATGGCAACCCACTCCAGGATTCTTGCCTGAAGAATCCCTGGACAGAGGAACCTGGTGGGCTATGGTCCATGGGGTTGCAGCGGGTTGGTCATGACTGAAGTAACTTAGCACAGCACACACAGCCCTATGAGAGACATAGGAAAGTTATTCTTACCTACCCTAGTTATGTGGTCAAAAGCACACACAAAAAGTGATGGCACAGGAATTTTAGGTGCCATCAGACACCACACATATACTTTCCTATGGCCAAGGTCATTGGTTTCCTTACCAAACTTCCTCTGGGCCATGTCAGAGCTCTCCAGGTTAGAAGAGTGGTGGATGACTGCAGACATTCTACTGTGTGGTTTGACTTCAACTACCTGCAAAACAGACCCAGGTCAGGAAGTTCTTGGCTGCTTACACTTCTCCCTGGCTTCCCAACTCTCTCTACCACAGTACTTGTTCTGTAGAAGTATGTCTGTTAGGTTTAGGTCATGACTCTGTAGGCTTAAAACCAGCCAAATTAGGAAGGGTCCTCTAGTGTTAACATTCTGAGTACTATAGCCTGAATTTCTCCCTTCCTTTTCTGTTTAACCATTGACTGACGAGATTCTTTGTCAACGGGGAAGGGAGAGATAGGTTGGTAAGGTGAGGAAGACAGAGAAGGGTGAGACACCTCACAAATCCAGCAGCATAGCACAATCAAGTCCCTAGTTCCTTGAATCACATGGACAGAAGCCACTGTTCTTCTGATTAATGTTTTATTCTCCATTTCCTTCTTAGCATATAGATAGCTGCCTCAGCTCATGGGGGGAAAAAAAATCTTGTGAAGTGAAGCACAGCAGATATTTACTAAGAAACTAAAAATGAAAGATATGCATTATTTTATCCCATTGAAATGTTTGGCTGAACCCATAAAAATGAGGATGAAGCCATTCTTGGACACTTGCACTACAGTGAACCAAGAGAAGAGTTTTAAGGGATAAAGAAGAAGATACTTGACATATGAGTGCAAGAGCTTCTTTAGGTCCAGGTTGTGGAATGAAAATTAGCATGATCAATGGGGACTGTAGGACAAACAGAATGGAGTTTTCTGAGAGAATATGTTAGGAGAACAAAAGGCTGATAAACAGCTTTTATATTTGGATATAAACGGGAATAAATCAGCATTCAAAAGTAAGAGAAACTTAATTCAAACAAGGGAAGAAAAACCCACTATTCTTTGTAAACAGAAAGGAAACAAATTAAGATATCAGAACTCAGTAAGATTTTTTTTTTTTTTAACTTTTATTTATTTATTTTTGGCTGTGCTGGGTCTTTGTTGATGTGTGGGTTTAGCTGCTCTGCAGTATGTGGAATCTTCCCGAATCAGGGCTCGAACCTTTGTCTCCTGCACTGGCAGGTGGGTTCTTATCCACTGAGCCACAAGGGAAGCCCAGAAGTCAGCAAGATTTTATGGGAGTCTATAGTTGACTTTATGGAAGCAAAGCCCATTTCATTGCTGTAGGAAACTCCCAGTTGAGTGCTAACTTTGGACATCTGATCTCCTTGAAGCTGCATTTAAATGTTTTTTTGCTCTTGGCCTGTATCAGGCACTCTTTGAGGGCTGCCCATCACTGTCCCAGAGTGCTGGAGGGTGAGCCAAGGTTAGATATTGTTGTTGGTTCTTTAATTTATTGCGCTACTTCTTCTTAGAGAAGAGCAAAGATTGTGAGAATGTGTTTGAATTTTAGTTATGAGAGATGAATACTAAATATTAAATTGACTCCAACAACTTTGTGTCAACTTGAAAACTCTCTGACTCTTAGGATAAAAAAATATATAATCCTATTTAGAAATTCCTGGTGTAATCACTGATGCAGGATTGGCACTTTTCATGAAAGCTAGTAATTAAAAAGTACATAATCCAAAGTCAGTTAAGTAGTAAGATATTACAACAAATTCTTATTTCATTAACTTTTCAAAGTATGAATAATAACAACACATTCAACACAAGAAATTCATATTTTTCCATGGGCTGCTGAAAAACAATGGCAACGATTCCAGTTATGATAGCAGCTCACTGTGGGCTGACTGACTCTGGAATTATTTATTTATTTCAGATGACTTTTACTCTTTTGGGTTAGTCATGAGGTTAGACTTGATGAGAAACAGATACAGCTAGAACTGGGGGTTCAAATACATGTTACATTTCTGCTCACAATCAGAGATAAATTCACCGTGGTTCTTTCCTTTTTAGGCTCATGCCAAAATCTGGCATCTCTACGATACTTTTTTCCGCCCCACTCAGGGAGGCCTTGTGTCCATTGCCCTAAGCTCCCACTGGATCAGTCCTCGAAGAATGACTGAACACAGCATCAAAGAATGTCAAAAATCTCTTGACTTTGTCCTGGGATGGTTTGCCAAACCCATATTTATTGATGGGGACTATCCTGAGAGCATGAAAAATAACCTTTCATCGCTTCTGCCTGATTTTACTGAATCTGAGAAAAATTTCATCAAGTGAACAGCGGACTTTTGCTCTTTCCTTTGGACCAACGTTGAGTTTTCAACTGGTGGACACTCAGATGAAATTCCGCCAACTGGAATCTCCAAGCCTGAGGCAACTGCTTTCCTGGATTGACCTTGAGTATAACCACCCTCAAATATTTATTGTGGAGAATGGCTGGTTTGTTTCAGGGACCACCAAGAGAGATGATGCCAAATATATGTATTACCTCAAAAAATTCATAATGGAAACCTTAAAAGGTAGGATTTCAGATAAAATCCTAATTTCCTGTCAAAATCCACTGGAAAAACAATCTTTAAGATCTTAATAAGCTATGTGAATTTATAGTTTTTAATCTGAATGTAGAAATTCCTGGTGTAATCACTGATGCAGGATTGGCACTTTTCATGAAAGCTAGTAATTAAAAAGTACATAATCCAAAGTCAGTTAAGTAGTAAGATATTACAACAAATTCTTATTTCATTAACTTTTCAAAGTATGAATAATAACAACACATTCAACACAAGAAATTCATATTTTTCCATGGGCTGCTGAAAAACAATGGCAACGATTCCAGTTATGATAGCAGCTCACTGTGGGCTGACTGACTCTGGAATTATTTATTTATTTCAGATGACTTTTACTCTTTTGGGTTAGTCATGAGGTTAGACTTGATGAGAAACAGATACAGCTAGAACTGGGGGTTCAAATACATGTTACATTTCTGCTCACAATCAGAGATAAATTCACCGTGGTTCTTTCCTTTTTAGGCTCATGCCAAAATCTGGCATCTCTACGATACTTTTTTCCGCCCCACTCAGGGAGGCCTTGTGTCCATTGCCCTAAGCTCCCACTGGATCAGTCCTCGAAGAATGACTGAACACAGCATCAAAGAATGTCAAAAATCTCTTGACTTTGTCCTGGGATGGTTTGCCAAACCCATATTTATTGATGGGGACTATCCTGAGAGCATGAAAAATAACCTTTCATCGCTTCTGCCTGATTTTACTGAATCTGAGAAAAAGTTCATCAAGGGAACAGCGGACTTTTTTGCTCTTTCCTTTGGACCAACGTTGAGTTTTCAACTGGTGGACACTCAGATGAAATTCCGCCAACTGGAATCTCCAAGCCTGAGGCAACTGCTTTCCTGGATTGACCTTGAGTATAACCACCCTCAAATATTTATTGTGGAGAATGGCTGGTTTGTTTCAGGGACCACCAAGAGAGATGATGCCAAATATATGTATTACCTCAAAAAATTCATAATGGAAACCTTAAAAGGTAGGATTTCAGATAAAATCCTAATTTCCTGTCAAAATCCACTGGAAAAACAATCTTTAAGATCTTAATAAGCTATGTGAATTTATAGTTTTTAATCTGAATGTAGAAATTCATTTTGGCAATAGTAGAAATGCATTTTCTCATGTAATACCTTTCTCATCGGGGGAATTGAGGAACTTAATTTTTTAAACTTGTTTCATAAATGAGAAACCGGGTTATAATGTTTAAAATTATTTGACTTTCAGAATATTGTTACATTATATTTAAAGATTAAGTAAATCCCAAGATACCTATATCAGTGTATACATTTTCTGACTTAGATTGCTGGTACTGAATAAAACACTGTTAGTTTTTTTTTTTAAGGAATATCAATATTTTCTGGTAAAAAGAATATGTATTCCATGTCTTTAAAGGCTTAATTCATTTACTGCATCAAGCACAAACGTAGGTATTTATGATTGAAAAGTAGAACAAGAAATCTCTGCCCAAAGAGCACCTAGTAGAAATAAGGGAAATCCAAATAAAAATATATTGCAGATAAGCCTGTTTGTGAGGACATTTATTTGTAGAGTTCTCTAGGTTCTGTTGGCTTCTCAGGTGGCACAGTGGTAAGGGATCCATCTACCAATGCAGCAGATACAAGAGACTCAATCCCTGGGTTGGGAAGATTCCGCTGGAAAAGGAAATGGCATCTCACTCCAGTCTTCTTGCCTGTGAAGTCCCATGGACAGAGAAGCCAGGACTGAGCATGCATCTACTGGGTTCAGTTAGAACCTTTCATCAGTAAGAAAGGTCATCAGTTTACCAAACAATGAACATTATACTTAATTTATTTCCTAAAATAGTAAAATCCTAAAATGTTCTTGAATCATGAGGTGAGTACCCATCACGGGGTCATAATGTTCTTGTCCTTTCCTTTGCAGCCATCAGGGGGAAGGAAAGGTCATGGCATCGGGCTACAGCATCAGCGTGGACTCTTCTATGCTAATGACAAATTGCTTTCCTATATTATCCACCCTCAAATATTTATTGTGGAGAATGGCTGGTTTGTTTCAGGGACCACCAAGAGATGATGCCAAATATATGTATTACCTCAAAAAATTCATAATGGAAACCTTAAAAGGTAGGATTTCAGATAAAATCCTAATTTCCTGTCAAAATCCACTGGAAAAACAATCTTTAAGATCTTAATAAGCTATGTGAATTTATAGTTTTTAATCTGAATGTAGAAATTCATTTTGGCAATAGTAGAAATGCATTTTCTCATGTAATACCTTTCTCATCGGGGGAATTGAGGAACTTAATTTTTTAAACTTGTTTCATAAATGAGAAACCGGGTTATAATGTTTAAAATTATTTGACTTTCAGAATATTGTTACATTATATTTAAAGATTAAGTAAATCCCAAGATACCTATATCAGTGTATACATTTTCTGACTTAGATTGCTGGTACTGAATAAAACACTGTTAGTTTTTTTTTTTAAGGAATATCAATATTTTCTGGTAAAAAGAATATGTATTCCATGTCTTTAAAGGCTTAATTCATTTACTGCATCAAGCACAAACGTAGGTATTTATGATTGAAAAGTAGAACAAGAAATCTCTGCCCAAAGAGCACCTAGTAGAAATAAGGGAAATCCAAATAAAAATATATTGCAGATAAGCCTGTTTGTGAGGACATTTATTTGTAGAGTTCTCTAGGTTCTGTTGGCTTCTCAGGTGGCACAGTGGTAAGGGATCCATCTACCAATGCAGCAGATACAAGAGACTCAATCCCTGGGTTGGGAAGATTCCGCTGGAAAAGGAAATGGCATCTCACTCCAGTCTTCTTGCCTGTGAAGTCCCATGGACAGAGAAGCCAGGACTGAGCATGCATCTACTGGGTTCAGTTAGAACCTTTCATCAGTAAGAAAGGTCATCAGTTTACCAAACAATGAACATTATACTTAATTTATTTCCTAAAATAGTAAAATCCTAAAATGTTCTTGAATCATGAGGTGAGTACCCATCACGGGGTCATAATGTTCTTGTCCTTTTTCCTTTGCAGCCATCAAGCTGGATGGGGTGGATGTCATTGGGTACACGGCGTGGTCACTCATGGATGGCTTTGAGTGGCATCGGGGCTACAGCATCAGACGTGGACTCTTCTATGTTGACTTTCTAAGTCAGGACAAGAAGTTGTTGCCGAAGTCTTCAGCCTTTTTCTACCAAAAGCTGATAGAGAACAATGGCTTCCCTCCTTTACCTGAAAACCAACCCCTAGAAGGGACATTTCCCTGTGACTTTGCTTGGGGAATTGTTGACAACTACATTCAAGTAAGTCAGCTGACAAAACCAATCCGCAGTCTCACCAAGCCCTATCTCTAGTAAGTAGTGCTTCCTTATCAGGTTGTCTTGGCACATGGTCCATTCCTCAGGCCAAACTTTGTTCCTTAGTGAGCACACTAAAGGCACCATTTGGATTGCTGCACTCATCTCTCCAGAAATCTTCCTGTTTTCATCTTGCATCAGCTCTGAAGGGGAACATATTTAAAATACATTCCGCTTTAAGGTCTGATGAGATAGTAAAAGATAAAACACTTTCTTTTAATATTGTGGTTTTCAATCCCTTTTCAAGGAGTTGTTGAGTTCTTCCATAAATGAGGTATAATTCAGAACTCCATACTATCTGAGATCTCTCAGTGGAGCTACTGAGATGGAGGCAGGGACATTAGGCAGAGCCCTCCTGAGGCATGACTGGGGAATCTCCAAGCTTGTGGTAATACCTCCGGAATGAAAGCCCTTGCTCAGTGACTCACTGACTGGAAAAGCCATTTCTAGGAACAGTTTTCTAAAGGAAATGGTAAGAAAGTTCTTCAAACTAGATACATATTGAACATCTGCTGCAAAGTTAGCCCTTAATATTCTTCATTTTTCTAGCTTTAAAAGAATTTGTTTTCTAGGGTTTGATTGATTGAATAGTGAGCGCTTTTTGGAAGCTTAGTGTGTACTTTGTTAATTGCTGGAGGAAAGAGAGCTCCATTGAGGGGAGTCCACAGTGAAATAAGTAAGATATGACCCTGTCTTTAGTAGAAATCCTAAAATGTTCTTGAATCATGAGGTGAGTACCCATCACGGGGTCATAATGTTCTTGTCCTTTTTCCTTTGCAGCCATCAAGCTGGATGGGGTGGATGTCATTGGGTACACGGCGTGGTCACTCATGGATGGCTTTGAGTGGCATCGGGGCTACAGCATCAGACGTGGACTCTTCTATGTTGACTTTCTAAGTCAGGACAAGAAGTTGTTGCCGAAGTCTTCAGCCTTTTCTACCAAAAGCTGATAGAGAACAATGGCTTCCCTCCTTTACCTGAAAACCAACCCCTAGAAGGGACATTTCCCTGTGACTTTGCTTGGGGAATTGTTGACAACTACATTCAAGTAAGTCAGCTGACAAAACCAATCCGCAGTCTCACCAAGCCCTATCTCTAGTAAGTAGTGCTTCCTTATCAGGTTGTCTTGGCACATGGTCCATTCCTCAGGCCAAACTTTGTTCCTTAGTGAGCACACTAAAGGCACCATTTGGATTGCTGCACTCATCTCTCCAGAAATCTTCCTGTTTTCATCTTGCATCAGCTCTGAAGGGGAACATATTTAAAATACATTCCGCTTTAAGGTCTGATGAGATAGTAAAAGATAAAACACTTTCTTTTAATATTGTGGTTTTCAATCCCTTTTCAAGGAGTTGTTGAGTTCTTCCATAAATGAGGTATAATTCAGAACTCCATACTATCTGAGATCTCTCAGTGGAGCTACTGAGATGGAGGCAGGGACATTAGGCAGAGCCCTCCTGAGGCATGACTGGGGAATCTCCAAGCTTGTGGTAATACCTCCGGAATGAAAGCCCTTGCTCAGTGACTCACTGACTGGAAAAGCCATTTCTAGGAACAGTTTTCTAAAGGAAATGGTAAGAAAGTTCTTCAAACTAGATACATATTGAACATCTGCTGCAAAGTTAGCCCTTAATATTCTTCATTTTTCTAGCTTTAAAAGAATTTGTTTTCTAGGGTTTGATTGATTGAATAGTGAGCGCTTTTTGGAAGCTTAGTGTGTACTTTGTTAATTGCTGGAGGAAAGAGAGCTCCATTGAGGGGAGTCCACAGTGAAATAAGTAAGATATGACCCTGCTTTCAGGAGTCTATTGAAGGGAAGTGATGGGTCACAAATAGTGTAAGAGTACGAACACAGCATGGTGGCAGGTGAGCTTGTTGGTGGGGACAGGGGTGTTACTGAATAAGTCTGTGTAAAAATAGAGACCAAGACGGAGACAAAGTTCTGTGTCCACAGAAAAACAGAGGGTTTTTAGCACGTTGGGTGCTTCTAGACAGTTGGTTCTGCAAGGGAGGAAAAATAACTTCCCCTGTACCCTTCTGAGTTCTTAACTAAGACCCCTGTAGTAGGTTAGTTTGAGATGAGAAAAACAACAGAAGTTTATTAGTATGTATGCCTCATGTCTACATGGAAGGTACTCAGGAAAAACAAGTAACTCACCAAGGTGGTTTGAGTCGATGATGCCATCCAACCATCTTTAATCCCTTCCTTACATTTTTTTTTAAAGGATTTTTAAAAATATGAACCATTTAAAAAGTATTCATTGAATTCATTACAATATTGCTTCTGTTTTATGGTGTTTTGGGGTTTTTTTGGGGCCATGAGGCATGTAGGATCTTAGCTCCCTGACCAGACGTTGACCTCACACCCCCTGCATTGAAAGGCAAAGTCTTAACCACTAGATGACCAGGAAAGTCACTCTTCCTTACATTTCAAGGCAACCAAGAACACTGTATTCTCAAGGATATCTGAGCCCCGTGGCTTGTCTTTCTAGCACCACCCCTTTCAGTTTGGGATTCTCTTCCCACCTCCATCTCCCCTTCTCCCTCAGTCCACTGCTATTTAGAAACTCCCCATTCTAATTTCTCTGCTGCAGTTGGGATTCACCGCAGGTTTCAAGTAGGATCTGAAGGGGCAGAAGTGCTACGGGTGGAGAAGGGAGGGAGGAAGGCCATCCTGTATTCCAGCCTGCTTGGTCCCTCGTCCCCGTTCTGCCTCTTGACCTTCTGCTGAGCCCTGCTTCTAGCTGGCTCCTGGGTCCCCCTAGTCACTGAGGGCTCGTGCTCTGTCCCATCTCCTACTTCAGCCCAGCCAGGGCTGCTAATTCCCAGCTTCGTCCTTTTGTGAAGAGAAGGCTCTGCCAGTGTCTCTGTGCAGATGGTGTGAACTCAGGGAGCAGTGGGAGGCTGAGGGGAGGTCTTTTGCTTCTGCTCTGTTCCCATCCACTGATTGTGCTTGTCTTGGAAACTGGTCACTGGTGAGAACATTTTAAGAGTACATCCTATTTACTCCAGAGAGAAGAAAACTGATCAGAAGCAGCAAATACGGCAGCAAAAAGGAAGGAAGATAGGGCGAGAATTCCTTTTTCTGCTCCCTAGAAGCAGTTGTTTAGACTTTGATCCAGTGCCACTCATCAGTCCTGGGGCTTTGCACTCAGGCTGCACATGTCAGGGTCACGGCTGCCTCTACCTAGCAGAGGCGCCGGGTCCTCTCCTTTGCTGACCCAGCCAGATGCAAATCACCGTGACTGTGAACTTCAGAAACTCTCTAGTGGAAAAAGGCTGCAGTTGCTATTTTATTCTTTCTGCTTTTCAGCTTGAACTTTGTATGCTTTGGGCAGTGCCCTCTGCACACTAACTTGCCAGTTAACAGAGTGAAAACAAGTTTTTTGTTAGAGCAGTTCTGATAAGCATATAGGTAAGTTTGAATTTACAAATGGGTCTCTATACTTTTTATGCAATATATTAGAGTCCTGAAAAAGTGAATTTAAATGATTGAAATTTATCTTTTCATTTCTGGCTAGTATTTCAAACTCCAAATATGAATAAGGCATGCATTTCACCTGGAAAAAATGTTAGATTATATCCCACCTGTCTGAAGTCTGATCTTAGGCTTATTCACACGGATTGTCACTGTCCTTAGACTAATTTCCCAGCTGAGAGGTTTGTTTTCCCATAATGACCAATACTCATAGTAAATATAGAATCTGCTACGTATGGGGGATGTAGAGTTCTTTTTTTTAAAGTTGGGGGAACATTTCTTCCATAATATACTAAACACATATGTCATATCCTTCCGAAAGGTTCAACTTTATTATTTTATTAAGAAATAAGTTAAGGGCTTCCCCTGGTGGTGCAGTGGGTAAGGACACCGCCTTGCAGTGCAAGGGGCGCCGGTTTGATCCCTGGCCTGGGAAGATCCCACGTGCCGCGGAGCGCCTGGACCGATGTGTCCAATTACCGAGCCGGAGCGCTGGAGCTCTGGAGCGCATGCGCCCAGAGCCGGCGCTCTGCAATGACAGACGCCCCCGCGATGGGAGGCCCACAGGAGCCGAAGAACAAAGATGGATGGAAATAGATGAAAGACCGATAGAAGTGGCCCACCCGCTCCCCTCCCTCCCCAACACGACCCCCGCCCAAAATAAATAAATAAATAAATCTTTTAAAAAAAAAGAAGTTAAGAAATTAATGGAGATTATATAGAATTTTGCCTTAATATCCCTTTATAAATGTCCTGTATTTTTAAGAAATAGACTTTTTTTCTCAGAAATTATACCTTAGTCTCTCATATTTGTTTTTAGGTGGACTGAATAAAGGCTGTTGTTTTGGAACAGTTATGGTAAAAAGTTACAATTTTTGTCAACTCAGAGCTCTATAAAAATAATCCAGTATACCAGAAACTAACGTTATATTTGCAAGTCAATGATACTTCAATTTTTTTAAAAAGCAAATATAACCAAAAAGGAAAAAAAAAAATCCAAATAATTCCTTCAAGCTATGAACAGCCTCACTTCAAAAGAGAATGCAAATATTTTCTCTTGCAAAGTTGAGGAAACATTATTTGTGGGTGCATCACAGTGGAAAAATACTTCTGACAGCATTCCCACAGCATTAGAGGAAATGCATGCGTGGGTGATCTACACAGGACAAGTCTCCAGAAAAAGCCATTTCCCTCTGACATGCTGTATTTTATTACTTTCCTTTATAAACACACAGTGACCCCTCTAGAGAGACAGAGGCTTATTTGCAACAGGCCTTGAAAGTGCAAGGAAATCTCTGCTAGAGATTCAAAACCAGAGTTTGACCCCCAGCTTTTATACAGAGGCTCAAACCCAGGAACCAGCCCTAACAGGATGATTTCTGAGGAGAAAACTGACTTAGGTTGTGTGGATCCTTGGAATGAACTTAAATTTTTGTTTGCATGTGGAGGGAGGATTTTGTGACTTTGATTTTGCACTTTGTCCACGTTTCATTTTACTAAAGACCTGTTTTCATTTTGTAGACTTACGGATCAGAGATGGAGAACCATCATTATCATGATTGTCACAGAAACATAATTTAGAAATTTTTAAAAAGCCATGTTAAAATATCCTATTATGCATGGATGACAGTATGGTACCCACATTCTCTATCACTTTCTACCATCAATTAGAGTGAATTTACTAAATTCTGTTATAGACACTAACACCAATAAAAGGCAACAGTTATGCTTATTTCCCATGTCCTTGACCTAGAGAAAACCTCCATTTAGAATGTGATTGTAAGAAACACAATTTAATTTTAAAAAATGACTTCATCTTTCTGACTGTCACTAAGGTTTTAAACTCTATCATTTTTTTTGTGCTTCTTTTTAATTTTAAATTTGAAAATTTTCATATCATTGGTGATTTCTTATATTAAAAAGAAAACGTCCAAAATGCTCTAACTACTTAATACAGATCCAGAGAAATGTGATCTGAGGATTATTGTTTGTCATCTGTAGCAATCCAAAAAATTCAGATTTTTTTTCAACATTAAAGTAACATTTCCAGATTTTGCAGAGAACTGTGGGTCAAACAAATGTACACCGAACAAAGTGGAGTATTTTCTTCCTCAAGAACTTATTTACAAAAAAAAATAGTTTAAAAATTCAGCTGAGAAGGTTTCTACAGTCTTTTTGCCCACCTTCCTGGCTGGTTTTGTCAAAAGACCTGCATTGAATGACTTGCCAGGACTGTCCAGGTGAGGCTAACATTACTCTTCTCCTGCCAGGTGGACACCACTGTATCTCAGTTTACTGACCCCAACGTCTACCTGTGGGACGTCCACCGCAGTAAGCGGCTTATCAAGGTGGACGGGGTTGTGACCAAAAAAAGGAAGTCTGATTGCGTTGACTTTGCCGCCATCGGACCCCAGATCGCCTTACTGCAGGAAATGCACGTGTCACATTTCCACTTCTCACTGGACTGGTCACAGATCTTGCCGCTGGGCAACCAGTCCCGGGTCAACCGCACAATCCTGCACTACTACCGCTGCATGGCCAGCGAGCTGGTGCGCGCCAACATCACCCCTGTGGTGGCCCTGTGGCGCCCCGCCGCCCGGCCCCAGGCGCTGCCGGCCCCCCTGGCCCGGCATGGTGGCTGGGAGAACCCCCACACAGCCCTGGCCTTCGCAGAGTACGCCAGCCTGTGTTTCCAAGACCTTGGCCACCATGTCAAGTTCTGGGTCACCGTGAGCGAGCCGTCCACGCGGAATATGACCTACGCCGCGGGGCACAACCTCCTGAAGGCGCACGCGTTGGCCTGGCGTGCATATGACCAGAAGTTCAGGCGCTCTCAGAAGGGTCAAATTTCCATTGCCCTGCAGGCGGATTGGATAGAACCGGCCTGCCCTTTCTCCCCAGAGGACCAAGAGGTGGCCGAGCGAGTTTTGGAATTTGACGTCGGCTGGCTGGCCGAGCCCATTTTCGGCTCTGGGGATTATCCACGTGTGATGCGGGACTGGCTGAACCAGAGAAACAATTTCCTTCTCCCTTACTTCACTGAGGACGAAAGAAAGCTAATCCGGGGTTCCTTTGACTTCTTGGCGTTAAGCCATTATACCACCATCCTTGTCGACTGGGAAAAAGAAGATCCGATCAAATATAACGATTACCTAGCAGTGCAAGAAATGACCGACATCACCTGGCTCAACTCCCCCAGTCAGGTGGCCGTGGTGCCCTGGGGCTTACGCAAAGTACTGAACTGGCTGAAGGCCAAGTACGGAGACCTTCCCATGTATATAATATCCAATGGCATCGATGATGATCCACAGGCAGCCCAAGACAGTCTGAGGGTGTATTACATGCAGAATTATGTAAACGAAGCTCTGAAAGGTAAGGGGCCCCCCATCCAGTGGAGAACCTGATAGGAACTCTCAACATATGCACACACTGTCACCCACAGAGCAGTGCTAGCCATTCCTGGATGCCCTGGAAAAGTCCAAGTGCTAGTTTCCCCAAGGATAAAGAAGTTTGACTAAAACATTCCTCCAACCTACTCAGGGTGGTAAGAGCCCAGACTCTCTCCTCCATATCAGATGGCTTCACAGCAGTCTTGCCTGCTTCATGTATTTAAAGATTGAACCCAGGTACATCAGAGTAGGTTTAAGTTACGTGAAACCTACTATGTTAAATGTAACTCAGTATTTGTTTTGATAGTTGCCACTTTGTCTTTGTCTGAAAGGAGCTTTTCTGATTAAATCTAATTTAATCGGTAGTTTTATGAGATGGTATTGATAGTCTCTCTGATGCACTGGCTTTATGTCGCAAAATGTTGAGGGCAGAATATTTTAGTAATTTTTCTCCTGTCCTTTTGTTTTTCTAGCCTATGTGTTGGATGGTGTCAATCTTTGTGGATACTTTGCTTATTCACTTAGCGATCGCACGGCTCCGAAGTTTGGCCTCTATCGTTACGTGGCAAATCAGTTTGAGCCCAAACCGTCTATGAAACATTACAGGAAAATTATTGACAACAATGGCTTCCCAGGTCCCGAAACTCTGGGACAGTTCTGTCCAGAAGAATTCACCCTGTGTACAGAGTGCAGCTTTTTTCACACCCGAAAGTCTTTACTGGCTTTCATAGCTTTTCTACTTTTTGCCTTTGTTATTTGTCTTTCTCTTATTTTTTACTACTCTAAGAAAGGCAGAAGAAGTTACAAATAGTCTTGATATTTTTCTTGTTCATTTATTTGAAATAGTTATAGACATATCAACTGTTAACATATGCAGTTCTCCGTGCTGTGAACTCTAGATATTATACATCTGACTTCTCAAAAGCCTTTTCGTGGCATGTGACAGAGGTTTTGAAATGAGTATGATTGTAAAATATTGAATAATGTGAATAGTGCCTGTATTTGTTCTTTTTCCAGGAGAGGTATGTTTAAAAAAAATTGACAAGGGCCATCATTTCTGCAACACATTCTACAGAAAAGCATGAAAAATGGGAACCATCCTGTAACATTTTTTACAGGAGTTGATTAAGAATATTTTTAAATCTGTGCCCATTCCTGTGTGTAATGTTTATCTTGAAGTCATTAACTGCAAGTATGGGAATCAAATATTAAGTCCCAAATAACCATTTCTCAGCTGCCATGGTAGGCCTAATGGCCTCTGTGGAACCAAGTTTCCCTTGAAAAGGAAGATGGCAGAATACAGAACAAGACAAAGGGCCCTAGGCTGGAATGTTCCTTTTAAAAGCAGGATTCTGTCAAACACTGTTAATATTAATTGATATATCTAATTAATGATATGCTTAATAGAACAAACTACAGAACTCTGTCTCTTAAATAAGTATAAAAGGTATTTCTTTATATTTCGAGGCACTCTCCAAACCCCAGAACCTTAAGGGATTAGGGTCACTGTGGAGGACCTGCACATTAGGGGACTTTTACTAAATGTGTGGAGAAAAATCAGCATGAATTATGCAATACTGGGCCCTTAAGAAAGCATGAACCAACTGTGAAATGTATTATACTGTAGTGGCTGCAGGGGACAGAAAGGAGGAAAAAGTCCTTGTTATGAGCAGCATTGTGATTAATTTGATTATAAACTTTTATTTAGAGCAGACCTTGGAAAGAATGAGTTGACGTTTTCTGAAAGAGTAAGAATGAAACAACTCATTTTATGAGGAGTGACTCCACTTTCTGCTGTTTAGAATGTGCCATAATTTCTTTGAAAAAATTCTTAAGAGGTTCAAAAGTATTTGGTCTAATCATACTATAAGATATGTTTCTGTAATTGCTGAGGTCCATTTTATGTTTTTTTGCTGCTGCTGGTGTGGATCTAGCTTTAAATGAGTTTTGCTTTGAACTTTTATACTGAAACATGCTACTGATTTTTAGAAAGGGCTAATAGGTCTTATCCTTTAATGCCCCTTAAATAAATCTTGCTGATTTTCAGGCAAAAAAGTCTATTGCACTGGAGTTGAGGATGATCCTAATGTTTATTTTATAGATGCGTCAAAATTGTATTAAGCAAGATAAACCAATATCATATCTGACATAACTAATCTTGCTGGCACAGGGTTCTAGTGAATTAAAAAAAAAAAAACTGTACTGTATTATATATAACTATTAGAGGTGGTATGATTTTTTTCCATGAAAGATAAGCCTTTGGTGATACTCTTTTAAAAATTGAACTTATTGTTAAAATTGCAAACTAGAGAATAATAGTTTATTTTATGTGTCTATTTTTCTGATTATAATAGTAATATGCTCATTGTAAAAAATTTAAAATCACAGAAGCTATATGTAAAGAAAAAAAATACCTGTGATTTCACCACCTTGGGGTAGCCATTATTAACATAGTGTTTGTGTGTTATTTTATATAGAGTCTGATCATATTGTAAGTAGTTATGTGTCTTTATTTCATTGTGTGCATTTCTTTTGTCATAAGTCTTCAAAAGCATCACTTTTAACAGTTGTACAGTAATTCCAGTATGTGAATTTTCATAATTTATTTAATCATTCCTATTTGTTGGATCAGTTTCTTATTGTTAATTACTGTGAAATAATGGATGTTGTTTAAAAATAATTTCTTGCTACAGTATCTAATTTTCTTGAGTGTAGAGAGGAGTAATTCTGTCCCTTGATAAAGTATTGTAATAAATCTACCTGCAACTTTCTCTTCTTATATAATCAGATGACTAGATAGATTTCTTTTTCCTCTTTTTTTTTTTTTTTTTTTTGAGTTGCTTAAACCACCTAGAGCATAATCTTGAGTGGTGAAGAGAGGGGTCTGAAAGCAGGAGGTGTGAACTTCAGGAAGAAGATAAAGGTGGAGGGGTGCCCCAGGCTAGTCCCTAAGGTTGATCTGAGAGGGAATTTCAGACATTGAGACAAGAGAAGCCAAAGAACCCAAGAGAAATGACACCTCAGAACCATTCAACAGGGTTTTCAGGTGAGCCTAAGACTAATTTTGAGTCTTTTTTGACCTTAGTGGGAGGTCAATGGAGCCCCATGGGCAGGAAAGGGGAGAGGAGTGGCATCGCAGATGAAGCTGGAAAGTGAGAGGAGATGAAGCTGGAAACTGGGAGGCAGTGGGAGGGACTAGAAAGGCTTTCTGGTACAATGGGATGAAGAATCCTCATTTCCTAACTGGCTTCTCGGAACGTTACATTCTTTTTTTTTAAATTCTGCCCTCTTTTTATTGATTTTTTTTTTCGTCTGTCTTTATTCTTCGGCCTTTGTGGGCCTCCCATTGCAGTGGCCTCTCTCACTGCAGAGCACTGGCTCTGGGCGCATGCATTCCAGACCGCTGGCTCATAATTGGACACACTGGTCCAGCCACTCCACACCACATGGGATCTTCCCAGGCCAGGGATCGAACTGGTGCCCCTTGCACTGCAAGGCAGACTCTTCACCTACTGGACCGCCAGGGAAGCCCAATATTACATTCTTATTGATGCTTTACTTTCATGAATTCTGAATTTTTCACCACTTTACATGTATTTAAAAAAAATAGAGACTGTTCCCCTGGAGGTCCTCCATCCCTTAGTCTCTTTTGGAGCCAGCTCTGCAGGGACATTCGTGGTAAGCTGTGGCCCCCAAGGCCTGTGGGCTAAGTTCTGCCACATTTACAATTGTCCCACTTTCCTGATTCCCTCCTTTGAACCAGGGATTGGTTGGGCAGGAGATGGGGCAAATGGTAGGAGCAGGGGTGAGAGGCTCTGCATTTATGTCCCATCCATTTGGCCTTAGTTTGGAAGGATGGATTTCAGATTTTAAGGTCATTTTTACTTTTATATTTTGACTTCCACAGATAGTAATTAGAATCTACTAATGCTTCCCAGGTCGGTGCTAGTGGTGAAGAACCCACTTGCCAATGCAGCAGACATAAGAGAGAGGATTCAGCCAACCCTGGATCAGGAAGATTCCCTGGAGGAGGCCATGGCACCCCACTCCAGTATTCTTGCCTAGAGGATGCCATGGACGGAGGAGCCTGATGGGCTATGGTCCATAAGACTGCAAAGAGTCAGTTCCGTCTGAAGCGGCTTAGCACACAATGCCTCAGAAACATTTCTTTTTATTATTTATTAATTACAGTGCCCTCCAACAGAGATAATGATGTAAGCCACGTATTTTAAATTTGCTAGTGGTCACATTAAAAAAGTAAAAAGTCACTGAGTTCAATAGATGTGGGAAGGAATAATGGATTTAATGGACAGAATTAGCTCACTGACACCACCTTTGTCCAGAGATTGATTTAATAGGGACCATCTGTCAAGAATGAGCAACTGCTGTGTTAGATGGCACACAGCTCAGTTCTTTGTATTCAGAGGAGAGAATGATGACTTCCGTGTAATAACCTTTGATAGCCTGTCTTTCTAGGTGGCAAGGCAGTAAACGGCTATCCTGTTATCACCTCTAAACTAATCACCATGTAAGAGGATCTTAACTCTTGTCTTCAACATTTACACTGTCCATCAGCTAGTCAGTAACCTTTTTTGTTTGTAAGACTCGTTATCAGGTTAAATTCTTTATCTGCAAATAAAAAAGGGGATTCTTTTGGAAGGAATCCCTTTACATCATCTCCAGATACTTGTAATCTCCTAAAACATGTAGCTTTATACTTAGACCCATTACTTTTTTCAGGTTTTATAACCATTAAATATTGTTGGAGGTTTTCTTTTTTGTCATAGTGCATTTCCTATACCATTTTTTGTTTCATACATTTGTGATAAATACCCTTTGATCTCAAGGAGAAAGAGGCCAAGAAAAACCACAAGGAATCTTGAATAAAGAGTGGAAATACCAATAACAGCTGGGACAAGATGCCTAAAATAATGGTGAGATCTTGTTTCACGACATGATTGTGATATGGTGACTGATACTCAGCGCCTTTTTTGATCCAATAGGTTAGAGAAGAAAAACATTTCAACCTACATATTAATGGAGTCAGAAAAGCATAGGGAAAAGAGTTGGCAAGACCCATGTTAAAAATTTGCTGAGCCTCAGTTTCCTCATCTGTAAAATGGGAGTGAGCCGCTGTAGCACAGTGCTGAACACAGTAAGTATTCAGTAAATAAAGCACCTGTCCTACAAATATTTCTTGCTATACTAATCTCACTTACTCTTAATTTGTATGTGGTTTCTTGTTAATCAGATTGTTAGAGCTCAATAACATAAAACCAGGGCCTATTATAGTCAAATAATTCCCCCAGAATCTCTTCAGTTATTTTCTTTGTGGCTTTGAATATACATCTTCATAGAAAGTCCTTGGTGAAACTAAACAGACAAAAATCAGTCCCCACATTTACTTAATAATACTAGATTGTTTTCTTGGATTTGAATTTTACAAATGTTGGATTGATAGAATCCTGAAGATAATTTGGCAGAAGATGTTTCTGTATCAGTATGTTGTGCCATCTGCTCTTTTGAAATAATCTAATGACACAGGCAAAACACTGAAATTTGTTTAGTTGTTATTGGCACATAATTGGAGGTCCATTAACTAAATTTTTATGTGATTCAAAAATGTTTGGTAAAGTTTCAGATTTTGGTATAATCTTCAATATGTTTATTTATGGTAATGCTAATTAATTTTAAATGAGTTTATTTGATATAAATTATTTGCAACTGGAACATTGCCCCTTAATAAATTGCTAGAATAAGCGGACTTTTTTTCTTTTTAAAGTCTCGGTTGGTTCGTTTGTAAAATTCATTTTTCTTACAGTACCGTAGGAGTTGTCTGATTATGGCCATAAGCATAAAATGTTGTCTTAAAGCATTTCAGCCTGTTTTCATCTCCAACTGTATGTGAATCAAAGCTTTAGCTAATTTAGTTCCAGGTTGTTAGATTTGAAAGTTCTATAGTGTTTCAAGGCCATGCTGTTGCATTTAAGACATGAGGGCTTTAAGTTATGGGTATTATAAGTCTCTGGTAAGTAGCCCAGAGACTTCAAAGTAAAACATCTCAGTCGACAGGGCAGCAGTGGTAAGCCACGGAGCAGTGAAATGGAGATATAATTAGAGCGAAAGATTGACGAGCCAGGTGAAAACATTCCATTAGGAAAGGGCAACACAATGAGAAATGAACCAGATCTTCTTCCACATTGGTACCATTCTAAAATGTCCTTATTTTATCTGTGCTTGTCATGGATTTAATAAGCCAACAAAACAAACACAGTGGGGATTACTGGTCCATCCAGCTGACAAGATTAGAGCAGCAAGATTCCTGCAGAGCTGGGGGTCTCCATGGCAGTGGGTCATAGACAGGAAGGGCTGAGGTGAGGGAAGCCAGGAAGCCCATGAAGACCTTGTAGCATTGGGGAGAGTTGGTGGGTAGAGCTGGGCCTCAGGATCGAGGGATGCAATTTAAAAATGCAGATGACTTTTACTTCGGTCCCCACTCACTGAAGTGCCCTTGGGGAGATGGCTGCAGTGTCCATGGTTTGGTAGAGGAGCTCCCTGAGAAAATGGGTGTAAGAAGGTGAGGGAGATGGAAGGACAAAGGGACTGAGCCAGTATCTCGACTGTCAGAACTCAACGTGAGTTTTGGGTTTGTAACAAAAAACATCGTTGGAGGTGATGATGCTCAGAGAATGTTAGTCTGGGGTGTTTTATTTATTGAATTGGATCACATAATTGGAGGTCCATTAACTAAATTTTTATGTGATTCAAAAATGTTTGGTAAAGTTTCAGATTTTGGTATAATCTTCAATATGTTTATTTATGGTAATGCTAATTAATTTTAAATGAGTTTATTTGATATAAATTATTTGCAACTGGAACATTGCCCCTTAATAAATTGCTAGAATAAGCGGACTTTTTTTCTTTTTAAAGTCTCGGTTGGTTCGTTTGTAAAATTCATTTTTCTTACAGTACCGTAGGAGTTGTCTGATTATGGCCATAAGCATAAAATGTTGTCTTAAAGCATTTCAGCCTGTTTTCATCTCCAACTGTATGTGAATCAAAGCTTTAGCTAATTTAGTTCCAGGTTGTTAGATTTGAAAGTTCTATAGTGTTTCAAGGCCATGCTGTTGCATTTAAGACATGAGGGCTTTAAGTTATGGGTATTATAAGTCTCTGGTAAGTAGCCCAGAGACTTCAAAGTAAAACATCTCAGTCGACAGGGGCAGCAGTGGTAAGCCACGGAGCAGTGAAATGGAGATATAATTAGAGCGAAAGATTGACGAGCCAGGTGAAAACATTCCATTAGGAAAGGGCAACACAATGAGAAATGAACCAGATCTTCTTCCACATTGGTACCATTCTAAAATGTCCTTATTTTATCTGTGCTTGTCATGGATTTAATAAGCCAACAAAACAAACACAGTGGGGATTACTGGTCCATCCAGCTGACAAGATTAGAGCAGCAAGATTCCTGCAGAGCTGGGGGTCTCCATGGCAGTGGGTCATAGACAGGAAGGGCTGAGGTGAGGGAAGCCAGGAAGCCCATGAAGACCTTGTAGCATTGGGGAGAGTTGGTGGGTAGAGCTGGGCCTCAGGATCGAGGGATGCAATTTAAAAATGCAGATGACTTTTACTTCGGTCCCCACTCACTGAAGTGCCCTTGGGGAGATGGCTGCAGTGTCCATGGTTTGGTAGAGGAGCTCCCTGAGAAAATGGGTGTAAGAAGGTGAGGGAGATGGAAGGACAAAGGGACTGAGCCAGTATCTCGACTGTCAGAACTCAACGTGAGTTTTGGGTTTGTAACAGGAAGGTTGTGTGGAGAAGCAATGCCGTTGGAGGTGATGATGCTCAGAGAATGTTAGTCTGGGGTGTGGGGAAGAGCTTGTATTTACAGAATGGCTCACAAGGCTGAGAATGGTTTCACTGCTTATGAGAGTGAGCCCCATGGAGGTGGGAGGGATGCCAAACAAAGACGAAAACTCTGAGAGAGGCATCAAAGTGTGTCCAGAAAGCCAGAACATTCCTATGGTGAGGAACAGGAGCAGATGCGTGGAAATGGTTCTGGGGAGCAAGGGTTATGCCAGCTCCTTATCATGGGAAAGGAGGCCTTAATTGTGGGAGGAAAGGGCTCCAGTATGGTGGAGGCAGCCCCAAACCCTATTGGGATTTTCTGATTTGTAGTCCTGCTTTATAACCTGGAGCAAGTCACCACGTGCACAGAGTCTTATTGTTCTTGTGTGTATAGGGAGGGAGTTAATCAATACCAGTAGGTTTCAACCTTGATTACACATTAGAATTATGTAGGAGCTTTTAAAAAAACCCAGGCCGATTAAATCAGAGTCTGTTGGGGTGGGATCCAGGCAGTGGTATTTTTTAGAGCTCCCAGGTGATTGTAAAGTTGAGAAGCCAAAGCTGTGAACCAGAAATCCTTGAGCCCAAGTGTATCTCAGTAGAAACCTCAAACAAACAAAAACAAAACAACAGCGGTACCTCTCCAAGTTCATTATTAAAAACAAATGACTAGGGGTCATGACTGCTGCAATAGGGGATGGAGTAATACTGTGAAGAGCTGGGGGTCTCCATGGCAGTGGGTCATAGACAGGAAGGGCTGAGGTGAGGGAAGCCAGGAAGCCCATGAAGACCTTGTAGCATTGGGGAGAGTTGGTGGGTAGAGCTGGGCCTCAGGATCGAGGGATGCAATTTAAAAATGCAGATGACTTTTACTTCGGTCCCCACTCACTGAAGTGCCCTTGGGGAGATGGCTGCAGTGTCCATGGTTTGGTAGAGGAGCTCCCTGAGAAAATGGGTGTAAGAAGGTGAGGGAGATGGAAGGACAAAGGGACTGAGCCAGTATCTCGACTGTCAGAACTCAACGTGAGTTTTGGGTTTGTAACAGGAAGGTTGTGTGGAGAAGCAATGCCGTTGGAGGTGATGATGCTCAGAGAATGTTAGTCTGGGGTGTGGGGAAGAGCTTGTATTTACAGAATGGCTCACAAGGCTGAGAATGGTTTCACTGCTTATGAGAGTGAGCCCCATGGAGGTGGGAGGGATGCCAAACAAAGACGAAAACTCTGAGAGAGGCATCAAAGTGTGTCCAGAAAGCCAGAACATTCCTATGGTGAGGAACAGGAGCAGATGCGTGGAAATGGTTCTGGGGAGCAAGGGTTATGCCAGCTCCTTATCATGGGAAAGGAGGCCTTAATTGTGGGAGGAAAGGGCTCCAGTATGGTGGAGGCAGCCCCAAACCCTATTGGGATTTTCTGATTTGTAGTCCTGCTTTATAACCTGGAGCAAGTCACCACGTGCACAGAGTCTTATTGTTCTTGTGTGTATAGGGAGGGAGTTAATCAATACCAGTAGGTTTCAACCTTGATTACACATTAGAATTATGTAGGAGCTTTTAAAAAAACCCAGGCCGATTAAATCAGAGTCTGTTGGGGTGGGATCCAGGCAGTGGTATTTTTTAGAGCTCCCAGGTGATTGTAAAGTTGAGAAGCCAAAGCTGTGAACCAGAAATCCCTTGAGCCCAAGTGTATCTCAGTAGAAACCTCAAACAAACAAAAACAAAACAACAGCGGTACCTCTCCAAGTTCATTATTAAAAACAAATGACTAGGGGTCATGACTGCTGCAATAGGGGATGGAGGTTGGGCTCAGCTCCACATACTGTGAAGAATCCAGGGTGTCATAGTCATCAAGCAGAGGGAAGGGAGTTAGGAATTTAGGAATTGTCAGGCGAGGAGGAATTTAAAATAACAGTAATTAATATGCTAAGGACTCTAGTGGTGAGAGAAGACAACACACAAGGACAAACAGGCAGAGTGAGAAGAGAGATGGCGGTCCTAAGGAGGAATCAAAGAGAAGTGCTAGAGATCAAAAGCACTGAAACAGCAATGAAGAATGCTTTTGATGGGCTATAAGCCCATCTGTAAAATTAACTGGACATGGTTAAGGAAAGATTCTAAAAAGACGATATAAACAATGCTTTCTCTGTCTCTTCAGATTATGTTTTTATTGAATTTAATTTTTATTTCATATTGAGGTATCATTGATTTACAACATTGTGTTAGTTTTGGGTGTACAGCTAAGTGGTTCAGTTATACATAAACATATCCATTCTTTTTCAGACTCTTTTCCCATGCAGATTATTACAGAATATGGAATAGAGTTCTGTGTGCTGTACACTAGGTCCTTATTGATTATCTATGGTAACGTGGTAGATATGGTAGTGTGTATGTGTTAATCCCAAACTACAGCCATCCCTCAACCAACCATAGAGGAGCTTCCCTTCCAACATCTATGAAACCAGTTAGTTATAATCCCAAACTCCTACCTAATTTATCTCCCCCTCTGACCTTTCCCCTTTGATAGCCATAAGTTTGTTTTTGAAGTCTGTTACTGTTTTATAAATAAATTCATTTATACCATCTTTTAAAACTGTACATATAAGTGATACAATATGCTATTTGTATTTCTCTGTCTGACTTACTTCACTTAGTATGAAAATATCTAGGTCCATCCATGTTGCTGCAAATGGCATTATTTCATTTGTTTTTATGACTCAGTAATATTCCATTGTATAAATATATACCACATCTTCTCTATCCACTCCTCTGTTAATGGACATTTAGGTTGCTTCCATGTCTTGGCTATTGTAAATAGTGGTTCAGTGAACATTGAGGTGTATGTATTTTTTTAATTATTTTAAGTTTAATTAGGTCCCATTTGTCTATTTTTGGTTTTATTTTCATTGCTTTAGGAGGTGGATCCAAAAAAAATAATACTGCTTCGATTTATGTCAAAGAGTGTTCTATGTTTTCCTCTAAAAGTTTTATAGTATCTGATTTTACATTTAATATGCCAGGGTGCTGTGGCATATTTTAAAATGGTTTCTTTTCTCTTATGACTAGGTCTGCCTGGAGTTTCTGTTTCTTTGGTTGGTTGGTTGGTTGGTTGGTTAGTTTTTGGTTGCGTCGTGTGGCATGTTCCCAACCAAGGGTCGAATCCATGCCCCTGCGGTGGAAGTGCAGTCTTTAGCCACTGGACCACTGGGAATTTTTAACACTCAGCCTTGTCCACACGGAACCTCCGTTGATTCATAAATGGCAGTTCAGGTGTTCCTACCCTGCTCTGACTCCTGAGGTGGTTTCCATTCGTGAGCCTCTGCTTGGGAAGCCCTGATGCCCTGTGTGTGTGTGTGTGTGTGTGTGTGTGTGTCTGTCTCTCCAGTTGGGGGCAGCAGTGTGCCCTGTGACCTGCCCTCTCACATGGCTCCCAGAAGAACTGTTGATTTTTCAGTCTGTTCAGCTTTTTACCTCTTGTTAGGATGGAGCAATCCCATCATCAGTAAGGAGATAAAGGAAGAGTCAGTGAAATGCTGTAGATCTTATAAAGCAAACTGCATTTTATCAGTAAGGAAAATAAAGCCAAACTCCTACCTAATTTATCTCCCCCTCTGACCTTTCCCCTTTGATAGCCATAAGTTTGTTTTTGAAGTCTGTTACTGTTTTATAAATAAATTCATTTATACCATCTTTTAAAACTGTACATATAAGTGATACAATATGCTATTTGTATTTCTCTGTCTGACTTACTTCACTTAGTATGAAAATATCTAGGTCCATCCATGTTGCTGCAAATGGCATTATTTCATTTGTTTTTATGACTCAGTAATATTCCATTGTATAAATATATACCACATCTTCTCTATCCACTCCTCTGTTAATGGACATTTAGGTTGCTTCCATGTCTTGGCTATTGTAAATAGTGGTTCAGTGAACATTGAGGTGTATGTATTTTTTTAATTATTTTAAGTTTAATTAGGTCCCATTTGTCTATTTTTGGTTTTATTTTCATTGCTTTAGGAGGTGGATCCAAAAAAAATAATACTGCTTCGATTTATGTCAAAGAGTGTTCTATGTTTTCCTCTAAAAGTTTTATAGTATCTGATTTTACATTTAATATGCCAGGGTGCTGTGGCATATTTTAAAATGGTTTCTTTTCTCTTATGACTAGGTCTGCCTGGAGTTTCTGTTTCTTTGGTTGGTTGGTTGGTTGGTTGGTTAGTTTTTGGTTGCGTCGTGTGGCATGTTCCCAACCAAGGGTCGAATCCATGCCCCTGCGGTGGAAGTGCAGTCTTTAGCCACTGGACCACTGGGAATTTTTAACACTCAGCCTTGTCCACACGGAACCTCCGTTGATTCATAAATGGCAGTTCAGGTGTTCCTACCCTGCTCTGACTCCTGAGGTGGTTTCCATTCGTGAGCCTCTGCTTGGGAAGCCCTGATGCCCTGTGTGTGTGTGTGTGTGTGTGTGTGTGTGTCTGTCTCTCCAGTTGGGGGCAGCAGTGTGCCCTGTGACCTGCCCTCTCACATGGCTCCCAGAAGAACTGTTGATTTTTCAGTCTGTTCAGCTTTTTACCTCTTGTTAGGATGGAGCAATCCCATCATCAGTAAGGAGATAAAGGGAAGAGTCAGTGAAATGCTGTAGATCTTATAAAGCAAACTGCGAGACTGTTGTCAATTCAACTGTAGTGCAATTGCAAAATACAGTCTCTAATATCTCAGCAATCTCAAAGCTCAGGTCTACAAAGTCCACAGGATCATAACTGTTTATTATGATAGACTTTTGAACAGTGGGATCTGGATCTCTTCAAATCAGTCATCATGATTCACCCTTGTGCTTTTGTTAAAGTGAAGTGGAAACTGCATATTTCCTGCACATAGTAGGGCTTCCCTTGTAGCTCAGTTGGTAAAGAATCTACCTGCCAAGCAGGAGACATGGGTTTGATTCGTGGGTGAGGAAGATTCCCTGTAGGAGGAACTGGCAACCCATTCCAGTGTTCTTGCCTGGTGAATCCCATGGATAGAGGAACCTGGTGGGTTACAGTCCATGGGGTCACAAAGAGTCGGACATGACTGAGTGATTGATGACAAAGATGACTTGGACTGCTGTTTCTGAAAGTCTTTAAGAATATCATGCTAACATGATTTTATATTTCTATCTACAATATTTTGGAATGCGAATGACAAGTGCGTGTTTTATTTCTGGATACAATTACACAATGACAACATCATCATAAAATGACTTTGCAGTGAGTGTTGTTCATGCATTCATCGTGCATGTCTCTTCTTGGATATCTCTATAGCCTTCTATTCATTATGTGTTCCTTCCAGTGAACTCTCCCTTCTGTTTCCCCATTTTTCTACGGTCAGCCCATGGAGACATTCAGGCATGAAATTCTATGGATTTTTTTTTTTTCACTCTAATAGCATCCACCCTTCATTTGGATACTTGCTTCTGTTGTCCTCTTCGAACCTTTCATGTAGATTTTTCCAGTAATCCCTAAATGGTTTCCTGGCATGTGTCCATTCTGTGCAGCAAGTGCCATTTTGATTCAGTGACTTCTCTCTCCAAGTATTTTTAGCGTATGTCCTTCTCCAAGCCCCATACCGCAGTCAGCTGACATTTGCTGTCAGGTCTCTCTTCTCATGTCCTCTGGCCATTTCACCCTCAATCTTGCTGAAGGTTAGAATCAGCACCTACCACCTCTTATTGGGACTGGTGTGATTGTTTAATCACTGTCATTAGATTATAAAGTGCCCTGAGGAAGGGACCTCATCTCAGTCGACTTGTTATTCCTTACAATGTGTATTAATTGCTTAAGAAACATTTCTTCCGTGAACAAATGTTTAATGAAAAGGGAAATAGAAATACATTACAGATGATTCTTTAAAAACAGTTCACTTTTTTTATTTTTCAGTTACTGAGGCTCAGATGAACTCTCTTACCTGGAGTTTTGCCAATCAGGCTATTCTTTAGCAATACTTACAATGATAATTGGTGTTCATAGTGATTACCCCAGGGCTGTACAGAATCTTGAAATGACTTCTCAGTTATTTAAAAGAAGATCATATTAAGATGTTTGTTTCTAGGTAACATTCATTATATGTATCATTATGGATTTATCCACTTGAAAAGAATTAAGATACAATTAAAAATCACAATAATATCACACTGAACACTAATCTTCCTTTGATGATTAGTTCATTCAACAAATAATTAGCACACACTTAATATGTACACTTTAATAGAGTTATTAAACAAGATGTTCTGCTTTAGTCAATTTATGTATATTGGAAACGCCTTGTGCTTCCATTGTGCTAGATACTGGTTTGTTGTAATTGGCACACAGTGTGATTTCCAATCTTTGTTTGGTGGTCATTAAACAAAATACACCTCTTTAAAAATCATATATGTTTAGGGCTTCCTATGTGGCACTAGTGGTAAAGAATCTGCCTGCCAGTGCAGATGATGCAAGAGATGTGGTCTCAGTTCCTGGGTGGGAAAGATCTCCTGGAGAAGGAAATGGCAACCCACTCCAGTATTCTTATCTAGGAAATCCCATGGACAGAAGAGCCCAGCGGACTACAGTCCATGAGGTCACAAAGAGTTGGACACAACTAAGCAACAAAACAATAACAACAATGACATTTATTGGTGTATTATCAGTTACCACCTATTGGTGATTACCCTTTCAGTACGTACTAGAAAAACTGAAAACACCTAATTGTGAATTTCTTTTTAAATTCAGAATTCCTTTTTACCAAATCCTGCCGTTGGCTTATGCTTTGAATCCATGACCAAACATTAGGTGTTTGAAAAGGTTCATTCCAGTTTACAAAAAAAAAAGGCAACTTCAGAGACTGTCTGTTCTTTGTCTTGTGTGGGTTGGAGGGGTGCTCTGTTCTGTGTGTTTTACTTATGAGTGTTGTCCCATGGAGCTCTCCTGACAGCTGCCATGTCACCCAGCGGAGCAACTGCAGACACCAAACAAAAGCCATGTGTGTTTGTTGGTTGTGTACATGGACACTCACAGCCTCCTTTCAAGTAAACACAGGACTGATCACTTGCAGACTCACGCTCACTGCACAGGCCCTCACACCTTGCTATACTTTCTGAACAACCTTAGTGATTACCCCAGGGCTGTACAGAATCTTGAAATGACTTCTCAGTTATTTAAAAGAAGATCATATTAAGATGTTTGTTTCTAGGTAACATTCATTATATGTATCATTATGGATTTATCCACTTGAAAAGAATTAAGATACAATTAAAAATCACAATAATATCACACTGAACACTAATCTTCCTTTGATGATTAGTTCATTCAACAAATAATTAGCACACACTTAATATGTACACTTTAATAGAGTTATTAAACAAGATGTTCTGCTTTAGTCAATTTATGTATATTGGAAACGCCTTGTGCTTCCATTGTGCTAGATACTGGTTTGTTGTAATTGGCACACAGTGTGATTTCCAATCTTTGTTTGGTGGTCATTAAACAAAATACACCTCTTTAAAAATCATATATGTTTAGGGCTTCCTATGTGGCACTAGTGGTAAAGAATCTGCCTGCCAGTGCAGATGATGCAAGAGATGTGGTCTCAGTTCCTGGGTGGGAAAGATCTCCTGGAGAAGGAAATGGCAACCCACTCCAGTATTCTTATCTAGGAAATCCCATGGACAGAAGAGCCCAGCGGACTACAGTCCATGAGGTCACAAAGAGTTGGACACAACTAAGCAACAAAACAATAACAACAATGACATTTATTGGTGTATTATCAGTTACCACCTATTGGTGATTACCCTTTCAGTACGTACTAGAAAAACTGAAAACACCTAATTGTGAATTTCTTTTTAAATTCAGAATTCCTTTTTACCAAATCCTGCCGTTGGCTTATGCTTTGAATCCATGACCAAACATTAGGTGTTTGAAAAGGTTCATTCCAGTTTAAAAAAAAAAAAGGCAACTTCAGAGACTGTCTGTTCTTTGTCTTGTGTGGGTTGGAGGGGTGCTCTGTTCTGTGTGTTTTACTTATGAGTGTTGTCCCATGGAGCTCTCCTGACAGCTGCCATGTCACCCAGCGGAGCAACTGCAGACACCAAACAAAAGCCATGTGTGTTTGTTGGTTGTGTACATGGACACTCACAGCCTCCTTTCAAGTAAACACAGGACTGATCACTTGCAGACTCACGCTCACTCGTGCACAGGCCCTCAACACCTTCACCTGGTCCTGCAGCACCAGCTATACTTTCTGAACAACCTTACTGAACTAGATGCTGTTTCTTCTCCCTGGTGGAGACGCAATAGTGAACATCTGCATTTTACCAAAAAAATGTGTCAGCTGAAGCTAGCACTTTTGTCCTCTTAGGAACTTCCCTGCTGTAAGCGAAGAGATCGAGCCTCGCTTATCTTGAATTGAATAGTAATAATAAACATTTGTCAAGTCTTATCTTTAAAACTCTGCCGGTATCCTTGTTTTATGAATGAGAGAACGGGGGCTTACAGAGGTTAATAACGTGCCAAGGGCTCACAGAAGGTGGAAGATTTGAACAGGCAGGATTGTTCCAGAACGTACACTCTGAATTGTGGTATGGACTGAATGTATATGCACTGTGTTGTAAATGGCTGGATGAATCCAGAACTTGCCTCTGCCTAAGATAATTCATCTCAGGGAAAATAAGGGGCTCAGAAAGAGCCAGGCACTAATTTAAGTCATTAGTGACTATTTAGAGTTAGGTTCACATTGGTTTCCTAGAGGAGGTGCCAACTGATTTACAAGAAGGGAGACGGTTGCCAGCTTAGAAAGCTGCAGAAAGCCTCTAGAAGAACAGATTGTAAATGGCAGATTTACGAGACAAGTTACTTACTGCATTGGCAGTAAAAAGTACATTAAGCTCTCCAGTCCCAACCACCAGTGTGAGTGGACAGCAGAAATTACCATGGCTGTGTGTCTGGATGTCCAGGCAGGGCCTGTGTTGAGAAGGCCCCATTCTTGGTTTAATGTTGTCTGTGACTGTCTTGAAATTCCTAACATGATTTTATCTTTGAACCTGTTTTGTGAGGAGGCTGATGAGCCGGTGCTGTACCCACACAGCAGTGGAGATGTACCAGGCAGCAACACACAGCGTGTGTGGTTGGGGTCCAGTGGGCAGTGCCGGTTCCTCACAGCTCGGTGCCTGTGGGGGAAAAAAAAAACCCCCCCCCCGTAAACCCCAGGAGCTGCATGTGTGTTTGTTGGTTGTGTACATGGACACTCACAGCCTCCTTTCAAGTAAACACAGGACTGATCACTTGCTCACCCCGTGCACAGGCCCTCAACACCTTCACCTGGTCCTGCAGCACCAGCTATACTTTCTGAACAACCTTACTGAACTAGATGCTGTTTCTTCTCCCTGGTGGAGACGCAATAGTGAACATCTGCATTTTACCAAAAAAATGTGTCAGCTGAAGCTAGCACTTTTGTCCTCTTAGGAACTTCCCTGCTGTAAGCGAAGAGATCGAGCCTCGCTTATCTTGAATTGAATAGTAATAATAAACATTTGTCAAGTCTTATCTTTAAAACTCTGCCGGTATCCTTGTTTTATGAATGAGAGAACGGGGGCTTACAGAGGTTAATAACGTGCCAAGGGCTCACAGAAGGTGGAAGATTTGAACAGGCAGGATTGTTCCAGAACGTACACTCTGAATTGTGGTATGGACTGAATGTATATGCACTGTGTTGTAAATGGCTGGATGAATCCAGAACTTGCCTCTGCCTAAGATAATTCATCTCAGGGAAAATAAGGGGCTCAGAAAGAGCCAGGCACTAATTTAAGTCATTAGTGACTATTTAGAGTTAGGTTCACATTGGTTTCCTAGAGGAGGTGCCAACTGATTTACAAGAAGGGAGACGGTTGCCAGCTTAGAAAGCTGCAGAAAGCCTCTAGAAGAACAGATTGTAAATGGCAGATTTACGAGACAAGTTACTTACTGCATTGGCAGTAAAAAGTACATTAAGCTCTCCAGTCCCAACCACCAGTGTGAGTGGACAGCAGAAATTACCATGGCTGTGTGTCTGGATGTCCAGGCAGGGCCTGTGTTGAGAAGGCCCCATTCTTGGTTTAATGTTGTCTGTGACTGTCTTGAAATTCCTAACATGATTTTATCTTTGAACCTGTTTTGTGAGGAGGCTGATGAGCCGGTGCTGTACCCACACAGCAGTGGAGATGTACCAGGCAGCAACACACAGACGTGTGTGGTTGGGGTCCAGTGGGCAGTGCCGGTTCCTCACAGTTGGCTCAGGATGCCCATGCTTGACCCGGGCAGTTCAGGGCATGGCAGTTCATGGGGCCATGTAGTCATTGGCAACAACAGGGGCAACAGCAGAAGTGGCAACAGGCAGCTCTACAAGTCCTGAAGGAAATGTCAGAGGAAACACTAAAATAACACTGTACCAATCCACATTTAAAGTGAACTTCAGACTTATATGAAGCACATTCATACAGAGAGTGAAATCTTTTAGAAAAATGATTCCTCAACAGTCTCCAGTGCTAGGTCTCATAAAAGGTCTATTTTGATAAATTCATCAGAAATTTATCCCAATATAATATCCCCAAATGACCCCAACAGTCTTTTCACAGCCTAAAAATTACTCTTAATAGCGCCAGTAACACGTGCATATGCAGAAAGAGCCTCAAAATGGAAAACTCTCAAAAAGTGTTTGTAATCTTGTAAGAGCAACCAATATTGCTTTATCGTCATATTTATTAAAAATTAAATTGCTAGAATTGGGCTGAGGTTTTAGTTCTTCTGTTTCCTTGCTCCTCTGCCTTTCATATAAACCTTCTCTTTTCTCTTTGCTGCACACCTTGATGTCTCAGCAGAGGCTGCTGTTTTTCCTCAAAATTAACCTGGTTGGGGAATAAGCTTTCTAAAAGGACATGTTAACCAAGTAAACTGAAGTTTTTGTGAATGATTTTTAGTTCATAGCTTTCGATGGGTTTTACTTTTTGTAATACTATATTCAAATAGGGGCAAGCTTCATTGAAGGCATTTCTATTCACAGAAGTTACTTACTGCATTGGCAGTAAAAGTACATTAAGCTCCAGTCCCAACCACCAGTGTGAGTGGACAGCAGAAATTACCATGGCTGTGTGTCTGGATGTCCAGGCAGGGCCTGTGTTGAGAAGGCCCCATTCTTGGTTTAATGTTGTCTGTGACTGTCTTGAAATTCCTAACATGATTTTATCTTTGAACCTGTTTTGTGAGGAGGCTGATGAGCCGGTGCTGTACCCACACAGCAGTGGAGATGTACCAGGCAGCAACACACAGACGTGTGTGGTTGGGGTCCAGTGGGCAGTGCCGGTTCCTCACAGTTGGCTCAGGATGCCCATGCTTGACCCGGGCAGTTCAGGGCATGGCAGTTCATGGGGCCATGTAGTCATTGGCAACAACAGGGGCAACAGCAGAAGTGGCAACAGGCAGCTCTACAAGTCCTGAAGGAAATGTCAGAGGAAACACTAAAATAACACTGTACCAATCCACATTTAAAGTGAACTTCAGACTTATATGAAGCACATTCATACAGAGAGTGAAATCTTTTAGAAAAATGATTCCTCAACAGTCTCCAGTGCTAGGTCTCATAAAAGGTCTATTTTGATAAATTCATCAGAAATTTATCCCAATATAATATCCCCAAATGACCCCAACAGTCTTTTCACAGCCTAAAAATTACTCTTAATAGCGCCAGTAACACGTGCATATGCAGAAAGAGCCTCAAAATGGAAAACTCTCAAAAAGTGTTTGTAATCTTGTAAGAGCAACCAATATTGCTTTATCGTCATATTTATTAAAAATTAAATTGCTAGAATTGGGCTGAGGTTTTAGTTCTTCTGTTTCCTTGCTCCTCTGCCTTTCATATAAACCTTCTCTTTTCTCTTTGCTGCACACCTTGATGTCTCAGCAGAGGCTGCTGTTTTTCCTCAAAATTAACCTGGTTGGGGAATAAGCTTTCTAAAAGGACATGTTAACCAAGTAAACTGAAGTTTTTGTGAATGATTTTTAGTTCATAGCTTTCGATGGGTTTTACTTTTTGTAATACTATATTCAAATAGGGGCAGCTTCATTGAAGGCATTCATAATGAAGTTCTACCCTCTAAGACTATCTTTCTTCTGTTTCTGTTTAGTTTGGCTTTCTATCTCTAAAAAGTTGGAATTTGGCTGGGGGGATCAGTCACAACACAAGGCTGGAGGCTAAGGAATCCATCTTACATAGCTAATTTCACAGATCTTTATTAAATAGAAAAAAATTAGATTGCTAAAAGTATAGATTTTGATGATCTAACATACAAATTTTATAAAAAAGTGTGAACCAGAGAAAAATCTTGCCGTCAAAATGTCGCATTAATAAAGTATTATCATGTATTACATTGTATAAGATTATGACACCAAAATAGTTATTTTGCAAATGTCTAAGATTTGTTTTTCATGTATCACTATTACCCCTATTGCTCTTCTGAAAGTTACAAAATATTTCTAGAGGAAAAAACCCCTGTGGTGATTAGGGTGGAGCTAAGATGGTGACGTAGAAGGACGTGCACTCATCTCTCCTGCAAAATCGCCTGAATTGCAACGAGTTCCTGCGAAACCATCGACAGGAGGAGGTTGGATCTGATCACAGAGAGGACACCCCACATCAAAGAACAAAGGAGAAGCCGCATCAAGACGGTAGGAAGGGCTCAATCGCACTTTTAAAAGTCAAACCTCATACTTGCCAAAGAGGCTGGGCAGGCCAAAGGTGCAAAGCCTGTTGCAGATCAAACCCGGGAAAGGAGCAGTGACACACACAAGGGACTGAGCCAGACCTGCTTTGGAGGGTCCAGGTGCCCCCTTGACCTAGAAGTGCCCTTGAGCAGTCCTCGGAAGGACGGCACTCAGTTTCCTTTGGAGGAGGTTACCGTTAACCCCATCACAGAGCCACCGAGGAGGACTGGAAACTCTGTGCGCACTGTGATCCGGGAGAGGGGAATAGCGAGCCTGCATGAGACTGAGCCAGACTCACCTCTGAGTAATCTGACGTCTCCCGCGGTGGCGGGGGTCGACGGTGGCCTGCAGCAGGGTTGGGTCACTGCAGAAGTGCTTCCTATAGAGCATGTGGGAATAAATCCTTTGTGAGAGAGACGGCATTTTCCCTACTGTAGTTTGGCTGCTGGTCAAACTGCAGGGCTGCTGGTCAAGCTACAGGGAGGGAACTTAGCTTCACCCAGCAAGAAAAGCGATTTGGATTAAGAAGCTCCCAGGGCCAGCCTGGGCGGGCCTTTAAGTTCTGGAATAGGCCGAAATAAACAAGCAGTCAAAGAGGTCTTCGGATCCAACCACTGTCGGAGGCAAGAAAAAGACTGATAATTCCTGAATAGTCAGCAAGAGACAGAAGAACATAAACACTATTTTCTCGTTTTGGCTGAAGCTGAAGTTACTGCTGGATTTTTAAAATTTCATTTTATTCCTTATCCTTTTTTATTGCTTTTTTTTGGTATTGTATTACTTTGCTTCAATTGTTTTTTTCCCTTTTTTCCAAACCCACTCAGTGCACCCCCCGTTTTTTTTTTTTTTTCTGTTGTTTTTTGGGGGACAGGGGTGCGAGAGTGGGTGTGTTCATTTCCTTCACTGAATCCTATTGAAGCTACTAATCTTATCAGTAAGACTGAATGTATTCAAGTTTACATAATTTTTTTTTTTTTCTTTTTCCTTTTAAACCACACATTTTATTTTGGTATAAACTTCTGGTTCCCCATTGGCCTTTTAATGTTCTGTGGGGGTTTTGTTTGTTTTTATTATTTTTGCTTTGTTTTTCTATATTTTTCTATATACTTGTCTCTGTTTTAATTTTTAAAATTTTTCATTTGTAGTACTACTTCCTCTATAATTCTTTGCTTTCTCTGAAGCTCCTTTCCTATAGCACTAAATTCTAATACATACAAATATTTATCTCCCTATATTTAACTTTTCAGTATTATTCTATATTTCTCTTCTAATCTCCCTTTCTCTTTTTCCCTTTTCCCACCATATTTCTTAGTCTGTTCTGTCCTCATTGCCTTAGCCCCAACAGGGACCCTACTCTAGCATTATTCTCCAATTGGTGCTCTACTTAGTTTGGTTATTAAATGGTGGATATCATTCTTTGTTTTCTCTATTCGCCGTGCTAACATATTGTACTGTATTTTTGGTTGGAATGCTTGGATTATGTTACAGATGTGTATGTTTGTGTGTATAATTCAATACGCTAGATAGTATTTGCATAATATTTTAACTACCATTTGTCAAAGGTATACCTTCTGTCTCTCATTCGCATATATATGTTTTAATATCATTTAATGCCATAACAAACCAGCTCAAATCTTCATTCCCTGGTCAGGCAACAAGCCCTGGGGCTTTAGGGAGGGAGCACTGACTCCACAACTCTACTAGAGAATGCCTAACACTAGAGAACACTATACAAGAGACAGAAGAACATAAACACTATTTTCTCGTTTTGGCTGAAGCTGAAGTTACTGCTGGATTTTTAAAATTTCATTTTATTCCTTATCCTTTTTTATTGCTTTTTTTTGGTATTGTATTACTTTGCTTCAATTGTTTTTTTCCCTTTTTTCCAAACCCACTCAGTGCACCCCCCGTTTTTTTTTTTTTTTCTGTTGTTTTTTGGGGGACAGGGGTGCGAGAGTGGGTGTGTTCATTTCCTTCACTGAATCCTATTGAAGCTACTAATCTTATCAGTAAGACTGAATGTATTCAAGTTTACATAATTTTTTTTTTTTCTTTTTCCTTTTAAACCACACATTTTATTTTGGTATAAACTTCTGGTTCCCCATTGGCCTTTTAATGTTCTGTGGGGGTTTTGTTTGTTTTTATTATTTTTGCTTTGTTTTTCTATATTTTTCTATATACTTGTCTCTGTTTTAATTTTTAAAATTTTTCATTTGTAGTACTACTTCCTCTATAATTCTTTGCTTTCTCTGAAGCTCCTTTCCTATAGCACTAAATTCTAATACATACAAATATTTATCTCCCTATATTTAACTTTTCAGTATTATTCTATATTTCTCTTCTAATCTCCCTTTCTCTTTTTCCCTTTTCCCACCATATTTCTTAGTCTGTTCTGTCCTCATTGCCTTAGCCCCAACAGGGACCCTACTCTAGCATTATTCTCCAATTGGTGCTCTACTTAGTTTGGTTATTAAATGGTGGATATCATTCTTTGTTTTCTCTATTCGCCGTGCTAACATATTGTACTGTATTTTTGGTTGGAATGCTTGGATTATGTTACAGATGTGTATGTTTGTGTGTATAATTCAATACGCTAGATAGTATTTGCATAATATTTTAACTACCATTTGTCAAAGGTATACCTTCTGTCTCTCATTCGCATATATATGTTTTAATATCATTTAATGCCATAACAAACCAGCCGTCAAATCTTCATTCCCTGGTCAGGCAACAAGCCCTGGGGCTTTAGGGAGGGAGCACTGACTCCACAACTCTACTAGAGAATGCCTAACACTAGAGAACACTATACAAGTGAGAATGCCAACAAAGGTAATCACTTGTATGCAAGTCCTGACATCACCCAACCACCAGCATCACCCAGAATAAGAAGCTCCATCCAAACAACAAACACCAACAGACGTAACTCAAAGTCTGGAAAGAGGAAATCCCAAACAGAGTCAGTTAAAAAATTAATAATAACAATGAAACGGCAGAGAAATACCACACAAGTGAAGGAACAATCTACAAACACACAAGATCAAATCAATGAAGAGAATTTGGACAAACTCTCTGAAAGTAATTTCAGAAGAATGATAGTAAAGATGATCAAAGACACTGAAAACAGAATGTTAGACAAATTGCAAGACACAACTAACACACTGAATGAAGAAATACAGGAACTTACAGAAAAAGTAACAGAGACAAACAACTCAATTGCTGAACTGAATAACACTGTAGAAGGAATCAAGAGCAGAGTATCTGAGACAGAAGACCGGGTAAGTAAGCTGGAAGATAGAATGGTGGCAGTAACTGCTGAAAAACAGAATCTGGCTCAAAGAATGAAAAGAGCAGAGGACAGCCTCAGAGACCTCAGGGATAATATCAAATGCACCAACATTCGAATTATAGGGGTCCCAGAAGAAGAAGAAAAAAAGAAAGGCTATGAGAAAATTTTTGAAGTGATTCTAGTTGAAAATTTCCCCAACACTGGAAAAGAAATAGTCAGTCAAGTCCAAGAGCACAAAGAGTACCATACAGAATCAATCCGAGAAGAAACACACCAAGACACGTATTAATGAAGTCCAAGTAACACAAGATTAAACTTTGTTTTCTATTCGCCGTGCTAACATATTGTACTGTATTTTGGTTGGAATGCTTGGATTATGTTACAGATGTGTATGTTTGTGTGTATAATTCAATACGCTAGATAGTATTTGCATAATATTTTAACTACCATTTGTCAAAGGTATACCTTCTGTCTCTCATTCGCATATATATGTTTTAATATCATTTAATGCCATAACAAACCAGCCGTCAAATCTTCATTCCCTGGTCAGGCAACAAGCCCTGGGGCTTTAGGGAGGGAGCACTGACTCCACAACTCTACTAGAGAATGCCTAACACTAGAGAACACTATACAAGTGAGAATGCCAACAAAGGTAATCACTTGTATGCAAGTCCTGACATCACCCAACCACCAGCATCACCCAGAATAAGAAGCTCCATCCAAACAACAAACACCAACAGACGTAACTCAAAGTCTGGAAAGAGGAAATCCCAAACAGAGTCAGTTAAAAAATTAATAATAACAATGAAACGGCAGAGAAATACCACACAAGTGAAGGAACAATCTACAAACACACAAGATCAAATCAATGAAGAGAATTTGGACAAACTCTCTGAAAGTAATTTCAGAAGAATGATAGTAAAGATGATCAAAGACACTGAAAACAGAATGTTAGACAAATTGCAAGACACAACTAACACACTGAATGAAGAAATACAGGAACTTACAGAAAAAGTAACAGAGACAAACAACTCAATTGCTGAACTGAATAACACTGTAGAAGGAATCAAGAGCAGAGTATCTGAGACAGAAGACCGGGTAAGTAAGCTGGAAGATAGAATGGTGGCAGTAACTGCTGAAAAACAGAATCTGGCTCAAAGAATGAAAAGAGCAGAGGACAGCCTCAGAGACCTCAGGGATAATATCAAATGCACCAACATTCGAATTATAGGGGTCCCAGAAGAAGAAGAAAAAAAGAAAGGCTATGAGAAAATTTTTGAAGTGATTCTAGTTGAAAATTTCCCCAACACGGGAAAAGAAATAGTCAATCAAGTCCAAGAAGCGCAAAGACTATCATACAGAATCAACCTGAGAAGAAACACACCAAGACACATATTAATGAAGCTAACACAAATTAAACACAAGGACAGAATCCTCAAAGCAGCAAGGGAAAAGCAACTAGTGACATAAAAGGGAAAGCCCATATGTTTAACAGCTGATCTTTCAACAGAAACTCTGCAGGCCAGAAGGGAATGGCAGGACACATTTAAACGGCTAAAAGAGAATAATCTGCAACCAAGAATCCTCTACCCTGCAAGGATCTCATTCAAAATGGATGGAGAAATCAAAAGCTTTACAGATAAGCAAAACTTGAAAGAATTTAGTCACACCAAACCAGCCTTACAGCAAATGTTAAAGGGACTTACATAGACAAGTATAAAAGGAGAAGATCCACGAAACAAATCCATCATAACAGCTAAGAAGATGACATAGGATCATTTTTATCAATAATTACTTTGAATGTAAATGGACTAAATGCCCCAACCAAAAGACACAGAGTGGCTGAATGGATTCAAAAACACAACCCATACATATACTGCCTCCAGAAAACTCATTTCAGACCTAGAGACACTCATAAACTGAAAGTGAGAGGATGGAAAAAGATGTTCCATGCAAATGGAAATCAAAAGAAAGCTGGAGTAGCAATCCTCATATCAGACAAAATAGGCCTGAAAATACAGAAGATTAGAAGAGACAAGGCAGGACACTACATAATGATCAAAAAGGATCTATCCAAGAAGACATAACAATCCTAAATATCTATGCACCCAACACAGGAGCACCCCAGTACATAAGACAAACACTTTCAGACATAAAAGAAGACATGGACAATAACACAATAATAGTAGGAGACTTTAACACTTCTCTCACACCAATGGACAGATCATCCAAACAGAAAATTAATAAAGAAACACAAGCCTTAAATGCCACACTAGAAGAGATGGACCTCATTGATATCTTTAGGACGTTCCATCCAAAAGCAGAAGAATACACTTTCTTCTCAAGTGCTCACGGAACATTCTCCAGGATAGACCACATCTTGGAACACAAATCAAACCTCAGTCAGTTCAAGAAAACTGAAATTATATCAACCATCTTCTTGGACCACAATGCAATGAGACTAGAGATCCACTACAGGAAAAAAACCACTAAAAACACAAACACATGGACATTAAACAACACATACCTAAATAACCAACTGATTACTGAGGAAATCAAAGGAGAAATAAAACAATTCCTAGAAGAAAACGACAATGAACACACAACAGTGCAAAACCTATGGGATACCGCAAAAGCAGTTCTAAGAGGGAAGTTTATAGCAATTCAATCCTACTCAAGAAACTAGGAGAATCTCAAACAGACGACCTAACCTTATGCTTAAAACAATGGAGAAAGAAGAACAGAAACACCCCAAAGCCAGCAGAAGAAAGGAAATTATAAAGATCAGAGCAGAAATAAATGACAAAGAAAAGAAAGAAACAATAGTAAAGATAAATAAAATAAAAGGCTGGTTCTTCGAAAAGGTAAATAAAATCGACAAACCGCTGGCCAGACTCATCAAGAAAAAAAAGAGAGAAGAACCAGACCAATAAAATCAAAAATGAAAAAGGAGATTACAACAGATAATGCAGAAATCCAAAGGATTATAAAAGACTATTATGAACAACTCTATGGCAACAAACTGGACAACCTGGAAGAAATGGACAGTTTCTTAGAGAAGATTAGTCTCCCAAGACTCAACCAGGAAAAAATAGAAACTATGAACAAGCCAATCACAAGCTCAGAAATCGATTTTCTGTTCAAAAATCTACCCAAAAATAACAGCCCAGGGCCAGATGGCTTCACAAGTGAATTCTACCAAACATTTAAAGAAGAGCTAATGCCTGTCCTTCTAAAACTCTTCCAAATAATTGCACAGGAAGGAACACTTCCAAACACATTCTATGAGGCCGCCATCACCCTGATACCAAAGCCAGGCAAAGACAACACAAAAAAAGAAAATTATAGGCCAGTTTCACTGATGAATCTAGATGCCAAAATCCTAGCAAACAGAATTCAACAACACATCACAAAACTCATACATCATGATCAAGTTGGGTTCATCCCATGCATGCAAGGATTCTTCAGTATCCACAAATCAATCAATGTGATACACCATATCAACAAATTGAGAGACAAAAAATCACATGATCATCTCAATAGATGCAGAAAAAGCCTTCGACAAAGTACAACACCCATTTACGATAAAAACTCTTGAAAAAAATGCGCATAGAAGGAACCTATCTCAGCATAGTGAAAGCCATCTGTGAGAAGCCCACAGCGAACATTATCCTCAATGGTGAAAAACTCAAAAGCATTTCCTCTGAGATCAGGAACAAGACATGGCTGTCCACTTTCACCACTCTTATTCAACATAGTCCTGGAAGTTCTAGCAACAGCAATAAGAGAAGATAAGGAAATCAAAGGAATCCAGATTGGAAAGGACGAAGTCAAGCTATCTCTCTTTGCAGATGACATGATATTATACATAGAAAATCCCAAAGACACTATTGCAAAACTACTGGAGTTAATCAGCGAATTCAGCAAAATCACAGGATACAAAATCAATATACAGAAATCACCGGCATTCCTATACACAAACAATGAAAAATCAGAAAATGAAATCAAAGAGGCAGTCCCCTTCACCATTGCAACCAAAAGAATCAAATATCTAGGAATAAACCTACCCAAAGAAAAAAAAGAACTGTACACTGAAAATTATAAGACACTCATGAGAGACATTAAAGAAGACTTAAACATATGGAGAGAGATTCCATGTTCCTGGGTCGGAAGAACCAATATTGTGAAAATGACCATACTACCAAATGTCATCTATAGATTCATTGCGATCCCTATCAAACTACCAGTGACATTCTTCACAGAACTAGACCAAAGAATAACACAGTTCATATGGAAACACAAAAGACCTCGAATAGCCAAAGCAATCCTGAGAAAGAAAAATGGAGCTGGAGGGATCAACCTCCCCAACTTCAGACTCTACTACAAAGCAACAGTCATCAAGACAGTATGGTACTGACACAAAAACAGAACTGTAGATCAATGGAACAAGATTGAGAACCCAGAGATAAACCCACACACCTATGGGTACCTTATTTTTGACAAAGGAGGCGAAACTATAAAATGGGACAAAGACAGCCTCTTCAACAAATGGTGCTGGGAAAATTGAACAGCTACATGAAAAAAAATGAAGTTGGAACATTCCCTGACACCATGCACAAAGATCAACTCAAAACGGATTAAAGACCTAAATGTAAGACCAGAAACCATCAAACTCTTAGAGGAGAATATAGGCAAAACCCTCAAGGACATAAATCAAAGCAACATCTTCTCTGACCCACCTACTAGAATAGCGGAACTCAAAAGAAAAATGAACATGTGGGACCTTATGAAACTTAAAAGCTTTTGTACAGCAAAAGAAATCACAAAAAAAGCTCAACAGACACCCCACAGAGTGTGAGAAAATCATAGCAAATGAAACAACAGACAAAGAATTAATCTCCAAAATCTACAAACAACTCAGACAACTCAGCACAGGAAAAATGAACAACCCAATCAACAAATGGGAAAAGGACCTAAACAGACACCTCTCCAAAGAGGACATACAGATGGCCCAAAAGCACATGAAACGATGCTCAACTTCACTTATTATTAGAGAAATGCAAATCAAAACTACAATGAGATATCACCTCACACCCGTCAGAATGGCCATCATCCACAAATCGACAGACAATAAATGCTGGAGAGGGTGCGGAGAAAAGGGAACCCTCCTGCATTGCTGGTGGGAATGTAGATTGATACAGCCTCTATGGAAGACAGTATGGCGATTCCTTAAAAAACTAAAAATAGAAGCACCGTACGACCCAGCAATCCCACTCTTAGGCTTATACCCTGATGAAATTAAATCTGAAAGATCATTGCAACTCTCTATACAATAGCTAGAACATGGAAGCAACCTAGATGCCCATCGACAAACAAATGGATACAGAAGTCCTGGTACATGATGAAATTAAATCTGAAAGAAGAACCTGTACCCTAATGTTCATTGCAACTCTCTATACAATAGCTAGAACATGGAAGCAACCTAGATGCCCATCGACAAACGAATGGATACAGAAGTCCTGGTACATATATACAATGGAATACTACACAGCTGTAAAGAGAAATGCAGAAGAATCAGCCCTAATGAGGTGGCTGGATCTAGAACGTATCATAAAAACTGAAGTCAGTCAGAAAGAGAAGGACAAATACAGTATTTTAACACATATATATGGACTCTAGTAGGATGGTGATGATGGCACACACAGTGAAGCGATGGAAAGACAGTCATGGACAGTGGACATATGGACATTATGAGGAAGGAACAGAAGGTGGGAGGCATAAAAGAAGTAGCATGAAGGCCTGTACTATCATAAGTGAAGAAACTAGCTCTAGTCATTGCTCTGTGAGAAAAGGGAATCCTTCAGGGGTGCTGTGTGATGGTTGGGATGGGTGGGAAGGGGGGGATATACATATGACTAATCTGGGAACATACATATCTGTAAACAACAAAACTCTGTAAAAGTTAAAAGCAAAATAAAGGTTTAAGAAAAAAAAAATCCCTGTGTGTTAGTACCTTTGTATTAGCAGTTTCACCTGCTTTTTTTTTTTTTTTAACTTTTTTTTTTTTTTAATTTTGTCCTCTTTTATTGGTTTTATTTATTTATTGTCATCTATCTTTATTCTTTGGACTGAGTGGGCCTCCCAATGCAGTGGCCTCTCTTGTTGCAGAGCACTGGCTCTGGGTGCATGTGCTCCAGACCACTGGCTCATATTTGGACACACCGGTCCCACTGCTCCACAGCACGTGGAATCTTCCCAGGCCAGGGATTGAAGCAGCACCCCTTGCACTGCAAGGCAGACTCTTCACCCACTGGACCACCAGGGAAGCCTCCTTTCACCTGCTTTTTAAACAAGGGGATTTCACTGTCATCTTGAACTGGCTTCTTCAAGTATGCAACCAAGCTCCCAGAAGAAAGAAGTTGATATTATAGGAGAGCAAAGAGGATATGGTTTTCCACGGAAAGTCCAAACTTCCTTTTCATCCTGATGGAAAATACAGCCCAAAGCAGAGGGATTGGCCAGTTTGGGATTAGGCTGAGAGTGAGTCAGAGAGATCAGGGAACTCTTTCGGCATCCAGCGGACAACGCTGGGTTTGGAATCACTCTGTGCTTTTTGTCTGATTGGCACATTAGGTGTGGAATGACATTAAAGTGGAAGAAAATCTGAGGCGAGCAGATTGGGTTTTTTCCTAGACATTGCTCTTATAAAACGTCCTGGTATGTTTTATGTTTATTTTCATTTCCATCCTCTTTCTTCTCTCTGTAATTAGAGCTGGTTTACTCTGGAGAGGTTGGGGGTGGGTCAGAGAAGAGCCAGGTGTCTGGGGCCCTGGGCTGGAGATCTGGACATGAGCCTATCTCTGCCTTTTATGGCAATGAGACCTTTACAAACCACCCAAGGCTTCCATTCTTCTGTTTGCTCATGTGTGGTGGTGCTGGGGTGATGACAGAGGGTACATTATGAGGAAGGAACAGAAGGTGGGAGGCATAAAAGAAGTAGCATGAAGGCCTGTACTATCATAAGTGAAGAAACTAGCTCTAGTCATTGCTCTGTGAGAAAAGGGAATCCTTCAGGGGTGCTGTGTGATGGTTGGGAAGGGTGGGAAGGGGGGGATATACATATGACTAATCTGGGAACATACATATCTGTAAACAACAAAACTCTGTAAAAGTTAAAAGCAAAATAAAGGTTTAAGAAAAAAAAAATCCCTGTGTGTTAGTACCTTTGTATTAGCAGTTTCACCTGCTTTTTTTTTTTTTTTAACTTTTTTTTTTTTTTAATTTTGTCCTCTTTTATTGGTTTTATTTATTTATTGTCATCTATCTTTATTCTTTGGACTGAGTGGGCCTCCCAATGCAGTGGCCTCTCTTGTTGCAGAGCACTGGCTCTGGGTGCATGTGCTCCAGACCACTGGCTCATATTTGGACACACCGGTCCCACTGCTCCACAGCACGTGGAATCTTCCCAGGCCAGGGATTGAAGCAGCACCCCTTGCACTGCAAGGCAGACTCTTCACCCACTGGACCACCAGGGAAGCCTCCTTTCACCTGCTTTTTAAACAAGGGGATTTCACTGTCATCTTGAACTGGCTTCTTCAAGTATGCAACCAAGCTCCCAGAAGAAAGAAGTTGATATTATAGGAGAGCAAAGAGGATATGGTTTTCCACGGAAAGTCCAAACTTCCTTTTCATCCTGATGGAAAATACAGCCCAAAGCAGAGGGATTGGCCAGTTTGGGATTAGGCTGAGAGTGAGTCAGAGAGATCAGGGAACTCTTTCGGCATCCAGCGGACAACGCTGGGTTTGGAATCACTCTGTGCTTTTTGTCTGATTGGCACATTAGGTGTGGAATGACATTAAAGTGGAAGAAAATCTGAGGCGAGCAGATTGGGTTTTTTCCTAGACATTGCTCTTATAAAACGTCCTGGTATGTTTTATGTTTATTTTCATTTCCATCCTCTTTCTTCTCTCTGTAATTAGAGCTGGTTTACTCTGGAGAGGTTGGGGGTGGGTCAGAGAAGAGCCAGGTGTCTGGGGCCCTGGGCTGGAGATCTGGACATGAGCCTATCTCTGCCTTTTATGGCAATGAGACCTTTACAAACCACCCAAGGCTTCCATTCTTCTGTTTGCTCATGTGTGGTGGTGCTGGGGTGATGACAGAGGGTACATCTTGGTGGCACTGCTTTGATTCCTGCTAAGGAAGCAGCAGTTTTACCTACCAGTGCTCTTGTGTTGTCCGAGCAAATGGTAATAATGGGGGAAAAGACACATACCATGTGGGTATTATTGGGAGAGTGTTTTGATCTTGTAGATCCCCTGAAAGTCTTAGGGACTCTAGAGCTCCACAGACCACCGTTTGAGAATCACTGTTTACTGGTGTCATTTGGAGACCTCCAACAGCTGATCCTAAGCTCCAGCATTCAGAGTGGCCAAGAACCTGAGAGAGGAAAATAAGGGAACACACAGGAAAAAGTCCTAAAATGAAAGAATTGAAACTGGAACCAGAATATAGAAACATGTAAGAGGAGTCAGTTTTATTTTAAAAAGACTTTCTAGATGGTTTTTGAACTAAAAATGCTAATGAATACATTGAAAGAGAGCAGAAGTCAGTGTTGGGACTTGGACTAGTGGCCTAGAAACTCAACTGAAAGTAGTATTTTTAAACATAGAGCAAAAAATACAGGGAGAAAGCAATCATGAGGGAGAAGAAAGACTTTTTGGAGGATATATTTGGAAGAGTTAACACATGAATAGAAGAAGATCCAGAGAGTAGAAGAGGAACAGATGAGGAAAATGCATACTAATTAATAAAAGAAGAAAATGTTCTCGAGATTAAGAGAGACCTGAATGTGCAAATTGAAACTGTTCACCAAGTTCCAAGCAGAGGAGTGAGAAAGAGAAAAAAAAAAAAAGATCCCCAAAGCCTGACTGAAAAATTCTTCAGCTACAAGAATGAAGAGAAACCATGACTAACTTCTAGATGGAGATAACCAGCTACTTAAGGAATGAGACCGCCATGTTGTTTTATATGCAGCATCTTAGCCGGAGGACAACAGAATGGCATCAGAGAGAAAAGGACCATGACCCGCAGCTCTGTATCCACTCAAGATGCCGTTCACCTTTCAGAACAGAGGAGTGTATGATGTGCCTGGATGCAGAAAGTACATCTCTCGTGCATGTTGGTACCAGAGGAAGCTCCTAGAGGGAGGACTTGTAACCGACCAAACAGTGGTACCTGTAACCAGCTGATCTGTTTCACAGTCGAGTCCAGGGTGTGAAGGAGGACTTCTGAGACCTAACTATAAATACAAGTTACCCAGACCCTGGGGATATGTGTGGGGAACAGCTTTATAAAAAGTTTGAAGATGGACAAAGGGAGTGAGGTAGAAATTTAGCCCATTTCTCCTAAGTCTATCGCTAAAATTTCTATTTATTAAACATAAATTTATTGATTTATTGAATACAAAAGGACAAGTAGTTTTTTGGTGTCCATGTAGCATTTACAGAAATAGTTGATCGTGGTTTTGACCATACAGAAAATCCTAATAGGGTTGTTTGGAAATCTAGGAAACATGGTTGATTTCCTAGGAAAATATAAATTGTTAAAATTCAGTGAAGAAGTAGAAATTTTGACTAGTTCGAGAACCATAGGAGAGATTAGGAAAGAGATTAAAACTGTATTGTTGAAAAAAGTTAATAGAATTTGAGAATTGCATAACTGAACACTATTTAACCTTAAAGGGCAAGCAATTCTGATGTAACAAATTATTTAAGACTGTAGAAGAAGAAAAGTTCTTACTGTATTTATGAAGCCAGTTTTATTATTAATACTTAGTTGTTATTTAGTCAGTAAGTCACATCTGACTCTTTGTGACCCCATGGACTGTAGCCTACCAGGGTCCTCTGTCCATGGGATTTCCCAGGTTAGAATACTGGAATGGGTTACCATTTCCTTCTCTAGGGAATCTTCCTGATCCAGGGACTGAATCCATGTCTCCTGCATTGGCAGACAGCTTCTTTACCAATGAGCTACCAGGGAAGTTCAGTCTTATTACTGTATAACATGATAAAGTAGTACTGCGAAAAAATCAATAGTACACTAGATGCAGAAAATTCCAAATGTGATATTAGCTGTAATCAAATGAAAAAAAGTAGACTCAAATCATTGGTATAATGCGGAGGACAACAGAATGGCATCAGAGAGAAAAGGACCATGACCCGCAGCTCTGTATCCACTCAAGATGCCGTTCACCTTTCAGAACAGAGGAGTGTATGATGTGCCTGGATGCAGAAAGTACATCTCTCGTGCATGTTGGTACCAGAGGAAGCTCCTAGAGGGAGGACTTGTAACCGACCAAACAGTGGTACCTGTAACCAGCTGATCTGTTTCACAGTCGAGTCCAGGGTGTGAAGGAGGACTTCTGAGACCTAACTATAAATACAAGTTACCCAGACCCTGGGGATATGTGTGGGGAACAGCTTTAAAAAAAGTTTGAAGATGGACAAAGGGAGTGAGGTAGAAATTTAGCCCATTTCTCCTAAGTCTATCGCTAAAATTTCTATTTATTAAACATAAATTTATTGATTTATTGAATACAAAAGGACAAGTAGTTTTTTGGTGTCCATGTAGCATTTACAGAAATAGTTGATCGTGGTTTTGACCATACAGAAAATCCTAATAGGGTTGTTTGGAAATCTAGGAAACATGGTTGATTTCCTAGGAAAATATAAATTGTTAAAATTCAGTGAAGAAGTAGAAATTTTGACTAGTTCGAGAACCATAGGAGAGATTAGGAAAGAGATTAAAACTGTATTGTTGAAAAAAGTTAATAGAATTTGAGAATTGCATAACTGAACACTATTTAACCTTAAAGGGCAAGCAATTCTGATGTAACAAATTATTTAAGACTGTAGAAGAAGAAAAGTTCTTACTGTATTTATGAAGCCAGTTTTATTATTAATACTTAGTTGTTATTTAGTCAGTAAGTCACATCTGACTCTTTGTGACCCCATGGACTGTAGCCTACCAGGGTCCTCTGTCCATGGGATTTCCCAGGTTAGAATACTGGAATGGGTTACCATTTCCTTCTCTAGGGAATCTTCCTGATCCAGGGATTGAACCCATGTCTCCTGCATTGGCAGACAGATTTTTTTTTTACCAATGAGCTACCAGGGAAGTTCAGTCTTATTACTGTATAACATGATAAAGTAGTACTGCGAAAAAATCAATAGTACACTAGATGCAGAAAATTCCAAATGTGATATTAGCTACAGTAATTCAGTAATGTATTAACCTAATAAACTGTGGCCAAGTAGTTTCCTGCAAGCATGCAAGGTTGCATTGGTACCAGGAAATCAAGCAATGTGACTCATTATACCAGCATATTAAAGCAGAATGATAACTGAACATGTCAATAGATGTCAAAAAGTCATCTTGATAAACATTTAGCAGCTATCCTTAATAAGAACTTTAAGAAAATATGTATAGGAGGAACCTTTGTAAGTAAGACAAAGGCTAAAAAACATTGGCAGATGTTATTCTAAATAACAGGCCATGAAAATCATTTTAATTATGATCAGGAGCTACATAAGACTGCTTATTCTTTCCACTGTTATTCAACATTGCTTTAGTTCTAGCAAATGCAGTGAGAAGACAGTAAAATAATTTGTGTAAACATTGGAAAAGAACTCTTTTCTTGATAGTATATTCCTAGAAAATCCAAGAGACAAAAAAATACTTGAATTGTAATATGGATAGGTATAAAAATACATATAAAAATCAATAGCAGGAATGACCTAAACATGAAAATGGCAAAAATTAATTTGTAGTTACAATAAAGTGGAAAGAAGTAACTGTGGAAAGACAACTGCTATGTCCCGAAAACATGACTCAAACAAATGAAAAATCATACTAAACTCTTAGATGTAGAGGCTGAAAATAATTGAAACATTAGAGCTTCTCAAAATCACTATGTACATGTACTTATAATATTTGTATGTAACATTATGATATATACTTCAATTCCAATTAGAGTCACAACATTTAAAAAGGCATTTAAAAAGGATCTTAAAGCTTATTTGGAAAAATAAAAAGCCCAAGAATAAACTATAAAATAGACTAATGAGAACAGCTATTAAAGGCTACTATAAGGCCACTAGTTTTCAGTAAGTCACATCTGACTCTTTGTGACCCCATGGACTGTAGCCTACCAGGGTCCTCTGTCCATGGGATTCCCAGGTTAGAATACTGGAATGGGTTGCCATTTCCTTCTCCAGGGGAATCTTCCTGATCCAGGGATTGAACCCATGGCTCCTGCATTGGCAAGCAGCTTCTTTACCAATGAGCTACCAGGGAAGTTCAGTCTTATTACTGTATAACATGATAAAGTAGTACTGCGAAAAAATCAATAGTACACTAGATGCAGAAAATTCCAAATGTGATATTAGCTACAGTAATTCAGTAATGTATTAACCTAATAAACTGTGGCCAAGTAGTTTCCTGCAAGCATGCAAGGTTGCATTGGTACCAGGAAATCAAGCAATGTGACTCATTATACCAGCATATTAAAGCAGAATGATAACTGAACATGTCAATAGATGTCAAAAAGTCATCTTGATAAACATTTAGCAGCTATCCTTAATAAGAACTTTAAGAAAATATGTATAGGAGGAACCTTTGTAAGTAAGACAAAGGCTAAAAAACATTGGCAGATGTTATTCTAAATAACAGGCCATGAAAATCATTTTAATTATGATCAGGAGCTACATAAGACTGCTTATTCTTTCCACTGTTATTCAACATTGCTTTAGTTCTAGCAAATGCAGTGAGAAGACAGTAAAATAATTTGTGTAAACATTGGAAAAGAACTCTTTTCTTGATAGTATATTCCTAGAAAATCCAAGAGACAAAAAAATACTTGAATTGTAATATGGATAGGTATAAAAATACATATAAAAATCAATAGCAGGAATGACCTAAACATGAAAATGGCAAAAATTAATTTGTAGTTACAATAAAGTGGAAAGAAGTAACTGTGGAAAGACAACTGCTATGTCCCGAAAACATGACTCAAATAAATGAAAAATCATACTAAACTCTTAGATGTAGAGGCTGAAAATAATTGAAACATTAGAGCTTCTCAAAATCACTATGTACATGTACTTATAATATTTGTATGTAACATTATGATATATACTTCAATTCCAATTAGAGTCACAACATTTAAAAAGGCATTTAAAAAGGATCTTAAAGCTTATTTGGAAAAATAAAAAGCCCAAGAATAAACTATAAAATAGACTAATGAGAACAGCTATTAAAGGCTACTATAAAGCCACTATAATCAAATAAATAAGGTATTTAGAAAAATTACTTTTATTGAAGTATAGTCGAGTTACAATGTTGTATTAATTACTGCTGTACAGCAAAGTGACTCAAAGACATATATATTCTTTTTCATATTCTTTTCCATTATGGTCTGTCACAGGATATTGAATATAGTTCCCTGTGCTATACAGTAAGACCTGGTCCTTTATCCATTCTGTATATACCAGTTTGCATCTTGTTGTTGTTCAGTTGCTTAGTTGTGTTCAACTCGTGGTGACCCTGTGGACTGCAGCATGCCAGGGCTTCTCTGTCCTTTGCTGTCTCTTGGAGTTTGCTTAAACTCATGTCCACTAATGGGTTAGGTTTGCCTCTGCTAATCCCAGTCTCCCACTCCTACCCTTTCCCCCCCTCCCTTTGGCAGCCACCAGTCTGTTCTCTTTGTTCCTGTTTTTGGTTCTGATTCATAGATAGGTTCCTTTGCATTGTATTTTAGATTCCACATATAACCAGTATCATATGGTATTTGTCTTTATCTTTCTAACTTACTCTACTTAGTGTGTTAATCTCTAGTTGCATTCATGTTGCTGCAGATGAAATTTCTTTTTAATGGCCGAGTAGTATTCTGTTGTATATATGAACCACATCCTCTTTATCCATTCATTTGTTGATGGACATTTACATGATTTCCATGTCTTAGCTATTGTGAATAGTGCTGTTATGAACATAGGGATGCATGTATCTTCTTGTATTAGTTTTGTTTGGATATAAGGATATTGGTTTTTAAAATAACAGGGTAGGGGAATTGAAGTGAAAATCCTAATATAGATTTCAAAATATACACTTTTAATCTATTAAAAGTAACAATAAAATGGAAAGAAGTAACTGTGGAAAGACAACTGCTATGTCCCGAAAACATGACTCAAACAAATGAAAAATCATACTAAACTCTTAGATGTAGAGGCTGAAAATAATTGAAACATTAGAGCTTCTCAAAATCACTATGTACATGTACTTATAATATTTGTATGTAACATTATGATATATACTTCAATTCCAATTAGAGTCACAACATTTAAAAGGCTTTTAAAAAAGGATCTTAAAGCTTATTTGGAAAAATAAAAAGCCCAAGAATAAACTATAAAATAGACTAATGAGAACAGCTATTAAAGGCTACTATAAAGCCACTATAATCAAATAAATAAGGTATTTAGAAAAATTACTTTTATTGAAGTATAGTCGAGTTACAATGTTGTATTAATTACTGCTGTACAGCAAAGTGACTCAAAGACATATATATTCTTTTTCATATTCTTTTCCATTATGGTCTGTCACAGGATATTGAATATAGTTCCCTGTGCTATACAGTAAGACCTGGTCCTTTATCCATTCTGTATATACCAGTTTGCATCTTGTTGTTGTTCAGTTGCTTAGTTGTGTTCAACTCGTGGTGACCCTGTGGACTGCAGCATGCCAGGGCTTCTCTGTCCTTTGCTGTCTCTTGGAGTTTGCTTAAACTCATGTCCACTAATGGGTTAGGTTTGCCTCTGCTAATCCCAGTCTCCCACTCCTACCCTTTCCCACCCCCTCCCTTTGGCAGCCACCAGTCTGTTCTCTTTGTTCCTGTTTTTGGTTCTGATTCATAGATAGGTTCCTTTGCATTGTATTTTAGATTCCACATATAACCAGTATCATATGGTATTTGTCTTTATCTTTCTAACTTACTCTACTTAGTGTGTTAATCTCTAGTTGCATTCATGTTGCTGCAGATGAAATTTCTTTTTAATGGCCGAGTAGTATTCTGTTGTATATATGAACCACATCCTCTTTATCCATTCATTTGTTGATGGACATTTACATGATTTCCATGTCTTAGCTATTGTGAATAGTGCTGTTATGAACATAGGGATGCATGTATCTTCTTGTATTAGTTTTGTTTGGATATAAGGATATTGGTTTTTAAAATAACAGGGTAGGGGAATTGAAGTGAAAATCCTAATATAGATTTCAAAATATACACTTTTAATCTATTATGCAGTTGACATTTCAGTTCAGTGTGAGAAGGAAGGTGCAGGCTCAGTTGACCATCCATTTGGAAGAGGATGGAGGTGTACACATCTCTCAGCTTTTATAGAAATAAGTTCCAGAGGATTGAAGACTTTAAAGAAAAAGATTAAAAAAAAAAAAAATATCAATGGATTGATGAATGAATTACCTTAATTGCAAAAGAAAATGCAGGTGCCCATACATACGATTTAGTGTTTATGGAGACTTTTTAAGTAAGACAAGAAACCAAAAGATATAGAAGATTTAAACAAGGTCAGTGTAAACTATAAAGTTAAAAATATATTGCATCACAGATGATTAAAACAAAGTTAGCATCTTAAAATAGTGAGTTCTTACTAATGGTCAACAAGTAATAGAAAATGGATATAAAAGGATAATTTATCCAAAAGTGGATATAATGGACATAAACATAAGCACAGTCAAAATTATCAGTAACCAGTGCAAATTAAAGTAACAATGCAGCCTTCCTTTATAGCCATGTATTTAATAAAAGCATAATAGAATGATAACAGCATCGCTCTCTTTAGAGGTAAAGATGCAAAGGAAAAAAAGACTGTCATACTTTGCAAATTAAATGTTAATTGCAGCCTGGCAATATCTTCTAAAAAAATAAATCACATACACTTGGATCCACCAGTCTCATTCTAGAGAAGTCATTCCATAAAGTAAAAATGCATAATAATATAATTTCATAAAATATATGGACAGTGATTTTATTAGAGCATACAATTATATTTCTGAGGCAAAGTGAATCCCCATAGAAGAGTGATTAAATTGATCTTCAAAAGAATGTTTAAAAATTCATGAAATACTAAGCAGTCGTTGAAAAAGGATGAATTATAGCAAAGTCTACACTTGGTTAGGATTTCTATAAAGTATTGTTGAGTGACAAAATGTAGCTATGGAGATGTATGGTATTATATTTCTATAAATAATGCTAATATACAAGGAATACATAGACCATGTACATACATATATGTATGTATACTTATGAATCTGTATATGTGCTTACAGCACTAGGTTGTTAACACAGGATACTTAGTGTGGTTTAGGAAGAAAGAAAAGAAGAAAGGTAGGAAAGAAGGAAGGAATAAATAAGGGGGAAAGGAACTGAACTATTTAAAAAGTCAGCATGATTCCCATCTAGGTTCTCTTCGTGGAATAATAAAAAATGAAAGAATGCCAGGCTCCAAGAGGCAAGCTTTCAGTCAGTCTTCCTAAGATCTGACTTTCCTACCATACTGTTCCTGTAGCTGCTATTCCGTCAGCAATTGTGTTCCAGTGGCCCACTGTGGAGAGTTCTTTTTCATCTCCACAGCCTAAATAAATACAGGAGCTCCACATTTCTTTATCCTTCCATGTGTAAGCTTGTGTTCTAGCCACAGAAAAAGACAATGCTCCTATTTTTAAGCCACCCTCTGAGCCAGGGATCCTTCTACCCTTTTCAGGAGGGAGATGTTCAGGGTTGTCACGTTGATGCTACAAGGAGGAAATATTTATGCTTTCCTTTTATCTTCTACTGGTAGAACTTCATTCGTGTCAAACACAGGCTTATCCTTTCCTCTCTTTATTCTTACACTAAATATGATGTCTACAGGCTTTTGTTGTTACTGTTTATGTTTTGCTGTCCTCAGTACATTCTGAAAGTCTAAATACATGCTGGCTTTCAGACTTTCTGACACCGCTCTTTTGAATCTGTTTTTGGCATTTTGGTAATTTTAGTGCCATGAGATATTATTATTATCGGGGCCCTTGGGAATGCAGAGACCTTGATCATTCTTATGGATGTTCCTTCCCAGCAGGCTCGGAAGGCACTGTGCACAGGATCCATAGCAGAGGGGATCAAAAGATGTCTTTATTAACATCTGTGCAACTGTCCGAGAATCATCATGAAGGGCAAGGGTTTTCACTTGCCCCTGAGCCTAAATGTTAGGACTGAGCAGCACCCCCCTCCCCGCCGCCCAACCAGACGCCACGAGATAGGTTGGGGATCCATCTGTGTAGCTAGCCACACTTACTGGCCCAGCCGCACGTACAAAGGAGAGAGCACACAGGTCTGGTGCCATCTGACAGTGCTGTGACCACGTCCACACAACGTCACAGAGCTCGGTGATCCCACGAGCATCTCTCCTTCCCCAGCAGGTGTTGCACGGAACTGGACAGAGTGGCCTGGCCAGAGCAGGGAGGGCATGCCTCCCTTTTGTACCCGGCACTGTTTCCAAGGCTGACCTAGCCGATGGGCTTGCTGTGTAGCCCCACAGTCTCAGTCTCTTCTTCATGATGGAGACTCTGTGATTATACTCAAAATGTCACTCTTCAGAAGATCCGCTTAGTCTGTGAGTATTCTCTCACAGCCAGCAGACCTTCCTGACTTTCACTCCTGGTGCCTGAGTTCATCATCCTGTCCAAGAGGAACCCTCGTCATTAAGGGGAGCAGAAGAGCAAAGCTCAGATTGCCTGCATGTCAGTCCTCGTTGGTTTTTTTTTCAGAGAAGTCACTTGTCCTTTTTGAGCCTCAACGTTCTCTCGTAAAAATAGAGATAACAGTGTCTATTTCATTGGATTGTGGTGAGAATCGATGCCTATATTGTATATACATGTATATGTGCATATGAGTGTGTATGAAGACTCCTTGTAAACAGCAGGACCCCAACGGCATGCAGCTGTTATTGTCTAATCACTTTTTACTTAGGGGGAACTTTATTTCATATATGATTGGTAGGAAGATAAAGAGCCTATAGCATACAGGGCATCAGAAAGTTCCCCGGATGTTTATGCTTCTCGGCCTGAAGCTCTGGTTTACTGTGTTCCTCTCATTAGGCATTGAAATTCCACTTGGAATTCTGTCCTGGGAATCAGCGCTGTGGGAGAGTCTCCTTCCTATTTGCATGGCTCACAAGACATCACCTTGGGTCTGTTTCCAATCTCTGCATCGCATTTTGACACTGGAATGTGGGAACGTGAGGAGCCGTTCGCCTTACAGTCCCCAGCCCTCGAACAGAAATTACAGAGTGTTCCTTTGTCTTCTCAGAGAAAGACTGTCCCCCTTGTGTTCTAGTTCAGTTTCAAGAAGCAACAGCTGTTGCTGTGTGTATGATTGGTTAAAGTGCCTTCACTTCATGTAAAGGATCCTGCTCTGTGATTATCTGAGCCCTCAACAGCAACCGAGTCAACAGGACTCCGGGGGAGCGGGGCTATGTTTAATGCGAATTTCGAGATTTACAGGGACGACCAGGACAACCACGCAGCCGTCTGAAAAGTGAACCAGGCAGCCAAATTGCCGCTGCCTTTTTTTCAAATACCGTATCACTGCTTTGATGCTTTTTATGGTTCGTACATACACCGCTGGGTTTATACTGGAACCACTGTAAATGGATAGAAAGCTGAAACGAAACCTTCTCTCCTTGGCCACTTTTGAGTCCTTTTTTAAAAATAATTTTATTTTTATTTTTTGTCTCCATTGGGTCTTTGTTATGGTGTGCAGTCTTATTGCAGTGACTTCTCTTGTGGCGCGTAGGCTGTGGGCGCTTGGGCGTCCATGGTCACAGGGCTCAGTAGTTGTGGCGCTCAGGCTTAACAGCCCTAAGCATGTAGAATCATCCTGGACCAGGGATCAAGCCTATGTCCCCTGCATTGGCAGGTGGATTCTTAATCACTGGACCACCAGGGAAGTCCTCAAGTGTTTGTTGAGTTGAACATTCAGATTCATGCAGCTCTAGGAGAGGAACCCTATTCTTGGGGTGTGTTCCTTGGGTGTGAGGTCCCAGAGGGTAGCTCCAGTAAATCCAGTAATGGACAGTCTCCTCCTCAGTGGTTGTTCTTTGGGGAGTATATTTAATGTCAGACAACTGAATAACTTTTATTTCTCCACAGTAACTTGAACTGCATATTCCTGTGAAAGTCAGCACACTCAGTCTGTGGCTCAGATAGAGTTGATAGTTATGCCTGTTTCCTTTTTACTTTCCTCTGTAGCTTAAGGAGCAGCAGAGAGACTGGAGGACCAAAAGCTATGTTACCCCACATCCAGAGGCCTTATTTTTTGGCCCAGTGCTCCCCTTGTCAGGTTTGGGTCGGTGCACTGGAGCCCCTGTGACCGCAGCTCTAAGCTGCATCTTACCTTGTGCTTCTTTCCGGGCATCTTTGTTGTCTTAGGACCCATGTACCTGGTCTCTGGTGTGGTGTGGGGTTTAGGAAAGCACTTGGACCCGCTTCATAAAGAGGAATCAAGTGCAGAACTCCGGGAGCGGGGCTATGTTTAATCAATTCGAGATTTACAGGGACGACCAGGACAACCACGCAGCCGTCTGAAAAGTGAACCAGGCAGCCAAATTGCCGCTGCCTTTTTTTCAAATACCGTATCACTGCTTTGATGCTTTTTATGGTTCGTACATACACCGCTGGGTTTATACTGGAACCACTGTAAATGGATAGAAAGCTGAAACGAAACCTTCTCTCCTTGGCCACTTTTGAGTCCTTTTTTAAAAATAATTTTATTTTTATTTTTTGTCTCCATTGGGTCTTTGTTATGGTGTGCAGTCTTATTGCAGTGACTTCTCTTGTGGCGCGTAGGCTGTGGGCGCTTGGGCGTCCATGGTCACAGGGCTCAGTAGTTGTGGCGCTCAGGCTTAACAGCCCTAAGCATGTAGAATCATCCTGGACCAGGGATCAAGCCTATGTCCCCTGCATTGGCAGGTGGATTCTTAATCACTGGACCACCAGGGAAGTCCTCAAGTGTTTGTTGAGTTGAACATTCAGATTCATGCAGCTCTAGGAGAGGAACCCTATTCTTGGGGTGTGTTCCTTGGGTGTGAGGTCCCAGAGGGTAGCTCCAGTAAATCCAGTAATGGACAGTCTCCTCCTCAGTGGTTGTTCTTTGGAGAGTATATTTAATGTCAGACAACTGAATAACTTTTATTTCTCCACAGTAACTTGAACTGCATATTCCTGTGAAAGTCAGCACACTCAGTCTGTGGCTCAGATAGAGTTGATAGTTATGCCTGTTTCCTTTTTACTTTCCTCTGTAGCTTAAGGAGCAGCAGAGAGACTGGAGGACCAAAAGCTATGTTACCCCACATCCAGAGGCCTTATTTTTTGGCCCAGTGCTCCCCTTGTCAGGTTTGGGTCGGTGCACTGGAGCCCCTGTGACCGCAGCTCTAAGCTGCATCTTACCTTGTGCTTCTTTCCCGGGCATCTTTGTTGTCTTAGGACCCATGTACCTGGTCTCTGGTGTGGTGTGGGGGTTTAGGAAAGCACTTGGACCCGCTTCATAAAGAGGAATCAAGTGCAGAACTGGGTCTTCCTCCTTTCCTGGGACTCTGGTGTCAGATCATGGTCACGGTCAGCAAGGGTGGGTGTGAGGACAGCTAGGCTGACAAGGGAGCCTGCCTCCGAGCTCATGGGGACACTCCTCTTGAGAACTCTGCAAAGTAGGAGTAGGAGTAGGTGGGGGACGGGGGACTTGGAGACATGCTAGGATCTGGAACTCAGAACGACAGAGGACTTGATCATCAGGCTTGAGAACTGAGTGCTCACGTCTGGGACAGGTAGGCTTCCAACACGTGTGTGTCGCTTGTGGGAGGCCTGCCTTCCTTGAGTTATCGCAGACGCAGCCGTGGTGCATCAACAGGCAAGCTCTCAGAGGTGCCATTTCCTCCTGGTGCTCTGCTTCTTTTCCTTCATGAGGAATAGTCCTCAGCAAATTGATGAACTGATCATTCCCAGCACTGTAGTTGTAGCAGCTCCCATGGAGCCAGAGGAAAAATAATCAAACAGCGTGTCATTTTGAATAGCTTTTTTCTCCAGGTCCTTGGTAAGCATTTCCATGACTATCTGATCTATCTCCTTCCTCTAATTTTATTTTTCTCTGTGAAGCTCCCCTAGTCAGTTATTTGTCTTGTTTCTTGGCTGTTTTCTTCTCTAGACCATAAGTTCTGTGAGGACAGGTTTCTTTCTTTTTTTCTTTTGGTCTGTTTTATTCACGGATTTCATTCACTGTTGTATTTACTGAATGCTTAGAACAGTGTCTGGTATGTATTGTGTGCTCTATGTATATTTGCTGAATGAACAAACTAATCTAACTGTTCTATTTTCTGCAAGCAGATGTTCAGCATTTGCTAATTTCAGAAACAGTCACATATAACTTCTTAGAAGACCAGCCGATTCTCTGTTCTTAGTGCTGTGTTTCCCTTTTCACCGTAGCTCCCCTTGTCCCAAGAGGCCTTATTTTTGGCCCAGTGCTCCTTGTCAGGTTTGGGTCGGTGCACTGGAGCCCCTGTGACCGCAGCTCTAAGCTGCATCTTACCTTGTGCTTCTTTCCGGGCATCTTTGTTGTCTTAGGACCCATGTACCTGGTCTCTGGTGTGGTGTGGGGGTTTAGGAAAGCACTTGGACCCGCTTCATAAAGAGGAATCAAGTGCAGAACTGGGTCTTCCTCCTTTCCTGGGACTCTGGTGTCAGATCATGGTCACGGTCAGCAAGGGTGGGTGTGAGGACAGCTAGGCTGACAAGGGAGCCTGCCTCCGAGCTCATGGGGACACTCCTCTTGAGAACTCTGCAAAGTAGGAGTAGGAGTAGGGGGGGGACGGGGACTTGGAGACATGCTAGGATCTGGAACTCAGAACGACAGAGGACTTGATCATCAGGCTTGAGAACTGAGTGCTCACGTCTGGGACAGGTAGGCTTCCAACACGTGTGTGTCGCTTGTGGGAGGCCTGCCTTCCTTGAGTTATCGCAGACGCAGCCGTGGTGCATCAACAGGCAAGCTCTCAGAGGTGCCATTTCCTCCTGGTGCTCTGCTTCTTTTCCTTCATGAGGAATAGTCCTCAGCAAATTGATGAACTGATCATTCCCAGCACTGTAGTTGTAGCAGCTCCCATGGAGCCAGAGGAAAAATAATCAAACAGCGTGTCATTTTGAATAGCTTTTTGCTCCAGGTCCTTGGTAAGCATTTCCATGACTATCTGATCTATCTCCTTCCTCTAATTTTATTTTTCTCTGTGAAGCTCCCCTAGTCAGTTATTTGTCTTGTTTCTTGGCTGTTTTCTTCTCTAGACCATAAGTTCTGTGAGGACAGGTTTCTTTCTTTTTTTCTTTTGGTCTGTTTTATTCACGGATTTCATTCACTGTTGTATTTACTGAATGCTTAGAACAGTGTCTGGTATGTATTGTGTGCTCTATGTATATTTGCTGAATGAACAAACTAATCTAACTGTTCTATTTTCTGCAAGCAGATGTTCAGCATTTGCTAATTTCAGAAACAGTCACATATAACTTCTTAGAAGACCAGCCGATTCTCTGTTCTTAGTGCTGTGGGAGAGCTGAAGTAGTCAGACACAAAATGTGAGTTCGTTCAGTAGTGGTGAGATACTCCACACGAGGTTATGACTTCTGTTTCTATGGCTTCTGTCATCCTTATGCTCAGTTTTCAGATGGCCAGTTTATTTGAACTTGGAGAATGGTGTAGCATAAAGTGTCCTAAGAGATGGAATTTCCGAACTGAGTAAGGCATGGTCCATGTGCCTAAGAGCTCACAGTCTACTGGGAGAGTTAGATTTATTGCCAAATGATGTGATTCATGCTGTAAGAGTACTACGTAAGGAAGCCAGTAGATTTCAGATGGATGGTCAGGAAAGTTCATGGAAGAAATGATGCCCAAATAGGGTGTTGAGTAATCAATAGGGCTATCACATGACCAACAAGATGGGGAGAAGGTCAATGCCAAGTCACAGAGAGGTGAGAGTGGCTTGGTCTTACTGGAGTATTAGGTGCACAGTCAAGAGAGGCAGGGTAGACACAACTGAAGTGAAGGTGGGTTGTACCTCTCGCTTTGGGCCCTGGACACTCTCCTGGTGTCTCAGACCTGTGCTGCTGGTGGCAAGGCACCTCCACCTGGGCTGTTCAGACTCATTGCAAGTACTATGTGAACAGTTTTACTCCACGAGGCTAGGGTCTGTTCTATCTCTTCACATTAACTTCCTGAGAAGAAATCACAGGACTGTGTTTTTGTGGCCAGGTAGCAGAGGACAGAAGTAGAACAGTTTCACACCTAAGAATTCCATGTGATAGACTCAGAATGAAGCTTGAATTCATATCCTCTAGGGTCCCAGAATGACACCGGTTGTGTGGGGCTGCTAGAATGATGACCATGTTCTTTTTTTCACAAGGAAGAGCAAAAGGGACTGTGGATATTCCTCCTTTTGTCTATGGAAGCAAACCTTGCAAGTACTGGGAGAAGGCATGAGGTAGAGGAGCAGAGAGCTTAGTGTGTGGATTCTTTTATAGAGGCAGATGGTCTTTTGGGGCTGCTGTGGCTTTGGTAGCCTGTAACTGAGAATGTTTGAGAGTGCCTTCTTGGTTAATTAGAAGCTACCTTTGTCATCTTTTAGAAGTCAAGCTCAGGACAAGGACCAGGGTCCCTCCATATCTACAGGAGGTTGGCTGCAGGACCCCCTTCAGGTACTAAACCCCAGGGATTGCTCAAGATCCTGTGTAAAGAAGTGTTCAATGTGCAGTCACTCAGGTGGGTCTGACTCGCTGCAGCTCCGTGGGTGGTAGCACCCTGGGCCTCCATGTCATTCACCATCTTCCAGCGTTTGCTCAAACTCGCGTCCACTGAGTCAGTGATCCCATCTAGCCAGCTCATCCTCTGTCACCCTCTTCTCATCCTGCCCTCAGTCTTTCCCAGCATCCAGTGAATCAGCTCTTTGCAGCAGTGGCCAACGTATTGGAGCTTCAGTTTCAGCATCAGTCCTTCCTGTGAATATTCAGGGTTGTTGTATTTGCATATACCCTACAAGCATCCTCCCATAGACTTTAAATCATCTCTAGATTATTTATAATACTTATTTAGCACAATGCAAATGATACGTAAATAGTTGTAAATACAATGTAAATGCTGTGTGAACAGTTGCTAGTGCACAGCAGATTCGAATTTTGCTTGGAATTCCCTGGAATCATTTTGGGGGGGGGGTGTGGGGGAGTATTTTTGATTCGTGGTTGGTTGGACCCTTGGGTGAAGATATGGAGGGCTGCTTGTACTGTATAGGATGGAAAGCCAGAGGCTGAGAGGCAGATGTGACTGCTCTTTATGGTTCAGGGATACTGTCATAAGTCACACCATCAAGTCTCAGCTTGTTGTGCACTCAGCAAAAACAGAATATAGCTAGCAGTCACAGAATCCTTCACAAAATACTATAAAAGTCATAATCTTATAACTTCCAGATTTAAGAATAGTGAAATGTAAAAGAAATCCCTACCCATCACTATAAAGCCTTAGACACAGGTTAAAGTGCCTAGACTATTAGTAAAGTTCCGTACGTATCAATCTAGACTTTAAATGAATCTTTATATTTGAGATTTGACTAGAGTACCGAGGCATCAAGCTTGTAGTGAGCAATGTTTTTTTTTTTAAATGGCACATGACTTCAGACTGAAATCTTCCTCAGAGAGCAGGTTTTTTACTTACAGGATGAAGCATGAAACTCACATGCACTTTAGAGAAAAGAGGGGTAGATTGAATGAACATACATTTATTTGCCTTGGCAATTATTTACTTACAACTGATGATTGATACCAACAGTCAAAGATATACATGAGGTATAAATATATTACTTAAAGGCAGTATCATATTTTATTTCCATTGGCAAGATAACATTGCATAAAATACTGTGGAATTTGACAAACAAGCTTGTTGTATCTTTCTCCTCTTATTTTTTACGATGCACTGTCTTGTTAGCCAGCTCATCCTCTGTCACCCCCCCCAGTCTTTCCCAGCATCCAGTGAATCAGCTCTTTGCAGCAGTGGCCAACGTATTGGAGCTTCAGTTTCAGCATCAGTCCTTCCTGTGAATATTCAGGGTTGTTGTATTTGCATATACCCTACAAGCATCCTCCCATAGACTTTAAATCATCTCTAGATTATTTATAATACTTATTTAGCACAATGCAAATGATACGTAAATAGTTGTAAATACAATGTAAATGCTGTGTGAACAGTTGCTAGTGCACAGCAGATTCGAATTTTGCTTGGAATTCCCTGGAATCATTTTGGGGGGGGGGGGTGGGGGAGTATTTTTGATTCGTGGTTGGTTGGACCCTTGGGTGAAGATATGGAGGGCTGCTTGTACTGTATAGGATGGAAAGCCAGAGGCTGAGAGGCAGATGTGACTGCTCTTTATGGTTCAGGGATACTGTCATAAGTCACACCATCAAGTCTCAGCTTGTTGTGCACTCAGCAAAAACAGAATATAGCTAGCAGTCACAGAATCCTTCACAAAATACTATAAAAGTCATAATCTTATAACTTCCAGATTTAAGAATAGTGAAATGTAAAAGAAATCCCTACCCATCACTATAAAGCCTTAGACACAGGTTAAAGTGCCTAGACTATTAGTAAAGTTCCGTACGTATCAATCTAGACTTTAAATGAATCTTTATATTTGAGATTTGACTAGAGTACCGAGGCATCAAGCTTGTAGTGAGCAATGTTTTTTTTTTTAAATGGCACATGACTTCAGACTGAAATCTTCCTCAGAGAGCAGGTTTTTTACTTACAGGATGAAGCATGAAACTCACATGCACTTTAGAGAAAAGAGGGGTAGATTGAATGAACATACATTTATTTGCCTTGGCAATTATTTACTTACAACTGATGATTGATACCAACAGTCAAAGATATACATGAGGTATAAATATATTACTTAAAGGCAGTATCATATTTTATTTCCATTGGCAAGATAACATTGCATAAAATACTGTGGAATTTGACAAACAAGCTTGTTGTATCTTTCTCCTCTTATTTTTTACGATGCACTGTGTTGTTAGGTGGCAGGGATATATTTAGTATGTGCATACAAAAAGAAAGGTCATTTGAAGAGAAGAGGAGTCAAATATTGGATCATGTTGTTTTCTTTCTAAAGGTCCTCTAGATCTCGGTTTCTCAGGGTATGGTCTTTGCCCCAAAGCTGGTTCAAAATGCAGAATCCCGGGCCCACCTGAGCCTGCCTGAAGCAGTGGCTTGCTATGACAAGGTCTCCAGGTGCTCTGTGTGCCGCAACCAGTCCTGCTTTCTCACCATTCGCCCTTGGGCGCCTGTCCTATTTCCTGAATACAGGTGGGCCCACCTCTGGGGTAGAACCAGCATTAAGCTCAATGAAAATTCACTATCAGGATTGTCTATGTAATCTGGCATATGTGGTTAAATTTAAGACGTGAACTTCTTTTGCTCACAGAGCACTGCCCAAATGGAAAACTATGGGTTTGCCGCCACCTTCTTCGATGGAAGGCAAGGAAACCAAAAATATTCCTAGATCACAATTCAGACAGTATAATTTTCACTTGTACCATACAGAACTCATACATAGCATTTTTAATTCCTCTCAATAAAAGAATTGCACATTGCTGATAAAACATTACATAAACACATACAGTATAAAAAGAAAACACTCATTTTCCCCTCTCCAACACCAATTGCTAAATTATGATACCAATACCTCCCTGAAAGCAAACACAATAAATTATCTTCCTCTCTACAGTTGTCGAATTACAAAAAAAAAAAAAAAAAAAAACCCAACTTGAATCCATCAGCAATTGGTTAAGAACAGTCCATTTACTTAGTCCATACAATAATAAATAAGGTTGGGCCAAAAGCATAGATAAGCTTGACTGACTAATGAAGAAACAAGGAACTAACAAACCTGTTTATATTTTCTAAGGCTAATTGAAGAATGCAGTTTTGGTTCTTAGTGTTAGTTTAAAACCCTGTCTTTCAGATTGCAAAACCTGAATGAATTGTATCTTAAGAGCATCCTATGTAGCAATAGTAGAACTCCCTGAAGCTGTAATGGTCCAGGACTCTCGAGTGGCTATCACCTCCCCCTTTATCTGGTATCTAGAGTTAAATTCAGTGCAATACGTTGGTAAGAAAATGCCAATTAACTGTGACCATTAAATAGGCCACTGGTCAAAAAGACTGACATTTAAGAACATTTTGAAATGTATCTATGAAGCCTCAAAACCCAGAGGCTCCCTTTAGCTGTGACTATGTAAAGGCTATTATTCAGCTCTAATCAGCAGGGAAATACAGGTTCTGTTTCAGTCACTGGCATGGACTCCTGTGGTCCATGGGCATCTGACATTTCAGTGTAACTGTATCTGCCAGCCCCATGGCAACTGGCATTCTATTCTTAAATCTGGTAATGATTCTTCACCCACTACTTTGCTTTAAAGAGGACCAAGTATTATTTTCCTTTGCTTGTATCCAACTCTCAATTTTTGAATAGCATAAACCAACTGACAATACGTGAGACCCATTTAATATGTTTTCCTTTGGTTGGCTAATCTTTGGTAGTACATTGGGTGGAGGACTTGTTTTCACACTTTGGTGTTCACAGAAGATTCTGCTTGGCTTTCAGGACAGTGTGGAGGCAGGGCCCAGAGCAGACACTTGGAGACACACGGCCCCGAGCAACTTGGAAAGAACTGTGTGGGGGAAGGGACCCACCCAATCAGACGCATTCCTTTTCAAAATATGCAAGTATATATAAAGTTGATATTTTACATATATACAGTAAAGATAATAGATATACACACATATGTACATATGCTATACATACATTTATTTACAGTTAATGATAATGCTTCTTAGAAGCCTTTAAATAGCAAAATTAGGCAACGCACAAGGAGTAATCCATTTAATCTTAAGTAACATAGATAAATGTTCTGATTTTTTAAAAAAATAGTATATTAGTAGGGATCAGCCATCTCCAGGAAGGCTAAGAAAGTTCTCAGAAATTCTTGCATCTTTGACATTCGGACTTCTCAGTGGTTCTGCTTTATTAACGCTGTCAATCGGTTTCTCTCTCTCCCTTGCTTTCTCACACGCACGCTCTCTCCCACAAGTGTTTGCTTTCGCTTCCTCTTCCCTGAGTTTGATGTCACACTTGGGAAAACTCAGATTTTAGTTTCTGGACCCTCAGCAATGAGGGGCTGAAAAGAGTTTCTAATCCTGGCAACTTCCGCCGCACACAGATGTCCAAAGCCTTTGTTGTACCATTCAGGGGAGTGACCTCTGTGGGGACAAAAAGCAGAAGGGGATCGGGCAGGTCTTTCCCACCTCACAGCAGTTTGTCATGGTTGACATGGCCGCGCCCTGCCTGTCAGCCCCCTGCCTTCCCCGAGAGACTGCTGCTCGGAGGATCTGAGGACCTCATTCTGTCAGCAGGGGTGCCTTGAAAATGCCTTTGTGGCCAAGGATTCAGTCTGTCTTTCCAGTATTCACCAGGTGCTTTAAGACAACAGCATCCCCGCAGGGGTGATTCTGACTTAATTCTACAATTTACTGAGAACACCCAGTTTATATCCACCCAGACCAAGAGTGCTGTTCGGCATCATGAATGCCTTGAAAAGACTGGACTTAAATTAGCTCCTTCTCAAAGGAGGGAGGCAAAGGGACAGGCTGGAAAGCACGGGAAGACCCGTGTTCACAGAGCACTTACTTCGTGAGGGCTCCAGTGCTGGTATTTGCCCCGTGTGAAAAGTCTAAGAGGGACACACAGAAAAGAAAGACCAGCACAGGACTTTGTCCTCAGTGTGGAAAAGATAGCTATTGTCATTGTGCTAAGGGAATAGGACTGCTCACAAAGGCATGGGGCGATGGTCCGGAGGGGTGGGATGGGGGGGTGGTGGTGGGGACCAGGGTTATGCATATGACTGATCCGGGAACATACATGTCTGTGAACAACAAAACTCTGTAAAACCTTTAAAATAAAGAATTTAAAAAAAAAAAAAAAAAAAAAGCAGAATGGGAGTGAGGCTGGAAAGAGGCGAAGTCAAAGGGGATGATTCGTAACCATCGAGAAAGCGTGTTAATGGCCAGGAGGAAAAACGCAGAGCAGTCAGGGGTCAGATGAAAAACAGGGCCCTGCACCTGCCACCCCCGGGAGCCCACACTCACCTCAGGTCCACCCTGCAGACGTGGGTCAGCCGCGACTTGCCCGAACCACACGGCTCTATCAAGTACTGAGAGGCCATCACCACGGCCCGCACACCGCCCATAAGCTGGGCTTCCTCGTGCTCCACGGAGAGGGACACCAAGGTGCACATTCCTTTGGGCAAGTCAGTCTTCCAGGTTCTGCAGCAAAACAAACCCACACATCGGAGTTATGGCCAAGAAAGAAACCCCCAAGCACGGGACTGAGGTTGACGCTCACATTTTCTTGCCCAAATTCCAAGCCCAGTTACTTGGATTAAGCTAATGGTTCCCAAAAGTGTCTGTAAAGTTTATACCATGCAGTTCAAAGCATGGGTCTCGGCCTTCTGACCCAGAGTTCAGAAACGACCTTTGCGGCTTTCAGAGGTTCTTTCAAAATCCCAAACTGAGGCTTCAGAGGCTTCTACGTGTTACTGAAGGGCTGGTCCTTTAGTAACTGAAGAGCTGGTTTCGTTTGGGAATCTGGACTTGCTCATTCAGTTCTTTCACCAAACATCTGTTGGATGAGCCAAGCTCTGAGAAGCCACAGAGGACACAAAGATCTACAGCCCAGGAGAAGGAATAGACCTCCAGAGTGAACCCTGAAACACTGTAAGAAGCCCAGTGGTATGAGATCATACACACTGGAAGGCTTCCTGGAGGAGGTGATGCTTGACTCAGGTCTGAAAGGATACATGAGCTGATGATGGTTAGTTTGAAGACAGCTAGACACATGTGGACTGCTAACTGCCTTCAAATCCTTGAGAGGCTCTTGATTGGGAGAAGAAATAAATACAGCAGATTTGACTCCAGTAAGCAGAGAGATGAAGGCATGTTCCAATCCAGTGCAGGGAAGAACTGTTTCACAATATGTACTCTTCAGAAATGGAGTGGGCTGTGTGAGGAGTGAGCTCACTGTTAGTGGAGCTATTCAAGCACAGAAGGGAAAAGGTGGGAGGTAGAAGTCAGGAACCGTGAGAACATCTCTGTAGCAACCATCTCTACCAGAGGATACAGGCTTGACTCTCATAATCTTAGCTGCTGATGTCACAACTCCTAGCCCCTTGCTTAGTTACCTTATCTCTAACTTTGTCCTCTTCTAATAACCACAGCTGAAAGAGGAACTGTCACCAAGAAACTTGGGAATAAGCGAGCCCAACACAAATTTCTTAGCAACTTCTCCATGGGTGTGAATCTTCTATTTTTCATGCATGCTGCTGTGGTTAAGACCAAAGATTGAAAGTCGTATAGACTTGTGGGGATAAAGTGGAAAATGGCTTCAGTGACTGTGACTGGAAGTGCCTGAGGACCTAAAGAAAGGGATGAAGTGAGATGTGAATGTGGCAATCCCGAAAGGAGACCCCCCAATGTGCATGCTCACCTAAACTCTGCATACCTGTCACTCTCTACCTCTTGTATCGTAATCACAAGGAGTTCCTGCTGCAGGAAACATGTCTGGTTCATTATTCATCTTCTTGAGGGATGAGTTCTCCTCCCTCAAGTCCACCCACCTCCTTCAAGTCTTGGATCAACACAGAGACTCTGCTCTGAACACTATATTTGAACTTCCATCCCCCCCCCTTTTTTTTTTTTTATTCTTTATTTTAAAGGTTTTACAGAGTTTTGTTGTTCACAGACATGTATGTTCCCAGATCAGTCATATGCATATCCATGGTCCCCACCTGGCCAGATCCCCCCGTCCCACCCCTCCAGACCTTCGCCCCAAGCCATTGTAAGCACTCCTATTCCCTTAGCACAATGACACTAGCTATCTTTTCCACACATAACACTATAGGTTTCTTTGTTACTTCCTCCATGCTTCCCCCTCCCTATTTCTTCGCCACAATGTCCCTATGTCTATGCTCTGTTTTTCCATGAGTTCCCTGCGTGTGATATCAAGACCGTCCTACTAGATTCCATATGTGTGTTAGTATACTGTATTTGTCTTTTTCTTTTTGACTTACTTCACTTTTGACGATAGGTTCTAGAGCCAGCCACTTCATTAGGACTGAGTCTTCTGCATTTCTTTTAACAGCTGAGTAGTATTCCATTGTATATATGTACCAGAGCTTCTGGATCCATTCATTCGTCGATGGACATCTAGGTGGCTCCCATGTTTTGGCTATTGTATAGAGAGCTGCAATGAACATTGGGGTACAGGTGCTTCTTTCAGTTTTGATTTCATCAGGATATAAGCCTAATAGTGGAATTGCTGGGTCATAGGGTGCTTCTATTTTTAGTTTTTTAAGGAATCTCCATACTGTCTTCCATAGAGGCTGTATCAATCTACATTCCCACCAGCAATGCAGGAGGGTTCCCTTTTCTCGGCACCCTCTCCAGCATTTGTTGTCTGCAGATTTTTTGAAGATGGCCATTCTGACGGGTGTGAGGTGACATCTCACTGTAGTTTTAATTTGCATTTCTCTAATAATAAGCGAGGTGGAGCATCATTTCATGTGCTTTTGGGCCATCTGTATGTCCTCTTTGGAGAGGCATCTCTTTAGATCTTTTTCCCATTTTTTGATTGGGTTGTTCGTTTTCCCTGTGCTGAGTTGTCTGAGTTGCTTGTAGATTTTGGAGATTAATTCTTTGTCTGTTGTTTCATTTGCTATGATTTTCTCCCATTCTGTGGATTATCTGTTCAATTTTTTAATAATTTCTTTTGCTGTGCAAAAGCTTTTCAGTTTCATTAGGTCCCACATGTTCATTTTTTTTTAGTTCCACCATTCTAGTAGGTGGGTCATTGGAGATCTTGCTTTGATTGATGTCCTTGAGGGTTTTGCCTAGATTCTCCTCTAAGAGTTTTAGGGTTTCTGGTCTTACATTTAGGTCTTTAATCCATTTTGAGTTGATCTTTGTGCATGGTGTCAGGAAATGCTCCAGCTTAATTTTTTTGCACGTAGCTGTCCCAATTTTCCCAGCACCACTTGTTGAAGAGGCTGTCTTTGTCCCATTTTATAGTTTCGCCTCCTTTGTCAAAAATAAGGTACCCGTAGGTGTGTGGGTTTATCTCTGGGCTCTCAATCTTGTTCCATTGGTCTATAGTTCTGTTTTTGTGCCAGTACCATACTGTTTTGATGACTGTTTCTTTGTAGTAGAGTCTGAAGTTGGGGAGGCTGATCCCTCCAGCTCTGTTTTTCTTTCTCAGGATTACTTTGGCTATTCGAGGTTTTTTGTGTTTCCATATGAACTGTGTTATTCTTTGGTCTAGTTCTGTGAAAAATGTCAATGGTAGTTGAATAGGTATTGCATTGAATCTGTGGATGACATTTGGTAGTATGGTCATTTTCACAATATTGATTCTTCCATAGAGGCTGTATCAATCTACATTCCCACCAGCAATGCAGGAGGGTTCCCTTTTCTCGGCACCCTCTCCAGCATTTGTTGTCTGCAGATTTTTTGAAGATGGCCATTCTGACGGGTGTGAGGTGACATCTCACTGTAGTTTTAATTTGCATTTCTCTAATAATAAGCGAGGTGGAGCATCATTTCATGTGCTTTTGGGCCATCTGTATGTCCTCTTTGGAGAGGCATCTCTTTAGATCTTTTTCCCATTTTTTGATTGGGTTGTTCGTTTTCCCTGTGCTGAGTTGTCTGAGTTGCTTGTAGATTTTGGAGATTAATTCTTTGTCTGTTGTTTCATTTGCTATGATTTTCTCCCACTCTGTGGGCTGTCTGTTGAGCTTTTTTTGTGATTTCTTTTGCTGTACAAAAGCTTTCAAGTTTCATTAGGTCCCACATGTTCATTTTTCTTTTTAGTTCCACTATTCTAGTAGGTGGATCAGAGAAGATCTTGCTTTGACTGATGTCCTTGAGGGTTTTGCCTATATTCTCCTCTAAGAGTTTGATGGTTTCTGGTCTTCCATTTAGGTCTTTAATCCATTTTGAGTTGATCTTTGTGCATGGTGTCAGGGAATGCTCCAGCTTAATTTTTTTGCACGTAGCTGTCCCAATTTTCCCAGCACCACTTGTTGAAGAGGCTGTCTTTGTCCCATTTTATAGTTTCGCCTCCTTTGTCAAAAATAAGGTACCCGTAGGTGTGTGGGTTTATCTCTGGGCTCTCAATCTTGTTCCATTGGTCTATAGTTCTGTTTTTGTGCCAGTACCATACTGTTTTGATGACTGTTTCTTTGTAGTAGAGTCTGAAGTTGGGGAGGCTGATCCCTCCAGCTCTGTTTTTCTTTCTCAGGATTACTTTGGCTATTCGAGGTTTTTTGTGTTTCCATATGAACTGTGTTATTCTTTGGTCTAGTTCTGTGAAAAATGTCAATGGTAGTTGAATAGGTATTGCATTGAATCTGTGGATGACATTTGGTAGTATGGTCATTTTCACAATATTGATTCTTCCGACCCAGGAACATGGAATATCTCTCCATCTGTTTAAGTTTTCTTTAATTTCTCTCAGGAGTGTCTTGTAATGTTCTGTGTACAATTCTTTTTTTTCTTTGGGTAGGTTTATTCCTAGATATTTGATTCTTTTGGTTGCAATGGTGAAGGGGACTGCCTCTTTGATTTCGTTTTCTGATTTTTCATTGTGTATAGGAATGCCAGTGATTTCTGTATATTGATTTTGTATCCTGCGACTTTGCTGAATTCATTGATTAGCTCTAGTAGCTTTGTAATAGTGTCTTTGGGATTTTCTATGTATAATATCATGTCATCTGCAAAGAGAGAGAGCTTGACTTCGTCCTTTCCAATCTGGATTCCTTTGATTTCTTTATCTTCTCTTATTGCTGTTGCTAGAACTTCCAGGACTATGTTGAATAGTAGTGGTGAAAGTGGGCACCCCTGTCTTGTTCCTGATCTTAGAGGGAATGCTTTCAGTTTTTCACCGTTGAGGATGATGTTTGCTGTGCGATTCTCGTATATGGCTTTTATTATGTTGAGATAGGTTCCTTCTATGCCCATTTTTTCAAGAGTTTTTATCGTAAATGGGTGTTGTACTTTGTCGAAGGCTTTTTCTGCATCTATTGAGATGATCATGTGATTTTTTGTCTCTCAATTTGTTGATATGGTATATCACATTGATTGATTTGTGGATATTGAAGAATCCTTGCATGCCTGGGATGAACCCGACTTGATCATGATGTATGAGTTTTGTGATGTGTCGTTGAATTCTGTTTGCTAGGATTTTGTTGAGGATCTTGGCATCTAAATTCATCAGAGAAATTGGTCTGTAATTTTCCTTTTTTGTGTTGTCTTTGCCTGGCTTTGGTATCAGGGTGATGGCGGCCTCATAGAATGTGTTTGGAAGTGTTCCTTCCTGTGAAATTTTTTGAAAGAGTTTTAGAAGGACAGGCATTAGCTCTTCTTTAAATGTTTGGTAGAATTCACCTATGAAGCCATCTGGCCCTGGGCTTTTATTTTTGGGTAGATTTTTAATCACAGATTCAATTTCTGAGCTTGTGATTGGGTTGTTCAAGGTTTCTGTTTCTTCCTGGCTCAGTCTTGGGAGATTAATCTTCCCCAAGAAACTGTCCATTTCTTCCAGGTGTCCAGTTTGTTGCCATAGAGTTGTTCCTAATAGTCTCTTAGAATCCTTTGGATTTCTGCATTATCTGTTGTAATCTCTCCTTTTTCGTTTTTGATTTTGTTGATCTGGTTCTTCTCTCTCTCTTGATGAGTTTGGCCAGTGGCTTGTCAATTTTGTTTACCTTTTCAAAGAACCAGCTTTTTGTTTTATTTATCCATACTATAGTTTGTTTTATTTCTTTTTCATTTATTTCTGCTCTGGTCTTTATAATTTCTCTTCTTCTGCTGGCTTTGGGATGTTTTTGTTCTTCTTTTTCCAATTGTTTTAAGTGGAGGGTTAAGTCATCTGCTTCATATTATCCTAGTTTCTTGAGGTGGGATTGTATTGCTATAAATTTCCCTCTTAGAACTGCTTTTGTGGTATCCCATAGGTTTTGCATGGTCGTATGTTCATTATCATTTTCTTCTAGAATTTTTAAATTTTCTCCTTTGATTTCCTCAGTAATCAGTTTCTTTTTTAGGTATGTGTTGTTTAATCTCCATGTGTTTGTGTTTTTAGCAGTTTTTTTTCCTGTAGTTGATCTCTAGTCTCATTGCATTGTGGTCCGAGAAGATGGTTGATATAATTTCAGTTTTCTTGAATTGACTGAGGTTTGATTTGTGGCCCAAGATGTGGTCTATCCTGGAGAATGTTCCGTGAGCACTTGAGAAGAAAGTGTATTCTTCTGCTTTTGGATGGAATGTCCTAAAGATATTGATGAGGTCCATCTTTTCTAGTGTGGTATTTAAGGCTTGTGTTTCTTTATTTTCTGTTTGATCTGTCCATTGGTGTGAGAGGAGTGTTAAATAAATTCTACTATTATTGTGTTATTATTGATTTCTTCTTTTAAGTCTGAAAGTATCTGTCTTATGTATTGAGGTGCCCCTGTGTTGGGTGCGTAGATATTCATGACTGTTATGTCTTCCTTTGGATAGATCCCTTAATCATGATGTAGTGACCTGCCTTGTCTCTTAGAATCTTCTTTACTTTAAAATCTATTTTGTCTGATATGAGGATTGCTACTCCAGCTTTCTTTTGATACCATTTGCATGGAATATCTTTTTCCAGCCTCTCACTTTCAGTCTGTGAGTGTCTCTAGGTCTGAAGTGGGTCTCTTGTAAACAGTATATATATGGGTCATGTTTCTGAATCCATTCAGCCAGCCCATGTCATTTGGTTGGAACATTTAATCCATTTACATTAAAAGTAATTATTGATATGAATGTTCCTATTGTCATCTTCTTAGATGTTTGGGGTTTGATTTTTAGGACTTCTCCTACTCTTGTATTTATTGGCTATATCAGGCCCTTTAACACTTGTTGTAGGGCTGGTTTTGTGGTACAGAATTCTTTTAGTTTTTGTCTGTCTGTGAAGCTTTTGACTTCTCTGTCAGTTCTGAATGAGATTCTTGCTGGGTAGAGGATTCTTGGTTGGAGGTTATTCTCTTTTAGCCGTTTAAATGTGTCTTGCCATTCTCTTCTGGCCTGCAGGGTTTCTGTTGAAAGATCCGCAGTTAGACGTATGGGGTTTCCTTTATATGTTATTTGTTGTTTGCTCCTAACTGCTTTTAGTAATCTGTCTTTATATTTAGTCTGTGTTAGTTCAATTAGAATGTGTCTTGGTGTGTTTCTTCTGGGGTTTATCCTGTATGAAACTCTTTGTGCTTCTTGGACTTGGCTGACTATTTCCTTTCCCATGCTGAGGAAGTTTTCAACTATAACCTCTTCAAGAATTTTTTCGTAGCCTTTCTTCCCCTCTTCTTCCTCTGGAACTGCTATAATTCTAATGTTGGTGCGTTTGATATTGTCCCATAGGTCCCTAAGGCTATCCTCAGTTCTTTTAATTCTTTCGGCTTTGTTCTGTTCCTCACCAGTTATTTCCACCAGTCTATCTTCCAGCACGCTTATCCGTTCTTCAGCCTCAGATAATCTACTGTTGAGGCCTTCTATCGTATTTTTGAGTTCAGCAATTGAGTTAGTGGTCTCTATATGCTTATTTTTCATTTCCTGCATGTCTTTTCCCAATGCACTAATTATTGCTCTTGGATAGATCCCTTAATCATGATGTAGTGACCTGCCTTGTCTCTTAGAATCTTCTTTACTTTAAAATCTATTTTGTCTGATATGAGGATTGCTACTCCAGCTTTCTTTTGATACCATTTGCATGGAATATCTTTTTCCAGCCTCTCACTTTCAGTCTGTGAGTGTCTCTAGGTCTGAAGTGGGTCTCTTGTAAACAGTATATATATGGGTCATGTTTCTGAATCCATTCAGCCAGCCCATGTCATTTGGTTGGAACATTTAATCCATTTACATTAAAAGTAATTATTGATATGAATGTTCCTATTGTCATCTTCTTAGATGTTTGGGGTTTGATTTTTAGGACTTCTCCTACTCTTGTATTTATTGGCTATATCAGGCCCTTTAACACTTGTTGTAGGGCTGGTTTTGTGGTACAGAATTCTTTTAGTTTTTGTCTGTCTGTGAAGCTTTTGACTTCTCTGTCAGTTCTGAATGAGATTCTTGCTGGGTAGAGGATTCTTGGTTGGAGGTTATTCTCTTTTAGCCGTTTAAATGTGTCTTGCCATTCTCTTCTGGCCTGCAGGGTTTCTGTTGAAAGATCCGCAGTTAGACGTATGGGGTTTCCTTTATATGTTATTTGTTGTTTGCTCCTAACTGCTTTTAGTAATCTGTCTTTATATTTAGTCTGTGTTAGTTCAATTAGAATGTGTCTTGGTGTGTTTCTTCTGGGGTTTATCCTGTATGAAACTCTTTGTGCTTCTTGGACTTGGCTGACTATTTCCTTTCCCATGCTGAGGAAGTTTTCAACTATAACCTCTTCAAGAATTTTTTCGTAGCCTTTCTTCCCCTCTTCTTCCTCTGGAACTGCTATAATTCTAATGTTGGTGCGTTTGATATTGTCCCATAGGTCCCTAAGGCTATCCTCAGTTCTTTTAATTCTTTCGGCTTTGTTCTGTTCCTCACCAGTTATTTCCACCAGTCTATCTTCCAGCACGCTTATCCGTTCTTCAGCCTCAGATAATCTACTGTTGAGGCCTTCTATCGTATTTTTGAGTTCAGCAATTGAGTTAGTGGTCTCTATATGCTTATTTTTCATTTCCTGCATGTCTTTTCCCAATGCACTAATTACTTCTAATATTCTGTTTTCAGTGTTTTGCATCCTCATTAGTATAGTTTTTCTGAATTCTCTTTCAGATAATTTGTCTATCTCCTCTTCTGTCATTTGAGGCTGTGTTTCTCTAGCTTGGTCCTTCATTTGTGCAGTGTTTCTTTGTTGTTTCATTATTAGGTTAGTTTTTGTTTCTTTGTGTGTGTCTGTGTGTATGGAGTTCTTTTCCCCCACCAGGCTTCTTGGTTGAATTCTCCCTTCCTTTGGGCTTCTGTCCTTGTAGAAGGGTTCAGTGTTTTGTGTCTTGGGTGGTGTTACCTCTTGTTTACAGGTGAATAATCTGTAGTGTTGTATGTTCTTTGATAGTGTGGGGTCTTGGAATCAGGGCTTCCGCTCCGAGGATCCTTGGTTTGATGACTGGTCAGGGGCTGTAGGCTCTATGTCTGGTTTGCCATGGTGTTCTGTGATATTAGTTCAGACACTAGCATCTGAAGAACAAGAGGTGTATCCCTGATGGGTGACAGTCATAAAAGCATGCAGATGTTTTCTAACATAGTCATAAGATATACATGCATACACAGCAATAACCACATCTAACCAGTCTTACAGTGATAAAGCATAGGAAATTTTTCTGGCAAACGACGCAGTCAAAGATGATACTTGCCTGTTAAACTCTGAATTAATTAAAATAGTGCCTGGAGAAATAGATCTGGGGCAAGGTCCTGGCTTGGACTATTTCACTGAAAGCAATTTTTTGCTAAGACATGTGTTGGGGGTGAGGAGGAGGAGAGTATGGATAATGAGAAGGAATAGATTCGTCTTGGAAGGAATTTTTTAGGGTTACATAGCCAAGATTAGTGTGTTGTATTGTTTAGTGCAGCTGGAAGAGAATAGTGGAGACAAGAAGGTAGGAAATATTTATCTAGAGGATAGTGGTAGATAGGGGAAAGTTTTACATTTAGAACATGGAGGAGGCAGTGGGAAGGAGGAAAGAAAATTAGAAGTTTCCAAGAATTAAAATTAAAAAAAAATTAAAAATTAAAAATCAAAAAAAAAGAAAGGAAATTAAAAAATTGAGAAGGGAAGAAAAACTTAATAAGAAGAGACAAAAAAAAAACCCCAAAAAACCAAGCCTGACGGATCAAACAAATATACAGAACCATCCACAACAAATAAACAAAAAAAGCTAAATACTGTCCCTGGTTTTATCCTCTCATCTGTCTGGTGAAAGCCAATCTGCTCTCGATGGTGTTGTCTTGATGATGTAGCCTTTCCTTTATGGCACCGGTTGCTATGGTTTGTTTTCAGCCAATTACTGGCTGTGCTGCAAGCTCAGGTGCTGGCCGGGGCGGCGGGCTGATCCCAGTCCCTCGGGTGGGGGCCCGCTGCGCGCACAGTCCCGTGTTGGAGGTGGGGGGGGCTCTGCCGCGCACCCGCCGGTAGCCGCCGATACCTGCTCTTCTCCTGGCTTCTTCCGCTGCGGGTGTAGCTATGGGGGTGCACGGGCTCCTCCGCCACTGGGGCGCGCGCACCGCCAGTTACTCGTCCAAGTCCCAAAGGCAGGCACAAGCTTCCCCGTTCGGCTCGAGCCGTGGGCAACTCCCCACCTCCGTTCAGCAAGTCCCCCACTAGGAGTGTTTGCACTTACCCGGTGCCAGGCAGAAAGTCGCGATTTTCGCCCGGCCAAGCGGCGTGATTTTCACGGTGGGCACTCCCTTCTGGCTCCAGGTCCCCAGGCAGCTCACCGGGGGAACTTCCCAATTGCGTTCGCCACTGCCGTATCCTGTCTTCCAGGCAGCTCACCGGGGAATAGAAAAAATCTGGGGGCAAGGTCCTGGCTTGGACTATTTCACTGAAAGCAATTTTTTGCTAAGACATGTGTTGGGGGTGAGGAGGAGGAGAGTATGGATAATGAGAAGGAATAGATTCGTCTTGGAAGGAATTTTTTAGGGTTACATAGCCAAGATTAGTGTGTTGTATTGTTTAGTGCAGCTGGAAGAGAATAGTGGAGACAAGAAGGTAGGAAATATTTATCTAGAGGATAGTGGTAGATAGGGGAAAGTTTTACATTTAGAACATGGAGGAGGCAGTGGGAAGGAGGAAAGAAAATTAGAAGTTTCCAAGAATTAAAATTAAAAAAAAATTAAAAATTAAAAATCAAAAAAAAAGAAAGGAAATTAAAAAATTGAGAAGGGAAGAAAAACTTAATAAGAAGAGACAAAAAAAAAACCCCAAAAAACCAAGCCTGACGGATCAAACAAATATACAGAACCATCCACAACAAATAAACAAAAAAAGCTAAATACTGTCCCTGGTTTTATCCTCTCATCTGTCTGGTGAAAGCCAATCTGCTCTCGATGGTGTTGTCTTGATGATGTAGCCTTTCCTTTATGGCACCGGTTGCTATGGTTTGTTTTCAGCCAATTACTGGCTGTGCTGCAAGCTCAGGTGCTGGCCGGGGCGGCGGGCTGATCCCAGTCCCTCGGGTGGGGGCCCGCTGCGCGCACAGTCCCGTGTTGGAGGTGGGGGGGGCTCTGCCGCGCACCCGCCGGTAGCCGCCGATACCTGCTCTTCTCCTGGCTTCTTCCGCTGCGGGTGTAGCTATGGGGGTGCACGGGCTCCTCCGCCACTGGGGCGCGCGCACCGCCAGTTACTCGTCCAAGTCCCAAAGGCAGGCACAAGCTTCCCCGTTCGGCTCGAGCCGTGGGCAACTCCCCACCTCCGTTCAGCAAGTCCCCCACTAGGAGTGTTTGCACTTACCCGGTGCCAGGCAGAAAGTCGCGATTTTCGCCCGGCCAAGCGGCGTGATTTTCACGGTGGGCACTCCCTTCTGGCTCCAGGTCCCCAGGCAGCTCACCGGGGGAACTTCCCAATTGCGTTCCGCCCTGACCTGCTCCAGTATCCTGTCTTCGCAGTGTCTTAATTTCTGCTGGCGATCCGGGCGGATTGTTGGAATTTTCACGCTGAGTGCTGCCTTCTCTCCCCCGACGCTCCGCTCCGGCCCCCTAAAGGGCACTTGCTGGCGCGCTCTCCGTCGGTGCGGTCCCGTGTGGGGGTTAGGATAAAGGGTTCTCAGAACTGTAGCTCCGGGAAAGTTCTGGCTGTTCACTTCTCTACTCTCGCGGGTCTATGGAGTTCTTCTGTCGTCTAGCGGCTGGTTTGTTGGTGGTGTTTCATTTCTTGATTAGTTCTGGTGATTCTGTTGGGGAGCTGGTGAAATCTTCCCCTCATTCCTCCGCCATCTTGGCTCCTCCCTCACTTCCATTCTTTTCTATCCCCATTGTTACTTATCACTCTAAGTAACCCCTTCATGGATCACAGCTTTGTGAGAGCTGGACCATAAAGAAGGTTGAGTGCAGAAGAATGGATGTTTTTGAATTGTGGAGCTGGAGAGGCCTCTCGAGAGTCTCTTGGACAGCAAGGAGACCAAACAAATCTATCCCAAAGGAAATCTACCCTGACCATTCTTTGGAAGGACTGATATTGAAGCTGAAGCTCCAATACTTTGGTCATCCGATAGTGAAGAGCTGAGTCACTGGAAATGGACTCTGATGCTGGGGAAGACTGAGGCAGGAGGAGAAGGGGCAGCAGGGGGTTAAATGGTTAGATAGCATCACTGACTCCGGATGTGAATCTGAGCAAACTCCAGGAGAGAATGAAGGATGGGGAAGCCTGGTATGCTACAGTCAGTGGGCTTGCAGAAGTAGATACGACTTAGCAACTGAACAACAGTAAGATAAACAATCCTATCCTGCTTGCTTATTATTGATTGAGTCTATCTTCCTAATAAAACATAAATCCCAAGAAGGCGGGACTGCGGTCTCTTCACAGCAGTGTCCCATAGTCTCCACCAGTGCCTGGCACAGGTGGGGATGGAATGAGCCTAGAAACAGCATGCAGGTGGCCCTGCAGGAGGGGCGGAGGGAGGGCAGCCTATACATGGACTCTGGCCAACAGCCTTTTCCAGGAGCGGAGAGCAGGCTGTGGCGGGCTCCATCCCCGGGATGGGGCTGCCATCCTGGAACTGTTTGATTCTCTGCTGCAGGAGTGAAGGTGTCAAGTTTAACTTGCACGAGATGAGTAATGCCCCAGTAACTGTGCTAATAAGTGATGCTTATAACTGCCCCCAGTCTCCACCAGAATCCCAGGGTGGCTAAGATAAACACATATATTTAGGGAAAAAATAACCCTTAAAATTCAGGGTCCTAAGGACAAATTCCAAAGGCAGAAATAGCCTGTGTGTAAAGTAACCTTTAGTTCACCATCAAGACTAGTTTAATAAAGGAAATATTTTAAATACACATTTGGGAATTTCACTGGTGATTCTTTCAATACTTCTAATAGATGAGAAAATTGGTTTTCACCATCAGTGATCAATAAAAAGAGATAGACTGACTTGTTAGTATCCTCAATCCCTATTCTTATGGATTCAATATGGACTTACCAGCCCATGTACACAGTTCCTCTGTCCCACCACCCACTGCTGGTCAAGCATTGCACTCTAAACCCAGAGAACACGGGTCTGGAGCTCAGCCCACAAGTCTATTGGAAGCAGTGTTTCAGCAGGAGACACCAGAGTTGCAAGCCTCACCAGGCCCTCACGTCTTTCTGGACATCCGAGTGTCTCAGCAGAGTTGGACGTTCAGGTCTGAGCCAAGGTTTCCATGCATGGGAATGAGTTACAAACATAGGAAGTTACACAGATGAAGTCTGAAGTGTGTGTAACTGAGAGCCTCACCACTGAAGAGTTGCCTTTCCAGGGGGAGAAAGGCAAAATCAGGAGAAAAGCCCATGAAATTCAAACTGCTTAATTTGGCAGAAAATACAACTGGAAAAACAGCAGCTATTCTTGGGGCTCTGTTCTGAGGAAATGAACAATATTTATGGCCTAATAAACCATATGATCCATAATGAAAGGAGCCATCAGAGAGCCCAGCAGAGCTGTAAACTGGGTGGAAGAAGCAGGAGGTCGAGTGTGAATACAGCAAAGCCTGTTTTCATGGAGGGAAATGAACTGAGGGCTGGGAGAGTGCTCCCCGTGGAGGCTGAACCGAGGAGGGAGGACTCTGGGGAATGCGTCAGCCTGCAGCGCTCCCCCTGCTTTGGGAACAGAGCATTGCTGTGAACCCGGCGTCAGGCTCACCTGAGAACCACGAAGTCCCTGGAAGGGTGGGGCGCCATGCTGTTCAGCACGTACTGGTAGATCTCGGTCTGCTTGTCCAGGGTCTCCACCACCTTCCACTGCACGAAGTCCTCGTCCCACAGGTGGCGCTCCCTCAGCACGCGGTTCAGGACCACTGAGGGGGGCGCCTCCACCTCCACAGCCGCCTTCCACAGCCTCAGCGGGGGCCCGTCGCCCACCTAGGGAAAAGACACCACAGAGGCTGACAAGTCGCTGGTTCCAACAGAACCTGCCATGCTCTACCAGGGGTTCATGACGTGTCACCGATTATCTGACTTGAAAGTGATTCTGCACAGCTCAGGTTTAAGATGTTGACCCTTCAGCTTAGAAGAAGCCTGGTAATCAATAAGTCAATAGCCCTCCTCTGACAGCGGTCCTGTTATTGTGTCAAGCATGCAGATGAGAAACTGGAGGCACAGAGAGGCCTGTGACTTGCCCAATGTCACACAGCTGAGGGACAGAGCCAGGTCTGAGTCTGACTGTCAGGCTGCCCAGCCTGCCATCTGATGATGTGCAGTCAGACTCGAGTGTGGGTCTCTGACCAGTTCCTGAGGGTGCCAAGCCCTGGGAACAGAGCAGCCATTTCCAAAGCAAACCAAATTCCAGGGTGTTAGATGTGGCTGTTGGAGGGGTAAAATGTTTTCCAAGCCCCGAGATTACCTTTTTGAAAGCAAGTTCTGTGTTGTCTGCGCTGGGACACGTGACCCATCCTTTGAACTTCTCCTTGGCTTCCTTCTGGAGGCCCTGAACCAGGTGCTCCAGGTACGTGTGGAACGTGGCCCCGCTCTCTTCCAGCTGGGCCCCCAGCTCTTCCAGAGTTGGGGGATGGATCTCGGCCTCCACATACGCGTTATGAGACTGGGCCACCATCTCAAGCGGGACCTAGACCGATGGATGCACAGAAGAGCAGCACCCTGAGCTGCTGTTACTACTGAGAAGTGCTGGGACCGACAGAGAAAGCGAAGTAGCGCTGCCCCAAACCACGGTGCTGGCGGCAGACAGGGCGAGGGAGGTGCTGCGCGAGATGTTTGAGATCAGTGGTGGGTTGGGGAGGGCTTCCAAAAGTCAGGAAACCCAGATCTGTTTGAGTCATATTTATTATTCATCATTTCCACTTTGCTTTGATTTTACTTGTCATATAGTTTTATTTGGTTTGGCAGAAGTTGGACTTGGGAAACTTAAAAGTGCCCAGACTTAACAGGAACATCAGACATGACTCAGAAACAGCTTTACCTTTTTAGCACACTTAGCCCTTTTGCAAATGCCTATTTCGCCGCACGGATGCCAGGAGTCTAGTTCATTTACTCCTTTAGCGTGTGTGTGGCTGTATTCATAAGCTCTCACTGATTCAGAGTTAACGGCGACTGTGTTCAGTATCCCACCCCCATACACACCCACACCGCACCTGCCCCCAAACTAATGTTGAAGCTGATCAAGTCCCGCGGTCACGTCAAGTGTGCTGTAATCAGCTGGCTGGCCTGGCACCTCACACAGGAAGTTGATGCAACCATGTTTTATAAACACCGTCATCATGGTACACTCAAGTGTCTTTAACTGTCAGAGCCTCAACTTTGGGGCTGGCTCCTCACATTTCTGGGAGGCAAAGACTAGATCTATTGAATGTACCATGGTCAAAAAAAAAAAAAGAAGAAGAAAAAACCAGAAATAAGCCATAAATGCAGCAACCATTGCAAGCATCTTATGGAGTTCCAAGACCTCTAAGGAAGGCGATTGGAGCCTTTCACTCACCTCAAAAAGCCTGTCACATTCCATGATCATGTGCGCCAGCCCCTGAGCTGCGGCCAGATTCTCACTGAGGTCCTTTTGATCCGGCTTCCCGGCGGCATATTTCTTCTGGATGACTCTGTAATTGAAGGGGACAGTCCTCAGCAGATCCCAAACCCAAGGGGCTTTCACAGGACACAGATGTCACCAAATCCCAGACTGTCTCATTTCCAAATAAAAACAGTGACCACACATCTTTGTCCCGGGTGAGGCTAAGAGTCTGACATAATGAAAAACCTTGGAAAAACACAAGTGCAGGAATAACTGCTGGGGGAGAAATTAATCCATCTTCCCCCAGGTTTGAAACAACTTCACTGCAGGCTGCTATGCCTGGGCCTTAAATCTGGTCTTTTCAAATTAACGATCTTGTAAAATATTATTTTGTGTACTTCCTGCCCCGTGCTCTTTCCCACTAACACACACAAAACAGAATAGCACATCAGGCTTTCTGGATTACAAAAACAGTCCTCAGTGCTATTTTGATAATTCTGACTCTGAGCTGCAAAAATTTGGTTCCTCTAAACATTTTCTGATGATAAATTAAGTGCTGACAAATCCCCAATGCACTTTGCTTTTTTTTTTTTTTTTTTTTAAGTAGCTGTGGAGAATACCTGGTTTAGGACTAGCACTCCTGGTGAGAAAAACCCACCTGGGGGAGCTTTCTTTCTTCATTAAATTCAGGTGGAAGAGTGAGGGGGCCAGACACACAGCCAGGTTCATGGACGTCATCTGATTCTCCTCCACCGCGTGGACCACATCGCTGAGGAAGCACAGCAGCGTCTGCAGCACCTCCCTGCTCTCGTCAGCCAGCAGTAGGATGGCTGCCTGTACTGCCTGCAGCCTCTGCTCCTTGGGGACATCTGCGGAAAAGTGGGTACAGGGCCGTTAGAGCCACCATGGGAGGGGAAGTGAGCGCTACCCCCCTGCAAAGGTGCCCAGGGTCCAGTGACCATGACAACAGCTAAGGGTGCAGAGAAGTCATTTCTTTGGACCCACAGCTGGTGAGAGGTGGAGTTGGCATCCGAGCCCCACAGTCTCATTCTTGGACCCACAGTCTTAACGACGAGGCGGGACCTGCTGGCTTTCATAGTCTCCGAGCAGGCCACTGCCACACCTGTCTCAAGCCTTTTGCCCATCATCCCTTCTCCCTAGCTTGTGAGGCATCTCTCAGCATGCCCAGGGCCTCATCTCAGGCCCGTTTCCCTCTGGGTGGTCCCTGTGGTGATAGCGGGGGTTGGGGTGGGGTGGGCTGATCATGCAGGCTTGAAAGGAACTGCCCTGAACACTAAGAGCTGACTAAGAAGGAAAATCCTAGAAAAAAAATGGGTGCTCTGTGCTGCATTTTGCTGCCTCCTGGCTGTGTCTGTTAATGATATTTTAGGCCCACCTCCGCCTCATTTATTCTGCTCACTCTGAAGGACACCATCAGGGTCAGGAGCTCAGTTGAGTTAGGAAGTGTGAAGTGCTGCTTAGTTGTGCCCAACTCTTTGCAACCCCATGGACTGTAGCCCACCAGGCTCCTCTGTCTGTGGGATTCTCCAGGCAAGAATACCAGCGTGGGTAGCCATTCCCTTCTCCAGGAGATCTTCCCGACCCAGGAATCAAACCGGGGTCTCCTGCATTGCAGGTGAGTCTTTACCAGCTGAGCTCTACCAGGGAAGTCCCAAGATAATGCAGAGCAGTGGCAAATCCTATTGTGACCTTAAAGTGATAACCAAGAGAAGCAGACTTCAGCCATGGCCTCACTGAATTAACTGACTCTGGAATTACTCAACTCCAGATTTCTTGTCTTAGGCAATTATATAATGTCTTTCTTTAAACAACTATTTGTTGGATTTTTGGTTCTGTGTTTGCAGCTGAGAGCATCATAGCTGGTAATCCCCCTCCCTCACCAATACCCAAAGTTTCCCCGGTGATTAATGAATCAAGTATAAGCTCTCTGCTCTGATATTCCATGACCTTTCTGGGTATGGCCCCCGTCCAATTTCTGGAGTCATTTGATGCTGCACTGGACGGTTACCCTTCTGCAAGCCAGACGGAAATCCTGTAATCTCCTGACTCGTGTGCTGTTAGCCTCCCCCAGCATGTGTTCCTCGCGTGTCTCCAGCCTTCAGCTGTCACCTTTCCACCAAGTCCTCATTCTTGCTCTCAGCCCCTCTGGGGGCTCTTTGACGCCTTATCATGGGATTTCTCTAGTCTTGCTGTATTGCAGTTATTTGTGTTAAGTCTTGTCTCCCTGAGTTGTAAGATGCTTAGGAGCAGAGTTAAGTCTGATGCATCCATGTCTCTGCAGTGCTCAGCACGATGCCCTGAACATAAGCTGAACTCCGTAAATGTTTGCTCAGCTAAAATAAACCCTGCTTTGATCTGTTCCTTTTTGCTTGAGTCTCACGAAGAGATAAAAGGGTTATCATCTCTTGGAAATAATCTGGCTGTAACCTTAGAAGAAAAATGCCTTCTTTTTAGGCCCACCTCCGCCTCATTTATTCTGCTCACTCTGAAGGACACCATCAGGGTCAGGAGCTCAGTTGAGTTAGGAAGTGTGAAGTGCTGCTTAGTTGTGCCCAACTCTTTGCAACCCCATGGACTGTAGCCCACCAGGCTCCTCTGTCTGTGGGATTCTCCAGGCAAGAATACCAGCGTGGGTAGCCATTCCCTTCTCCAGGAGATCTTCCCGACCCAGGAATCAAACCGGGGTCTCCTGCATTGCAGGTGAGTCTTTACCAGCTGAGCTCTACCAGGGAAGTCCCAAGATAATGCAGAGCAGTGGCAAATCCTATTGTGACCTTAAAGTGATAACCAAGAGAAGCAGACTTCAGCCATGGCCTCACTGAATTAACTGACTCTGGAATTACTCAACTCCAGATTTCTTGTCTTAGGCAATTATATAATGTCTTTCTTTAAACAACTATTTGTTGGATTTTTGGTTCTGTGTTTGCAGCTGAGAGCATCATAGCTGGTAATCCCCCTCCCTCACCAATACCCAAAGTTTCCCCGGTGATTAATGAATCAAGTATAAGCTCTCTGCTCTGATATTCCATGACCTTTCTGGGTATGGCCCCCGTCCAATTTCTGGAGTCATTTGATGCTGCACTGGACGGTTACCCTTCTGCAAGCCAGACGGAAATCCTGTAATCTCCTGACTCGTGTGCTGTTAGCCTCCCCCAGCATGTGTTCCTCGCGTGTCTCCAGCCTTCAGCTGTCACCTTTCCACCAAGTCCTCATTCTTGCTCTCAGCCCCTCTGGGGGCTCTTTGACGCCTTATCATGGGATTTCTCTAGTCTTGCTGTATTGCAGTTATTTGTGTTAAGTCTTGTCTCCCTGAGTTGTAAGATGCTTAGGAGCAGAGTTAAGTCTGATGCATCCATGTCTCTGCAGTGCTCAGCACGATGCCCTGAACATAAGCTGAACTCCGTAAATGTTTGCTCAGCTAAAATAAACCCTGCTTTGATCTGTTCCTTTTTTTGCTTGTGAGTCTCACGAAGAGATAAAAGTGTTTATCATCTCTTGGAAATAATCTGGCTGTAACCTTAGACTAATGTCAACCATAACCTGAGAACCGATTACACGTAAAGACTCATATATGCTACTTCCAAACCATAAGGGAAGTTTACTGAAAAGCACAGCTCAACCTCTTATGGCCCAAACATGAATTCCCTGTATTTAGGCTCCAGCAAATGTGCATCATTAATTTAACCTATTCACTTTGACAAGATACAGTTTATTTAGTGGGTTACTACTTTATCCTGTTTTGACAAGTGGTACTTGCTATAATCCTTTTTGAGTTTTCAATATTATGAACTCCTGAAATACATTTAGTACAGAATTCTCAATAGCAGGAATTGTTTTCCAGTTGGATCAATTCCATGTCAAGGTCCATTTCACGCATATGTTGCTGAAAACTCAAAGGTCTACAACCCAAATGGTTTTTCCTAAAGAAATGAGACTTGAACCATTAAATATTTGTATCTGATTCGTGAACAACATGGTTTGACCTGCACAGGTTCACTTAACAGGCGAGGTTTTTTTCCTTGATAAATCCACAGCCAGCTCTCCATATACTCGGGTCTTGAATTTGTAGATTGAACCACCTGTGAATCCTGTACTGTGTTTATGAAATGAAGTTGTTTGAATCCTTGGATGCTCAACTGAGGATACAGGAAACTGAGGGTGGGAGCTGAGTATCCTGGGGAGTCTTGGAAGGAGTCCATGTAGATACTGTGTCACCGTAACAGAGCTGCTAGAAAAAAGCCAGTGCTCATTTCTGTTCCCCCGGCCCTTCAGCAACTGTATTTAGCAGGATATGCCTTTAAAGCAATAATTGCTGTTTTCAGTGATTAATTATAGGGGCTTCCCTGAGCATTATCAACTTCATATCACTTTAAAAAGTTCTAAGTGAAAATATAAAATAGTTGAATAAAATTTCAGCCTTGATTTGGTTTGCTTACTTTTCAGCAGTTAAAATGCACTGTATTAAAATACATTTGTCCTTGATTTCTAGTCATTGTAACACATCTGGATTTCATATATCCCAAGGAAATGTTTTCTTTTTAAAAACGCCTATATGTAAAATAAATTCTGTTGTCTCCTCTTGCATTTTAAATCTATTAAAGTACATTGAAAGTTTTTTTTTTTTATATGTCTTGCACAAAACCCTGTTGAGAGAAGGAAGATTTTGATGTCAAAAAGATATTTTCAAATGCACAAAATATAGGCTGGAGATTTTCATATTAAACTGCAAACAAAGTGTACTCCTAGAGAGGCAGATGGAATTGTAACTTTTGTATACTTCATGCATTACTTGTTGAGTTTCCCTGGTGGCTCAGTGGTAAAGAATCTGCCTGCAGTGCAGGAGCCACTGGAGACCTGGGTTCGATCCCTTGGTCAGGAAGGTCCCCTGGAGGAGGGCACGGTAGCCCACTCCAGTGTTCTTGCCTGGAGAATCCCATGGACACAGAGGGGCCTGGGGGGCTACAGTCCATGGGGTTGCACTAAGTCAGACGCGACTGAAGTGACTTAGCATGCATGCATGCATTTGTACGATTAAAGTTCCATCTATGTAATTTTTTTTTTCTTTTTTTGGTGGATAAATGCACTTGAGAACAGGAGGGGCACTGTGGACCCACTTACATTGGTAGATGTGCAGGAAGGTCTCGCTTAGCTTGTTGGTGAACAGAGGCTCCGGAAGGTCCCGGAAGAACTGCTTCACCATATCCGCCACATCATAAGCAGACTGGTCCTCGTAGCTGACGTTCTCAGGGAAATTCTCATTCATTTGACGAAGGCATGGATTCGATACAGGAAAAACTGCTGAGTATCTGTCTAAGAGCAATAATTGCGGGTGCTCATTTCTGTTCCCCCGGCCCTTCAGCAACTGTATTTAGCAGGATATGCCTTTAAAGCAATAATTGCTGTTTTCAGTGATTAATTATAGGGGCTTCCCTGAGCATTATCAACTTCATATCACTTTAAAAAGTTCTAAGTGAAAATATAAAATAGTTGAATAAAATTTCAGCCTTGATTTGGTTTGCTTACTTTTCAGCAGTTAAAATGCACTGTATTAAAATACATTTGTCCTTGATTTCTAGTCATTGTAACACATCTGGATTTCATATATCCCAAGGAAATGTTTTCTTTTTAAAAGCCTATATGTAAAATAAATTCTGTTGTCTCCTCTTGCATTTTAAATCTATTAAAGTACATTGAAAGTTTTTTTTATATGTCTTGCACAAAACCCTGTTGAGAGAAGGAAGATTTTGATGTCAAAAAGATATTTTCAAATGCACAAAATATAGGCTGGAGATTTTCATATTAAACTGCAAACAAAGTGTACTCCTAGAGAGGCAGATGGAATTGTAACTTTTGTATACTTCATGCATTACTTGTTGAGTTTCCCTGGTGGCTCAGTGGTAAAGAATCTGCCTGCAGTGCAGGAGCCACTGGAGACCTGGGTTCGATCCCTTGGTCAGGAAGGTCCCCTGGAGGAGGGCACGGTAGCCCACTCCAGTGTTCTTGCCTGGAGAATCCCATGGACACAGAGGGGCCTGGGGGGCTACAGTCCATGGGGTTGCACTAAGTCAGACGCGACTGAAGTGACTTAGCATGCATGCATGCATTTGTACGATTAAAGTTCCATCTATGTAATTTTTTTTTTCTTTTTTTGGTGGATAAATGCACTTGAGAACAGGAGGGGCACTGTGGACCCACTTACATTGGTAGATGTGCAGGAAGGTCTCGCTTAGCTTGTTGGTGAACAGAGGCTCCGGAAGGTCCCGGAAGAACTGCTTCACCATATCCGCCACATCATAAGCAGACTGGTCCTCGTAGCTGACGTTCTCAGGGAAATTCTCATTCATTTGACGTAAGGCATGGATTCGAGATTTCACGCCTGATTTTCGGAAAAGACCCACCTGAAAACAAGCCCAAGGGACATGTTAGTGAGGCCGTCTGTGCCCTGGACTTTCTTCCTGTGGCAAGCACTGGTGAGGGGGTGGTGATGGGAAGGCAGTGGGACCAGGACTCAGATGAGTTGGCATTGTAGCCAAACTAGTAAATTGGGCAGTAGCAGAACGCAGGCTTCCTCTACCACAAAATGAAAATAATGATAGTACTCTGCCTTATATGGCTGTGGAGAAAACACATGTGACTGTGCTTTGTAAGATGTCAGGTCTTATACCACCACCGATGGTATTTTACTCATTAAATAAGTAGTGATTAAATACCCCGTATATACACATCTTCCCTGAGTCATTGGTGAGCAGACTGGACAACATTCCCTGCCCTCCTGTGTGTACGCTTTAGTGAAGGTTTTGAGAAAGTTCTGTCAATGGAAGGTTTAGTGGATCCCAGATAAGAAACTATCTCCAGTGTCCCCCTTGAGGGAGAGGTTTAGAGGGAATATGCTCATGAGACAAAGACTTCAAGAGATTGTCTTAACGCCTTTTTCATTCTTAGCTTTTAGACTCCTCCACTTTACAAATAAATGGAGCAATAAGTTGCCATGGGGATGAGACCCCAACAGGAACGATGGGGAGCAGAGCTCTGTGGGGATGGCTCTCCCCAGGGGGACCTGCCACCACCCCAAATCCCCAAATGAATGGAGCTTCTCTGGGAACCCAGGTTTATGGTGAAGTAGTATGTCTGCTGTTTTTAAATGCCTGCGGGGCACTGAGCTTTAAAACCTATTCTTCAACCCTCAGCCTGCACTCCTTTTACTCCCCAAGGGCTTACTGGTTGTCCCACTTCCCTGTTCCCAGTGGGCAGAGGCCTGGGGTTAACACTGCCTTTCGTTCTCAAACTGCAGGAAAGGAGAGCCACACCTCCCTGGCTGCTCTGTGTGCTGGGCCCGCCTTGACCCAGGCTCCAGTGTCTAAGGAGAGTTCTCTTGGTTGCTGCTATAAATGGAGAGAGCCTTCGCTCTTTCAGACTGCAGTAACAGCAAGGGAAGAGTTCCATGTAATTAGGGAATACTCGGGTTTTCGCATGTGTCAGCTGCATGGGGTGCAGGGGGAAATGTACACCGCTGCTTTTTGTGGCAATAAAGACAGAATTCTTAGTAATCTTTCTCTGCATTCCAAGGCTTGCCACCCCAATTCCACAGAACTGGATATTCAGGCCAGAGTGTCACTTCAAACATTAATTACTTTCTTTTTTATTCTTAAAGTCTGGAGCATCTAGAAAATGCAAAACCTTGCCAAGAAGAACGTTAAAGACCATTTCTCTTCCTCTGGCAAGTACTTCAAATTTCATCACAGGGCATGAGAAGAAAGCATGTGCCGTTGAAAGAAAAGTTCAGGATGTCAAACGTGTGATTATCAGTGAGATCCAACGGTGTGTTTACATTTCAACTCTTCTAATTCTGCAAGGAGGCCTGGGTCCAGCCTCAGGGAGGTGTGGCTGCACAGGAGTCTAAAGAACAGTTATTCCCTGGGAGAGGTTTTGAGAAAGTTCTGTCAATGGAAGGTTTAGTGGATCCCAGATCTATGTCCCCTTGAGGGAGAGGTTTAGAGGGAATATGCTCATGAGACAAAGACTTCAAGAGATTGTCTTAACGCCTTTTTCATTCTTAGCTTTTAGACTCCTCCACTTTACAAATAAATGGAGCAATAAGTTGCCATGGGGATGAGACCCCAACAGGAACGATGGGGAGCAGAGCTCTGTGGGGATGGCTCTCCCCAGGGGGACCTGCCACCACCCCAAATCCCCAAATGAATGGAGCTTCTCTGGGAACCCAGGTTTATGGTGAAGTAGTATGTCTGCTGTTTTTAAATGCCTGCGGGGCACTGAGCTTTAAAACCTATTCTTCAACCCTCAGCCTGCACTCCTTTTACTCCCCAAGGGCTTACTGGTTGTCCCACTTCCCTGTTCCCAGTGGGCAGAGGCCTGGGGTTAACACTGCCTTTCGTTCTCAAACTGCAGGAAAGGAGAGCCACACCTCCCTGGCTGCTCTGTGTGCTGGGCCCGCCTTGACCCAGGCTCCAGTGTCTAAGGAGAGTTCTCTTGGTTGCTGCTATAAATGGAGAGACCTTCGCTCTTTCAGACTGCAGTAACAGCAAGGGAAGAGTTCCATGTAATTAGGGAATACTCGGGTTTTCGCATGTGTCAGCTGCATGGGGTGCAGGGGGAAATGTACACCGCTGCTTTTTGTGGCAATAAAGACAGAATTCTTAGTAATCTTTCTCTGCATTCCAAGGCTTGCCACCCCAATTCCACAGAACTGGATATTCAGGCCAGAGTGTCACTTCAAACATTAATTACTTTCTTTTTTATTCTTAAAGTCTGGAGCATCTAGAAAATGCAAAACCTTGCCAAGAAGAACGTTAAAGACCATTTCTCTTCCTCTGGCAAGTACTTCAAATTTCATCACAGGGCATGAGAAGAAAGCATGTGCCGTTGAAAGAAAAGTTCAGGATGTCAAACGTGTGATTATCGAAGTGAGATCCAACTTCGGTGTGTTTACATTTCAACTCTTCTAATTCTGCAAGGAGGCCTGGGTCCAGCCTCAGGGAGGTGTGGCTGCACAGGAGTTCTCAGAAGACAAGTGCCCCGGAGTTGGATTCCTCAGTGTGACTCACAAACGGTGATCCTCCTGTAAGCTGGTGGTATTCTGAGAACGCCTGTTACTATCACTTTTGATGGTGCAGTGACATTGATTAAGTTCTACAAAAAGAACAAAGTCGACATGCGGGCATGTGCGCATGTGTGTGTGGGCAGGTTTCTCTGTTGTCCTCTGTTGGCAGCTTGGGTTCTGGCTGCACGCGAGGTGCAGGTACATACCCATCCCAGGGATGGTTTCTTTGCATTGTTCTGTTTCCAAGTTTCTTTCCAGTTTCAGCAGATGCTGCTACTTGAGTGATTTTAGGCATGTCTGGAGCACTCCAGCTGCAGGCTCCATGCTGCTTGCTCCAACTTAGATCTCTCAAGATGTCCAGAGGGTTGTCAGGTATTTATTTATTCTGCCTCAAATTCTGACAGTAACCTCCCCATCCCACCCTTATCTTCTGAGGGATGTGGGAAATATCTGTGGGTTCTGTGGATTTTTGTTGGAAGTGCCAAAGGAAATGCTTTTTTTTTTTTTTTCCTCTAAGCTAACTAAAGTAAAGGTGCTCTGAAATCATATTCCTAGATACAGTAGCAGAGGATGGCAGAAGGGGGAGAAGGGAAGGGCTCCTGATCTTCAAAAATGTCACTGAGCTGATGTAGGAGCTAACCCTGGAACCACCCTATTTCCTGCCTCTGTGTCATGTGACCGTGGGGATTTTCTACAGTTTAAGCCACTTGGGCATGGGGCTTCAGGCCTCTGTGATGGAAAACTCCCTGGGTGAGGTTAAGAAGAAGCTTCTCCAGGGACTAGAGGGAAGAGTTTCTCTTACTCATGGTTGTAGAGCAGCCAGGGGCGGGTTCCCAGGACGGCCAACCATCACTTCTTCAAAAAGCTTTCAAGGCAGTGATAAAATCTGCAGTTTGAGCTGATGTTCCCCCTGCCACCCCGTCCACTGGTAAAAAGTGGAGGATCATAGAAGCCATTTAAAATGGGTTTCTTCTAAAGGCACCCTTGTCAATGCAGTTACATTTCAACTCTTCTAATTCTGCAAGGAGGCCTGGGTCCAGCCTCAGGAGGTGTGGCTGCACAGGAGTTCTCAGAAGACAAGTGCCCCGGAGTTGGATTCCTCAGTGTGACTCACAAACGGTGATCCTCCTGTAAGCTGGTGGTATTCTGAGAACGCCTGTTACTATCACTTTTGATGGTGCAGTGACATTGATTAAGTTCTACAAAAAGAACAAAGTCGACATGCGGGCATGTGCGCATGTGTGTGTGGGCAGGTTTCTCTGTTGTCCTCTGTTGGCAGCTTGGGTTCTGGCTGCACGCGAGGTGCAGGTACATACCCATCCCAGGGATGGTTTCTTTGCATTGTTCTGTTTCCAAGTTTCTTTCCAGTTTCAGCAGATGCTGCTACTTGAGTGATTTTAGGCATGTCTGGAGCACTCCAGCTGCAGGCTCCATGCTGCTTGCTCCAACTTAGATCTCTCAAGATGTCCAGAGGGTTGTCAGGTATTTATTTATTCTGCCTCAAATTCTGACAGTAACCTCCCCATCCCACCCTTATCTTCTGAGGGATGTGGGAAATATCTGTGGGTTCTGTGGATTTTTGTTGGAAGTGCCAAAGGAAATGCTTTTTTTTTTTTTTTCCTCTAAGCTAACTAAAGTAAAGGTGCTCTGAAATCATATTCCTAGATACAGTAGCAGAGGATGGCAGAAGGGGGAGAAGGGAAGGGCTCCTGATCTTCAAAAATGTCACTGAGCTGATGTAGGAGCTAACCCTGGAACCACCCTATTTCCTGCCTCTGTGTCATGTGACCGTGGGGATTTTCTACAGTTTAAGCCACTTGGGCATGGGGCTTCAGGCCTCTGTGATGGAAAACTCCCTGGGTGAGGTTAAGAAGAAGCTTCTCCAGGGACTAGAGGGAAGAGTTTCTCTTACTCATGGTTGTAGAGCAGCCAGGGGCGGGTTCCCAGGACGGCCAACCATCACTTCTTCAAAAAGCTTTCAAGGCAGTGATAAAATCTGCAGTTTGAGCTGATGTTCCCCCTGCCACCCCGTCCACTGGTAAAAAGTGGAGGATCATAGAAGCCATTTAAAATGGGTTTCTTCTAAAGGCACCCTTGTCAATGCAGCTGATGGGAGGCAACCCCAGTCCCTTTCAGTTTCATTATGAGGAAGACCCAAGGTGTGCGAAATGTCTTTCATTTGCTTCCGTGTCTGTTGCTGGTGGCCAGGCGACCAGGGTAGTCACACAGGGACCCACCCTTGGTTTAATGCTCTGTGGTCGCTGTTTTGAAATGCTTCATAGTCTCTGCAATTTTGTTTTGTACAAGGCTCTACAAATTACACAGCAGAATGCGCTCTCAATTACCAGAAAGTATGGCCCCAACACCCTCTCTTACCAGGGAAGAGTGGTGGTCAGCAACGCAAAAGCTTTATAAGCTTCTCTCCTGCATGTCATCTCTCATTTTAAAGGAAAAAGGATGAACAGCAAGGGTCTCTCTGGTCTAGTTTTGCTGTCCTCTGTCTTTAGTCTTCCATCTAAACATCCATCTTTGAAAAACAGGGACTCGACATGTAATTTAGAAAGATAGGCCCTGGAACCCCACTCACCTTAGGATGTCAGTGAGGCAGCAGGCTGAGGACACTTGTACTGAGTATGAAGTGTCTTCCCAGCGTAATTGGGCTTTTAAAGTGTACTGCTCCATTAGGAGGAGAGCGTGGGCATGAGTGCTGCATTAGAATTCAAATTTCATCTAAATAACATTAAGTCTCCTACTTGGCAGCCTGCTTATGCTGATTCTTCCAGCACTTAATGATGTTTATCAAGACTTAGCATTTCCTCTTCTTCAGGGATGTGCGCTGCTAATGAAGAAAGGTTGATTTTATCCAGAGAGAGAAAGGTGCCTGGGAACAGTATGGGGTGGGTTCTTACTTGGAGCCTTGCAGGTGGGGCAGCTCGCTGCAGTGACTCTCCAGTCATCAGGAGATGAGTATCCTCTACCCTTCTGTGCCGCTGATTAGGACAGAGATAAAAGCTAACGGAGCCCGCCCTGCCTCTCTCGCACACCACTGTGTCTGGATACCAGCAGTTCATGATCGAAGGTAAGCCTCCTTATTTCCTCTCCAGCCAGCTGCTTAGGTGTAGTGGATACACGGAGTTTCCTCATGTAGAAGCTGCTCTGCACTGGCGGGTGTAGGGCCCTCTTTCAGGGCTCTGTCAGGCTATCTTCATGTTTGAGAAGAATGTGTAGCCTGAGGGGAAGGGGCCGAGTAGGGAGGGAGCCTGCCTCCCTAGGCTGAGAGGCGGAGCCTTGGGACAGCCCTAGAAGGTGGCTGGAGGGGACCATGTAAAGAGAGGAGCAGAGAAGCCAGTCAAGGGTGCGTCAGAGGAAGGGTATCCCGAGCCCCTCTGGTTGTGCCTGGCCTTGGGGCTGGAGTATCCAAATCCTGTGTCGACAGAGGCTTTGATTCAGAGGAGGTGCCACTGGTGAAGGAGGAACACTGGTCTGAGGTGTGTCAGTGTTCGCTTCCTCCTTGTGCCCTGGTCCCTCTTTTCTGACTCATTGACTTTTATTTGCTTGAGTTTGTTCTTAAATCTCTAGGACAGTCTTCCTCTAGGGCCTGGTTTACCTCAATTCTTACTGTTTTTCTGCTTTCCCCTCATCTCTTCCTATTAGAAAGATAGGCCCTGGAACCCCACTCACCTTAGGATGTCAGTGAGGCAGCAGGCTGAGGACACTTGTACTGAGTATGAAGTGTCTTCCCAGCGTAATTGGGCTTTTAAAGTGTACTGCTCCATTAGGAGGAGAGCGTGGGCATGAGTGCTGCATTAGAATTCAAATTTCATCTAAATAACATTAAGTCTCCTACTTGGCAGCCTGCTTATGCTGATTCTTCCAGCACTTAATGATGTTTATCAAGACTTAGCATTTCCTCTTCTTCAGGGATGTGCGCTGCTAATGAAGAAAGGTTGATTTTATCCAGAGAGAGAAAGGTGCCTGGGAACAGTATGGGGTGGGTTCTTACTTGGAGCCTTGCAGGTGGGGCAGCTCGCTGCAGTGACTCTCCAGTCATCAGGAGATGAGTATCCTCTACCCTTCTGTGCCGCTGATTAGGACAGAGATAAAAGCTAACGGAGCCCGCCCTGCCTCTCTCGCACACCACTGTGTCTGGATACCAGCAGTTCATGATCGAAGGTAAGCCTCCTTATTTCCTCTCCAGCCAGCTGCTTAGGTGTAGTGGATACACGGAGTTTCCTCATGTAGAAGCTGCTCTGCACTGGCGGGTGTAGGGCCCTCTTTCAGGGCTCTGTCAGGCTATCTTCATGTTTGAGAAGAATGTGTAGCCTGAGGGGAAGGGGCCGAGTAGGGAGGGAGCCTGCCTCCCTAGGCTGAGAGGCGGAGCCTTGGGACAGCCCTAGAAGGTGGCTGGAGGGGACCATGTAAAGAGAGGAGCAGAGAAGCCAGTCAAGGGTGCGTCAGAGGAAGGGTATCCCGAGCCCCTCTGGTTGTGCCTGGCCTTGGGGCTGGAGTATCCAAATCCTGTGTCGACAGAGGCTTTGATTCAGAGGAGGTGCCACTGGTGAAGGAGGAACACTGGTCTGAGGTGTGTCAGTGTTCGCTTCCTCCTTGTGCCCTGGTCCCTCTTTTCTGACTCATTGACTTTTATTTGCTTGAGTTTGTTCTTAAATCTCTAGGACAGTCTTCCTCTAGGGCCTGGTTTACCTCAATTCTTACTGTTTTTCTGCTTTCCCCTCATCTCTTCCTATTACCGCTTTTCTTCTTTGCAAGAAGAGGGGCTCTGTGTGCTCCCCACACTCTGTGTGAATGAAGGTGCAAGACATACAAGGTGGGGGGAGCCTTGTCGGCATAAGTGCATCATAAGGGAGGGACTGGCTGTGGCAGAACTCCCTTTGACATCTGATGGATTCTTTCTTTTGATGGAGACAAGAGAAGGGTTGCCTTGTTCACTATGGTTATGTTTAGAGTCCGTTTCCATGCCCGTGAAATGAGTCTTTTTCTTACAAAGCTTTGCCAGCATACTGGTTTTTGGTGTGGTATTCTTCCATACTTTTTTTTTTTTTTTTAATAGTTAACAGGCTTGAAATGAAGACTGGGAATAAACCAGGGAGTAGAGACTGAGGTGGATCTGGTACTACTTTCTTTCTCTCCATTCGTAAGACTTTGGCTTCAAACAGGAGATGGGCACCCATAACACTAGTGATGCCAATGACCTGCAGAGGTCGGGACTGTCTCCTTCTACAGGAAGACCATGCGGTGAGTAGTTGAGTGGTGGGGTCACAACTCGTGTGTGGCCAGTCTCGTTTAGGGAAGAATTCAGGGTGACTTACAATGATCTATGGATTAAAGATAACAGATGAGACAATCGTAGCAAAAGAAAAATAAAGATAGAAAAGGAGAGTAGGAAGTAGGAATAAGGTTCACACACAAAATTCATGCCCCCAAATTATACATATACAATTTATATGTGGTAAATTATATATGGTTTATATAACCTATAAACATATGTATAGTTTATATAACATACATAAAATAATATATGTTCTATATATGTTTGTATATGTATATATGTGTGTGTGTATATATATATCTATACACACATATAAACTAGAGGCAGAATATACATTTGTCTTCAATGATTCTAGCAGCCAACATAGAGAGGAAAACATCCAGCTGAATGAGCCTGGTGTACTTAACATGAACGGGCTAGTTATCCAAAAACAATAATGCTTTCAGGTGCTAGGGCCAGAGGGAAAAGAGATTCTTTCATCCTTACAGAAAAGGCACCACATGATCTAGCGGTCAGCGTCATCAACGCAGTCCTGACAGTGAATTCATCAGTGAGTTGTTCAGGGCCTCTTCTCCAGGTGTCCCACAGTGCTAGCGATGGCATCACCCTCAAACCACTGGGGACAAGCAATTCTGACGGGGGCGCAGTGCAGTGCCCTTGTTAAAAACTGGACCCTGGAGAGAGATTTTGAAGCAAGTGCTGGCTCTACCACTGCCATCTGGGGGCTAACCCTGCTGAGGGGATATGGGAATAAATGAGGCAGTGATCATAGGACACCTTATATGATCCCTGAAACATGCTGGGCACTCAAGAAAGGTTACTGTTATTGAGTGAATAGTGCAGATGGACTGCATTGTTTACTTTTAAGAATTCTTGAGCAAGTACTGTTTTCTCTTAATAGAGTGTCTGCTGATAAGGACTAGAGCCAAAGACTCTAAGAGAATCAGCAAAGAGGAGAGACGGGTCTTACATACCTTTATGAACGCTGAGAAGCTGGGGAAAATATGTGAATAGCAGGCTCTCTCCACAGAATACAGTCCTGGGTCTACACTGATAGTCCAACAAAAGTACAATTGAAGTCACAAAGCCCTGTGTTGAAGGGTATGGTGGCAGGACTTCAGGATTGCAGAAGAGATTAATTAGAGTGGGTATTGGCAAATACTCACTTGAGCCCACCTCTCATAAAGGTTTTCTCAATAAAATATCCAGGGCCCTCTACCTTTAATTAATGTCTGATTTTGGTTAAAAACTCTATAAAATTTTTCTAAAAATCTCATGCTTAATTAACCATCTTCATTGGATTGTTCTATGGGGATGTTATTCACAAGGCAATTGATGTTGAGGCATCTGCCAAAGATGAGCACCGTTAGTTTTAGACAAGTGGCCTGTTGCTTTTCTTCCTGAGAAACAAGAGGCAAGCCATTCATGCCCTTTCTTGACTGAAGTGGCCATCACCGCCACAATGGTGACATCGACCGCGCTTACCCTCACTGTAACATCTAAACATACGTTACCTAACTTCAGAGTGAGAAGAGAAAAGGGAATAATTCACTGAGTTCAATCAGTGACAGCACTAGATGCAGAAGTTACTCCTGTTCTTTTCCACTGAAAACTGGGATCTGATTCACCCAGAGACCATCCTGATTCTAAGTGTAACCACAGCACTGCGGCAGAGATGACAGCAGTTCATGAGTTTGGGCAGCCAGCTTAGCTTATTCCTGTCAACTGAGCTCAAGACCAAGGGTAAATCAATGAAAAGTGCAAACAGCCTTAGGTTGGCACAGATTCTTCACATGGTAGTAAAGAGTATGATAAATAGAAACCATTGTAGAAGGGTCACCTGACAACACCCCCATGACTCAAGGTTGCGATTGATCAAGCGGAAACATGACTTTCATTTTGGACAGAATGTCTAGTAGAGAAACTAATGAGTTTTAATTTGGAGGAGCAAAGGCCTGGCCTGGTTGGCCATAGGCTAGGTTGCACTCTGGGCCAGTGACAGCCCACACTGTGGTGGCCTCTCCATCCTGGAGAGAGAAAACGATCTCCAGAGATTCTGTTCAGCTTGCCCTTTTTAATCAGCTCCACAAGATAAGTTGATATGTAATTTAGCTGATAATATTTTCACATTTTACTTACACATTTAAAAAAATACAAATAAATTTAAAAATATAAATAAATTTGTTATGGTGCTGCCTCAAAAAAAATTAGTAATTTCCAAAAAAAGACAGGAATAAGAGAATGCTGTGAAATTCCTGGTGGCATGAGAACTGTAATTCAAAGGAAGTGCAGTAGGTAGCTTTATTCCCAGCTTCTGGGGAACACAAATTAGCCATCGCGGGTACCAGTGGTCCACATTAGCTTTCTGAAGCCGCTCCAGGGCATCCTTCAAGTTGCCGTGAAGAGACATCCTCACACATCTTGACAAGGATGTCACCTGGTCAAATTAAACAGTGACCTCTGCAGACCTCAGTGCCTTTTCTTTCAGAGAGGCATGTCTCGTCTGACCCTGGAGAGATCTGTTCTGGCCAGTAGGACTGATGAACCTACCTGATCGAGGCAATTGCTGCGTAGATACCTCAGGGCTTGCTGGATGCTCTGTGGCAGCGGCTGCCCTGTTCTCTGGACATGAATGATGAGAGGGACGCCAAAGACTGCCTTGTCTCGGTAATCGGGAACTTTCATCCTCTTCATGAACTTTGGAACTGCCCTAGAATTCACAGAAACCAGGTCATGCACGCCTCGTGGAGCACACTGTGGGGAGAGGCTGTGAAAGCAAGAGGGAAGCCAAGCTTTTGTTGGAACATCTGACAGGCACCGGGGAATTCAACATTTCTCTCTCTCTTTTTAATATTTACTTGGCCATATTGGGTCTTAGCTTGCAACCTGCAGTATCTTTAGCCAGCTCTTAGCTGTGCCATGTAGACCTAGTTCCCTGACCAGGGATCAGACCCAGGCTCTCTGCTTGGGGGAGTCTTAACAACTGGACCACCAGGGAAGTCTCAACATTTCTCTCGATTATTCACACTACATGGAAGGACTGGGTGTGCCCCATGCCTCTAGCTATTACACAGGGTGATTCATGTTAGCAGGATGGATTTATGACCCTGTTTTCAAATCAGCTGCTTGACATTCCAGTTTAACTGTGACGGACACACTTCTCAAGTGGTAAACACTTAGAAGTCCGCAACAAGACAAAACAAAACAAATTTAAAAACTACATCAGGAAGAAGAAATTTGGTTGTGGTTGGGGGAGAAAGAAGAGAAGATAAAAATACTCGTGTATTTCCTGACTATACCCTTCTTTTTCTAGGACCAGCTGTACTTTTTAAAGAAAAATTTAATACACAAGCATATGCTGATCTGACCACACAACTTAAAACTGCCTGAAATACTTATATAAAAGGACTGCTGATCCCTTTTTGTTCATAATACAGAACACTGAACAATTAGCAACGCATCTTGTGACTTGAAAGTGGGTTAGTCGTGTCCGACTCATTGTGACCCCGTGGACTGTAGCCCGCCAGGCTCCTCTGTCCATGGAGTTCTCCGGAAGCAGTACTGGAGTATATATATAGCTGTCCCTTCTCCAGGGGATCTTCCCAACCCAGGGACCAAACCCAGGTCTCCTGCACTGCAGGCAGATTCTTTGCCATCTGAATCTGTGACAGGTCCACATTCAAGTTTCAATATATGCTTCTGTGAATTCCTTATCCCAAAGATTTACTGCACTGTCTTGTTTTTATTTGCCAATGAGATGAGAGTAGAACTGTATTTGAAGAGTTTGGTGTTCTCTGCATGAAGCACATGCTGTAAGTGTTGAGCTCTGCACTGGGCCAGAAGGTACAAGAAACAGATGTCTCTTTGCAAGCTGCCAGAATTACTTTATGGCAAGTTTATTTTTAATGTCTCTGTTCACAACTAATCACTCTTTACTTGGAGCCTGACCGCCTTCCCTGGAAACTGACAGAGAGCTACAAATAAAGTGATGCTTCCTGCAGACTACGTCTCATTTAAGCTTCGGCAGCCCAGAGGCAGACACTGGGGCAGAAGAACTCTGGGCATTATTTTCAGGAGACGGGTAGTGAAGCCAATTAACAGATTTCAGAACTCAGAAAATACCAAAGCGTTTTCGGACGCATACTGAGCCCTGAAACGAATGGTCCCATCCTAAGTGAATGGGCTACGTACCACGTCCAGCCGTGCTTGTTGGACATGGAGTGCTTCTCCATGATGGCCGTGAGGCGAAGCAGCGAGAGGCGCTGGAGCAGGTTCAGCTGGCCAGCCGTCTGACCGCTGATGTGGGGCGACGCCGTGGACGGCTGTGGCTGGTGTGAGAGCTGGAAGCTGTTCCACCGGAGTCGCCTATACCAGAAAGACCATCAGAGAAGCCAGTCACAAAGTGGGATGCATTGTCGGAAAACATAGGATGCTACCGATGTTCAAGTAGCTAATCAAAATAGTTTGCGAGCCAAGAGAATCACAGAGCAAATGGAGCCAAAAGATACAAAATGTACAGAATATACAGAACAAACGATTTTGGTAAAATCTATCATCTGTTTCATTAGGAGGCTGAAATAAGTGGTATAATAGATTTTACTTGTTGGTTTATTCCTCCAGTGCTGACAGCAGTTGAGACTGTGTGTGTGTGAGAGAGAGACACTCAGACAAAGACAGAGACTGCAGACGTTTGGGCGCTCTAGAGTCCTGTCACACTGCTGCTCTGTGCTCACACTCTGACTTGCAGCAGGTGCGGTGAAGTTCTCCTGCAGTGATCACAGGACGGTGAGCCCGAGAGACATCACCGCCTCAGGAGAAACCCAGCAGCACAAGAGCAGGGCTGTTCCAAGTGGTTACACCTTCTGGGGCCGTATGTCTATGGTGCTTCTGAAATGGTCATAGTAAAACAGCTTTTATGTACGTTGTAATTGGCATTTTAAAAGCCAGCTTAGATCTCAGAAATTTCTCAGAGAACTTTTTAAAAAGTTTAAGATTTGAGGTTTGGGGTAGAGATGCTTTGCGAGGTCATGGGAAGAGCCCGTGTACAGGCAAAGGGGCCTTGTCACAGTGCTTTGGACATAAGAAGCTCACTTTATTTATTTTTTTTGCATAAAACTTAAGATTGAATTAAAGGGTTAACATGGGGAGAAACGAACGTGAGTTCACATGGATTCAATGTGCACGTAAGACATATGCCTGTTCAAGTAACTCCCAACCGCATATGTCACTTAGACCAGTGTTATAGAAGGTACTCTATAAATGTTTGTTAAGTAAACAGACCATAATTACTGAGATGGATTAAACCTCATTTCGCCGAGTCATGCCACCAACCTGTTTGGTCTGGTCAGAGAGGCCCCTACTCCAGAGTCCCTCCTTTCTCTGACCCCGGCGGTCTCCGACTCATTGAGAGACGCTCCATCTCTTTCCATGTCACTGGGCGTGGTCCGGCCTTCCGAGACGGAGTTGCCTTCGAAATCCAAGGTGATGTGGTTGGGAGAGGGGAAGGGGCAGCAGCCAGCCTCTCCAGCAGCCAGCGAGCTGTGTGTCTGCAGCTCGGGCAGCACGTCCCTGGACCAGTCGTCCACCTCCTCCTGCAGCCCGTGGACGTGGTGCACAATGTCATCCAGGTGAGGGAAGAGGTCATCCCTCTCCAGGTCCAGCAGGTCCCCTGTGCTGGCGTACAGGTGGGAGCCGGGCACGTTGTCGTAGATGCTGACTCGGCTCGCCCTGGGGCAGGGGCCCCCCAGCCCTGTCTCTCGGGGCCCGGGGCCGGGCTGTCGGCCCAGGGAGATGCTCCCAGTCCTCCAGTTCACCCCGTGGCTGCCGTCTGTGGGCGAGAGGCTCTCGATGGAGAGTGCCTTAGGGAACGTTCCTGGCTTGTGGTCCTTAGGGATGTGCACCACCAAGTCTTCCTGGGAATGAAACTCGGGCACGTGCTGGTTTTGGTCCCTCACGTCCCGCAGCGCTGGCCCTGCCAGCACGTCCAGGTCCTCGAGGTACATGCCCCCGCGCTTGTGGGTCTCCTGGCACTTTCGCTCTTTCAGGTTGGGGATGCTCCCCACGCTGCTGCTGTGCTCGAGGGCTGCTCTCCACGCCCCACTTGCTGGGGCCTGGAAGCCCTGCTCTGCAGGCAGCAGGCAGTGACGAGCTCTGCAGGTCTCCGTTTGGGATCTCAATGCACTGCATGGCCCTGAAGGACTCGGGCTCCTGCTGCAGTACAGCTGTCACTTTATTTATTTTTTTTGCATAAAACTTAAGATTGAATTAAAGGGTTAACATGGGGAGAAACGAACGTGAGTTCACATGGATTCAATGTGCACGTAAGACATATGCCTGTTCAAGTAACTCCCAACCGCATATGTCACTTAGACCAGTGTTATAGAAGGTACTCTATAAATGTTTGTTAAGTAAACAGACCATAATTACTGAGATGGATTAAACCTCATTTCGCCGAGTCATGCCACCAACCTGTTTGGTCTGGTCAGAGAGGCCCCTACTCCAGAGTCCCTCCTTTCTCTGACCCCGGCGGTCTCCGACTCATTGAGAGACGCTCCATCTCTTTCCATGTCACTGGGCGTGGTCCGGCCTTCCGAGACGGAGTTGCCTTCGAAATCCAAGGTGATGTGGTTGGGAGAGGGGAAGGGGCAGCAGCCAGCCTCTCCAGCAGCCAGCGAGCTGTGTGTCTGCAGCTCGGGCAGCACGTCCCTGGACCAGTCGTCCACCTCCTCCTGCAGCCCGTGGACGTGGTGCACAATGTCATCCAGGTGAGGGAAGAGGTCATCCCTCTCCAGGTCCAGCAGGTCCCCTGTGCTGGCGTACAGGTGGGAGCCGGGCACGTTGTCGTAGATGCTGACTCGGCTCGCCCTGGGGCAGGGGCCCCCCAGCCCTGTCTCTCGGGGCCCGGGGCCGGGCTGTCGGCCCAGGGAGATGCTCCCAGTCCTCCAGTTCACCCCGTGGCTGCCGTCTGTGGGCGAGAGGCTCTCGATGGAGAGTGCCTTAGGGAACGTTCCTGGCTTGTGGTCCTTAGGGATGTGCACCACCAAGTCTTCCTGGGAATGAAACTCGGGCACGTGCTGGTTTTGGTCCCTCACGTCCCGCAGCGCTGGCCCTGCCAGCACGTCCAGGTCCTCGAGGTACATGCCCCCGCGCTTGTGGGTCTCCTGGCACTTTCGCTCTTTCAGGTTGGGGATGCTCCCCACGCTGCTGCTGTGCTCCGAAGGGCTGCTCTCCACGCCCCACTTGCTGGGGCCTGGAAGCCCTGCTCTGCAGGCAGCAGGCAGTGACGAGCTCTGCAGGTCTCCGTTTGGGATCTCAATGCACTGCATGGCCCTGAAGGACTCGGGCTCCTGCTGCAGTACAGGCCCGCTGATCACCAGGCCACCTGTCCTCCCTGGCCCCTTGTGCCTTCCCTGCACACCTTTCCCTCGCAGCGTTTCCATGCGTTTTAGCAATGACTTGGCTTTGGCTCGGCCGGGCTTCTCATTCTTTGGGTACAAAGGGTGCTGGAGCCCATCTTTAGGGGACGACGGGAGGCTGCTGTTGCCCACCAGTGCAGCATCCAGCATGACCAGGCTGTCGGCACAGAAGGGCCCTGGGCCCTCGAAGGCCTCCCGGCCAGTGCCGTGGCCACCCGGCTGGCTGCGGCCGTCGCTCCCGCCGCTGCTCTCGCTGTGAATGGAGCAGACCTCCGGCTCACTCAGATCCGTGAGGACGCTGTCACTGCTGGTCGTGTTTCTCATCCTAAGGTCTCCCGACGACCCATTTCGGTCCCCTCCGGGAAACAGCGCGTGGAGGTCACCCACGCGAGACCACCGGCGGCTGGTTCTTTGGAAAGTCCATTTGTTGCTGAGGCAGAGATCCTCCTCATCTGAGTCGTCACCCTGGAAAACAGCAGGAGGAAGCCCATGGGCAGGTGGCTGGGGTGAGCGTGGGCTGGGGTGAGCGTGGGCTGGCTCCCCACTGCCTCGGCTTCTTCCCGCCCCACCCTCTCTGGGCTGGAGCCCTCTGCTGGTGCCTCCATCGTCTTGATTGTACTGGACGCCCTCTTCCCTCCCAGGAGCTGGAAGATTCCTTCCCAACCTGCCCAGCTCTCTTCCTTTTCAGTTGCCCTTCCTCTTTAAGGAGCTGCCTTGACTGACTACAAAGAGGATGTAATTACCATCTGAGTAGACAGGCTGAATATAAAATGCCTGCAGTTGCCCCCATTCTGAACAGAAACTAGCACGTCCAGGTCCTCGGTACATGCCCCGCTGGGTCTCCTGGCACTTCGCTCTTTCAGGTTGGGGATGCTCCCACGCTGCTGCTGTGCTCGAGGCTGCTCTCCACGCCCCACTTGCTGGGGCCTGGAAGCCCTGCTCTGCAGGCAGCAGGCAGTGACGAGCTCTGCAGGTCTCCGTTTGGGATCTCAATGCACTGCATGGCCCTGAAGGACTCGGGCTCCTGCTGCAGTACAGGCCCGCTGATCACCAGGCCACCTGTCCTCCCTGGCCCCTTGTGCCTTCCCTGCACACCTTTCCCTCGCAGCGTTTCCATGCGTTTTAGCAATGACTTGGCTTTGGCTCGGCCGGGCTTCTCATTCTTTGGGTACAAAGGGTGCTGGAGCCCATCTTTAGGGGACGACGGGAGGCTGCTGTTGCCCACCAGTGCAGCATCCAGCATGACCAGGCTGTCGGCACAGAAGGGCCCTGGGCCCTCGAAGGCCTCCCGGCCAGTGCCGTGGCCACCCGGCTGGCTGCGGCCGTCGCTCCCGCCGCTGCTCTCGCTGTGAATGGAGCAGACCTCCGGCTCACTCAGATCCGTGAGGACGCTGTCACTGCTGGTCGTGTTTCTCATCCTAAGGTCTCCCGACGACCCATTTCGGTCCCCTCCGGGAAACAGCGCGTGGAGGTCACCCACGCGAGACCACCGGCGGCTGGTTCTTTGGAAAGTCCATTTGTTGCTGAGGCAGAGATCCTCCTCATCTGAGTCGTCACCCTGGAAAACAGCAGGAGGAAGCCCATGGGCAGGTGGCTGGGGTGAGCGTGGGCTGGGGTGAGCGTGGGCTGGCTCCCCACTGCCTCGGCTTCTTCCCGCCCCACCCTCTCTGGGCTGGAGCCCTCTGCTGGTGCCTCCATCGTCTTGATTGTACTGGACGCCCTCTTCCCTCCCAGGAGCTGGAAGATTCCTTCCCAACCTGCCCAGCTCTCTTCCTTTTCAGTTGCCCTTCCTCTTTAAGGAGCTGCCTTGACTGACTACAAAGAGGATGTAATTACCATCTGAGTAGACAGGCTGAATATAAAATGCCTGCAGTTGCCCCCATTCTGAACAGAAACTTAACTCTGCCACTGAAGGCACTTAACTTCTTTCCTGATACCTCCTCAAGGAACCCCAGGACCATATTTCTAGCTTCCCTCTCCTGAGCCTCAGTGTCACTACATCCGAAGCCCACACACCTCAGTCTCCCAGATTTGATTCTTAGCATATGTTCCCATCTAGGTTAACAGCCAGACTATCTGTGAATTCCGAGGAGTGGAAACTTGGGAGCCATTCTAGAGATTTCTGGTGAGAAGGGCCCCATCCCAGCTGGCACTGCTGGGCCAGCCCTCTTGTTTTTAATCAGTCCTGGATAGGAGTGCCTTCCTGGGACTTGGGTGCCTGGGCGCTGCGGCCCCACTGCTGTGCCCTGTTTACACCTCACAGACTCTCTTACACGTCTGGGTTCTGCCTGAATTTGTAGCCCCTGAGAGAAGAGAGTCTGGGTTCCCTGAATCCAGAGATGGCCTTGTTTATTTTTGGAAATCCCTGGGCCTGACTCAGCACATGCCTTGACATATGAATCATTTCCTTACCAAGACCCAACTCTGAAGTGGGTCTCAAATCCACTCCCTCATTCATATCTTCACTCTCATTCCCCAGTGTGGGCCCTTGGCACTTCTGGCTGGGCTATCACAGTAAAAGCCAGGCTAGCATTTTCTCCACCTAAACAGCTTTCCGCAGCGTAGTCCAAGCATGATCACAGGATCTCCCAGTTTAGAAGCTTTCTGTTCCCCTTAGTCTGTTCCTCCTATGTCTGGGTATGGCATTCGAAGCTCTTTCACCCTGACTGCAGTGTGCTTTTCTTATTTCAACTGTTCCTCTCATCTTCCTGCATTCTGCTCTCTGACCTCCAACTGTGCCCAACACCCAACTCTGATACAGGGTTAAAAGCCTAACGGGTGTATAGGCTCCCCTGTCCTTCCCTGGCCCCTGACCATTCTTGAGTACTCAGCTCACGAGTCTCTCTGAAGCCTTCCTGACAGCCCCAAGGCAATGACTACACTTCCCTCACGCTCCAGCAGCATCTGGTTTAGAGCTTTATTGTAACATTTATTATAACGCTATCTTACACCCAGGTCACAAACACCCACTCTCCGCTGTTACAGGTCAGCTCATTAGGAGTGGGGCCTGTGTTTCTGTGTTGTATTTATATTTATATCCTCCCTCATACCAAGCACAGAGTAACTGCTCTTTCTCTCTATGTGTGTGTGTATACCAGTTAAGTATACATACTGGACTAAGTATCTGGTTCTAAGACCTGGTTGCCCGGGGTTAGAGGTACTATAGTTAGGTGATTGTACACAAGCTGTTTACTCGCTCCAAAGTTAAGTTTCTATCATTTGTAATATGGGACTAAAAATCAACTTTTTATCATAGGTTCACTGCAGGATTACATGAAAAATACACTGAGTAATCCTTCACTGAGGGCTGTTTGTTCATTTGTTGTTTCCTAGTGTTTGTTCAATTGCTTCTGTGCTTTCTTTCCATGTAAGATCGCTTATCCATCTTTCTATGTATCTGGCATCCACCTCAACTTCTCTGGACTTTGCAGCATATTGTCTTCAAGGAGAAATAAACAGATGCTCAGTCAACAAATGTGGGGTCTTTCCATTCTTATTCCCTGAAGATCTAGGCTCACATGGGTTTGGCTAAATGACAAACGTGAACTTTCAACTATAAGGTGGAATAAAGTAGGAAACCATGGCAATCACAGAGCATTCCGTAGCTGTGGCAGCATGGTGTGGGGAGTTAGCTTTGAGTTAAAAAAAATGTTGCATAAAACTTTGCAAAAGAGCTTAAAAAGTTGCACAAATCCAGGCTAGCATTTTCTCCACCTAAACAGCTTCCCCTTAAGTGATCACAGGATCTCCCAGTTTAGAAGCTTTCTGTTCCCTTAGTCTGTTCCTCCTATGTCTGGGTATGGCATTCGAAGCTCTTTCACCCTGACTGCAGTGTGCTTTTCTTATTTCAACTGTTCCTCTCATCTTCCTGCATTCTGCTCTCTGACCTCCAACTGTGCCCAACACCCAACTCTGATACAGGGTTAAAAGCCTAACGGGTGTATAGGCTCCCCTGTCCTTCCCTGGCCCCTGACCATTCTTGAGTACTCAGCTCACGAGTCTCTCTGAAGCCTTCCTGACAGCCCCAAGGCAATGACTACACTTCCCTCACGCTCCAGCAGCATCTGGTTTAGAGCTTTATTGTAACATTTATTATAACGCTATCTTACACCCAGGTCACAAACACCCACTCTCCGCTGTTACAGGTCAGCTCATTAGGAGTGGGGCCTGTGTTTCTGTGTTGTATTTATATTTATATCCTCCCTCATACCAAGCACAGAGTAACTGCTCTTTCTCTCTATGTGTGTGTGTATACCAGTTAAGTATACATACTGGACTAAGTATCTGGTTCTAAGACCTGGTTGCCGGTGTTAGAGGTACTATAGTTAGGTGATTGTACACAAGCTGTTTACTCGCTCCAAAGTTAAGTTTCTATCATTTGTAATATGGGACTAAAAATCAACTTTTTATCATAGGTTCACTGCAGGATTACATGAAAAATACACTGAGTAATCCTTCACTGAGGGCTGTTTGTTCATTTGTTGTTTCCTAGTGTTTGTTCAATTGCTTCTGTGCTTTCTTTCCATGTAAGATCGCTTATCCATCTTTCTATGTATCTGGCATCCACCTCAACTTCTCTGGACTTTGCAGCATATTGTCTTCAAGGAGAAATAAACAGATGCTCAGTCAACAAATGTGGGGTCTTTCCATTCTTATTCCCTGAAGATCTAGGCTCACATGGGTTTGGCTAAATGACAAACGTGAACTTTCAACTATAAGGTGGAATAAAGTAGGAAACCATGGCAATCACAGAGCATTCCGTAGCTGTGGCAGCATGGTGTGGGGAGTTAGCTTTGAGTTAAAAAAAAAAAAAATGTTGCATAAAACTTTGCAAAAGAGCTTAAAAAGTTGCACAAATGGAAAAAGAAAAAGACTATAGGATGAAGACTCAAAAATATACTTTCTTTGTAGCATTTTCTACCCGCTCTCTTCTTGTGACAGATACAATAAACCCTAACATCTGAGTGTTATTTAAATATCAGGCACTGTGATAGTCTGAAAGTAGAGTTTATTAGATGTTCATGCCATATTTCAGGAAACTTGTGAAAAGAAGTTGATATTAAGTAAGCATTCTGAAAAAGCAGTTTAACAAATAGTTTCTGAGAAGGCAAAAGGAGGATATGCTTTTAAAGAAAATACAGATATTTTAAAATAGAAACTACAATATTTAGTGTTGGCTCCAATAAGCTCTCTAAAGCAAGCCCAAACGTGGTTACTGATGCTAGCAAACCACGTACTAGTTGGATAAGGACTTCTTTATGTTAGTTTAGAAAAGATGCCAAGCCGGGCACTGTGGGCTGGGGATGGAAAGCCTGTTCCTGTCTTCTGGGCTCTAAGAGCTTATTATACTAGATCTGAGCAAAAGGGGATATTTACAACCCAGCCAGAGCATATGAAAAAGTGGTAAACTCCTGGGAAAAAAAGGTAAACAGTTCAGGGAAATTTTGCAGTATTTAGATGGTTTGAACCAAAATAAACAAAAATCAAAGCAATGAAAAACACAAAAATAAAACAGAGAAAAGAGAAAAAAAAAACACCTATCTCCTTTAGTATGCAATTACCAGAGCATGTCCAAAGAGTACAAACTTGATTCTTTCATTTCTTCCCCACTAGCTCAGGATCTTTGAAACTACTGATAATGGCATACAGTAAGAAATAACATTTTTTAGTTATAAGTAGGTGCTAGAGATGGAATGTTCAACACAATAAATGTAATCAACACTGTGTATGTTATATACGAAAGCTGCTAAAGAGAATAAGTCCTAAGGGTTCTTATCACAAGGAAAACTTTTTTTTCTCTTATTTTAACATTGCATCTCCGGGATTATGCATATTCACTAAACGTGCATAGTAATCATGATGTATGTAAGTCAAATCATGCTGTACACTTTAAACTGATACAATGCTATATGTAAATTATGTCTCAGTAAAACTGGAGTAAGGAGAAAAGGAAGTAATAGAGCACTAATAACAGTATATGGAACATACTAAGTGCTCAGTACATGCTTGTTATATAAAAAAATGAAATACATTTTCCATCACAATTCAATGCACACATACAAATTACACTAAAACTAACTAAATAAATAGGTTCATTTATGCTATCACAGTTATTTTTATTCTCTGATATTTCATATTCTAGTTTAATCCATTTAGGTTTTTTTTTTTTTTTTTTAATGTTGTTTGAAACCCACCAAATTGATCTGATACTCCACCAATGGGCCGTGGTTCACAGTAGGAAAAACACGAGAGTTTTAGTTTTTTATACACTCAGGCCCAGCAGATGATCAGGAACACAGCACACTCTCCAATAGTAAATGTAAAGTGTACTCTTCAGGAGACGATCAGGCTTCATCTGCCTTTTTTTTTTTTTTTTTTTTTGAGGCTAAAAACAAATAGTTTGTGATTATTTAGAAATACAAAATGGAAACTTCTAGGAGTCAGATGTTTTTATGAAAAAAAAGACACACCAAACTAACCTTATTCTCTTGTCTCAACGATTTAGTAAACTGCGGAAATACTATGGACACCATGTGCCTGGATTTCAGCCAGGAACTGACAAAAGGCAAACAGCTGGAGCCTACTGAGAGTTTTGTTAGTAGCCAGTTGAGTAACTGCATCGAAGAGAGTGACTGAGGCAGAAAGCAACTGACGGAGAGACCTCTGGAGGATGCCTTCAGGTTAGGTCCTTTTTAAGAATAACTGGAATGAGTCAGAATTCATGTTTTTAAAATGTGAAGATGGTGCAGAGGATTCACTCGGTGACCTTGTGTTGTTGCTGCTCATGTACTGTTAACTGGAGGATGGCTGCTTTACAGTGTTGTGTTGGTGTCCGCTGTGCAGTGAAATGAGTCAGCTCTAAGTGTGCATGTGTCCCCTCACGCCTGCGCCTCCCTCCTACCCTCCCCTGATCCCATCCATCTACGTCTCACTAAGTGATCTTAAACATGGTACCCACTTGTAATTTTTTCAGCTGTAAAATGGGAACGATAACAATGCACATGTAGCATCATTTGCCAACAGAATCAAATGAGATTATACATGAAAATGCCAGATAAATCTAAATACAAGATGAAACTAATTATTGTTGTTAGAGAATACTGATGTTGAGATGCCTACAGATCTTAACAGAATTGAAGGATGACCTGTTAGAAATTTCATAAAGTAAAATATGAAGACCTTAACTTCATATATCTATTATAAGATGTGTGCGATGGAACAATCTTTGTTCCTGTCAATAGCAGACTTAAGCTTATATGAGTTAACCACATAATGTCGTAAGCAAGCTAAGACACTCACCTTAGGATACCTGACCAGAAGCATGGATCTCCACCCTTGGGAGGTGCAGCCCCACTGCATCCTGCACTGGTCACATACACCAGAAACCATGGGCCACATCTTAAGGGGCACAGTGAAAGAGATCTATTTCTAGAATAGAGTTCTCAGACTGGCCAGTGATCCAGAGCCCTCAGCCTTCTAGGAAGGATGACCAGAAGGACTAAGGGTTTGGTTTAGAAGAAAGGAACTTGAGAACAGTGTGACTGCAAGCGTGATCAGGGCACTGACAGTCCCCTGACCAGTCTTCAGCGAGGTAAGTTCAGACACTGAGAGTAAGTATTGAAACCATCTGTCACCATTTGGCATGGCTGTGCTATCCAAGTTCATGATCAGTAGGCTTGTCTTACTGAATGGGTTTGAGACCAGCTTGAGTGTTAGGTTCAGGAGGTCCACGTAATGTGTAACACTTCAAGATGAGTTTATGTACCATAATCCAAAGTGTATAATGTACAGGACACACTGTTTTACAGGAAGGCCATTTCAGAAATTAGCTAGTGCTTAAATATTAAAGGTGAATTTTGACAATAACAGCCAAAAAAAAGCCAAAGCTTTTAAAATTACTTAAAACCTATTTGTAAAAGATATTTTTGTGGATCAAAGTTTTTAATGTGCATGTGTCCCCTCACGCCTCGCCTCCCTCCTACCCTCCCCTGATCCCATCCATCTACGTCTCACTAAGTGATCTTAAACATGGTACCCACTTGTAATTTTTTCAGCTGTAAAATGGGAACGATAACAATGCACATGTAGCATCATTTGCCAACAGAATCAAATGAGATTATACATGAAAATGCCAGATAAATCTAAATACAAGATGAAACTAATTATTGTTGTTAGAGAATACTGATGTTGAGATGCCTACAGATCTTAACAGAATTGAAGGATGACCTGTTAGAAATTTCATAAAGTAAAATATGAAGACCTTAACTTCATATATCTATTATAAGATGTGTGCGATGGAACAATCTTTGTTCCTGTCAATAGCAGACTTAAGCTTATATGAGTTAACCACATAATGTCGTAAGCAAGCTAAGACACTCACCTTAGGATACCTGACCAGAAGCATGGATCTCCACCCTTGGGAGGTGCAGCCCCACTGCATCCTGCACTGGTCACATACACCAGAAACCATGGGCCACATCTTAAGGGGCACAGTGAAAGAGATCTATTTCTAGAATAGAGTTCTCAGACTGGCCAGTGATCCAGAGCCCTCAGCCTTCTAGGAAGGATGACCAGAAGGACTAAGGGTTTGGTTTAGAAGAAAGGAACTTGAGAACAGTGTGACTGCAAGCGTGATCAGGGCACTGACAGTCCCCTGACCAGTCTTCAGCGAGGTAAGTTCAGACACTGAGAGTAAGTATTGAAACCATCTGTCACCATTTGGCATGGCTGTGCTATCCAAGTTCATGATCAGTAGGCTTGTCTTACTGAATGGGTTTGAGACCAGCTTGAGTGTTAGGTTCAGGAGGTCCACGTAATGTGTAACACTTCAAGATGAGTTTATGTACCATAATCCAAAGTGTATAATGTACAGGACACACTGTTTTACAGGAAGGCCATTTCAGAAATTAGCTAGTGCTTAAATATTAAAGGTGAATTTTGACAATACAGCATGACTTACTTCATTTTGGTAAAGGTAAAAGAGAATAGCCAAAGCTTTTAAAAATTACTTAAAAACCTATTTGTAAAAGATATTTTCTTAATGTGGATCATTTAAAAAGTCTTCTTTGAATTTATTACAATATTATTTCTGTTACGTTTTATTTTTTAGGCTGATAAGCATGTGGGATCCAAATTCCCCGACCAAGGACTGAGCCCACAGCCACCTGATTTGGAAGGTGGAGTTTTAACCACTCGACCACCAGGTAAGCCCCATTCAACATATTCTGTGAGAATGGCTTCTTTATGATGATTAGTATTAAAATAAAGCAACATTTGGAATGCACATTTTCTCCTGTGAGTAATGTTGCTGTCAATCCAACCTAAATTGCATAACATAACAAAAAACTAACCATTACCAATACTCATAGTCACCGTGTTTGATTGATATGTGTATAGACATTTAATATAGGGAAATACTATTTCAAAGTAAACTTTTTGTTTAGTTCTGACAACTGAGCAACAAAAGAGTTGCAAGTGCAATCTCAATTCTTTGTATCAATTGTCTACAGGTACAGTTTTAGTAAAAATATGACCAACTTTTCTAATTCTTTCATGTTATATTTGTTTCAATTATATTTATAATTTTGTATCTGTAGAGTCTAATAAAACATTTAGGCTTGGGCTTCCCTGGTGGCCCAGTGGGTAAAGAGTCCGCCTTGCAGTGCAGGGAACACTGGTTCCATCCCTGGCTGGGGAAGAGCCCATGTGCTGTGGAGTAGCTGGACCAGTGTGTCCAATTACGAGCCAGTGCTCTGGAGCACATGTGCCCAGAGGTGGTGCTCTGCAAGGAGAGGCCACTGTGATGGGAGGCCCACACATGCCAAAGAATAAAGATGGATGAAAATAAATCAATAAATAAATAACAATAGAAGAGGCCAAAATTAAAAATAAAGTTGAAAATATTTTTAAAAACTTAGGCTTGTATTTTCTCTAACCTTTTATCATTCATATTTCTAATAATTGTTTTGTAGTGAATTTTACAAAAGTAGCTTTGTCATTGGCAGGCTGGAAATTTAAAAAAAAAAATCAATCATTCACTGTAGACAGTTTAAGAAATTTTGTTCTTGATTGAACAGAGATCGGAAAATGCTCTATGAAGAAGGGTCAGAGAGTAAATCTTTTAGAATGCTACAACTACCCAATTCTGCCTTTGTAGCCAAGAAGAATGGGCCTGGCTTTATGCCAACACAGCTTTCCTAACAAAAGCAGGAGTCCTGGCTTGCTGAGCCCTGGACTGGAAAGAGGAAATTCATATTCTGTGCTTCTCCAGAGAAAAAAGCTGGAGTCAGGCGGGCACATTTATATCAAATCAGCTCGTAGCTTATTATATGGAAGACTTCTAGAAGTAAGGAAAGAATAAATTGCCTTGCATATTAATAAGCTCATGGCTAGACACTTATAAACAGAGGCTGAGTGAATTTTTGGATGCTCTGAAAGTAAATCCTGTGCTGGATGGGAGGTTGGAAAAGATGAGCAAAGAGCTCTTTTTGCTCAAAGATCCACCTTTGAGGACATTCACACATATAAGTCTTCAATTTAAGATGCACTACTCTCCAGCTAAGTGAATAGTGGAATGAAATGTCACATCTCTCACTGGACTCTGCTGTTTACAGCTGCCAGGTGGTGTCTTATTTGGTGGGTGATCTGAGGCTATGGAAGCCAGTGTGTGGGGGTGCAGGGGGAGGCTGAGACCAGCCCCCTGACAGCAGCTGCAGCGCCTTTGAAATGCCCACATCCCCCAGGCCAGGAGGTGCTGGCTGCAGTGTGGCAATTAGTTATGGTTTCTGTGTTGCTTTCCACCTTTGGTCATGATTTCAGCTTTATTAAAACTATAACTTAACCAGAACCTTCTTTTGAAGTCGCTCTTTTACCCTTGGGGAATCTTAGGTAGGAGTCCTGTGTGTGTGTGCATCTCTCTCTTTCCTCATGTCACAGCAATCCATATTGGAGTCTTCAGTCTCTGACCTTAGCTTTGAATAGAACCCAGATCACATACACACTGACTGTAATTAGGGAATTTCAGTTTCGTCATAAAGCACGTGTGAATTCTGTAGGTAATAATGAAGAAAAACCAGTTTCCTGAGAAAGAGTAGTTTTACATGTGCCTTGGCGTTTTTTTTTTTTTTTTTCTGTAATGAAACTTCAAACTCTTTTTTGCCTTTTTCTTAAAAAAAAAAATGAGAACATTCTTAGCTGAAATTATGTTTGCTTCAGAGACAAATGGCAACCAAACACTGCAAAAGGAAGGACTGTGTATTTTTTAAACAAAATCTGATCATCTTTTTACTCTGGAGACAAGGGCCCATATGAACCCCACAGCTTTAAGAGGTGGGTAATCAACAGTTTCATGGAAATTTAGACGTGTGTCTTCAATTAAAGTTGGCTGGAGCTGAGGCCCGAGGTGGGGAACTGCTGAGTCCTCAGGCTCTCAGAGATGACGGGTTTAGTAGGTCTTTCAGCATGGTGCATGGCCAAGATTGAGAACACACTACCTGGTTCTCACGGGAAAGGTAATGTCTAATCTTCAGAGGGCAGCTCTTCTTTTCTGCAAAGTGGTAAGGTGCGATTTCATGCGTCCTCATGATCTACAAGTGAGTGGCATTTGATGTTCAAGAGAAGTGCACGCCTAACTATGAATGAGGCTCTACCATCTTCATCTATTTGTGGATTTTTTCCTGTCTTGGTTTAATCCACCAAACTCTTCAAAATTAAACAAAATCAGATGAGAAGCAAATTCAAATCAGAGCAATGGCATTCATGACTCTTCTACTATGAGAGATCCAGAGGTAAATTTCCATGAAGACATTAAATAAATTGTGGACTTGAGTACAGATAACAAGAAATATCCTTCTTCTGAAACAACAATAAACCTTCCACGTCTCAGGTCGAGGGCCAGACACTCACAACAATACATTTGTGAATCTCTCTCACGGGCCAGGAGGGCCAGGACAGCTGGATTCATACCCTGCCTGTGCCATATCTGAGTGGCTCTGGGAAAGTTACTCAGCTTCTCTCCCCTTTGAGCTCTGCATCTGTGATGTGGGGTTGATGAGGAGGAGTTTTGCCTGGCAGGGAGTGGGCACTGTGGGCACCTGCTCACCACACCACAGTGCACTAAGCAAGCAAGCGCAGTCCTCCTGAGGCCCTGGAGGGAGAAGAATGACTGTGGCCCTGGATGGTGAAGCCATCTGGGGACGACATTCTGCAAAATTAAACATGTCTGGGCCTCTGCAGATTAGAAATGAGCATTCTATTTCTATTTATAGGATTGATTAAAATAAGCACATACCCAGAAGAAAATGCCACTTTTTTTTTTTTTTTTTCTGCCAAACAAACTAATCCCAAAGTTGGTTGAGGCTTTCTCTGGTGCTTGGTTCTCAAGTTTCACTTTCTAGTTTTGATTGTTTAGCCCAGTCCTGGCCTGTATTTAGTTTTTTCTCTTTTTCTGCAGTAAAATAAAGAATGGGCCTGTGACTTGCATAATGGGAAAGTCACTGGGACACATGCCATCACTAGGGTGCTCATCAAGATTGAGATTGACAAGTGGGTGGAGACCACCCATCAGATTTACTTATTTCAAAATTCAGGCCACGAGTCCCCACTTTACAATGTGGAAAGCACTGTTTTATTCAAGTGCCTCCATCCATGGAGCCTGCAGCTAAGTGGGGGCTGCAAGGGTGCGTGCCTCTATAACCAGCGTAAATGAAGAACATCAGAACGCTGAAATGACCAATTTACAGAGAAGCATTTGTGAAGGTAACACAGCCTAATGCCTGTCCTAAAAGTGGGTTTTGAAATGCTGGTGGTAAGGGAAGAATTCAATCACACCACTGGGTTGAAAACAAATCGTGTCGTTAGTTTTGGGGATTTGCATTTGTGATACACAGCAGCTAAGGATCTGCACTGGCAGCTGCACAGACCAGCCAGCCACACAGGCGTGGCTGTGCTTGGTTTAATAAGAATCATGTGTTACAAACCAAAACAACATCTGACTTTCCTGCTTCAAACAGTGTATGTGCTTCTCAAGGGCTCTATTCAGCCAGACAGCTGTTGGGACGTTTATTCCCACATTTTTCATTTTTCTTTGACCCGGACAAATTGCTCATGTTTTAACAAATTCTCTGGATATTTTTTTTTACCATTTTACCTCTTTAGCTTAAATCTTTGGTTCCTAGCTCAAACCCCAAATTGTTTTGAAGATGAGGTCAACCAAAATTCATTTGGGCTTTTTTTGGGGGGTGCTATTTTAGAGCAGAACTTTAGGCTACCGTTACTTTTAAAGGTTCGGTTACTCGGGAGTAACTTAAAATCCATGGACTGTAATGACTTCTCGTGTAGACCAGGATAAAGAACTCTTTATTTTGACTCAGGGATGTTTTTCTGCCTTTTAATTTTTTATTGAAGATGTGAAATGATTAACAATAGGATTGATTCTCTGCATGCAACTAATCCCAAAGTTGGTTGAGGCTTTCTCTGGTGCTTGGTTCTCAAGTTTCACTTTCTAGTTTTGATTGTTTAGCCCAGTCCTGGCCTGTATTTAGTTTTTTCTCTTTTTCTGCAGTAAAATAAAGAATGGGCCTGTGACTTGCATAATGGGAAAGTCACTGGGACACATGCCATCACTAGGGTGCTCATCAAGATTGAGATTGACAAGTGGGTGGAGACCACCCATCAGATTTACTTATTTCAAAATTCAGGCCACGAGTCCCCACTTTACAATGTGGAAAGCACTGTTTTATTCAAGTGCCTCCATCCATGGAGCCTGCAGCTAAGTGGGGGCTGCAAGGGTGCGTGCCTCTATAACCAGCGTAAATGAAGAACATCAGAACGCTGAAATGACCAATTTACAGAGAAGCATTTGTGAAGGTAACACAGCCTAATGCCTGTCCTAAAAGTGGGTTTTGAAATGCTGGTGGTAAGGGAAGAATTCAATCACACCACTGGGTTGAAAACAAATCGTGTCGTTAGTTTTGGGGATTTGCATTTGTGATACACAGCAGCTAAGGATCTGCACTGGCAGCTGCACAGACCAGCCAGCCACACAGGCGTGGCTGTGCTTGGTTTAATAAGAATCATGTGTTACAAACCAAAACAACATCTGACTTTCCTGCTTCAAACAGTGTATGTGCTTCTCAAGGGCTCTATTCAGCCAGACAGCTGTTGGGACGTTTATTCCCACATTTTTCATTTTTCTTTGACCCGGACAAATTGCTCATGTTTTAACAAATTCTCTGGATATTTTTTTTTACCATTTTACCTCTTTAGCTTAAATCTTTGGTTCCTAGCTCAAACCCCAAATTGTTTTGAAGATGAGGTCAACCAAAATTCATTTGGGCTTTTTTTGGGGGGTGCTATTTTAGAGCAGAACTTTAGGCTACCGTTACTTTTAAAGGTTCGGTTACTCGGGAGTAACTTAAAATCCATGGACTGTAATGACTTCTCTGTGTAGACCAGGATAAAGAACTCTTTATTTTGACTCAGGGATGTTTTTTCTGCTTCTTCAAAATATACCGAGGATTGCCTTGTTACATATTGAAGATGTGAAATGAAAAAAAGTAGCTAACAATCTTAATTCTGAGTTTTCTAAAAGGATCAATTCAGTGAGAAAGAGAGGTCTTTCAGCACAGTGGTTAAGGCTTTGGTTTTGGAGTCAGACACACCTGAGGTTGAAACCCTGCTTCTCCACTGGTTGGAAGATCCCAGGCAAGGGACTTAACCTGTTCAGGTTTTACTTTCCTCCTCTAGAAAACAGACCCTCTGCTGCAATGGATTAAATGCCATAATACAGCTCATGGAAAACAGTAAGTGCCTGGTAAGGTAGAGCTCTGTTTCAGAACTGAATCTTATTCCTGCAGAGAGGAGAGAACCTCCAGAGTCCTATGAGAGGGAGTAAGCACAGTGAGTTGTAAAACCTAAGGCTGTTCCCCATGACTAGAGAAAAGGGCAAGGGGCAAGAATGGAGAGATGTGGTAAGTTCTGAATCCTACTGGTACTTTCTCCGTCCACCCACTCAACCATGATGAAGCAAGCCTGCCTTATAATGAACACATCCTGAACTGTGCTTGAAATAAAATGCCCTAGGAAAGAATGGAGCATGGCCCCATAGATTCTTTTTAGATTCTTGGCATGGCCCATAGATTCTTTTCTGCATTCTCTTAACCTACAAATCACTGTGGAGAATTTGAGTTTAATATGGGGTAGATATTTGCAACTAAACAAACTTCTGAAAGATTATAATAAATAATTAAGGCATTTTACATCTTTATGCAAACCCTCTGATAAAAACTAAAGCAAAATGAAACAGTGAAACAGATGTCAGCCTAGGTTTATAATGGAGTTATTTATGATGTTTATGATAAGATTGCATATTTGTAGAATAAACATATAGATGGCCAGGCATTTCAGAATTTTGCTTAAAAAAAAAAGAATTTTGCTTAGGTTTGTGTTGCTTTTTTTAGTCCTGCTGGTACAGCCATGGCCTTAGTGAGCTGTAGTAAGGCTTACCTACCTTTTTCCTTTGGAAGTTCACATCAAGTTTCATTGAGGCACACTTGTTCAATGTATTTAATCGTCTAAAAAGAAAGAAAAATGTGATGATTGCTACCACTAATGAACCTAAATCTTCTTTCCAGATTGATAATTCTTATCAATTGCCCATAAAGTTGAAAGTGCAGAAACAACCAATCACATCCCAAGAAAGGGCTCTATCCAGAGGAGGTACATGGTATAGGGTTCCCTTTGGCTCCCCAGCCTCCACACCTGAGAGGACTTTCCATGAAGCTTACCAATCCCTGCTGCTTCCCTGTCCTTGCTTTTCTTTCCATCATTCTTGGAGCTCGTGAACAATAACTCTCAGCCATATTTTCACCAGCCCCTCAATTCATCTGCCGCTTTGACCTTCTCTCCAGTCTATCCTCTTAATTCCCAAGTTTTGATGAACGTAGCCATCTTTCTGCTCTCCTGCTCTTGTGTATAAATGAGAAACGAACTCACATTATAGTGCTGATTTATGTATGCCATAAACTGAACTGTGTGCTCCTCCCTAAACCCCAATGTGATTGTATTTGGAGTAAGAAGTGATTAACGTTACATGAAATCCTAAGATGGAGCCTTGACTGAACAGAACCAATGTCTGTAAAGTAAAAGACCAATTTAATGGACATGAACTTGGGAAACTCTGGGAGATGGTGAGGGACAGGGAAGCCTGACATGCTTCAGTTCACAGGGTTGCAGAGAGTCAGACTTGGCTTGGTGACTGAACAAAGGAAGAGCCAGCAGAGCATTCCTTCCTTCTCTCTCAATCCACCATGGGAGAACACAGCAAGAAGGTGGCTGTCTACAAGTCAGGAAGAGAATCCTCACCAGGAACCAAGATTTACTGGCACCTTGATCTTGGACTTTTCAGCCTCCAGAACTGTGAGAAATAAACTTCCAATTTTGTTTTAGCAGGTTGTGATGACCAATACATACATTTTGAAATTCTCCCTCAGCTGGGCTCCTCAAATTGCTACCGGCATTTATTTCATTTTTCCCCCTCTGTTGACATTCATTCTCAGATCATGAAAGATACCCCAATTCCTCAATAGATGATATAGCTACTGTTGCCAGTGAGAAAATACAGCTTACAAAAAATTATACAGATAATAAATGCTGGAGAGGGTGTGGAGAAAAGGGAACACTCCTGCACTGTTGGTGGGAATGTAAATTGATCCAACCATTATGGAAGACAGTATGGAGACTCCTTAAAAAACTAAGAATAGAAGCACCATATGACCCAGCAATCCCACTATTAGGCTTTCTCTTTCAATGAACATTGAAAGAGACACCTGTACTCCCAAAATTCATAACAACACTCTACACAATAGCTAGAATATGGAAACAACCTAGATGTCCATCAACGAATGAATGGATAAAGAAGCTCTGGTACATATATACAATGGAATATTTCTCAGTGGTAAAAAGAGATGGAGAAGAATTAGTCCTAATGAGGTGGATGAACCTAAAACCTATTATACAAAGTGAAGTAAGTCAAAAAGGAAAGGACAAATATAGTATACTAACACATATATATGGAATCTAGTAGAATGGTACTGATAAATATAACATGGAGAAACAGACATAGAGAACAGACCTATGGACATTGCAGGAGGGAAGATCAGGCATGAGCTATGGAAAGGGAACATGAAAACCTAAGATGGAGCCTTGACTGAACAGAACCAATGTCTGTAAAGTAAAAGACCAATTTAATGGACATGAACTTGGGAAACTCTGGGAGATGGTGAGGGACAGGGAAGCCTGACATGCTTCAGTTCACAGGGTTGCAGAGAGTCAGACTTGGCTTGGTGACTGAACAAAGGAAGAGCCAGCAGAGCATTCCTTCCTTCTCTCTCAATCCACCATGGGAGAACACAGCAAGAAGGTGGCTGTCTACAAGTCAGGAAGAGAATCCTCACCAGGAACCAAGATTTACTGGCACCTTGATCTTGGACTTTTCAGCCTCCAGAACTGTGAGAAATAAACTTCCAATTTTGTTTTAGCAGGTTGTGATGACCAATACATACATTTTGAAATTCTCCCTCAGCTGGGCTCCTCAAATTGCTACCGGCATTTATTTCATTTTTCCCCCTCTGTTGACATTCATTCTCAGATCATGAAAGATACCCCAATTCCTCAATAGATGATATAGCTACTGTTGCCAGTGAGAAAATACAGCTTACAAAAAATTATACAGATAATAAATGCTGGAGAGGGTGTGGAGAAAAGGGAACACTCCTGCACTGTTGGTGGGAATGTAAATTGATCCAACCATTATGGAAGACAGTATGGAGACTCCTTAAAAAACTAAGAATAGAAGCACCATATGACCCAGCAATCCCACTATTAGGCTTTCTCTTTCAATGAACATTGAAAGAGACACCTGTACTCCAATATTCATAACAACACTCTACACAATAGCTAGAATATGGAAACAACCTAGATGTCCATCAACGAATGAATGGATAAAGAAGCTCTGGTACATATATACAATGGAATATTTCTCAGTGGTAAAAAGAGATGGAGAAGAATTAGTCCTAATGAGGTGGATGAACCTAAAACCTATTATACAAAGTGAAGTAAGTCAAAAAGGAAAGGACAAATATAGTATACTAACACATATATATGGAATCTAGTAGAATGGTACTGATAAATATACATGCAGAGCAGCGATGGAGAAACAGACATAGAGAACAGACCTATGGACATTGCAGGGAGGGAAGATCAGGCATGAGCTATGGAAAGAGTAACATGAAAACCTATGTAAAAGAGATAGCCATTGTGACTAAGCTGTAAGACTAAGGGAACTTACATGGGGACTGTGCATCAACCTGGGGGTGCGACAGGGGGAAAAGGGAGGGGACTCGGGTGGGAGAGGTCGAGGATATACCTGTGACTGTTTTGGGATTATGTATAGCTGTTAACAACAAAACTCTGTAAAAGACGCATAAGAGTAACTTCGCTTGTACACCTGAAACTAATACAACATTGTAAAACAACCAAACCCCAATAAAAAAGAAAAGAAAATACAGTTTAAATTGCTAATTCCTTTAAATTTTTCTTTCATCATAAAGAAAATTCATATTCTTTTTTAAAAATATTCTTCTTTATTTATTTGACTGTACTGCCATCTTTAGTTGCAGCATACAAACTCTTGATTGTAGTGTGTGGGATCCGGTTGCCTGACTAGGGATTGAACCTGGGCCGCTGGCATTGGGAACATGGAGTCTTAGCCACTGTACCCCCTGTGAAGTCCAAGATGTTCATATTCTTTTACAAAGCTAACCTTTTATCAGAGCTAAGCTAATCAAATCATGTTTGACTTCGACATCCACCACTTCATCTGGGTTCTTTTTACTCTGGATAGGAATAATGAGATGTCTCCTCTGAAAATAAACTAGACTTTGATGACACTTATCTTCTTTCTCTAGCTTGGGCACCTCACCTGAGCTTCAGAGCTGTATTCTCAACTACTTGCTAGTCTCATCCATCTGTGGGATCCTCCTGGCCCTTCAAACTCAACCTATGAAAACTGAACTCACTGTATTCTCTTCAAAACCTGTTTTTCCTATTTAAAGTCTTTTTTTTTTTTAATTTTTTTTTTATTCTTTATTTTAAAGGTTTTACAGAGTTTTGTTGTTCACAGATATGTATGTTCCCAGATCAGTCATATGCATAACCCTGGTCCCCACCCGCCCAGTTCCCCCCATCCCACCCCTCCAGACCTTCGCCCCAAGCCATTGTAAGCACTCCTATTCCCTTGTAACTACATATCCACATGCAAAGAAAGTTAGTCTGGGGCTTCCCTGGTGGTCCAGTGGGTAAGGACACTGCCTTGCAGTGCAAGGGGTGCTGGTTCGATCCCTGGCCTGGGAAGATCCCATGTGCTGTGGAGAGGCTGAACCCATGTGTCCAATTACCAAGCCGGAGCTCTGGAGCACATGCACCCAGAGCCAGTGCTCTGCGACAACAGAGGCCACTGCGCTGGGAGGCCCACACAGGCCAAAGAACAAAGATGGATGAAAATAAATAAATGAAAGACCAATAGAAGTGACCCGCCTGCCCCCCACCCTCCCCCCCACACCAAAAAAGTTAGTCTGGACATGGATTTTATATCCAAAACAAAAACTAACTCAAAATGGATCATAGATCTAAATGTAAGCAGAAAACTGTAACATTCTCACAAGATAACATAGGAGAATATCTAAATGACCTTAGGTTTAGTGATAACTTTGTAGATACAACATCAAAGGCTAACTGTACACTTGACAAACTGGACTTCATTAAGTAAAATGAACCTGGGCGCTGGCATTGGGAACATGGAGTCTTAGCCACTGTACCCCCTGTGAAGTCCAAGATGTTCATATTCTTTTACAAAGCTAACCTTTTATCAGAGCTAAGCTAATCAAATCATGTTTGACTTCGACATCCACCACTTCATCTGGGTTCTTTTTACTCTGGATAGGAATAATGAGATGTCTCCTCTGAAAATAAACTAGACTTTGATGACACTTATCTTCTTTCTCTAGCTTGGGCACCTCACCTGAGCTTCAGAGCTGTATTCTCAACTACTTGCTAGTCTCATCCATCTGTGGGATCCTCCTGGCCCTTCAAACTCAACCTATGAAAACTGAACTCACTGTATTCTCTTCAAAACCTGTTTTTCCTATTTAAAGTCTTTTTTTTTTTTTAATTTTTTTTTATTCTTTATTTTAAAGGTTTTACAGAGTTTTGTTGTTCACAGATATGTATGTTCCCAGATCAGTCATATGCATAACCCTGGTCCCCACCCGCCCAGTTCCCCCCATCCCACCCCTCCAGACCTTCGCCCCAAGCCATTGTAAGCACTCCTATTCCCTTGTAACTACATATCCACATGCAAAGAAAGTTAGTCTGGGGCTTCCCTGGTGGTCCAGTGGGTAAGGACACTGCCTTGCAGTGCAAGGGGTGCTGGTTCGATCCCTGGCCTGGGAAGATCCCATGTGCTGTGGAGAGGCTGAACCCATGTGTCCAATTACCAAGCCGGAGCTCTGGAGCACATGCACCCAGAGCCAGTGCTCTGCGACAACAGAGGCCACCGTGATGGGAGGCCTGCACGGGCCAAAGAACAAAGATGGATGAAAATAAATAAATGAAAGACCAATAGAAGTGGCCTGCCAGCCCCCCTCCCTCCCCCCCACACCAAAAAAGTTAGTCTGGACATGGATTTTATATCCAAAACAAAAACTAACTCAAAATGGATCATAGATCTAAATGTAAGCAGAAAACTGTAACATTCTCACAAGATAACATAGGAGAATATCTAAATGACCTTAGGTTTAGTGATAACTTTGTAGATACAACATCAAAGGCATAATCTGTGAAATAAACACTTGACAAACTGGACTTCATTAAAGTAAAAACTTTTGCTCAGTTGGAAAACACTGTCTAGTGTATGAAAGGATATGCCATAGGCTTAGAGAAAATATTTGTAAAAATCACATCTGATAAAGGACTGTTATCTAAAACATGCTGAAAGAAAAACTCTTAAAATCAAAATAATAAAACAATCCAGGGCTTCCCTGGTGGTCCAGTGGGTAAAGAGTCTGCCTTGCAGTTCGGGGGCACCGGTTTGATCCCTGGCCCGGGAGGATCCCATGTGCCATGGAGCAGCTGAACGGATGTGTCCAATTGTGCGCCAGTGTTCTGGAGCACATGTGCCTAGAGCTGGTGCTCTGCAAGGAGAGAGGCCACTGCAGTGGGAGGCCCATGCAGGCCAAAGAATAAAGATGGATGAGAATAAATGAATGGAAAACCAATAAAAAGAGGACAAAAGATTAAAAAAAAAATCCAATTTTTTAAAAAAAGAAAAAAATCTGACTAGATACCGTACCAGAAGAAGACACACTGATGGCAGATAAGCATATGAAAAATGCTCCCATCATATACCATTAGAAAATTGCAAATTAAAAGAACCATGAGATACCACAAGATACCTATTTCCAACAACAAAATTCTAAAACACTGGTACTACCAAATGCAAGCCAGGACAAGGAATGACAGAAACTCTCATTCATTGCTGGTGGGAGCTGAAAATGGTACAGCCCCTTTGAAAGGCAGTTTGGCAGTTTCTTACAAAACTAAATATACTCTTCCTACACATTGCAATAGTTACACTCCTAGGTATTTACTCAAAGGTTTGAAAAATTAACTGCACACAAAAACTTACAGAGGAATTTTTAATCCACAAAGATAAGTACTGTATTTCTAAGACATATGTACTTAAGATACAAAACAATGTGACAAAGCTTTTGAAGCCAATATATCCAAAATATCAATGGGCATGAGGTGGCAGTGCACAGGGATGTTTATAGCAGCTTTATTCTCAATTGCCAAGACTTGGATGTGACTGAGAAAGTTCTTCAGTAGGTGAATGGATAAACTGTGGTACATTCAGACAATGGAGTATTATTCAGTGCTAAAGAAATGAGTCATCAACCCATGAAGAGGCATGGAAGAAACTTGAATGCATATTACTAAGTGAAAGAAGCCAGTCTAAAAGGCTATACACCACATGACTCCCAACTATAGAGCATTCTGAAAGAGGCAAAACTGTAGGGGCCGTGGAATGATCCATGGTTGCTATCGGTTAGGAGGGCAGGAGGGATCACAAGAGTGGACAGAGAGTGCAGAGGATTTTTAGAGCAGTGACATGTTCCATTTGATACTATAATGGTGGATACATGACATTATACATTTGTCAAAACCCGTAAAACGTGTAAGACCAGGAGGGAAGCCTGATGCAACTGCAGACTTTGGGTGACAACGGCGTGTCAGTGCAGGTTCACAATTGTAATGGGTGACTTCGGTGGGGATGTTAATGGTGGGAGAGGCTGCACATGCGTGGGTACAGGCGGTAGATGAGAACTCTCCATACTTTGTGCTTAATTTTGCCTGTGTATCTAAAACTGCTCTAAAAAACAAAACCTATTGGTTAAAAATGTAATCTTTGTTTTATTCATTTAAAAGTCATCTTATTTCTTGGACTTTGAAATTACTGATGTAAAGTAATCTGCATTTCTTTTCCTCTGAATCTACCTGCTTGTTATTAGTTCTCAGTTCAATGTACAACATTATCATCATTGAAGATGTCTTAGAAATTCTGAATGCAATTTCAGAAACTGTGTGTACAACTATTCAACACTTTCTCTCACGACATATACATTTATCCAGTCATCATGCTGTATATTTTAAATATCTTATAATTTTATTTGTCAGTTATACCTGACTAAAGCTGAAAAAAAAAAAAAAAAAAAAAAAAAACAAAACCCAGCTGATTTTTTACACTGCAAACAAAAGAGAAAGAGGGAAAACATTATTTACAGTGATCTGAGACTAGGCAGACATTCCCAGCATGGTGTAGCAACAGTCTGTATTTATCTTCTTTAAGGTAAACAATAGCTAGACTCTCCAAGAATACAAAATGGATGAAACACACACCTTGAAGAGATGGAGATCTCTTTAAGGACTGGCTGCTTCAGGTAAAAGAACATAAGACAGAAGTATTCAAGGCACTTTATCAAAACTACTGTGAATTCTTCTGTGACTATAGCCAGGCTGCATTTAGGACAGATAGTTAGCATCAGTATTTGTTTATCTCTAATTTAATGATAGGTTTTCCTAGGTGGCTCAGTGGTAAAAAAAGAATCCAATGCAGGGGACAAGGGTTTGATCCCTGGGTCAGGAAGACTCCCTGGGAGGAAGAAGTGGCAACTCACTCCAGTATTCTTGCCTGGGAAATCTCACGGACAAAGGAGCCTGGAGGGCTATAGTTCCTGGGGTCCAAAGAATTGGACATGACTGAGCAACTGAACAACCACTGCCACTACTACTTAATGATAAGTAATGTAAAACCCTTCAGATAACCTGAGTGAGTCTGTCACTAGTAGCCTGGAAAACCATTCCTGCATGAACAGGAATGGGTTTTCTTTGCTGCATGAACAGCATGTCTTCCACTGGATTAGAGCTGCTGCTTTTTTTTTTTTTTTTCTGGCCTCTGTGGGCCTCCCATCACAGTGGCCCCTCACTGCAGAGCACCCTCTGGGCACATGTCCTCCAGAGCTCTGGCTCAGCAGTTGGACACATCGGTCCAGCCGCTGCGTGGCACATGGGATGTTCCCAGGCCAGGGATCGAACCGGCGCCCCTTGCACTGCAAGGCGGCATCCCTACCCACTGGACCACCAGGGAAGCCCTAGAGCCTCTTTTGAGAGGAACCTGGATTTATTCTTCTAATCCACTGAGAACCTCACAGGAAATTTTATACATGATAAGTCTCTGTAGGTTTTTCTTTTTCTTTTGTCTACATAGGTCCAATCAGCAACTGACTTTAGTCACAAGATATGCTGTATAGTCAGAAGAGCAGAAGTTTTCTCCCCCTCTGAATAGGACAGGCTGAGAGCAGCACCTTGTTTGCATCTCTAACACTGAGCACAGGCACTGGCTCAGAGAGAATCCACTTAGTAAATGTTTGCTAAGGAAACATTAGAACCTGGCAGGTTCTGGGGACCATCTGGTCCAACCCTTTTATTTTCAAATGAGAAGACTGAGGCTCTGAGAGAAACACTTGCTTAAGGGAACCATGCATCAGCTAGAGCACTGGACTTTGCCCCATCAGAGATTTCTCTGCTCCTGTCTCCTTGAGGAGGATCCAGGAAGCCTGGGAAACAACAGCCTATGTCCTAGATCCTGGGGAGGCTGGTCCAAAAATGGTAGTCTCCTTCCCCTTGCCACATTTTCCATGGAAAGAGAAAACCCATGACACACAATGAAGCTGTTCAGTTTGTGCTTCGGGCAAACTGGATTCATGTATTGATGTAAGTAAGCAAAGCAGTGTGACCCTTTCAGAAGGAACGTCCACAATGTCCACTGCTTCCAGAACCTGTTAATTCCTACTGTTGTCTTCAGAAAGCTCAAGAAGGGTTAATACACTAGTAAAGGAGAAAAATTCAGTCAGGAGTCTCATTTGAAAGTGAGACTTGAGGTTCTGGCGGGAAAGCCAACAAGAAGAGAAGAAGCTGAGATATGTTCATCTAACGGTGGGTGCCACCTTCCAGGAATAAGTCGAAGGGCTGGGGATGCAGAGGTGAACCAGATGTGGTCCCTGCCCATGGGGATCTCACAGTCCTTCCTGTGTGGGATATAAACATGGTGAACAAGAGAAGCAAGTCAGTTTCTGGACACCCAAGGACAAAGCCTCCCAGAGGAGGCAGCACTTGAAGGGCACTAAGAGAAATTCACCCGGTCCAGGCCCCATGGGATGTTCCCAGGCCAGGGATCGAACCGGCGCCCCTTGCACTGCAAGGCGGCATCCCTACCCACTGGACCACCAGGGAAGCCCTAGAGCCTCTTTTGAGAGGAACCTGGATTTATTCTTCTAATCCACTGAGAACCTCACAGGAAATTTTATACATGATAAGTCTCTGTAGGTTTTTCTTTTTCTTTTGTCTACATAGGTCCAATCAGCAACTGACTTTAGTCACAAGATATGCTGTATAGTCAGAAGAGCAGAAGTTTTCTCCCCCTCTGAATAGGACAGGCTGAGAGCAGCACCTTGTTTGCATCTCTAACACTGAGCACAGGCACTGGCTCAGAGAGAATCCACTTAGTAAATGTTTGCTAAGGAAACATTAGAACCTGGCAGGTTCTGGGGACCATCTGGTCCAACCCTTTTATTTTCAAATGAGAAGACTGAGGCTCTGAGAGAAACACTTGCTTAAGGGAACCATGCATCAGCTAGAGCACTGGACTTTGCCCCATCAGAGATTTCTCTGCTCCTGTCTCCTTGAGGAGGATCCAGGAAGCCTGGGAAACAACAGCCTATGTCCTAGATCCTGGGGAGGCTGGTCCAAAAATGGTAGTCTCCTTCCCCTTGCCACATTTTCCATGGAAAGAGAAAACCCATGACACACAATGAAGCTGTTCAGTTTGTGCTTCGGGCAAACTGGATTCATGTATTGATGTAAGTAAGCAAAGCAGTGTGACCCTTTCAGAAGGAACGTCCACAATGTCCACTGCTTCCAGAACCTGTTAATTCCTACTGTTGTCTTCAGAAAGCTCAAGAAGGGTTAATACACTAGTAAAGGAGAAAAATTCAGTCAGGAGTCTCATTTGAAAGTGAGACTTGAGGTTCTGGCGGGAAAGCCAACAAGAAGAGAAGAAGCTGAGATATGTTCATCTAACGGTGGGTGCCACCTTCCAGGAATAAGTCGAAGGGCTGGGGATGCAGAGGTGAACCAGATGTGGTCCCTGCCCATGGGGATCTCACAGTCCTTCCTGTGTGGGATATAAACATGGTGAACAAGAGAAGCAAGTCAGTTTCTGGACACCCAAGGACAAAGCCTCCCAGAGGAGGCAGCACTTGAGCAAGGTGACGAAGGACTAAGAGAAATTCACTGCCTAGAAGACAAGGACTGCAGGCCAAGCCAGAGGTCATTAACTGGGGCACTCTAGTCTAGGAACTGCAAGGAAATGCTCGTGAGCAGGAATCTCTGGTGAGATGGGCAGGGGTCAGATCACGAAAGACTAAAATAAAGATGTTCGGAGCAAGCTGTGGCAAAGGCGAGCTGCTGAAGGAGTCAGGAGAGGGACACGATGCCACTGCATGTTGGAGACATGGCTGGGGGCAGGACGGAGAAGGGACTGAAGAAGGGCAGTGGGAGACAATTTCCATGGTTTAGGAGAGAGATGGTAAACAGGAGTAGAAGGAAGTGAAGGCAGATGAAGACCCAGACACTGATGTGGAAGCTCGGGGGCCAAGAGAAACAGAGGGTGACTTCTCTGTTTTGGGCTTTTGTCACTGTGCCATTAAACAGGGATAACAGTGAGACAGGGAGCGACCAGGAGCTGCGACACAGGGGAGAGAACAAGCTCACGTTGGGATGTGTTAAATGTGAGGGGTGCTGGGTGATGTCCAGACCCAGTTTGGAATGATCAGCATGTAGAAGATATACATAGAGGACACATAATCATTCAGCCAATCATCCAAGAAGAATTCAGTGCCCTGGAAACTCCCATGCCCGAGGCCTGGGTGGAGGAGGAGGAGCCAGGCTGGGGGAAGGAGTAGTCAGAGGTGTGGGAGGTCCACAGAATTAGTTGAAAGTGGCCCTGGAAGCCACCTAAGGAGCATTACAGGACAAGGGAGCAGCTGGTTCATCGTATAAAATATTTAAGAAAGGGCCTCTGTAGTGGTCCAGTGGGTAAGGATACCACCTTGCAGTGCAAGGGGCGCTGGTTCGATCCCTGGCCTGGGAAGATCCCACGTGCCGCGGAGCAGCTGGACTGATGAGTTCAACTACTGAGCCGGAGCTCTGGAGCACACGCGCCCAGAGCCAGTGTTCTGCTGCGAGAGAGGCCACCGCTATGGGAGGCCCACACAGGCCAAAGAACAAAGATGGATGAAAATAAATAAATGAAAGACCAATAGAAGTGGTGAAAAAAAATATATACATATATTTAAGAAGGAATAAGTGATACAAAACCTAAAATATGCCTTTTGGGTTTAGCAGTCGTCATGAGCAGTTTTGGAGAAGCCTGAGCAGAGGGCTGAACCGTGAATGATTGGCGTGAAGTGTAGCTCAGGAGGAGAGAGATTTAGGGCATTTTGAGGAGAAAATGAATAATTTATCGCTACATGATATTCTCTCACAGGTAGGAGCTTTAAAATAATTTGTGAACTGACAGGTTATTTTCTTCTAGGTTCCAGTTCAGTTTCACAAACATGTATTGAATTCCTGCCCAACACAAGGCCATGGAACACAGGTGCCCATGAGGTACCGAACAAGATATGGTTCCCATCAGTGAGCACTTTGGAACCTTGAGGGAGGCCCTTGCCTCTCCAGGGTGAGAGTGAGGTCAGCATGCAGTGAGCTGTGCCTGGGCTGCCCCGAACGCCTAGGGGCCACCCGGGGTGGGGGTGGGGCAGAGCCTGGCGGCTGGCAGGAGAACAAGGGAAAATCTGGGAGGCTGGGGACCTGTGAGCAGGATGTGTGCGGGGACCAGAGGACGGTCGGGTCCTGTCTGAGCGGAGTCCCCCTTGACCACTGTGACAGAGCCTGGGAGACAAACAGCAGCCCTCTGCGCTTGATGGATATACGAGAGCAGTGGAGCCTTTCTTCCTTCTCTGCTTAGACGAATGCTTTACCTTTAAAAGACTCGACCAGTAGCCCGGGGAAGGAGTAGGCAGAGGTGTGGGAGGTCCACAGAATTAGTTGAAAGTGGCCCTGGAAGCCACCTAAGGAGCATTACAGGACAAGGGAGCAGCTGGTTCATCGTATAAAATATTTAAGAAAGGGCCTCTGTAGTGGTCCAGTGGGTAAGGATACCACCTTGCAGTGCAAGGGGCGCTAGTTCGATCCCTGGCCTGGGAAGATCCCACGTGCCGCGGAGCAGCTGGACTGATGAGTTCAACTACTGAGCCGGAGCTCTGGAGCACACGCGCCCAGAGCCAGTGTTCTGCTGCGAGAGAGGCCACCGCTATGGGAGGCCCACACAGGCCAAAGAACAAAGATGGATGAAAATAAATAAATGAAAGACCAATAGAAGTGGTGAAAAAAAATATATACATATATTTAAGAAGGAATAAGTGATACAAAACCTAAAATATGCCTTTTGGGTTTAGCAGTCGTCATGAGCAGTTTTGGAGAAGCCTGAGCAGAGGGCTGAACCGTGAATGATTGGCGTGAAGTGTAGCTCAGGAGGAGAGAGATTTAGGGCATTTTGAGGAGAAAATGAATAATTTATCGCTACATGATATTCTCTCACAGGTAGGAGCTTTAAAATAATTTGTGAACTGACAGGTTATTTTCTTCTAGGTTCCAGTTCAGTTTCACAAACATGTATTGAATTCCTGCCCAACACAAGGCCATGGAACACAGGTGCCCATGAGGTACCGAACAAGATATGGTTCCCATCAGTGAGCACTTTGGAACCTTGAGGGAGGCCCTTGCCTCTCCAGGGTGAGAGTGAGGTCAGCATGCAGTGAGCTGTGCCTGGGCTGCCCCGAACGCCTAGGGGCCACCCGGGGTGGGGGTGGGGCAGAGCCTGGCGGCTGGCAGGAGAACAAGGGAAAATCTGGGAGGCTGGGGACCTGTGAGCAGGATGTGTGCGGGGACCAGAGGACGGTCGGGTCCTGTCTGAGCGGAGTCCCCCTTGACCACTGTGACAGAGCCTGGGAGACAAACAGCAGCCCTCTGCGCTTGATGGATATACGAGAGCAGTGGAGCCTTTCTTCCTTCTCTGCTTAGACGAATGCTTTACCTTTAAACCACCAGACTCTAGACTGCTCATGAGGTCTTCCATGCTGATTAAAGCGGCAGCTTCCTGGGTTTTTTTTTTTTTTTTCTTTTTTTTTAATATTCCTGCCAAAAGTTCAAGAGGAATAACAAGCAGGGGTGTGGGTTCACCTTGGACGTGCGATTCTGAATAAAGCTGCAGCCTAAACTTCTCACCCTTCTCTCCAGGGTCAGAGGAGAAAGGTCTCCAGCCCCATCTGCTGAGGAGTGCCCCAGGCGCGGCCCTCAGAGATGGTCAGGCACAAGTTACCCGGTCCAGGGATCAGAGGCGAGCCCCCCCCCGGAGCAGCGGCTCCTCCTTGCAGGGCCTGGGAAAGGTCCCCTGTCTGAGGGTTCACAGAACAGACTCTGCAGAGCCAGGCGGAGGGCTCTGCCACACAACTTGTCTGGCGTGCTCTCGGCCAGGGAGGGGGCTCTCACATACCACAGGCCGTCCAGTGGGACGGCTCTGTAGTGTCTGAGGGGAAAGAACGGCACCGTCAGACGCCACCAGGGGCTGTCCCCAGGCCACCGCTGAGCCAGGGAAGGCCACACCTCGCTGTTGCTAAGCTTTTCACTCTGGCTGTTCTTGTGACAAGTGACCCTGAGGCGGCAGAAATGCTGGCCCCTCTTCCAGCCCATAATCCCACACACTGTCCCTGGATATGAGCGGAGGCATGGGAGAGAAATGGTGAAGCACGGACTGATCTCACTACGCGATGTTTGTTTTTCAAGGGGGAGAGGATGTACGTGTGATCCTGTTTGAGTTGCATAATACGTATTTTTAACTGAGCTACAATCGGCAGAGAACATCAAAAGTTTCAAATGGACAATGTAATGATTTGATACTTGATCACCATCATCATAAGTTAATTCATCATCACACACAGTTGCTAATTTTTTTTCCTATGAAGAGAATGTTTAAGACCTATTCTTGGGCTTCCCTGGTGGTCCAGTGGGTAAGGACACCGCCTTGCAGTGCAAGGGGCGCCGGTTCGATCCCTGGCCTGGGAAGATCCCACATGCCGAGGAGCGGCTGGACGGATGTGTCCAATTACCGAGCCGGAGCTCTGGAGTGCATGCGCCCAGAGCCGGTGCTCTGAGACAACAGAGGCCACTGCCATGGGAGGCCCATAGGAGCCAAAGAACGAAGACGGATAGAAATAGAGAAATGAAAGACCAATAGAAGTGGCCCGCCCGCTCCCCTCCCTCCCCAACCCGACTCTCGCCCAAAATATAAAAAAAAAAAAAGACCTATTCTTTTGGTAACTTTCATATATACAACAGAGTCTTGTTAACTATACATGCTGTACACTTCATCCCCAGAAAATAATCTGAAATAAGTGATAGACTCTAATGATGAGGGTTTCAGGGAAGAGTATAAGTTCCTTGGGCAAATCAATAAAGGCCACAGTGGCCCAAAAGAAAAAGAGCTAAAAACAAAAGAACAAGGGCTTCCCAGGTGGCACTAGTGGTAAAGGATCTACCTGCCAAAGCAGGAGATGCAACAGATGCAGGTTAGATCTCTAGGTTGGGAAGATCCCTCGGAGAAGGAAATGGCAACCCACTCCAGTATTCCTGCTCGGGAAATTTCTGGCAGCTACGGTCCGTGGGATCACAAAGAGCTGGAGTCAGACACGAATCGAGCGACTGAGCACACAGAAACAGAAGAACAGGTTTGCTTGGGCTTCTTTGTGGATTTCAAAGTTTAAATTCACATCTGCCTATATCAGAGAAGTCAGATGGGGTGTCCTTAGCTTCTTACCTTTTCACAACAATTGCATCTAGTCCAGAAACAATTTCTCTAGTGAGAATTAGTCTTAAGCTGAAATAAGGGTCATATCAGAGATTTCTGAGAAAACTGAAAAGAAAGCAGAGCAGCTTCAGGGAACTGGGTGAGAGAAACATTTCCTCCCGGGGGCTGAGGGGGTCTCTCAGCTCCTCCTCCTGCCTGCCCTGTAGACCCGGGGGCCCCTTGGTCAGCCCTGGCGCTTGTTTACTCTCTTTACCGTCCCAGTCTCAGGACCTCATGCCGATGACATCTCTGTCTCAAGCTGAGGCCCCTGTCCGGCTCCCAACCTGCACACCCAACTGCACACTGGACACCTCCGCTGGCACTGGCCCTCCCCTCTAGGGGCCTCAGCTCATCACCTCTCCCCCCGGCCCAGACCCTGGCTGGACGCCCCTCACCTCCCTCCTGTTTCCTACCTGAAGCAAGGGCATCACTACCACCCAGCTGCTCAGACCTGGAGGAGTCTGGTGCCCCCAAACTCAGACCAATGATAGCAGCAGTAATAGCAGCTGTTACTCCCTGGTTCCTGGGACACTTGAGTGACGTCAGTGTCAAGAACGTAGTGTACTAGCACCCGGTAAACACTCAAAAGATGACAGCCATGGGCATCTATTATTTTTGTGGCAAAGCAAGGCAATTTTTAAAAATATAGCAAATGTTTTTAATAATGCAAAACAAATATCTAAAAATATAGAGACAGAGACGTGAAGAACAGTAAAAATATTAACTCCTTCTTTTGTCCTGCTGTTCTATTTTGTAGTTCCTCATATGTTCTTTCTAAAGTTATTTTGAGTAGGTGGTTGGCAATATAAGAGGCTGTTTAGAAATATAAAGATCAATGTTTTTTATATAAATCTATATATGTATATGTGAAATCTCCCACTTTGACCCTTCCCTGTCTGTTCTTGTCTGTACCCCATGGCTGCCCCCACTTGGTATAGACTGCCCTGAGGTGAGGCTTGTAGCAGAAGGTGGGGATGGGGGTGAAGATGCCTTTCCTGCACATAAAATTAGTTAAAAACGCAGAAGTGAAAGTTCAAAACCACTATGTCAAAATTTCATGTCATTCCTACTGGCCTTTCAGCATCATTTTTCCAGGAACCTCTCTCTGAAACCCTTTCCCTGCCCCAGCTCTCCTGCACCTGTACTTCCAGTGACCATACCGTTTGTCCAAGTAAATCAAAATCTACTCTTCCACTGAGGCACGATGGGCATCTGGGACAGACAGTTCCTTGTGGGGTGGCACTGTGCCTTGCAGGAGGGAGCAGCACGACTGGCTCCCGCCCACTAGATGCCAGCAGTGTCACCACCGTGGTGACAAGTAGAGCAGACTGGGCAAAACGCTGCCCCACCCTGGACTGCGAGTCACAGCGGCAGCCTGAGACCTCAGGTGAGGATTCTGTCTTATCTGTCTCCACAGAAAAGTCAGGCTCTCCAGACACAGCCTCAGTGGCGTGAACTGGAGGAACAGATGACGGATTCTTAACCACTGGGCTACCAAAGGGCCACTACTCTTGACAGTAAGTCAGTTCTAAACTCTTCACAAAAGATCAGTGTGTTTTAAGCTTCTACTCTAATTAATTTTTTTTTTTTTTTAAGTTGAGGTCCATGATGGCACAAACACAATCAGAATTTCTAACCTTGGGACTTGAAAGTTAAATTCAGAAAAATCACAGGAAACATCGACACCTTGGGAAGAATTACCTTTAAAGGAAAAAATTAAAAAAAAACCCAAAACTCCAAATTATGTCTCACAAAAAGACCCAAGCTCTCTTTGGAAACTCCAGAAGCAGCCTGTGTGGTTTTGAATCTTAGCACTGTTATTTACCAGCCATAAATGGGCAAGTTGTTTCATACCTCTGTGCCTCTGTTTCCTCATCTGTAAGATGGGAGCAATATTAGAATCTATCTTATAGGGTTGTTACTGGAATTAAGTGAATAAATATTTGTAAAATGATGAAGGGAGTGCTTGGGGAGCACTTTGTGGCTTATTTATGTATATAATTTGGCTGTTATGGGTGCATGGATGCATGGGCTTCTCTTGTGGATCTCAGGCTCTAGATCATGTGGTCCCAGGAGCTGTGGTGCACATGCTTAGTTCCTCTGAGGCATGTTGGATCTTAGTTCCTTGACCTGGGATCGAACCCATGTCCCCTCCACTGGAAGGCAGATTCTTAACCACTGGGCTACCAAGGAAGTCCCCAGCACTTTGTGTTTTAAAGAAATAAAATCAGGCTTCCCTGGTGGTCCAGTGGGTAAAGAGTCCACTTGCAGTACAAGCGGCACTGGTTCAATCCCTGACTGGTTCATGCCATGGAGCAGCTGGACCAATGCGTCCGATTATGAGCCAGCGCTCTGGAGTACATGTGCCCAGAACCGGTGAGAGAGGCCACTGCAATGGGAGGTGCACACAGGCCAAAGAATAAAAGATGGATGCCAAAAAAAAAAAAAATTGCACATCCCGATAGTCAGATCCCCTAAGGGCTCCCTCCCACCCTGGACTGCGAGTCACAGCGGCAGCCTGAGACCTCAGGTGAGGATTCTGTCTTATCTGTCTCCACAGAAAAGTCAGGCTCTCCAGACACAGCCTCAGTGGCGTGAACTGGAGGAACAGATGACGGATTCTTAACCACTGGGCTACCAAAGGGCCACTACTCTTGACAGTAAGTCAGTTCTAAACTCTTCACAAAAGATCAGTGTGTTTTAAGCTTCTACTCTAATTAATTTTTTTTTTTTTTTAAGTTGAGGTCCATGATGGCACAAACACAATCAGAATTTCTAACCTTGGGACTTGAAAGTTAAATTCAGAAAAATCACAGGAAACATCGACACCTTGGGAAGAATTACCTTTAAAGGAAAAAATTAAAAAAAAACCCAAAACTCCAAATTATGTCTCACAAAAAGACCCAAGCTCTCTTTGGAAACTCCAGAAGCAGCCTGTGTGGCTTTGAATCTTAGCACTGTTATTTACCAGCCATAAATGGGCAAGTTGTTTCATACCTCTGTGCCTCTGTTTCCTCATCTGTAAGATGGGAGCAATATTAGAATCTATCTTATAGGGTTGTTACTGGAATTAAGTGAATAAATATTTGTAAAATGATGAAGGGAGTGCTTGGGGAGCACTTTGTGGCTTATTTATGTATATAATTTGGCTGTTATGGGTGCATGGATGCATGGGCTTCTCTTGTGGATCTCAGGCTCTAGATCATGTGGTCCCAGGAGCTGTGGTGCACATGCTTAGTTCCTCTGAGGCATGTTGGATCTTAGTTCCTTGACCTGGGATCGAACCCATGTCCCCTCCACTGGAAGGCAGATTCTTAACCACTGGGCTACCAAGGAAGTCCCCAGCACTTTGTGTTTTAAAGAAATAAAATCAGGCTTCCCTGGTGGTCCAGTGGGTAAAGAGTCCACTTGCAGTACAAGCGGCACTGGTTCAATCCCTGACTGGTTCATGCCATGGAGCAGCTGGACCAATGCGTCCGATTATGAGCCAGCGCTCTGGAGTACATGTGCCCAGAACCGGTGAGAGAGGCCACTGCAATGGGAGGTGCACACAGGCCAAAGAATAAAAAGATGGATGAAAAATAAATATAAACAAAAGAGGCATGATGGGGAAAAGAAAAAAAAAAAAGAAATGAAATCACTGCTTACTGGGATCTATATTTAATGTACAGAGTCAGAATTTCCAAGGTGGAATTGACCATAGTTATTACATAATCACCCATATCCTTCTCCCCACTGAGTTGTCTGTGGTTTCAGTCCAGGTAATTGCCACACATTATTATATGATGTAACACGCAATGTATAATAGTGTACATTTTCTATGGTATTTTTTTTTTGGGGGGGGGCCACTTCTATTGGTTTTTCATTTATTTATCTCTGTTCTTTGGCCTGTGTGGGCCTCCCATCTCAGTGGCCTCTCTCCTTGCAGAGCACTCGCTCTGGGCGCATGCGCTCCAGAGCTCCGGCTCAGTAGTTGGACACATCGGTCTAGCTGCTCCCTGGCACGTGGGATCTTCCCAGGCCAGGGATCGAACTGGTGCCCCTGCACTGCAAGGTGGTATCCTTACCCACTGGACAACCAGGGAAGCCCTCTATGGTATTGTTAAAGAGAAAATTTAAAAGTATATTATCGATTTTCAGACTACTACTATTTACAACTATTAATGTTATTTAACATAACACAAATCAAATAATGTGCCTCTGTGTGTACAGGTGAACCGTAAAGACCATTTTTGCTGGCGCTCTCTCTTCCTCTCTCCCTCATCCCACATGGCACATGTTGTCACCAGTTGTTCTTCTACATACAAAGGGCAGTGACAGATGCACTGTAATCCTAGTCATGCCTGTATCGCCACGAAGCAGCCCTGAACCAGGTGGAAGCCTTTGTTTTATACATGTCAAAATTCATATTTATTAACAGCATAAGTTAGGCAGATATAAACATTAAATTAGACTTCAGGGGCTTCCCTGGTGGTCCAGTGGGTAAAGAGTCCACCTTACAGTGTAAGGGGCACTGGTTCGATCCCTGGCACAGGAGGATCCCAAGTGCCATGGAATGGCTGGGCCCATGTGTCCAATCATGAGCCAGTGCTCTGGGGCACATGTTCCCAGAGCCCGTGCTCTGCTACAGAAGAGGCCACTGCGATGGGAGGCCCACACAGGCCAAAGAACAAAGAAAATAAATGAAAGACCAATAAAAGTGGTCAAAAAAAGAGAAAGAATTCAGATATCATCTTGGGCATCAAAGCCCAATGTTATTAACAGCAGTCTGAGCAAATACTCCAAACCAAAATGTTAACAGAACATGCTCCTTCTGGAAAAAAAAATCTAATTCAGGAGCTTTCATGTGCTGCAATTTGCCTTAAAGGTGACAAACCTAGCAAAGTATTGAGAGACCTTGGTTATGCCTATATTCTGATATCATTACAGTTTCAATTACTTTATCCAGGTAGTTGAATTTGCAATTAGCTTTTCATTACTCACAGGGGAAATTATTTTTTAGTTACAGACTTGATCAAAAAACATCAAAACAGAATCACAATATGGTTGCTAAGACAGTGGAGATGGCACTACTATGCTTCCTTGCAGTAACAGATATTTATGGAGACCTTCCAGGCACTGGTGCTGGCAGAGTTGCAGAAGCAATGGTGAGGGGCGATCTCACCGTTTTTTGGAGGTTCACACCTTCACTAAAGATAACAACCCTGTCTGGATTCTGAGACCTGAACATCAGAGCCACAGGCCCACATGTGCCCAGCCAGGCGTGGGTCCTCCCTGCCAGCGACATGCTTAGTGCCATCTACAAATGTTTTATACAATCTATAAAAAAGTTAACACTACTCAACAACTCTCTAAGTGTAAATGGGGACCCAGGACATTTAATTGTCTGTCTACAGAGGAGAGAAACTTCTAGAAAACCAAAGGTGAGTAAAATTCTTGTGGGTAACGTTTACAGGAGAGCTTCAGCCCTCTTGTCTTCATTTCTCTACCTGGCAGAAGCTACCTGCCCTCTGGCTATGGTTCCTTTTAGGATTCTGCATTAGCTCAGCATGTCAAATATGCATGAGACACGTAGAGCCCACAAAGCTTTAAAAATAAAACATGAGACCAGCTCTATCATTGTCTGCAGTGCACGAGGAAGAAAATGAATAAATCACAGCCCCTATTGCTCTCCAGGCACCAGTCATAACACACTGTGCAAGTGGGTGAGTGTCTAATTAACTGCTCATCAGTCTCAAAGTCTTACAAGTGCTGTCACTCCCCTCAGGCTGGAAGTCCTCCTTCTGCCTGCTTTCAGGAAATCTGTGTCTTGAAGGAACTTTTAAGGATGGCAAGGAAATTCCACATGGGTTCCCTTTAGCCAAGTTACCTCCAGCTCTGCCGGCTTCCTTTGATACTCTTGCTATGGCAACTCCTCTGGCCTCTGTTCTACCCACTGCTCCTATGCCCTGAGAATCTCAGCTCACACACCTCTGGCCAAAGCCTTCCTTATTTCATAATATTTTTGAAGAAATAGCTATCCTAAGAATTATTCCAATGATAGCAACCTCCTGCCATGCTAATGCAAGCTGGGCCCTTATCAAGAGCGCTGTGGTGTCTGACATTGGTACACGGTTATGCAGAGTGCTCAGTCCCTCAAGTTGTGCCCGACTCTTTTTGACCCACTGGTCTGGAGCCCACCAGGATCCTCTGTCCATGGGATTTTTCAGGCAAGACTACTAGAGTAGGTTGCTATGCCCTCCTCCGGGGGATCTTCCTAACTCAGGGATCAAACCTGAGTCTTTTGTGTCTCTTGCGTTGGCAGATGGATTCTTTACAACTTGGGAAATCCTCAACAACAGAAAGCTTCCTAGTTTCTCTGGCTAACACTACTATAATTATTCACAACTTTATATCTTGAAATGACTCCTGTACTGACTAGTCTATAACTGTCCGAAAGGTATTTTTTTAAGTAGACTTTGATGGAAAAGCCCCAAACTTAGTCAAGGGACTGTAGATCACATGCGGCAGTGATCATATAAGGATTTACCACCCACAAGTTTGACACTTAAAGCATGGCCCACCCAGCCACATACATCATCCAGTGAACAGAACTGCACACTAAGAAGCAACGTGTGCTTTTGTAATCCTGAGTTTAAAATATATAACAGAATTTTTATTCTTGGTTTACAATGCAATCTTTGATTTGTATTTTAAAATAAAAATTTAAGAATCTATGTGTAGATTACTAGAACTAATGAGTAATTTCAGAAAGATTGCAGGATGCAAATGAATAACCGAATAACCATATCACAGAAACACAGACACACACACACACACACACACAGAGTGAACAACAGGAGACTGAAATGATTTAAAAAACAGCACTATTTAGGATAGTACGTCAAAACATGAAATTCTTACGTACCTTCCAGTATGTGTATTACCCATATGTTGAAAACTGAAAGGGTTAAAAAGAAAAAGCAAAGGAGACCTATGTGTATGAATCAAAAGACTTGTTACTGTTAAGATAATCAATTCTGCCAAACTTGATCTATAGAGTCAACACAGTCCATATCAATACATGAGAGAATTTTAAAATCAGATATCAACAAAAGGGTTTTCTAACTTCATATGGAAAGGCAGAGGAACTAGAATAGCCTAAATAATCCTGGCAAAGAAGAACAAAGTTGGAGGACTCACTACTGGATTCCAAGACACACAAAGCTAAGTAGTCAAGTGCCACACTGATGAAAGTACCGACATGTGGAGAAACGAAACAGAATAGAGAGTCTAGAAACACACTCATGCATATATGGTCAATTGATTTACAAATAAGTACAAAGGCAATTCAGTGAGGACAGTATAGTCTTTTCAGTGTGGGATATTGATAAGGAAAGAAATGAATCATGATCCAAAACTCCATATACAAAAACCAGATCAGTGGTTGCCAGGGGTTGGGAGTAGGGGCTGAGGTTGGTGACAAACGAGGGTTTTTTTTTAGGTGGTGGTGCTGTTCCTGGTGTGGTGGTGACTGCATGATTGTAGGTGTTTGTCAAAACTCAAAGAACTGCACAATGAAAACAGTGAATTTTATTTTAGATACGGATACCTTGACTCCAAGAAAATATAGATTCAGAAATTCAGTTGGGATGATTTGAAGTTGAATTTAAAAATTCAATTGCATAGATTTCACTTAAAAGTGGAATCTAATAAACAAACAAATAGGTGAGAGAGATTAAGGGGTACAACCTTCATTTACAAAATCAATGAGTCACAGGTCTAAAATGTACAGTCTGAGGAACAAAGTCAATAATTATGTAATATATTTGTATAGTGACAGATGATGACTGAACATCCTATGGTGATCATTTTGAAATGCACAGAAATATAGAATCCCTATGCTGCGCACCAGGAACTAACATAGTGTTGTAGGTCAATAATACTTCAAAATAAAAAGTGTCAAACAAATATACAAAAAGTAAAGATCAGATCTGTGGCTACCTGAGGTAGGGGGAATGGGCAACTAGATGAAAGTGGTCAAAAAGTACAAACTTCCAGTTATAGGATAAATAATTAGTAGAGATGTAATGTACAAAATGATAATTAACACTGCTGTACATCATATACCTGAAAGGCAAGAGTAATTCCTAAGAGTTCTCATCACAAGATAAGATAAAAAAAGGAAAAAAGGTGTTTTTCTCCTATTTATTTAAAGGTGTATTGATATGAGATGATAAATGTTCACTAAACCAATTGTGGTTTACTGGTAAACATTTCATCATGTATGTAAGTCTAATCATTATATTGTACATCTTAAAAGTAAACAGTGCTGTGTGTAAACTATAAGTCAATGAAACTGGGAGAAAAAACAACAAAAAGCATAATTAGACAATCAAATAAACATCTATGGGTATGTAAGAAAATGCAATTGGGAAAAGATAATGTAATACAATACAGTTAACAATAAGAAATGTTTCTTTTAAAAATGCCAACTTATGGACTTCCATGGCAGTCCAGTGGTTAAGAATCCACCTTGAAAGGTGAGGGACATGGTTTTGAACCCTGGTCTGGGAAGATCCCACACACTGTGGGGCAACTAAGCCCATGTGCCACAACTACTGAGTCCATGCTCTAGAGCCTGCAAGCTACAACTACTGAGCCCAAGAGCTGCAGCAACTGAAGCCCAAGTACTGACAGTCCGTGCTCCACAACAAGAGAAGCCATCGCAATAAGTCTGAGCACTGTAATGAAGAGAAAAGCCTGTGCAGCAATGAAGACCTAAAATGCCAACTGCTTAGTGAAAATACTCTTGGTTAAACCTAAGACGGAAAACTCAGCTTGAGATGCTGATGGGATGAGGGCTTGGGTTGTGCATCAGACGTTCTAAGGAGAAAGCACTGTTTTGCCAATTCATTGCCTTTAAAGAAATTACAACAAAACTATCCATTATTCTAACAAACGCTCGCTCACAAATTGCATTTTGTGCTTGTTTGTTTTCAAGTCCAAATAGCCTGTTTCTGCAATGTGTGGTATGAAGAGTTCTCTTCTCTTTACCCACTTAAGCAAACCCACAGTAATGCTTTCCCTGAACACTCAGAGACCATTTCTTAGCACGACTCTATGTTCTCTTCATATAGAAACCCTATAGTGACCAGCTATGAACAAGGAAATATATATATCTAAAGGATCAGCAGGCCTATGATTATTCCACAATGTTCTAACATACATTTGTCTTTCCTATCTTGACAAAAGGTTTCCTAATCATAAGATAAAAAAAGGAAAAAAGGTGTTTTTCTCCTATTTATTTAAAGGTGTATTGATATGAGATGATAAATGTTCACTAAACCAATTGTGGTTTACTGGTAAACATTTCATCATGTATGTAAGTCTAATCATTATATTGTACATCTTAAAAGTAAACAGTGCTGTGTGTAAACTATAAGTCAATGAAACTGGGAGAAAAAACAACAAAAAGCATAATTAGACAATCAAATAAACATCTATGGGTATGTAAGAAAATGCAATTGGGAAAAGATAATGTAATACAATACAGTTAACAATAAGAAATGTTTCTTTTAAAAATGCCAACTTATGGACTTCCATGGCAGTCCAGTGGTTAAGAATCCACCTTGAAAGGTGAGGGACATGGTTTTGAACCCTGGTCTGGGAAGATCCCACACACTGTGGGGCAACTAAGCCCATGTGCCACAACTACTGAGTCCATGCTCTAGAGCCTGCAAGCTACAACTACTGAGCCCAAGAGCTGCAGCAACTGAAGCCCAAGTACTGACAGTCCGTGCTCCACAACAAGAGAAGCCATCGCAATAAGTCTGAGCACTGTAATGAAGAGAAAAGCCTGTGCAGCAATGAAGACCTAAAATGCCAACTGCTTAGTGAAAATACTCTTGGTTAAACCTAAGACGGAAAACTCAGCTTGAGATGCTGATGGGATGAGGGCTTGGGTTGTGCATCAGACGTTCTAAGGAGAAAGCACTGTTTTGCCAATTCATTGCCTTTAAAGAAATTACAACAAAACTATCCATTATTCTAACAAACGCTCGCTCACAAATTGCATTTTGTGCTTGTTTGTTTTCAAGTCCAAATAGCCTGTTTCTGCAATGTGTGGTATGAAGAGTTCTCTTCTCTTTACCCACTTAAGCAAACCCACAGTAATGCTTTCCCTGAACACTCAGAGACCATTTCTTAGCACGACTCTATGTTCTCTTCATATAGAAACCCTATAGTGACCAGCTATGAACAAGGAAATATATATATCTAAAGGATCAGCAGGCCTATGATTATTCCACAATGTTCTAACATACATTTGTCTTTCCTATCTTGACAAAAGGTTTCCTAATCATTACTTTCCTCTTAAACTACCACCTTTTGTATGTCAAATGCAGAATATATAAGAAAGAATCTGGACTGCAAGTTACAAGGACTGTGTTTTAGGTCAGTTTAGCGCATAACTAGCTCTGCAGCCTTGGAAAAATGACTCACCTCTTTTAACTAATATTTATTTCCAGCTCTGACTTCTCTCCAGGGCTTTAGTTAGAAAACTTCCTAACTAGATTCCTACAGACACATAACTTCTCACCCACACTTAATTGTTCAGAGAAACTGATTACATTAGTATTTTTTACTATTACTCAAATTATAATTGTTTTATTTGTTCACGTATGCTTCGTTTCTTCAGTTAGATGTCTTTACCCAGACCATACATTCTTTGAGGGGTGGAAATTGTTTACATATACATCTTTTATTTCCTTATAGCATCTATCACCTAGTGCAGGCTTAAATATTTCTGAAAGCAGATATAATCACTTGGTTATATACTTCAGTGTGCTGGTATAATCATTTTGTCTTTGCAAAAAATACAGCTGAGTTTGACATACTCGCGGAGTCTGACAAGGCCTTCCTTGACCACTCAATGCTCTGGTCCCCCACACTGTCTCCTCCTGCTAACCCACCCACACTCCATGACTGTCTATAGCCTCAGCTTGTTTTACGTTTTTAAAAATAGCATTTAACATTCTCTGGGTATCTCTCCTTCTCCCTCTCTTTTTGTCTCACTCACCCTCTCTTTCTTTTTCTAAATGTATTGTCTGAAGCCTCCTAATAGGATTCAAGCTCCATGAAACCAGGGACAAATCATGCTCAAAGTAACACACTTCGCTTATAGCTTGGACCTATGGCATATAGTAGGCACTCAGTAAGTACACACTGAATTGTTATAGAAGACTCACCCCTCAATACAGTGACAACTACTATAGACATTGAACAATCGAAAGAAAGAAAAATATTTCACATGATTTACCTGTAAAGAGGTTCTACAAGGTCCTTTTCAAGAAAATCATGATCATTTTTGACAGCCACAATGTTGATGGGAAATTGTGAATCTGAAAGAGAGACAATGGAGTTTATGTGCCTTGCTTTACCTGAATCTGTAAGGCCACCATGTTTCTGCACTCATGGCAGATCTTAACAGCAGTTACTTCTACATTGACGGGTATGTTGGTGATGTTTAGAAAGCAGAATGTTTACTCTAATCCCAATAAATGCTTTTAAGGATACAAAAAAGTGTGAAATGTGACAAGAACTAAGTGCCTGACCTTGGACAGGATTGCATATTAAATGCCCACATTTTTATGCATGCATATGTTAGTCACTCAGTCGTGTCCAACCCTTAGTAACTCCACTATCCGTAGGGTTTTTCAGGCAAGAATACTGGAGTGGGTTGCCATTTTCCTCCTCCAGGAGATCTTCCTGACCCAGGGGCTGAATCTGAGTCTCCTGTGTTTCCTCCATTGCATTTTCTGATTCTTTACCTGCTGAACCATCAGGGAATCCCCTGCATTTGTGTCAGATTTCATTTACTTGGGCTCCCAAATCACTGCAGATGGTGTCCGCAGCCATGAAATTAAAAGACGCTTGCTCCTTGGTAGAATAGCTATGGCAGACCTAGAGAGTGTATTAAAAATCAGAGACATCACTTTGCCAACAAAGGTCTGTATGGTCAAAGCTATGGTTATTTCAGTAGTCATGTATGGATATAAGAGCTAGACAATAAAAAGGGCTAAGTGCTGAAGAATTGATGCCTTAGAACTTCAAGCTGGGGAAGACCCTTGAGAATCCCTTGGACAGCAAGGAGATCAAATCAGTCAATTGTAGAGGAAATCAACCCTGAATATTTATCGGAAGGACTGATGTTGAAGCTGAAGCTCCAATACTTTGGCCACCTGACGTGAAAAGCTCACTCACTGGAAAAGACCCTGAGGCTGGGAAAGATTGAGGGCAAGAGGAGAAGGAGGCAACAGAGGATGAGATGGTTGGATGGCATCAATGACTCAATGGACATGAGTTTGAGCAAACTTAGGGAGATAGTGAAGCACAGGGAAGCCTGGCATGCTGCAGTGCATGGGGTCGCCAGGAGCCAAACACAACTGAGCGACTGAGCAACACAATCATCATAGACTTCTGCTTGCATGGAGAACTTCTACACTCTCATCTTCCACCTAAGTGGAGTTTGCTGACTTCTCTTCAGATCAGTTCGTGAAACACCGATCAGGATAGAAGTTTGGTAGATTTCTTTTTTTGAAATTTCCAAAAAATACCTGAAGAAGTTGAATGGTCTCAAGTATTTTATTTTCTTATAAAACCTTTTTTGCTTTTTAAAAAAAATTTGGCTTCTTTTATTGGTATTTTATTTATTTATTTTCATCCACCTTTATTCTTTGGCCTGTGTGGGCCTCCCATTGCAGTGACCTCTTTTGTTGTAGAACACCGGCTCTGGGCACATGCGCTCCAGAGCGCTGGCTCATAATTGGACACACTAGTCTAGCAGCTCTGCAGCATGTAGGATGTTCCCAGGCCAGGGATTGAACCAGTGTCCCTTGCACTGCAAGGTGGACTCTTTACCCACTGGTCCATCAGGGAAGCCCTTTCTTTTTGCTTTTTAAGTGCTAATTTATTTTTGGCTGCATTGGGTCTTAGTTACAGTACAAAGGCTTCTCTCCTGTTGTGACACACAGGCTCCAGAGTACGCAGGCTCAGTAGTGCTACCATGGGCTTAGTTGCCTCACAGCATGCAGGATTTTAGTTTTCCAACCAGGAATCGAAGCCATATCCCCTGCATTGGAAGATGGAGTCTTAACCCCTGGTCCACCAAGGAAGTCCCAATAACAAAATTCTGAGTCACTCTGGAGTATCAGCAAAACACTCAAACAACTCATTCTTTCAAAAAAAAAAAAAAAAAACAGGAGGTGGGAGATTCCAACATGGTAACTTTTCTCCCACAGACTACTCATGCCAGATTTGGAGGTCATGGACAATGCTCAGGTCACAGTATTAATTTTAGGGACCTCATTTGTGGAGGCAAGAAATCTGGAGATCGTTGGAACAGAGGCGTGGTCACTCTAACAGACAATATTGATCTATTACCATCATCCTGGCTTTCTCTTTCTCATCTTGTATTTGCCAGTCATAATAAATCTAAGGGCACCAAATTTCTTACTGAGTGATGGAAAGATAAGTAATTCCTCTTCTGTTGAAAAAAGCACTGTGAGTGAATTCCAAATGTGCTGGAATGTCAACCGGCCCGTTCAGCCACAGAGGGAGTTACATGCAGTCAGGATGAACACAGACATGGGAGCCCCGCTGCTCTGGTTTCAAGTTCTGGCTCTGCGGCTCACTAGCTGTAGACTATAGGCAGCTTACTTAGACTCTTCTGGGCCTCTGCTTCCTCAGTGATAAAATGGAGATGATAGTTATACTACTTATCCTATGCTATTGTCATTCTTAAAGAATAGTATATGTACAGTGCATTGAACAGTACCTGGGGCATAGTAAGCACTACAGAAGTATTTGTTCTAATTCTTATTATATTTCTTAAATACATGTGGATCACTGGGATTTTAATTCTGACTTTCCCATCTTATAATCTTGTAAAAGTCACTTAACCTTTGGGGCCTGTCATAATGATTGAACCAGTGTCCCTTGCACTGCAAGGTGGACTCTTTACCCACTGGTCCATCAGGGAAGCCCTTTCTTTTTGCTTTTTAAGTGCTAATTTATTTTTGGCTGCATTGGGTCTTAGTTACAGTACAAAGGCTTCTCTCCTGTTGTGACACACAGGCTCCAGAGTACGCAGGCTCAGTAGTGCTACCATGGGCTTAGTTGCCTCACAGCATGCAGGATTTTAGTTTTCCAACCAGGAATCGAAGCCATATCCCCTGCATTGGAAGATGGAGTCTTAACCCCTGGTCCACCAAGGAAGTCCCAATAACAAAATTCTGAGTCACTCTGGAGTATCAGCAAAACACTCAAACAACTCATTCTTTCAAAATAAAAAAAAACAGGAGGTGGGAGATTCCAACATGGTAACTTTTCTCCCACAGACTACTCATGCCAGATTTGGAGGTCATGGACAATGCTCAGGTCACAGTATTAATTTTAGGGACCTCATTTGTGGAGGCAAGAAATCTGGAGATCGTTGGAACAGAGGCGTGGTCACTCTAACAGACAATATTGATCTATTACCATCATCCTGGCTTTCTCTTTCTCATCTTGTATTTGCCAGTCATAATAAATCTAAGGGCACCAAATTTCTTACTGAGTGATGGAAAGATAAGTAATTCCTCTTCTGTTGAAAAAAGCACTGTGAGTGAATTCCAAATGTGCTGGAATGTCAACCGGCCCGTTCAGCCACAGAGGGAGTTACATGCAGTCAGGATGAACACAGACATGGGAGCCCCGCTGCTCTGGTTTCAAGTTCTGGCTCTGCGGCTCACTAGCTGTAGACTATAGGCAGCTTACTTAGACTCTTCTGGGCCTCTGCTTCCTCAGTGATAAAATGGAGATGATAGTTATACTACTTATCCTATGCTATTGTCATTCTTAAAGAATAGTATATGTACAGTGCATTGAACAGTACCTGGGGCATAGTAAGCACTACAGAAGTATTTGTTCTAATTCTTATTATATTTCTTAAATACATGTGGATCACTGGGATTTTAATTCTGACTTTCCCATCTTATAATCTTGTAAAAGTCACTTAACCTTTTGGGGCCTGTCATAATCAGTGAATCGATAGTCAGGGCGGGAATAATGGTTGCTTAGACTAAAACTGTAAGATCCTCCTCCTGGTCTAAAAGGCTATAATTTATGAAAGCTTTTATCGAAGACTCTAGACCACAAAGCACACTCACAAATACGCTCTCTTTTATCCTCAGAGAATTTAAGTGAGAGAAGTGGGCTTTTGTAAAATATAAAACTGAGCTTCTAGGTGAGTAGATGTGAGTCACCAGTGAGTAAAGGTTAATCTTGTTGATTCTTTCCATCCTACATGAATTTTATGCCATCAGGAACTATGCTGTTTAACCCTAAAGATCCACTTTCCACTCTTCTGTAACTGGGTTGGTGCAACAGGATCAGCTGTGTGGATGGAGTTGAAAGGGACCCTGTCCTCTCTTTTTTTGTTTGGACAATGGGAAGCCCTAGCTGGAGACGAAGGGAGGGTTACCTTAGGGCACCACACTCCTGGTTCTCTCCAGGGGAGCTGCTCTCACTGACTGTGTCTTCCACTCCTAGGCCTGTTCTGAGATCGTCTCTTCTTCTGGATTCTGGCACCTTTTCCCTCCATGTATGCCTTTGGACACAGGGCAGTGGCAGCTTTGTTACTATAAGCTTGGGGCTCCCAGACTGTTCCTCATGGTTCCCTATGCCTGGTCCACACCTCTGTCACGAACATTTTTAGAAATAAGATTATCCTCAGATTGTCCTGTGTGTCATCTGCTTACTGTTGGTATCCTGACTAATTCAATATACATTAGGACTCTTCAAGAAGGAGATGTATTGGTTATAACTTTAGGCATGAGATACGCGGCTTCCCAGGTGGCAGGTGGTAAACAAGTTGCCTGCCAAAGCAGGACAAGACACAAGAGATGTGGGTTCAATTCCTGGGTTGGGAAGATCCCCTGGAATAGAAAATGCTGTGCTATTCTTTCCTGGAAAATTGTATGGACAGAGGAGCCTGGTAGGGTAAGGGCCATGGGGTTGTAAAGATTGGGACATGACTGACTGACTGAGCAGCATATGTAAGTAAGATATAGGTGAATATTAACTGTCAATTAAAACATCAATGGAACAAAGTGTGAAGCTAGCAGTAAAACACCTTGCTCAAAAGCCTGAAAAATAACATCTGATCCATGTCATGTCTTAAACATTTTCATGTAAGGTAAAAATCTCAATTTTGTGATCTCTAAGAAATTTATCACAATTTATTTATTGTACTTTCAAGAAAACTGAGAGCAGTGATGAAAAAAACAAGGAAGAAGAAAGGGAAGCAAAGCAGAAAATCTGCTGATGGCAGAACACTGGAAGGATAAGGCAGAGTTGCCATTGGTGGTAAGGAGATGAGAAGTAGAAAGTGAGAAGCCAAAGGAAAAAAAGGAGAAGCAGGGAGGGGCCGAAGGTGAAGTAGTCTCAAGAAGCAAGCCTCATTCCTCACTGGCATTAGTATACGTCCTGGGCATTGCAAAGGCAGAGGGAAGGAGAAAGCAAGAAAAAAATGGTTGAGAGAAGACTTGGAAGTCAAAACACATAACAGGACATAGTTTGAATTTATTCTCTTTTATAAAGAGAGAAGCCCAACTTACCTTCGTATAGCTGAGCATACTGTGGGAACCCAGCAGCGCGGAGCCAGTCACATGCTTCTTTCGCCTCAATTTCTGAAAAACACAAGAAAGGGAAATGTATGAGTCCCATGGCCACCCACTGGCCTCTACCTCCTCAACCAATAGGAACTGGTGGGCACTGTGTGTGTTATTACAAAGCAAAATTGTTCTCCGGTAATTCTGTACAAGTATCCTACCCAGAAATGAGCAGAGAATCACGAAGGTACTTGTACGTGTCTTCTGAGATTATCTTCAGTGTTGATCCATAAATATTTGCATAATAGCAAATCCACAGACTACAGAACTCAAAGACTGAGTTTCAGGCAGGGAAAAATGTCTTATTTATACACTAGGGAGCTAAAGGACTAGAGAGGAGGAAGTACTTCCTTAGGATCTTTTTTTTTTTTTTTTTTAAACTTTCAAAGATAAAGCTAAGACTATTTATTCTACATTCCTTTATTCTTTTACTCTGGGGAGAAAGAAAAAACGAATACAACTGGGCAGGCTTGTGAAAATGTATTTTCTCATGAAGAAAGATATTGCAAAAATCTAGTGTTTTATTATTGCTTCAATTTTACTAGTAGCTTTAATTCCAAATGCCTTGTAATGAGATGTTCCTCCATCAAGGACAGTCAAATGATTTCAAGATACAGAGAGCATGCAAGAATGAAGCCGATTATCTGTAACTGAGACAGGTGTTTGATGGGGCTACTAAAATCTCTGAGGACCAGCCCCAAGAGGTGGCTATGTCCTTTGGGTGACCACTTCTGGTGTGGACATACCAAGAGTGCACAGGACCACCTGCCTGGAGAACGGTAGAGGGGGAGGGTAGGGTCTACACTATGTGAACCAGGTCACTTTTTGACCTCATGAATCCTGGATCATTTCCCAACCACAACTCTTAAGACAAATATGAATGCAAGGGGAAAAGAAGTTCATCTGTCAAAAGTCCAGGTTCTCCAAACAAAATTAAACAGTCGATGATAACAGGTCTCTACTCAGGCCCCTTCCTCTGCTGTTGGGAGGGAGCTCAGTCAGGTCATTCTGTTTCCATTGACTCTGATGTTCATTTTTCTGTAGCCAAAGTCAGAGAGTACAGGGTGTTCTTGGGATCACTGCATAGAAATGATCCACACTAGGGTCAGCAGTGGGCCAGAAACTGCAGTGAAAACTTTGAAAACTCGATGTCTCTGCAGCATGATGCACTGTGTGATTGAGCTCTCTGGTCTATGTCAGGAAGACAGACCAAAGGACAGACCATCCACAGGCTCCAAGGGAAGAGCAAAGGCCTACAGCCTAGGCCCACTGATCTGGTTGATACAGGATGAGATAAAATTAACTTCAGGGCAACACACCCTGTAGAACCCCATCCCAGAGTCCACTAGCTCCTTGGCATTCCAGAGATGGACAATTTCTAAATCTTGAGCTTTGTCTCTGACATAAAGGATTTTTTACATAATGGCTACCCGAACCAACCTAATAGGTACACATTTGGGCCTTGCACATGTTATCCAGATATATCTGGGGTACCATGCTGGGAGAAAGAAAAAACGAATACAACTGGGCAGGCTTGTGAAAATGTATTTTCTCATGAAGAAAGATATTGCAAAAATCTAGTGTTTTATTATTGCTTCAATTTTACTAGTAGCTTTAATTCCAAATGCCTTGTAATGAGATGTTCCTCCATCAAGGACAGTCAAATGATTTCAAGATACAGAGAGCATGCAAGAATGAAGCCGATTATCTGTAACTGAGACAGGTGTTTGATGGGGCTACTAAAATCTCTGAGGACCAGCCCCAAGAGGTGGCTATGTCCTTTGGGTGACCACTTCTGGTGTGGACATACCAAGAGTGCACAGGACCACCTGCCTGGAGAACTTTAGAGGGAGATGGGAGAGTCTACACTATGTGAACCAGGTCACTTTTTGACCTCATGAATCCTGGATCATTTCCCAACCACAACTCTTAAGACAAATATGAATGCAAGGGGAAAAGAAGTTCATCTGTCAAAAGTCCAGGTTCTCCAAACAAAATTAAACAGTCGATGATAACAGGTCTCTACTCAGGCCCCTTCCTCTGCTGTTGGGAGGGAGCTCAGTCAGGTCATTCTGTTTCCATTGACTCTGATGTTCATTTTTCTGTAGCCAAAGTCAGAGAGTACAGGGTGTTCTTGGGATCACTGCATAGAAATGATCCACACTAGGGTCAGCAGTGGGCCAGAAACTGCAGTGAAAACTTTGAAAACTCGATGTCTCTGCAGCATGATGCACTGTGTGATTGAGCTCTCTGGTCTATGTCAGGAAGACAGACCAAAGGACAGACCATCCACAGGCTCCAAGGGAAGAGCAAAGGCCTACAGCCTAGGCCCACTGATCTGGTTGATACAGGATGAGATAAAAATTAACTTCAGGGCAACACACCCTGTAGAACCCCCATCCCAGAGTCCACTAGCTCCTTGGCATTCCAGAGATGGACAATTTCTAAATCTTGAGCTTTGTCTCTGACATAAAGGATTTTTTACATAATGGCTACCCGAACCAACCTAATAGGTACACATTTGGGCCTTGCACATGTTATCCAGATATATCTGGGGTACCATGCTGGAAATAAAAGCTTTGGAAAGCATTTCTATGAGGAGAGATGAGCCCCACAACTGCAGTTCCAAATGATCTGGCTGGATTGCACTGTACTGGCTAACTTGGGCTTTCCCTTCGGAAGGTACAAAGGGCAATTATTGTAAGTCTCCAAAGTTGTATTTGGGACTCATTTTAGAGTCCTTATGGGAAGGCTTCTGCTTTGATAACCATGCAAGCATTTCAGGGAAAGGAAGAAACACACACTGTAACACAGAGAGTCAAAGATAGGCTGTTGCCGTCTAAATTTTCAAGCTTCAGATTTGCTTTCTTTAAAATACTACACTGCCTAGTCATGAGACAATATCTAATTTCTAGACACTATCTAAAGAGTCATGAATCATCATGTCTCAGAGAGAAGACTAGAATTATAAGAACGACCTGAAGAGTATGCCTTTTTCTACTTTATTATTGCTTAACTATCATTGAAATGTAGTGTTAAGCAGGACAGTTCCAGAGAGACAGACCACAAAGAACAAATGTGGGTGGGGGGGACCTGGAAGGCAGGAGCTCTGCCACACAGGAAGCTCAAAGAGGAGCAGGAAGTGAGCTTGAAAAAAAAGTATACACTCCACTGGATGCAGGGTAGAGGAGACAGAGAGCTGGGGAAGATGTGGGCAGCATGGGTCCTCACAGAAAGACCCTTTGGGGCTGAGACTCTGCTTGGGCAATGGAACAGGGATCAGGCTAGCCTCGGAGATAACTAGCTCTCTAGCTAATTTTGTTTTGTTTTTTTGGAAGAGCTACACAGATAATTAACCAAAACTTTACCCATATAACATGACTGATCAAATTTTAACCAGAACCCAGCTAAATACGCTGACTTCTTTCCAGTGGGTAGGCATTTTGATTGTTAGCCTCCCAGGCAGACAACAAAAATTACAATTAGTAAATAATAAACAAGAAGCCATGTCCCAATCATGAAGGACCTGCCCTCTCCCCACCCCCATCAGTCCATATACTCAACTTGCTGTTCTGTATCTGGAATGTCTCCCAAACACACTCCCTCTACTCTTGATATTTCTAGGTTTTGTTTGTTTTGTTTTGTTGGTGTATTTTAAAAATTTTTTTGGCTGCGCTGTGAGGCATGTGAGGTCTTGGTTCTCAGGCCAGAGGTCGAACCCATACCCCTCGCATTTGCAGTGTGAAGTCTTAACCACTGGACTACCAGGAAAGTCCCAACTCAATATTTCGGTTGAAGAGCAAAACAAACTCTTGCTTACCACAAAAGCAAACAAAGTAATGGACATAATTAACCATTATCAAAGGTGACTTTCCATAAAGTTGAGTTGCAAAAGAATTTCTCATTCTCTACAGTCCCTTCTAACACCTAGCAATCAAATGCTAATATTTCCTCCAGGGCATATCACCCAGCAATGGCCAAAATGACTGGAGAATTAAGAAGGAATCATTATTGCCAGTGTCAACATTTCACCTAATGAGTTATACCTAATGAGATTTAAATGACATTTGAGGAGACTGTAAAAATCTCTGCTGAGTTTTTGCTAACTAGCACAAAATTATGTAAAAACTTTAAGGGCTGTTCAAGTCACATTTTGACAGTTGTGTTTGTTCCCCATTTGTAACCCACACCTTATCCTGAGGCAGCTAGAGGGCTATGGGGCAAAGCACCCACTGTCTCCTGCAGCAAACCTAAGTGTGTGTGGAGGACGAAAGAATGCCCTTCACAGACTAGCCTACTGATCTCAGCTGTGGTTACCACATTGTTGCTGGAGAAAATTCCTTTTGTGTGGTTCAGGATCATGATAGGATTTCAATAGAAATACTGTAATTATTATATGTAAAAATAATTTCTGGACTTCCCTGGTGGTCCAGTGGGTAAGGACACTGCCTTGCAATGCAAGGGGCGCTAGTTTGATCCCTGGCCTGGGAGGATCCCATGTGCTGCAGAGTGGCTGGACCAATGTGTCCAACTACCGAGCCAGAGCTCTGGAGCGCATGTGCCCGGAGCCAGTGCTCTGCAGCGAAAGAGGCCACTGTGATAGGCCAAAGAACAAAGATAAATAGGTGAAAGACCAACAGAAGTGGTCAAAGAAAAAAAAAAGTCATTTCCGATTTACTCTAGAGATTTTTTTTTCTTGCCTGCCCAATGTCCTTCCCCCTTTCTCCAGTAACAGAGCCTCTTCTATCTGGTTTAGGTAAGGCGACAGTCCTGGTCCCCACCAACCACATTCTGTGGCCTTATCGCTCCCGCCCACATGTAATGATCTGCTCCTTAAAAGAACCCCATTCCCCTAAGTCCAAGGAGACCAAGGAGCTTTGGGATCTTAGGTCAACAGTTGTTTGATTCAGTTGTTCAAATGGTAGCTTGACCTGCACAAAAGCCAAGCAAAGGTTTTCAGTTCATAAACCCAGAAGATGGTTTGGCACTCAGCATGCTCTTCCATCACATACCTGTGATTCTGCCTGGGGGAAGGCCACTCGCTCTGCCTCAGCTGCCTTTCCCACATGCCTGGACCATGCTAGGACCTTTGTTCAGACACAGATACAGCAGAGGCAGGCTGTCTGACTGGGTGCCCGAGTCTCTGCCCATCGATGGGCATAAGCACAAAGTTGCTATGGAAACTGTCGTGGCTGGTAACACTGATTATGCAAAGTATTATCATGTTTCCTAACTTCATATGTTCAGTGTTAAAAACTTGTAAAAATGCAGAAAAGCACAATGAAAGACAAAAGTCAACCCCTTGTCCCATTACTAACACATAATTCAATACATGTTATTTGTCAAGATGGTAATGGTGGTAATAACTTTGGTTGACTACTTTTGCATATAAGAAAATATACTGTGAATATTTTCCCATATCATGGTGGTGGTAGTAAAAACTGTTTTGAGAATACCGCTTATTTTTTAAATACCTGATTTGCAAATATATATTGTCTATTGAGCTGACAACATCAAGGTAGACAAGAGGAAACAGTTCAGGAGGGCTTCGTTAACACAGTTCTGACTGTGGTGAAGGCTGGAAGTCTGTGTGAGTTGAAATAGACTCACAAGCTGTTTCTTTAAGGAAATATCATGGGGCATCTGCATAGTGGGGTAGACTGACTCTGGAGGGCCTCAGTCAAGTCAGGAGTTATACTGAGCGCAGCGAAGTTACCTCCCAGGTTTGCAGGCCTTCTTTCATGTTAAAAGCACACTGAATCTTTAAAATGGTGTTTCTAAAGTACTCAGAACAGTAAGTTCTCCTAGCTAAGCATTTAAATACATTTTTTGGTTTACATTATTCTCAGCATAGCAGATACTTCTTCCATGGCTTACCCAAAGGGATACTAGTCTTTCTAAATGAACAAGAATTTAAACTAGGGCCAATTTAAATGTTATTGTCATCAGAAAATTGGCTGGCTAGAAGAAATATGGTTTACTGTCTAAAATGGATGTATTTATGTTGTTCTCACAAATCTCCTGGAATGTTGGTAGACAAACTGGCTTAAGTTTAAGTAGGTCTTAAATGTTCTTAAAGTTCATTCTTAAACATTCTTTAAAAGTACTCAAGAGATGTGGGGGGAAAAAGACATCATGGATCTCAAATGTGATTTTTAAAAGTGGAGTTGAGAACAGTGGGGTTGTTTTGTTTTTCATTTAAATTGGCTGACGTGGTGCACACCCTGTCTCTGAAAGATTATGGGTGACTCAACCACCACAGCTGTCTGCAGTAGATACAATTATCACTATTTAAAGCATATCCAAGGTATTAACATTTCAACAGGCTCATGGTTTTGGGTTTGGGATGGTTTACATGGCTGAGTTAGCTTCATTAGTAACAAATCTCTTCAGACAAATGTTTTATCTTCATAGTGAATTTCTCAAGTGAAGTCTCTATTTACTGAAGCTTTATTTCTGTGGCCATAGGCTAAGCCAGATATGTTAAAATCAATGTCAGAGTATCCATCCTGTCTATATATAGATATGAATGATGCAAGCAATCATATTATATAGGACCAGGCCCTATCACCACAGCCCTTCTCCAGGAGCACTTTATAACCCTAATTACAGATTTAGGAGGGGACATAAAGTTCTGTAGGAACAATAGGCTTTGATTTAGATCCTGTTATGGCATTAAGATACAACTGTCTGCATTCTTGGAATTACAAAATATATTTACTGCATAGTGGGGTAGACTGACTCTGGAGGGCCTCAGTCAAGTCAGGAGTTATACTGAGCGCAGCGAAGTTACCTCCCAGGTTTGCAGGCCTTCTTTCATGTTAAAAGCACACTGAATCTTTAAAATGGTGTTTCTAAAGTACTCAGAACAGTAAGTTCTCCTAGCTAAGCATTTAAATACATTTTTTGGTTTACATTATTCTCAGCATAGCAGATACTTCTTCCATGGTTTAACCCAAAGGGATACTAGTCTTTCTAAATGAACAAGAATTTAAACTAGGGCCAATTTAAATGTTATTGTCATCAGAAAATTGGCTGGCTAGAAGAAATATGGTTTACTGTCTAAAATGGATGTATTTATGTTGTTCTCACAAATCTCCTGGAATGTTGGTAGACAAACTGGCTTAAGTTTAAGTAGGTCTTAAATGTTCTTAAAGTTCATTCTTAAACATTCTTTAAAAGTACTCAAGAGATGTGGGGGGAAAAAGACATCATGGATCTCAAATGTGATTTTTAAAAGTGGAGTTGAGAACAGTGGGGTTGTTTTGTTTTTCATTTAAATTGGCTGACGTGGTGCACACCCTGTCTCTGAAAGATTATGGGTGACTCAACCACCACAGCTGTCTGCAGTAGATACAATTATCACTATTTAAAGCATATCCAAGGTATTAACATTTCAACAGGCTCATGGTTTTGGGTTTGGGATGGTTTACATGGCTGAGTTAGCTTCATTAGTAACAAATCTCTTCAGACAAATGTTTTATCTTCATAGTGAATTTCTCAAGTGAAGTCTCTATTTACTGAAGCTTTATTTCTGTGGCCATAGGCTAAGCCAGATATGTTAAAATCAATGTCAGAGTATCCATCCTGTCTATATATAGATATGAATGATGCAAGCAATCATATTATATAGGACCAGGCCCTATCACCACAGCCCTTCTCCAGGGAGCACTTTATAACCCTAATTACAGATTTAGGAGGGGACATAAAGTTCTGTAGGAACAATAGGCTTTGATTTAGATCCCCTGTTATGGCATTAAGATACAACTGTCTGCATTCTTGGAATTACAAAATATATTTACTGACATGTGTAAAAGGCCTGAATACGTCTTAAATGTATACCAAGTATAATTCTTTTCTAATGTGCATAACATTTTTTTTTTCCATGAGAGATTCTAAATTACTAACAGAGTTAAAATACAGGTTATTTAGAATAAATTTAAGATTATTAACCTCTGAATATCCAAATCAGTGAACCAAGTGATAAACACCCATTTTATCTCCACATAACTTAAGGCAACTTTTTTTCTGATGTGTAGAAAAGTATCTTGTGCTCAGCTAATATATAGCTACAGAAGAAAGACACAGGAAGACGTATATATCCCCAGGGCATCTAATCGTACTCCACTAAGATGGAGATTCATGGGTGTATTTATGTGTACTGTTTCCCTGAAAGTAAGAGTTACAGACATGCTGAGACACACTATTCCATCACTAATTTTTTAACACTAGCCTTATTTCTTAGGATATGAAGTACCTTTGCAAGCTGGATTCACAGCAAGTCTAGTCACTTAAAGGTAATTTCTATCAGAGTGAAAAAGAATCAAGAAAATTCTATACCTAAATAAGAGGTCTTAGTCCCTCAAAAGTTGTTTTTAATATCCCTTTTCAGCCTTTTTGGGAAAATCATATTTTATATATAACTATAAATAGGTATATATAATTTATTATTTGTTTACTATCATATTTAAACATAATTATAAATTAAATTATATATTTCAACATACTTAATGTAAATTATACACACATTTTATGTAATCGTAAATTTTAAATTCCATATAAAATTATATTTTATATAGTTATAAATGTATAATGAACACACACACACACACTCTAAAATATTCCTAATAGTCTCCTGCTCTTTCCAGCTGCCAGGGAACTTGCTGTTCTCATCTGACTGGGAAGCGTGGACTTTCCATCCCACTTGGCCATGTGACCCACTTGGGCCAATGAAACGTGGGCAGAAGTAACGAATGGGTGTTCCAAGCAGAACTCTTCCAGAGTCATGGCGTAGGGCCGCCAGCACCCCTCCGCTTCCCTTGACCAAGTGGCTGGTAGGTCTCAGACAGAGGTTGTGCTTCAGCCTGTGCCCCAGCAGGGTGACCCGAGGCACAAGCCACAGCCGAGCAGTGGCTGGCAGGTAATGCAAGCAGGCAGTAAACTCCTGTTGCTTTATGCCCCTACAAGTTGGGAGACAGCTCCTTACAGCGGCATAATCTGACTTAGGCTAGTTTCTAGCACAACTGCCAGCTGTTCCTTCTATAAATGAAATAGAGGGATGCACTGAGAACTTTTATTTCAACTTGATGCTGTTCCTGGACATCCATTAGTGTGTCAGAAATGAACGTGATCAGTCTCCATCAGCATTTCTGCCTGGAATTCTGCTTCCCTGCCTATGGTGTCTGGCTTGTATGAAATGTTAAAAATGTAAAAACCACCATTACACTCATCTGTCATGTGCATCCACACATGTATGTGTGCACTCATTACAAATGCACACATGCCTTACCTACACACACAGTCTTACACTGCAGAAAATCAAAAGTTCAGTTGCTACTGAACAAGGGATATAAATACTACTGTCTAGGCCCATATTCCTAAGAGTATGAAAAAAAGAAAAGACTGCACCCCTGGCCCATGTAATCAGTCTCAAAGAAAAAGAAAGCAGAAAAATATATGTTCTACCAGCCAAATAAGTTTCTGAACAGTTTGTTGGGACTCAAGTTTTCCATGAGGCCGGGCAGCTCTTTATCCTTCCCTCTCACATGGTACAGATTGTTCCCATCAGGCGCTTGCGGTGCATCTCAGGTTGGCTGCATGTGTGCACAAGCATATCAACACCCTAGCTCTGCAAGCTTGTGGGATCACTGCCTACCACTAAATCCCAGGAGATTCTTGGGGACGGAGTCAGTTATGTAACTGAGATGCAAGGTAAAGGGACAGAGACTGCTCTGTTCCAATTCAAACAATTACAGAGATGGCTGTAATTTGCCAGCCTTGGCCAAAGTACCTCCATATTAACCCACCAAGATAACAGAATCCTGAGGAACCTTTCTTGGAACAAGGGTATAGCATTCTGGAGATGGCTTCTCTCTTTCACTTGGCTTCTTTTGCTTCCCTTGGAAAGGTGGAGACTAAGAGACCTGGGCAGCTGACTTGCTGTTGGCTCTCAGGAACAGAGGGTCCAACTACTGTAAAGTCAGCTCAGCTGCCAGTATTAGAAGGGACCCTGAGTACTCATGCTGTCGTACCCATGACTTTCTGTCCATGGAAGAGCGACTGGTTTGGACAAGTCCCACCACCACTAGAAAGTCAGGGATCCTGGCTTTGGACAGGTATTCTTATATCCTATACTGCGGTAATGCAAGCTTTATATGTTAAAAAAAAAAAAAAATCATGTCTTTAGCCAATCAAACCCCTTCTCCATTTTCAGATATATCTTATAAAGGCTTATCTGCTATTCCGGCTGCTTAGCCCAACTCTTTTATGACTGTGGGTATTCCAGTTACACCAGAGGCTTTCATAGTATCAAGGAAAATTGTACCATGCAGGCATCAGAAGGAGCACAGATCTAACTGGATAAAATAAGTGAAAGATTCTTACAGACCCTTTTATGTCTTTTCACTCCTTATGGCACAAAGGACCAACAGTAGCTACTGAACAAGGGATATAAATACTACTGTCTAGGCCCATATTCCTAAGAGTATGAAAAAAAGAAAAGACTGCACCCCTGGCCCATGTAATCAGTCTCAAAGAAAAAGAAAGCAGAAAAATATATGTTCTACCAGCCAAATAAGTTTCTGAACAGTTTGTTGGGACTCAAGTTTTCCATGAGGCCGGGCAGCTCTTTATCCTTCCCTCTCACATGGTACAGATTGTTCCCATCAGGCGCTTGCGGTGCATCTCAGGTTGGCTGCATGTGTGCACAAGCATATCAACACCCTAGCTCTGCAAGCTTGTGGGATCACTGCCTACCACTAAATCCCAGGAGATTCTTGGGGACGGAGTCAGTTATGTAACTGAGATGCAAGGTAAAGGGACAGAGACTGCTCTGTTCCAATTCAAACAATTACAGAGATGGCTGTAATTTGCCAGCCTTGGCCAAAGTACCTCCATATTAACCCACCAAGATAACAGAATCCTGAGGAACCTTTCTTGGAACAAGGGTATAGCATTCTGGAGATGGCTTCTCTCTTTCACTTGGCTTCTTTTGCTTCCCTTGGAAAGGTGGAGACTAAGAGACCTGGGCAGCTGACTTGCTGTTGGCTCTCAGGAACAGAGGGTCCAACTACTGTAAAGTCAGCTCAGCTGCCAGTATTAGAAGGGACCCTGAGTACTCATGCTGTCGTACCCATGACTTTCTGTCCATGGAAGAGCGACTGGTTTGGACAAGTCCCACCACCACTAGAAAGTCAGGGATCCTGGCTTTGGACAGGTATTCTTATATCCTATACTGCGGTAATGCAAGCTTTATATGTTAAAAAAAAAAAAAAATCATGTCTTTAGCCAATCAAACCCCTTCTCCATTTTCAGATATATCTTATAAAGGCTTATCTGCTATTCCGGCTGCTTAGCCCAACTCTTTTATGACTGTGGGTATTCCAGTTACACCAGAGGCTTTCATAGTATCAAGGAAAATTGTACCATGCAGGCATCAGAAGGAGCACAGATCTAACTGGATAAAATAAGTGAAAGATTCTTACAGACCCTTTTATGTCTTTTCACTCCTTATAGGGCTGGCACGGCAAGACACAATGCCACCAAAGCTTCTGACTCCCAATTCAGGGCTTTGTGCATTTAACTTCTTAGCAACTCTAATACTTGGATCAATCACAACTAGTTTTTGCTTAATTTAATCCCAAGATCAGATGTGCATAACTCAAGTATAATTTTACTATCTGACTCTATATAAAAGCTTGATGGTGTATGCATGTGTGTATATTTTTAAATATTTACTGGGACAAAATATTTCCTGAGAATTTCTCAATATGTTTTTGCCAGTTTTCTTGAATTCTTTCTATTTCTACTTTTTTATGGCATTGGTTCCGTGAATGAGTGTCTAAATATATATCATTTATTCCAGAAAATCAGGGCCAGATTCAAGAGATTAAGCTTTTATTACAGATTTTCCTTCATGTTATTCAAGGCTAAATAGACCACTGAGCTTAGAGAGGTTCACTCTCTAAATATTGCTATTTCTATTTTGCAAGTCATTAATAGACATTGACATTATATATCCCTTATAGAAAGCAACTTAAAATGAATAGAGGTAGTTGAAATATCTTTTTTTTTAAATTTTGGCCACTTTTTTTTTTTTTTTTATTGGTCCTTCATTTATTCATTTTCACCCATCTTAATTCTTTGGCCTGTGAGGGCCTCCCATCGCAGTGGCCTCTCTCCTTGTAGAGCACTGGCTTTGGGCACATGCACTCCAGAGCACTGACTCGTAACTGGATACATGGATCCAGCCACTCCATGGCACAAGGGATCTTCCCACGCCGGGGATCGAATCGGTGCCCTTTGTACTGCAAGGCGGACTCTTTACCCACTGGACCACCAGGGAAGCCCATGTAGTTGAAATATCTTTACCTGATTTAAGTGGCAGGGAGATTAAGCCCTCAGTTGAAGGAATAGAAAACAGCTTGTACACTGGAACCCCGTTTTTTCATCAAACCTAGTGATGCATTATTGATTCACATCATGCTATTATCTACCACATGGCCTACTGATATTAAAATCAACTGCAATGGGATTTCCATGGTTATCAAACCCCTTCGATGCGTTATTATCTAACTGGATAAAATAAGTGAAAGATTCTTACAGACCCTTTTATGTCTTTTCACTCCTTATAGGGCTGGCACGGCAAGACACAATGCCACCAAAGCTTCTGACTCCCAATTCAGGGCTTTGTGCATTTAACTTCTTAGCAACTCTAATACTTGGATCAATCACAACTAGTTTTTGCTTAATTTAATCCCAAGATCAGATGTGCATAACTCAAGTATAATTTTACTATCTGACTCTATATAAAAGCTTGATGGTGTATGCATGTGTGTATATTTTTAAATATTTACTGGGACAAAATATTTCCTGAGAATTTCTCAATATGTTTTTGCCAGTTTTCTTGAATTCTTTCTATTTCTACTTTTTTATGGCATTGGTTCCGTGAATGAGTGTCTAAATATATATCATTTATTCCAGAAAATCAGGGCCAGATTCAAGAGATTAAGCTTTTATTACAGATTTTCCTTCATGTTATTCAAGGCTAAATAGACCACTGAGCTTAGAGAGGTTCACTCTCTAAATATTGCTATTTCTATTTTGCAAGTCATTAATAGACATTGACATTATATATCCCTTATAGAAAGCAACTTAAAATGAATAGAGGTAGTTGAAATATCTTTTTTTTTAAATTTTGGCCACTTTTTTTTTTTTATTGGTCCTTCATTTATTCATTTTCACCCATCTTAATTCTTTGGCCTGTGAGGGCCTCCCATCGCAGTGGCCTCTCTCCTTGTAGAGCACTGGCTTTGGGCACATGCACTCCAGAGCACTGACTCGTAACTGGATACATGGATCCAGCCACTCCATGGCACAAGGGATCTTCCCACGCCGGGGATCGAATCGGTGCCCTTTGTACTGCAAGGCGGACTCTTTACCCACTGGACCACCAGGGAAGCCCATGTAGTTGAAATATCTTTACCTGATTTAAGTGGCAGGGAGATTAAGCCCTCAGTTGAAGGAATAGAAAACAGCTTGTACACTGGAACCCCGTTTTTTCATCAAACCTAGTGATGCATTATTGATTCACATCATGCTATTATCTACCACATGGCCTACTGATATTAAAATCAACTGCAATGGGATTTCCATGGTTATCCAGTGGTTAAGAACCCACCTTCGAATGCAGCGGGTGGAGGTTTGATTACAGGTTGGGGGACTATGATCCCACATGACTTGGGGCAATGAGGTTTTCGCATCACAACTACTGAGCACCACGACTAGAGAGCCTGGGCACTGCACAATAGATCCTGAGTGCAAACACCACCAGACACAGCCAAATAAAACAAATAAATAAGTATTCAAAAAAAAGTCAACTGAAGCATCCCATAAATATACCATGCATGCAATCATATATCAGTGGGTCAATATGGAGGTACTTTGGTCTTAAAAAGATATATAAGCTATTAAAAAGTTTTATACATGATAAAAGTTTTAAAATCTTCTAGTAGTTCAATTTTTATAGTAGGTAATTTCTAATTCTTTTATTTGTTTATTTTTTTGACTCTAAGTCATCGTTCATTTTTCATCCATCTTTATTCTTTGGCATGTGTGGGCCTCCCATCACAGTGGCCTCTCTCCTTGCAGAGCACCACCTCTGGGCACATGCACTCCAGAGTGCTGACTCGTAATTGGACACACTGGTCCAGCTACTCCATAGTACGTGGGATCTTCCTGGGCCAGGGATGGAACTGGTAACCCCTGCACTCCAAGGGGGACTCTTTATCCACTGGACCACCAGGGAAGCCCAGTAATTTCTACTTCTAAAGAATTCTTTGGGCCTCACTAATTATTGTTACAAAATCTTAATTGGATCTCTCCAGGTTTTAAGAACTTAGTAGGAGATGGCAGAAATCTGTCACATAAACATAGGACTACTTCTAAACAGAAGGGGTCCAGGCAACTCTAAGTCTGGTGCAACATGACTATAATTTAATTACCTGACTAGCTTTGAGCATATCACAATCTTTATTAATGATGGTATGGGCTAACACGCTTGCCCAATTACTCACTGAATTCAGGAATAAAAGTATTATTTTCCCTAAGAGCAGAGTTGAATAAGAGAGAAAAGCAACTTAACATTTCCTCTTAAGGGAAATCAAACAGAAGAGTATAAAATCTAAACCTAAGATGTGAAACACTTGAAAGAAAAAGGAAAGAAAAATCACCTTAAATTCTGCCATCTACAAATTGATTAACACTTTGTCGGCACATACATAATCTCTCATTTGTTTAATATGAAGACATGTACTTGTATATAAGTATACTATCTATTTTATATAATCTTTAAGTGTAATTGCAATCTGCTTTTTAAATCGTCAATGCATTTCAAACCTCCTTCCATGCCAACAGATGCCCTTGTCAAACCTTCTACTTGGCTGAATACCATTCCTAGTGTAGCCATTACTTTTTCTCTTTTCTTTTTTATTTATGTAGCCAGTACTTTTAAAAGCACCTTCTTTTATCAGTTCAAGTTTCCATAATCATAGGTTAAAAATAATAAATCCAGTTCTCTGGAGGCTTTTGTTCTAAATAAGGAATTCTGCCAGAATGTGCATCCTGGTAAATGTATTTCAGGAAGGACTTCTGGGTTGATGTTTCTATTATTCTACATTCCAGATTAAGACACATCTCATATGGTTTTGATTTATATTCTCGGCAGACTTCAAAAAAGGAAATTCCAACTGGAAGTTTATTCATACACCAGAACTATGCCCATCCATCTTTATTCTTTGGCATGTGTGGGCCTCCCATCACAGTGGCCTCTCTCCTTGCAGAGCACCACCTCTGGGCACATGCACTCCAGAGTGCTGACTCGTAATTGGACACACTGGTCCAGCTACTCCATAGTACGTGGGATCTTCCTGGGCCAGGGATGGAACTGGTAACCCCTGCACTCCAAGGGGGACTCTTTATCCACTGGACCACCAGGGAAGCCCAGTAATTTCTACTTCTAAAGAATTCTTTGGGCCTCACTAATTATTGTTACAAAATCTTAATTGGATCTCTCCAGGTTTTAAGAACTTAGTAGGAGATGGCAGAAATCTGTCACATAAACATAGGACTACTTCTAAACAGAAGGGGTCCAGGCAACTCTAAGTCTGGTGCAACATGACTATAATTTAATTACCTGACTAGCTTTGAGCATATCACAATCTTTATTAATGATGGTATGGGCTAACACGCTTGCCCAATTACTCACTGAATTCAGGAATAAAAGTATTATTTTCCCTAAGAGCAGAGTTGAATAAGAGAGAAAAGCAACTTAACATTTCCTCTTAAGGGAAATCAAACAGAAGAGTATAAAATCTAAACCTAAGATGTGAAACACTTGAAAGAAAAAGGAAAGAAAAATCACCTTAAATTCTGCCATCTACAAATTGATTAACACTTTGTCGGCACATACATAATCTCTCATTTGTTTAATATGAAGACATGTACTTGTATATAAGTATACTATCTATTTTATATAATCTTTAAGTGTAATTGCAATCTGCTTTTTAAATCGTCAATGCATTTCAAACCTCCTTCCATGCCAACAGATGCCCTTGTCAAACCTTCTACTTGGCTGAATACCATTCCTAGTGTAGCCATTACTTTTTCTCTTTTCTTTTTTATTTATGTAGCCAGTACTTTTAAAAGCACCTTCTTTTATCAGTTCAAGTTTCCATAATCATAGGTTAAAAATAATAAATCCAGTTCTCTGGAGGCTTTTGTTCTAAATAAGGAATTCTGCCAGAATGTGCATCCTGGTAAATGTATTTCAGGAAGGACTTCTGGGTTGATGTTTCTCTATTATTCTACATTCCAGATTAAGACACATCTCATATGGTTTTGATTTATATTCTCGGCAGACTTCAAAAAAGGAAATTCCAACTGGAAGTTTATTCATACACCAGAACTATGTTTAAATGATGCTACGGGGATGTCTTAAACTAACACAAGCCAGGAAGTTCAAAGTTGAGGTTAGATCCTGGACCACGTTCCCACCTCTTCCTTCTTGGTATTTGGGAAGTGGAGATTTAATGTAACAGCTGTTCTGCTTGCCTTTGACCTCCTGTGTATGTATTTAGATAATTTCCAAGATGGATTTCATAACTTTATGTAATGAGAATTTTCTAAAGGCTGTCGCTGCAGTTTCAAGGTTACACTTAAAAAACAAAACCAAACAAACTAGACCAAATAAAGAAAAAGTCCCCATCTTGTTTTAATGACTAGATGAATATGTGGAGTCTACGTGACTTCTAAAATCTTTTAAGCAATTAAGAGCAAACTGTGACCCAATTTCTAAAATTAGCAAACTCACCAAGAGTGCATTTCTTTAGAACAAAATAATTTTATTTTTGTGCAGGGTTAATGCTATTGTTTTAAAGGGGAATTCAAAACAAAGATGCATTCTGATTTTATTTGCTCTTAGCTAATGGCATATTTATTACTTAAGGAAAACAATTTCTTCTCGTGTTGAATACACATACTACATTTCATGAATTAGTTTTTCTTTTTATAAGTGCCTGTCTATTTGTTTAGAAAATGTTCCCTTATTTGAGGGCATACACGAGCTAACTGGATATGAGGTAATATGGCTTACAGTGGTTAGAAGTATGGATCCCACACTTCATTATCTTCAGGTCCCTGGCTGGATTAATTTCAGCATGCCTACAAGAGGGCCTCAGGGCCAAAAATCACCTGTCCCCTACATACAGATTTCTTTAAGAATCCAGCAGGCAGTGCACTTCTTAACTCTATAGAAGATTTTGTTAGACTCTGTAAAACAATGTATCACAGGAAGCAGTGCTTCTCATAATACAGTGCTGTCCAACAAGATGTAATGAGAACCATAAATTAAATGTTATGCCTTGAAAACGATAATAAGAGTAAGAGCTCTCACCAGCTCAGGATAGGAACACCAGGTTGGGGAAGACAGTCTTGCGAGGACAATTTATGATAATTTATGATGTGTTCACCAGTTAATAAGTAAAATATTAGCAATCCTGTTCTTGATATGTGAGGGTCTCCAGGGCAAAGATATGTTTAAACATACCAAACATCAGAACCCTGGGAAAGAAATCTGTATAAAATACATAATCTTCATTAACGAATATGCTATCAGAAGATTATTTTTCCATTTCTTCCTTTTTTTTTTTTTAATAAATGAACAAATAAGTAAATCTTGAGCAAGGGATAGGAGCTTCCTGTGGGTTAACAACTGGGAGAATGCAGAGCCCAAGGTTCTTGGCCTCGAGAGGTCATGAGCCTCCCAGACAGGCTTCCTGTCAAGGTCATTCCCACTATTTAAAACATCCCAGGTGGTTTTTTAGGGATCTACTTTGTGAGGAGGCAACTGGGAGACTAGCTCAACTATCATTCAGATACTTCAGCCCCCAGTTACTTCTAAAAGCAAAGAAATACTTTGATCCTAGGCTTAAAATGATTTTACCTGATGTTTCATGATCACTCAAATTAGCAAACTAAGTATTTCAAAATTTATTTTTGTGCTTAAGTTGTTTTAAAGAATTCAAAACAAAGATGCATTCTGATTTTATTTGCTCTTAGCTAATGGCATATTTATTACTTAAGGAAAACAATTTCTTCTCGTGTTGAATACACATACTACATTTCATGAATTAGTTTTTCTTTTTATAAGTGCCTGTCTATTTGTTTAGAAAATGTTCCCTTATTTGAGGGCATACACGAGCTAACTGGATATGAGGTAATATGGCTTACAGTGGTTAGAAGTATGGATCCCACACTTCATTATCTTCAGGTCCCTGGCTGGATTAATTTCAGCATGCCTACAAGAGGGCCTCAGGGCCAAAAATCACCTGTCCCCTACATACAGATTTCTTTAAGAATCCAGCAGGCAGTGCACTTCTTAACTCTATAGAAGATTTTGTTAGACTCTGTAAAACAATGTATCACAGGAAGCAGTGCTTCTCATAATACAGTGCTGTCCAACAAGATGTAATGAGAACCATAAATTAAATGTTATGCCTTGAAAACGATAATAAGAGTAAGAGCTCTCACCAGCTCAGGATAGGAACACCAGGTTGGGGAAGACAGTCTTGCGAGGACAATTTATGATAATTTATGATGTGTTCACCAGTTAATAAGTAAAATATTAGCAATCCTGTTCTTGATATGTGAGGGTCTCCAGGGCAAAGATATGTTTAAACATACCAAACATCAGAACCCTGGGAAAGAAATCTGTATAAAATACATAATCTTCATTAACGAATATGCTATCAGAAGATATTTTTTCCCCTTTTTCCTTTTTTTTTTTTTAATAAATGAACAAATAAGTAAATCTTGAGCAAGGGATAGGAGCTTCCTGTGGGTTAACAACTGGGAGAATGCAGAGCCCAAGGTTCTTGGCCTCGAGAGGTCATGAGCCTCCCAGACAGGCTTCCTGTCAAGGTCATTCCCACTATTTAAAACATCCCAGGTGGTTTTTTAGGGATCTACTTTGTGAGGAGGCAACTGGGAGACTAGCTCAACTATCATTCAGATACTTCAGCCCCCCAGTTACTTCTAAAAGCAAAGAAATACTTTGATCCTAGGCTTAAAATGATTTTACCTGATGTTTCATGATCACTCAAATTATACCCAATGGTGAACAGAAAATTTAGAAAGCAGTTTTCTTTGAACCTTTTGTTTTTTCAAAATAAGGAACAGTAAGTACATACTAACATACACATACATATTTTTAAAATTGAGATGAAGTCTGTCCTACTTAGGCTAATGCATGAATAAAAGGCCCTTAACCCAGAGTTTTTAGAAAGAGCTGAGGTCTGGGAACTCCTTGGTAGGCAAACATTAGTACATAGGTGTTTTGTCTGCTGAGGCCACAGAGCTTTCATCAAATTCTCTGATTCACTTATTTCTACCACTAAGGAACTCCCATTTAGCCCACGAAAGAAAACGTTATGCACCTTAAAAGAGGGCCAGCCTTTTTCTGCTTTGTTCCCTGTGAGCAATCGATTTTCCATTTTGGAACTTGGAAAGATAAATGATTTCTTTTTCTCTGTCTCTCTCTCTGTCTCACACAAATAGGCATATAGGTGCACATATATTCTATAAACATAGCACAGGCAAAACTGCAGGCATCCTTAAATGAATAGGTACATTTTTGTATTCTTTTGAATTATAACAATGTAGGTACACATTACAAGACTGGGAAGAATATTGTATCTTTGCAGGTTCAGTTCTTGGCCTAGAGTTTGGCAAATCAATGCTGACTGAAAGAGTGAAAAACTACACTATACTAAAAGGAAAATATTTATATCTTTTAAATATTTACAGATGAATAAACACTCAAAACATTTTTCAGATATTCAGGTACCTCCAAACTCACAAGACTGTTGTAAATGTGGGAACATATATTGTGAATGTACATTGCAAACTATTAAACACTTTTAAAATAATAAGGTTTTATACCCTAGAGCAGCACTCTCTGTGCAGGTCCCAATGTTGCCTATGTTTTCTGAAGGGCAGGGCATTTGACACGGTCCCAGAATGCAGTGGGAGAGTCCTTCCTGCTGGCTCCCATCCCTTTCCCTTTCCTGTGCATGGAAACCTTGGGAATTCCAAGGCCAGAGATTATGGCAAGATTTAGTCTTCCCCCAGTTACTTCTAAAAGCAAAGAAATACTTTGATCCTAGGCTTAAAATGATTTTACCTGATGTTTCATGATCACTCAAATTAATACCCAATGGTGAACAGAAAATTTAGAAAGTCAGTTTTTTTAATAAACCATTTTAGAAAGCAGTTTTCTTTGAACCTTTTGTTTTTTCAAAATAAGGAACAGTAAGTACATACTAACATACACATACATATTTTTAAAATTGAGATGAAGTCTGTCCTACTTAGGCTAATGCATGAATAAAAGGCCCTTAACCCAGAGTTTTTAGAAAGAGCTGAGGTCTGGGAACTCCTTGGTAGGCAAACATTAGTACATAGGTGTTTTGTCTGCTGAGGCCACAGAGCTTTCATCAAATTCTCTGATTCACTTATTTCTACCACTAAGGAACTCCCATTTAGCCCACGAAAGAAAACGTTATGCACCTTAAAAGAGGGCCAGCCTTTTTCTGCTTTGTTCCCTGTGAGCAATCGATTTTCCATTTTGGAACTTGGAAAGATAAATGATTTCTTTTTCTCTGTCTCTCTCTCTCTGTCTCACACAAATAGGCATATAGGTGCACATATATTCTATAAACATAGCACAGGCAAAACTGCAGGCATCCTTAAATGAATAGGTACATTTTTGTATTCTTTTGAATTATAACAATGTAGGTACACATTACAAGACTGGGAAGAATATTGTATCTTTGCAGGTTCAGTTCTTGGCCTAGAGTTTGGCAAATCAATGCTGACTGAAAGAGTGAAAAACTACACTATACTAAAAGGAAAATATTTATATCTTTTAAATATTTACAGATGAATAAACACTCAAAACATTTTTCAGATATTCAGGTACCTCCAAACTCACAAGACTGTTGTAAATGTGGGAACATATATTGTGAATGTACATTGCAAACTATTAAACACTTTTAAAATAATAAGGTTTTATACCCTAGAGCAGCACTCTCTGTGCAGGTCCCAATGTTGCCTATGTTTTCTGAAGGGCAGGGCATTTGACACGGTCCCAGAATGCAGTGGGAGAGTCCTTCCTGCTGGCTCCCATCCCTTTCCCTTTCCTGTGCATGGAAACCTTGGGAATTCCAAGGCCAGAGATTATGGCAAGATTTAGACTTAGAAGAATAACAGTGAGAAAACATCTCCTTGGTTTTTTCACAAAGGAATCACTCTCCTCTTGTTAAGATCAACAAACCTGACTGGGAAATATTCATTCATATTTGAGAATAACCAGACAAAAGCATAGAGAAAGAATATCGTAAGACTTTCAAATGTTTTGACACAATCTTCAGTGAGAAACATCCCACAATCTTAAAGGAAATCAACCCTGAATATTCATTGGAAGGACTGATACTGAAGCAGAAGCTCCAATACTTTGGCCACCTGATGCAAAGAGACGACTAATTGGAAAAGACCTTGATGCTGGGAAAAATAGGAGGCAGAAGAGGACAACAGAGGACAAAATAGTTGGATGGCATCACCGACTCAATGGACACGAGTTTGAGCAAGCTCCAAGAGATGGTGAAGGACAGGAAAGCCTGGTGTACTGCAGTCCATAGGGTCGCAAAGAGTTGGGCATGACTGAGTTACTGAAGTGAACTGAATCCTACATATGGGCTTCCCAGGTGGTGCTAGTGGTAAAGAACCCACCTGCCAGTCCAGGAGTCGTAAGAGATATGGGTTTGATGCCTGGGTTGGGAAGACCCCCGGGGGAGGGCATGGCAAGCCACTCCAGTATTCTTTCCTGGAGAATGCCATGGATAAAGGAGCCTGGCAGGCTATAGTCCATGGGGTCGCAAAGAGTGGGGCAGGACTGAAGCACACATGCATGCAACCTACACACTCAGAGACTGAAACAAAGTTTCACAAAACAATAATTTCACTTTATACATGCGCAATGCCACCTGACATTTTCTGTTTTCTTCCCTTCTATTAAAAATAGATAGGAATATCCACTACCTGACTTCATGACCCACAGTTTAAAGAACACTGCCTCAGATGACCTCATTCTATGAGAAGCATCTGGTTAAATCAATGAATAAACTGAGTCTGGTCCTAAGAACCTGACAGCTGGTGGTCTTCCTGGACTCCTCCCCACTCTTGAGTTCATATTCTCACAAATTCAACCTCAAGACCTGCTGAGGTCACACCTCTTAAATATACCTCTTAAATGTATTTCTCAAACTTCAACCTGCCCATCTCCATTCTCTCTGCCTCATCATGTCCCCAGACTCCTGCAAAAGACTCCTAGCAGGTGCCCCTACTTTAAGACACAGGTCCTTCACCTTGGCCCACAGTGCCACCCCTCACCTGGTCCCTGCCTCCTTCCAGGGCTCACAGCCTCTCTGGGCCCAACACTGGAATGGCAGGGGGTTCACCTGCCAGCCCCCTGGTGCTGTTTCACATCCCACACAGGGGCTTGGGCTGTGCCTTTCCCTTTGTCTGCCACATTTCTCCTACTTCTGTGTCTCCTGACATACTCTTCAATCGTGATTCAGCCAAGACGTCACTTCCTGGACCCCAGGTTAGCTTGTCCTTCTCTGGGCTTTTGTGCACTGTAGCCCTTATGAGGTTAGACTGAAATGTTCTTGTTACACATCTGTCTCCCCATTAGACTATGAGCTTTTCAGGGGCAGACATTGCCTGACTGACTTTTTGCCTCTGGTTCAGAGCACTTGGAACCCAGTGCGTGTTCAGTGTCTGCATCCATCAATAAATCTGCTGAAGGTGAGGAGCTGAGAAGCTTGGCTTCTGTTGCAGGTGTCCCTTGGGTACCTGCATTTCACCAACATTCTCGACGGTCATCCTAATCTGGACTGGACTATTGCTCCTTTTATTTATTCCCAGCAAATGAGCTCCAGGTACTGCTGGTCAAAGGTCTTTTGGTAACGGTACCTCTGGCCCCTGAAAAAGCTCTCTGGCTCTCTTCTTTCCTGGTTTGATTGAAGGAGGCTGCAGGGCAGCTACCTCCCTGTTTCATTCCATTTGAGAAGTCTGCTACTACTGTTGCTGGAGCTGAGGATGGGCTGAGTATCAGCTCCAGTCTTAATTAATAACAAATCAATGACACAAAAAATCATGTGGCTTAGAGGTCTCTCAGAGGACCTTCCAGGGAAAGAGGGTAGTTCTGGGTAAGCAAAAGTGTTCGGTCCCTCAGGAGCAGAGCTGACTGTAGCTCAGTCTGAACCACCAGAGATCTCCCTGGACAGCCAGCTGGTTAAATCAATGAATAAACTGAGTCTGGTCCTAAGAACCTGACAGCTGGTGGTCTTCCTGGACTCCTCCCCACTCTTGAGTTCATATTCTCACAAATTCAACCTCAAGACCTGCTGAGGTCACACCTCTTAAATATACCTCTTAAATGTATTTCTCAAACTTCAACCTGCCCATCTCCATTCTCTCTGCCTCATCATGTCCCCAGACTCCTGCAAAAGACTCCTAGCAGGTGCCCCTACTTTAAGACACAGGTCCTTCACCTTGGCCCACAGTGCCACCCCTCACCTGGTCCCTGCCTCCTTCCAGGGCTCACAGCCCTCTCTGGGCCCAACACTGGAATGGCAGGGGGTTCACCTGCCAGCCCCCTGGTGCTGTTTCACATCCCACACAGGGGCTTGGGCTGTGCCTTTCCCTTTGTCTGCCACATTTCTCCTACTTCTGTGTCTCCTGACATACTCTTCAATCGTGATTCAGCCAAGACGTCACTTCCTGGACCCCAGGTTAGCTTGTCCTTCTCTGGGCTTTTGTGCACTGTAGCCCTTATGAGGTTAGACTGAAATGTTCTTGTTACACATCTGTCTCCCCATTAGACTATGAGCTTTTCAGGGGCAGACATTGCCTGACTGACTTTTTGCCTCTGGTTCAGAGCACTTGGAACCCAGTGCGTGTTCAGTGTCTGCATCCATCAATAAATCTGCTGAAGGTGAGGAGCTGAGAAGCTTGGCTTCTGTTGCAGGTGTCCCTTGGGTACCTGCATTTCACCAACATTCTCGACGGTCATCCTAATCTGGACTGGACTATTGCTCCTTTTATTTATTCCCAGCAAATGAGCTCCAGGTACTGCTGGTCAAAGGTCTTTTGGTAACGGTACCTCTGGCCCCTGAAAAAGCTCTCTGGCTCTCTTCTTTCCTGGTTTGATTGAAGGAGGCTGCAGGGCAGCTACCTCCCTGTTTCATTCCATTTGAGAAGTCTGCTACTACTGTTGCTGGAGCTGAGGATGGGCTGAGTATCAGCTCCAGTCTTAATTAATAACAAATCAATGACACAAAAAATCATGTGGCTTAGAGGTCTCTCAGAGGACCTTCCAGGGAAAGAGGGTAGTTCTGGTGATAAGCAAAAAGTGTTCGGTCCCCTCAGGAGCAGAGCTGACTGTAGCTCAGTCTGAACCACCAGAGATCTCCCTGGACAGCCAGCTCCCCCAGGCCTCCCCATTCATTCATTCCTTCCCCATTCAATGAGTGGAATCATCCACTCATTCTATAATGGCGCTGCCAGGGATCAGAGTGGAATAATGCCTCTCATGAAATGCAACCACACCAGAGCAGAGAAATGCAGAGTAGAGTAATCCCCTCTCTTAAAACATAACTACACCTAGCTATGCCTATTGTGTTTCTCAGGAGCTAAGGGGAAATGTGTGACATATCAGGGTGACCTTCTTTGGGGCACTAGACACTCCTCTTTATTCTGTTTGAAGTTTTTCCTTCCTTGAAAACATAGCTTATTGGATGTCTCCTCCCAAGAAGCCTTCCCTAAACCTTTTTAACACTTACAGTCTCTGCCCTTCCACGATCCCTGGCTTTCTTGAACTGCTGTTTGACCTATTTTATGGAGCCATGACTTCCATCTCTTTGTAGCCTTAAAGTCTGGGCACAGTGAATTTGTAAACAGTAGAGACTCAATATGGATTTGTGGTTGTTAAGGCTACTGTTAATAACTAACCAAATCACAAGTTTGTATATGGGCACTGATTGACTGATTGATGGTGGTGGTGGTGACAGCTGGCCCTTGTTCAGTTCTCCAGACAGGAAGGTAGCCTAGGGGACAGGAATAGGTAAAGTAAAGGTAGGGACAGATACAGGAATGAAGACAGCCAGCGGAGGCTAACCTCCCCTCCAGCCTGAGTGTGGCAATGAAGAGCATCAGCATGTGGGCTCACTGCAGAGGGTCCCTGCACAGACCTCATTCTGTGCGTCCGGTTGGCGTACACACTTGAGAACAGCTGGAAAGATGTGAGGGCAACTCCAGAACCAGGAAAGGCATTCTGTGCACCACTGCAGTTCTGCTCCCTGGCACAAGGCTGTGGACTTTGTGTTTACACGTGTTGGGCAAAATGAATTCTGTAAATTGACAAGGAACAGGTGCTTTAAAGCTGGAGCTATTATTATCGACTGAAATGAGTACTTCTCAAATTTTCCCTCTGACGTACGCAAATGGCAGAAGAAAATAAACAGATGTCCTCCATGGATTTATTTGCCATTTCCACCCACAGGGCAGACAGGACTGCAAAAAGATTTCCCTCAAATTTTAAGAAAACTGATGCTCCAAGATGTACCTTCATGGATAGTCTGGGAGACCGAAGGGACTCAGATGTAAATTAAAAAAGAAATTTCACTTTTAGAGAGGTGACATCATTATTTTTTATACTGGCTTCCATGAACACTAGAAAATGTGGACTTTAGGCAAACTCCAACTCCATTTGAGACAGGATGACATTGCTGGACCCAGAGGTCTGATGAGAATGAACCAAGAGACATAGGCACTGGGCAGCTGATGGTTGGTTGAGCTAGATCACAGGATGGAGGCAAAATCTCTGCTCAGGAATATAAGATGCTGGCTTGAAAACAAAGACCTTCTTAAACATATTTGTACAGGAGAGCAGAAGATCTCATGTTGTGAGAGCAATTTCTGCATTTTATTCAGGAATACAAATAACATCCTTGAAGGATAACTTCAGAGATGGAACCCCAATTCGATCACTGACTCTGCTGCTTACAATCCTTCAGGACTCTTAAATCTTTCCAAAGTAAAATGCAAACTTCTGAGGACAGCACACAGTTCCTGAACTCACGTGGGTCCCTGGCACATCCTCCTGCCTGTCGCCCAGCCATGGGCCCTGGATGCCACCAGTACTATCAGCTTCCTGAGTCTGCCACCTCCCACCACTCTGTCTGCTGCTCCCTATAGGTACCTTTTCTAAGTCTAGAAGGACTTTCTCTCACTTGATCTGACTAGCTAATCCTTATTCTTCCTTCCCTGTCTATTTCCTTAATTCTCAGCTCTAGTTTTACCTTCTCTGCCAAGTCCTTTCTGACGACTGGCTTCTAGCCACTCAAGAAAGTAAGGGTCTTCCCATCTCGTTGGCATCCTCTGGTGTACCTCTGGCCTAGTACTTGCCCTGGCACTGGGCAAAATGAATTCTGTAAATTGACAAGGAACAGGTGCTTTAAAGCTGGAGCTATTATTATCGACTGAAATGAGTACTTCTCAAATTTTCCCTCTGACGTACGCAAATGGCAGAAGAAAATAAACAGATGTCCTCCATGGATTTATTTGCCATTTCCACCCACAGGGCAGACAGGACTGCAAAAAGATTTCCCTCAAATTTTAAGAAAACTGATGCTCCAAGATGTACCTTCATGGATAGTCTGGGAGACCGAAGGGACTCAGATGTAAATTAAAAAAGAAATTTCACTTTTAGAGAGGTGACATCATTATTTTTTATACTGGCTTCCATGAACACTAGAAAATGTGGACTTTAGGCAAACTCCAACTCCATTTGAGACAGGATGACATTGCTGGACCCAGAGGTCTGATGAGAATGAACCAAGAGACATAGGCACTGGGCAGCTGATGGTTGGTTGAGCTAGATCACAGGATGGAGGCAAAATCTCTGCTCAGGAATATAAGATGCTGGCTTGAAAACAAAGACCTTCTTAAACATATTTGTACAGGAGAGCAGAAGATCTCATGTTGTGAGAGCAATTTCTGCATTTTATTCAGGAATACAAATAACATCCTTGAAGGATAACTTCAGAGATGGAACCCCAATTCGATCACTGACTCTGCTGCTTACAATCCTTCAGGACTCTTAAATCTTTCCAAAGTAAAATGCAAACTTCTGAGGACAGCACACAGTTCCTGAACTCACGTGGGTCCCTGGCACATCCTCCTGCCTGTCGCCCAGCCATGGGCCCTGGATGCCACCAGTACTATCAGCTTCCTGAGTCTGCCACCTCCCACCACTCTGTCTGCTGCTCCCTATAGGTACCTTTTCTAAGTCTAGAAGGACTTTCTCTCACTTGATCTGACTAGCTAATCCTTATTCTTCCTTCCCTGTCTATTTCCTTAATTCTCAGCTCTAGTTTTACCTTCTCTGCCAAGTCCTTTCTGACGACTGGCTTCTAGCCACTCAAGAAAGTAAGGGTCTTCCCATCTCTCGTTGGCATCCTCTGGTGTACCTCTGGCCTAGTACTTGCCCTGGCACTGGAGTTTCTGGTTTATTCTGCTCTTCTGTTTGCCTCCACAAGCATGGTCTTCACATATCCTAAGCCAGTACAGTGCCTGTCCCCACCCTCCACCCCTGCACCCAGAGTGGCTTGATGAACGTTTGTCTTACAAACCAAGGAAGCTTCCAGTACGGAGGCTCAAAGACATTTAGAACAAGGAGTGAATGATAGTCTTCCTCCTGCTTCCGGCCTCTGACAAGGCCTCTGACAGTGAGGAAGAATCTCATCGCTCCCTGGTGACCTGTGAAGCATTAGCAAAGATGCCAAACCTCCACACTTCCTTCCCCACTGTTTTCATTCACATTAGGGGGAAAAAAAACGCCATGGGTTTACATCACCACCTCAAAGCACAGTCACAGGGGGAGAGGATTATTTGGAACAGAAAGAACCACACATTTCCTCATGAATCAACTCCCTGAACAGAATTAAAATGTAAGGTAGAGTATGTTCCACTTACTCACATTATCAACAGAGTCTTTTAGTAGCGAACAGAACTCTCTCCTCATCAAGGAAGAGCTCAAGAGTTGTTATAATTCCAATGGTTAGTCTTTTGTTTGAAACTGTCAAATCTTTTCTTCCAGGTCCTTAAAGAACATAAATAGGGTTTTAAAACATTCCACAGCTGACTACAGGTAGCGAAGATGATGTTTCTAAAAGACTTCCCCCTTCTTGGTACAAATGGTATCCTATGGTCCTGTAGGTACCAACAGACTCATGTTCATAACTCCTTTAAATTTTATGCTTCTCTTCTCTGTCTTAAGTGTGGTTCCTATTTAGAGTCTAAACATCATGTTGTTAATTACACATTGCATAGCATTACTTACTTCATAACACACTAATGGTATCAGCAAATTTGAAATTAATAGTCCCAAGACAACAACAACAACAAAAAACAAGAACACATCCATACCTCTTAGGTTTACCAAATTCTAGGTTTTAAAATTCCATTGGCATAACAGTTTCTATTAGCAAACCCAGACAGCACTAAATTACCAATAAATTCTGCCAGAAACATCCTATGAAACTCTGCTCCAAGGATTCACAATCATTCTTTGCAGGTTTCATATTGACACCTTCTTGTCTTCAATCTTGCTGTGAAAATAGATGGGAAACTCACAGCCGTGCTTTGAGATGCTTGTCTGGGAAAGTAGGGGAGGCTCCCGAATGCTGATGTCACTGTCATTTCTGAAATTCCAGCTCTGGCCACTCTCCCATCTGGACTACTCTTCTAATCTGGAATTCTCTCTCCCAGCCTTCCCTCACTGCCCACTCACCTGATCCCTGGGGGAACCATGAGTCACTTCCTGTCCTTTCAGCTTGTGGCTGTGGCTGAACTTCCTTCTTTGTCACCACCTCAAACAGGGGGTTGAGATGAGGACTGGTAGACAGTCAGAAGGCAGAGCAGTCCCTCTCCCTCATATTAGAGTGAGCCGCTGAGCACAGCCAACTCTAGGCTTCCTTAGAAGAGAAAGGATCATCATCACAGGGACGGCCTGAGTCGTGCCTTTTTACTACCGGATTTACGTCTGGGGTCCTGACTCCATTCTTCACCTTTCCGCTGCTTATTTGCAACTTCAGAAAGGATGGAGGGTAAAGAAATACAAAGCAAATGCATCAACCTCACATTCATGAAAAGTCTGATGGTGCAAATCTGAGACCTACTCAAAAATCAGTGACTGGATGGACATCTGTTTTATTGAGACTAACCTCCTTATCTGTCATCGGCATTAATACACTGGACGTAGTACGAGTGAGTCTTAGCTTTGCTGGTCACTTTTTTGCTAAAAGGATGTTCTTACCATGGTAAATTTCTTAAATTAAGACCTTAAACATTGTATTACAGCAGAGATAAGCTAAGTGTTTAACAAACCCACGGGCTGACAGTGATGCCCAGCCTCCCATGGAGGTGGTGAAGGACCATGAGAAGCAGGTCTGTGCAAAGGCACAGGGGTAGGCCTGCCATGTGGTCTACCTCTCCATCCTTCTCCACCTACCAGTAGATGTGATAGTGGTCTCTTCCCAGGAGCCCTGGGAAGCTTCATGCTGAGTCAGGAGAGCCTCGGTTGGCCTGTGTCTGGAGCACAGTGTCTATTAGCAAACCCAGACAGCACTAAATTACCAATAAATTCTGCCAGAAACATCCTATGAAACTCTGCTCCAAGGATTCACAATCATTCTTTGCAGGTTTCATATTGACACCTTCTTGTCTTCAATCTTGCTGTGAAAATAGATGGGAAACTCACAGCCGTGCTTTGAGATGCTTGTCTGGGAAAGTAGGGGAGGCTCCCGAATGCTGATGTCACTGTCATTTCTGAAATTCCAGCTCTGGCCACTCTCCCATCTGGACTACTCTTCTAATCTGGAATTCTCTCTCCCAGCCTTCCCTCACTGCCCACTCACCTGATCCCTGGGGGAACCATGAGTCACTTCCTGTCCTTTCAGCTTGTGGCTGTGGCTGAACTTCCTTCTTTGTCACCACCTCAAACAGGGGGTTGAGATGAGGACTGGTAGACAGTCAGAAGGCAGAGCAGTCCCTCTCCCTCATATTAGAGTGAGCCGCTGAGCACAGCCAACTCTAGGCTTCCTTAGAAGAGAAAGGATCATCATCACAGGGACGGCCTGAGTCGTGCCTTTTTACTACCGGATTTACGTCTGGGGTCCTGACTCCATTCTTCACCTTTCCGCTGCTTATTTGCAACTTCAGAAAGGATGGAGGGTAAAGAAATACAAAGCAAATGCATCAACCTCACATTCATGAAAAGTCTGATGGTGCAAATCTGAGACCTACTCAAAAATCAGTGACTGGATGGACATCTGTTTTATTGAGACTAACCTCCTTATCTGTCATCGGCATTAATACACTGGACGTAGTACGAGTGAGTCTTAGCTTTGCTGGTCACTTTTTTGCTAAAAGGATGTTCTTACCATGGTAAATTTCTTAAATTAAGACCTTAAACATTGTATTACAGCAGAGATAAGCTAAGTGTTTAACAAACCCACGGGCTGACAGTGATGCCCAGCCTCCCATGGAGGTGGTGAAGGACCATGAGAAGCAGGTCTGTGCAAAGGCACAGGGGTAGGCCTGCCATGTGGTCTACCTCTCCCATCCTTCTCCACCTACCAGTAGATGTGATAGTGGTCTCTTCCCAGGAGCCCTGGGAAGCTTCATGCTGAGTCAGGAGAGCCTCGGTTGGCCTGTGTCTGGAGCACAGTGTCTTGTCCTCAGTGTGGATGGGAAACACACTGCTAGTTGGCTGAGACCTAACGTTTTGAGAACAGGGACCACAGCCTTATTTAACATTTAATTCCCCCTGACTGGAAAAGATTGTCTCCTTACGCCTGGAAAAGAGCAGGTACCTGGCCAATATTCATGGAATGGAACAATGAAAGTTGGATGAGTCATAAGAGCATACACGCGAAAAGTCAAAATGCACACAGAAAGTTAATTCTGAGGAAAAATTCAGGGCATGCTTTGCTTCAACACGCACATAATCAACTTCACGCTAAATACCAGTCAGAAACTCTTTTGTCTTTTATGTCCATTAAGCACCCAGTTTTCAATACGCAACACACACCAAGATAGATTGTGAAACAGTTTCTTTTGAAAAGAATTAAAATCAGTCCCTTCTCCTTGACCTACCCACCCCCGCCTCTGAAAATAAACTGAATCTCAGTTGACTGAACAATTTCACTGCTCATCAGCTTTACAGAATCAAATGCATTTAGAAAGCAATTTGGAGTTATTGAGACTTTAATGAGAAGATGCTGACTGTGGGAAGGTTTCCTGGCTTCATGTTCTCACTGTAGAGAAACTTTTTGCCTCTGTCAGACTAGTCCATGGGTCTATGAGAGCGACATGTGGTAAGGTACTTTGCCTTAATAACAAAACCTACAAATCTCTTACATACTTGTATTTATTTTCAGGCCCAGCTTGATTTCTAGGTTTAAGACTGTGAAGTGATGTTTGGTGTTTCCTTTTTCTTTTTTTTTTAAACAATTTTGGTTATTGGGTTTTTTTGTTTGACTCTAAGTCATCGTTTATTTTTTATCCATCTTTATTCTTGAGCATGTGTGGGCCTCCCATCACAGTGGCCTCTCTCGTTGCAGAGCACTGGCTCTGGGCACATATACTCCAGAGTGCTGGCTTGTAATTGGACACACCGGGCCAGCCATTCCTTGGCATGTGGAATCTTCCCAGGCCAGGGATGGAACCAGTGCCCCTTGCACTGCAAGATGGACTCTTTACTGACTGGGCCACCAGGGAAGCCCTGGTGTTTCCTTTTTAAATTAACTGTGACTAGATGCTGTTTAGGGCCTGTCTAGGAGGAGTCAATGGTGTCACATCTTGTATTTATGTTTCTTTATTGTCATTCAAAGGGGTTTCCCTGGTGGCTCAGATGGTAAAGAATATGCCTGCAATACGGAGACCTAGGTTCGATCATTTGGTTGGGAAGATCCCCTGGAGAAGGGAATGGTTACCCACTCTAGTATTCTTACCTGGGAATTCCATGGAGAGAGGAGCCTGGCCAGGCTACAGTCAATGAGATCACAAAGAATTGGACATGACTAACACTTTCACTTTTTTTGGGTCTTTCAAAAATGTTTCATTTCCTTCCTTTTTACTGTTTAGGAATTAACATCAGGAATAACATTCATAAGGAAGAGATACAAATCAAGATTTTAAAAATTCCTTAGTATATTCACAAGAGGTGACAGCAGGTACATTTATAATTTGGTTGGAATCTCCAAAGTGGCTTTATCTTCAAACACTAGTATTTAATGGCTAGATATAACTAATTTTTCTTTCTTCCTTTTTTTGGCCTTTGGGGATCTTAGTTCCTCAATCAGGGATCAGACTCACGCCCCTGCAGTGGAAGCACAGAGCCCTAAGCACTGGACCACCAGGGAGCTCTCTAGGTACAACTGATTTTGAGTTATAAAAAAGGAAGCAAGGGAGGGAGGGAGTCCAGTGGATAGAGAGTCCACCTTGCAGTGCAAAGGGAGGAAAGAGAAAGAAGGGAACTCCAGCAGTAAGCTGTCCTTTTAAATTACGCAGAGTCCTCTGGCTGGCACCTGGATGACCAGGCTGGCAATAGTCCCCCAGCACATCGGTATTTGATTACCTCACTGCTGTGTACAAGCCTCCTTCTAACAAAAAAAGAACTTGTTGTTTGTCTTTCCTAGCTATTGGTGCCCTTATTACGGATGAGCTTCCCTGGTAGCCTCAGCTGGTAAAGAATCCGTCTGCAATGCAGGAGACCCTGGCTCAATTCCTGGCTCGATTTCCTAGAGAAGGGATAGGCTTACCCACTTCAGTATTCTTGGACTTCCCTGGCGGCCTGGAAGGTAAAGAATTGCCTGAAATGCGGAAGACCTGAGTCCAATCCCAGTGTTGGGAAGATCCCCTGGAGAAGGGATGGGCTACCCACTCCAGTATTCTTACCTGGAGAATTCCATGGCTCATCCATGGGGTCACAAAGAGTCAGGCACGACTGGGCAACTTGACTATTACGGGTAGTGCATAGTTGGATAGTACCTCGTTTGTAGCTATTTCTCAAGTCATAAATTTTGACACTATTCTCAACTTTATCTTTCTACATGCACTTTTATTTTTTGGGGTGGGGGTTGGCTCAATTCTTCTCCCCTCTACAGAATGGTTTTCTGTACTCTTTGCTCTCTGTCTGCCCTGTCCTAGGTAGTATTCTGGATTTCGTCGACTAAAATGGCCACACTTCAAATCTTACCTCTCTTTCAACTTGATCCACTGTAAATCATTTTAAATACTACTGTAAAAATGATGATGCCAAATCTAACTCTAGACTTATGTTATTTTAAAATTTAGTTTCCCAACTCCCTCTAGGATAAAACAAGCTTCTCACTGTACTAGGTAGCCTGCGATCACCCAGTAACTTCATATTAACCCATGAGTAAATATTTGGCTCAAGTTTTTTGTGGCTAATTAATGCCTGTTTGGGCTTCATTTTGCCCCAAACTTGTTTTATTTAACAAATATTTTAAAGATTTACTGAGATAGTCATGAAAACAAAACTTGAAATGTTTTTGCGAAATTCTGCAGTGGAAGCACAGAGCCCTAAGCACTGGACCACCAGGGAGCTCTCTAGGTACAAAGAGGAAGCAAGGGAGAGGGAGTCCAGTGGATAGAGAGTCCACCTTGCAGTGCAAAGGGAGGAAAGAGAAAGAAGGAACTCCAGCAGTAAGCTGTCCTTTTAAATTACGCAGAGTCCTCTGGCTGGCACCTGGATGACCAGGCTGGCAATAGTCCCCCAGCACATCGGTATTTGATTACCTCACTGCTGTGTACAAGCCTCCTTCTAACAAAAAAAGAACTTGTTGTTTGTCTTTCCTAGCTATTGGTGCCCTTATTACGGATGAGCTTCCCTGGTAGCCTCAGCTGGTAAAGAATCCGTCTGCAATGCAGGAGACCCTGGCTCAATTCCTGGCTCGATTTCCTAGAGAAGGGATAGGCTTACCCACTTCAGTATTCTTGGACTTCCCTGGCGGCCTGGAAGGTAAAGAATTGCCTGAAATGCGGAAGACCTGAGTCCAATCCCAGTGTTGGGAAGATCCCCTGGAGAAGGGATGGGCTACCCACTCCAGTATTCTTACCTGGAGAATTCCATGGCTCATCCATGGGGTCACAAAGAGTCAGGCACGACTGGGCAACTTGACTATTACGGGTAGTGCATAGTTGGATAGTACCTCGTTTGTAGCTATTTCTCAAGTCATAAATTTTGACACTATTCTCAACTTTATCTTTCTACATGCACTTTTATTTTTTGGAGTGGGGGTTGGCTCAATTCTTCTCCCCTCTACAGAATGGTTTTCTGTACTCTTTGCTCTCTGTCTGCCCTGTCCTAGGTAGTATTCTGGATTTCGTCGACTAAAATGGCCACACTTCAAATCTTACCTCTCTTTCAACTTGATCCACTGTAAATCATTTTAAATACTACTGTAAAAATGATGATGCCAAATCTAACTCTAGACTTATGTTATTTTAAAATTTAGTTTCCCAACTCCCTCTAGGATAAAACAAGCTTCTCACTGTACTAGGTAGCCTGCGATCACCCAGTAACTTCATATTAACCCATGAGTAAATATTTGGCTCAAGTTTTTTGTGGCTAATTAATGCCTGTTTGGGCTTCATTTTGCCCCAAACTTGTTTTATTTAACAAATATTTTAAAGATTTACTGAGATAGTCATGAAAACAAAACTTGAAATGTTTTTAAGCCTGAGACTCTTAGCACTACCACCGTGATGGACCAAAAACAGAAGATGCAGTTGTAATATTATACTCATTCCTCAATGTGCTTAACATAAACAATATACTCTTTAATAATAAAAAATCCAAGCACTCAAAACAAATAAGCAAAGAAACCTGTGTTACTCCAGTGTATTATTATACTTAAGAAGACTTTGGAATTTTGTAAACAATTTACAAGGTATATTTGTTTTAATTATTTGTGCCATAAATAGTTACTAAAATGAAGTCACATTGTTCTTAAAACTACTTACATGATTTCCAACTTTTTAAGTGTGTTTTTTTTGGGGAAGCTTTGGTGACTGGCCCATCAGTGATTAATAGATGGTATTAGATGATAAGTCAAGTAACTCTGAAGGCCTTGAATTTAATTTCAAAAAACTATTTGCCTAGTCACAGTACATCTATTGTTAAAATTTTCCTTAAAATTTTTTTTGGGAAAAAACTGTATATACTTAGGAAAGTAGAGAAGAAAGAGAGTCAAGAGTGCTAAATAAAATGATCAAAATGACCAGCTAGCTGTGTGACCTTGGGCACAACACTCTGACCTCCCTGATTCAATCCTCCCACCAATTAAATGATGTCTCTTTTAGTGCTCTAAAAGGCTATGATTCGTAGGATGAAATGTTATGCTGACAGTATCTGAAATCAATGCCTCCTTGGAACGGTGTCACACGACTCCAGAGAAAACATAGCATACATATGTTCTAGCTGCACAATTGTCGACCATAGGCACACCCCTGCTACCTGAATAGAAGAAAACGCACACAAACGTTGTAGGAAAGTTAAGGTTGGGCTAACACTTTGTTGCTAGGAAACCATTGTTGACACACTCTAATCCGAGCCATCTGACTGACTTCATACTGTGGTCTCTTGACTCAGCAAGTGAAGCATCCTGAGAAACCACAGCCTCAGCTGCTGCATCTTTGTCCGGACATTAACCCCAACTGGTTCCCCTTTTTTAATTTTATTCTTAAATGTACCATTTCTGATCTCTCTCTGTCTTGTAATTCAGTTCTAATAAAGACTAGAAGACAGACAGGGTTCTGACTGTAGGGAGATGTTCTCCCTGATATAAATTGTAAGAGGAAGGTCTATAGGGTCAACAGTATCCATTGATTCTGGCTTTAATTCTTTCTTTTGCTACTCAAATATTCTGCCAGAAGGAGTCTACATTACTGTTGCTGGTCTTGTGTGCCAGACACAGGTGCTAAATGCTTTATGCTCTCATGTACAATGGCTCATTTCATTCCTCACGGCGGCTTCTAAAGAGTTCCTATCGTCTCCATCTGACATAGGAAGAAACTAGTGCTCACAGAGGTTAAATCAGGTGCCAGGCCACACAGTGGGGACACAGAAAGACAAGCCATAGGTTCTGCTCCAAGTCTAGTCCTCCATCATAACTCAAAGGGAGTGAGTGATACGAACAGCAAAGCTCTTCTAAAATTTTTTTGGAAAAAGGTAGGGCTTAAATTATAAATAAAAAAGAGGCAACCAAATGAAAGAAAAGACATTTACTCACATAATTTCTCCATGTATTTATTCATATCTTACTCAGCCATGACATGCATATGTCACCACTGCACCTGAGAATCTGAGGAGCAGAAAAAGAGGTGGCGGCACTTAAGCTGATGAAGTGCACTGTCAGCGAGGAGGAAGAGGAGAAGAGCTGACAGGTCGGGCAATACTTTTCTAAAGGCGCTTGATGCTCTGCGGAAGGTTCTAGGTGGAAACACTAGGGTTCCTGGCAGACTGAAGTCCCTAGGAGCTTAGGAAGAGGTGAGGAGCAGAAACAATGAGCGCATCATATTGACAGCATTTTAAACACATGCGCCCCAAGGGACGCATGGAAGCAGGTTTTTCGGGGGTGATCTCTCACCCTCCTGAGACTCTGAGACAGACGTCACCATCACCACGTTTGGGACGAGCAGGAGGAAAGCAGGCACACGGCTAGAGACGGGGTCGGGGTTCAAACCCTCAGAGCCTGAAGCCTGAAGCCCTCGTCAGGGTGCCTCTTGCTCCACGTGGCCCTGTGGCTGCGTTCTTGCCGGGGGAGGACTTGCAGCTGCAGTGGGCAAAGGAGGAAACTAAAAAGAAGACCCTGACTTGAGGGGGCGGGACAGAGAAAGTACACAGAGCTGTAAAATAGATGAGGAACTTTATCTGACAATCTGTACCTTTAATTAAATTTAGCAATCTACCGACTACGTACTTCGGCGGCTCCATGGTGATTATCATGAGAGTCAGGATTCTTAATAGCACTGATAACTAAGCGTGAGAGGATTATGGTTTTTTTCCACTCTGAGAGCAGAGGCAAGAAAGTTCCTTTAAAGTCCAGGTTTTCATGTCCCCCCCCCCCCCCATTAGTTTCTACTCCAGCGTTATCGCAGACACCTCAGGGATTGTTAGAACTTAGTTTCACCCCTATAGGGAAAAAGAAAGAATTCTTTCTAGGTATAAGAGTACAACACTTTTCCTGTCCCTTCTTGCCTCAATCTGGACTTACACCCAATTGACTCAGCTCAGCAGAAAAGCCACAGGAATGGGGCAATGAACACAGCCCATGTCTAATAGTCTGATACATAAATAAATAAAATTTTGACTTTTGAACCATAAATATACTTCACTTTTAAAAAGTTAAGCGGCTTCCCTGGCAGTCCAATGGTTAAGAATCTGCCTGCCAATGCAGGGGACATGGGTCCAGTCCCTTGGAGTTCTGATAGCCTGCAACATAACACTGAACTCGAGTGCGAGGAGGAAGAGGAGAAGAGCTGACAGGTCGGGCAATACTTTTCTAAAGGCGCTTGATGCTCTGCGGAAGGTTCTAGGTGGAAACACTAGGGTTCCTGGCAGACTGAAGTCCCTAGGAGCTTAGGAAGAGGTGAGGAGCAGAAACAATGAGCGCATCATATTGACAGCATTTTTACAGCACATGCGCCCCAAGGGACGCATGGAAGCAGGTTTTTCGGGGGTGATCTCTCACCCTCCTGAGACTCTGAGACAGACGTCACCATCACCACGTTTGGGACGAGCAGGAGGAAAGCAGGCACACGGCTAGAGACGGGGTCGGGGTTCAAACCCTCAGAGCCTGAAGCCTGAAGCCCTCGTCAGGGTGCCTCTTGCTCCACGTGGCCCTGTGGCTGCGTTCTTGCCGGGGGAGGACTTGCAGCTGCAGTGGGCAAAGGAGGAAACTAAAAAGAAGACCCTGACTTGAGGGGGCGGGACAGAGAAAGTACACAGAGCTGTAAAATAGATGAGGAACTTTATCTGACAATCTGTACCTTTAATTAAATTTAGCAATCTACCGACTACGTACTTCGGCGGCTCCATGGTGATTATCATGAGAGTCAGGATTCTTAATAGCACTGATAACTAAGCGTGAGAGGATTATGGTTTTTTTCCACTCTGAGAGCAGAGGCAAGAAAGTTCCTTTAAAGTCCAGGTTTTCATGTCCCCCCATTAGTTTCTACTCCAGCGTTATCGCAGACACCTCAGGGATTGTTAGAACTTAGTTTCACCCCTATAGGGAAAAAGAAAGAATTCTTTCTAGGTATAAGAGTACAACACTTTTCCTGTCCCTTCTTGCCTCAATCTGGACTTACACCCAATTGACTCAGCTCAGCAGAAAAGCCACAGGAATGGGGCAATGAACACAGCCCATGTCTAATAGTCTGATACATAAATAAATAAAATTTTGACTTTTGAACCATAAATATACTTCACTTTTAAAAAGTTAAGCGGCTTCCCTGGCAGTCCAATGGTTAAGAATCTGCCTGCCAATGCAGGGGACATGGGTCCAGTCCCTGGTCTGGGAAGATCCTACATGCTGCAGAGCAACTAAGCCTGCAAGCCATAACTACTGAACTCGAGTGCCTTAGAGCCCGTGCTCCATAACAAGAGAAGACGCCGCATAGAGAAGCCTGCACACTGCAACTAGAGACAGCATTCACACACAGCAATGAAGACGCAGCATAAGCAAAAATAAATAAACCTTTAAAAAAATAGTTAAGATCACTAAAATACAATGTTAACTATTACCTTAAAATTATAAGTAACAGAACTTTTGTAAATAAATCTTAAATACAGAGAGCTAGTTAGTATTTAGTTTTGGAAATACTCTGCTGTGAAATCTAAGGAGATTTACTTTTTTTACTTTAAAAAAGTGTTTTGACTGAATCTTAACACACAAAAAAACTCCTTGATATATGTACCTTGTAAAAGAACACACTAAGTCACTTTAGTAGTATCGAACACTATGACACTGTGGACTGTGAACTGTGGCCTACCAGGCTCCTCTGTCCGTGGGACTCTCCAGGCGAGAATGCTGGAGTGGGTTGCCATGCTTTCCACCCGGGGATCTTCCTGACCCAGGGATCAAACCTGCGTCTCTTATGTCTCCTGCATTGACCAGGGTGGTTCTTTACCACTAGTGCCACCTGGGAAGCCCTTCTTTTATGGTAAGAGTACATAAAATAAGTAAATGAGCATTTGTTTTAGGTTCAAAAGTGCTTAACATGCTTAAATATTTAACACAATGCAACTGCTTTATTATAAATTATAGTTTGCTTGTTGGTACAAAATCTTTCAGACTTATAATGGTTTGTTAGTTTGGGGCAGAATATAGGACAAATTCAAAACAGTTAAGAACTAAGATGAAAAGAAAAATGGTTCTCAACTCCCAGATATGGGCTTCTTTGGAGAAAGTGAAAATGAACTTTTTTTAAAAAATGGGAAATGAATTATATACTGCTTTTTAAAAAGGGATCTTATATATGCTGTTAGTCATTAAAAAAAATGACCATAGAGACTTTGAGTCATATTTTTCTGGTGACACAGGCCCCTCTTGTAAAAACATATACACATACCAGTATGTTATGTGAACTGCAATCTTGTAGTGACTTGTTTTTATTTTTTAAAAAACCTTGTTTTTATAAAAGAACTCATGTTTTCCCATGCTGCTTCACTTCTTGTGCAAGAACTTTTATGAGATTTGAGTAAACTGTACTTTATTTATTTTCTTTTGTTCTTCCCTTCTTACTGGAAGAGAACATTATCTGGATATAATCATGTTTAGGGAGAATAAATTATGAGTTAGGAGATGACTTAAATCAATGACCAACAATTAAAATGTCTAATCCTGCCACCATTTTGGGCACGGCAACTTAATTTTACTGGGACAACACATTTTATTCTAAGGCACTGTATGAACCCACAGCAAGGAATGCTATTTCAGTAGCCTCCAATTTCATCTTTGCAGAGTTAGTCTCTCTCTTGAACCCAGCTGACTGAACTTGAAGCTGTGTAGTGGTGGAAACACAGTGTGAAAATTCTTGGCCTACATCATCAGGGTCCCTGGAGTCTTTATTTTTCTCTCTGCTTACTACCCCACAACTCGCCAAATCATTATTCCTATTCACTGAACGATCAGCAAGCCTGTCTGGTGTTCCAGCCACCTGGAGTTGACAAATATTTTCCTACTATGAAGGATACCATAGCAACCAGATTTGTGGCATGGATACAAACCAGACACTCTAAGTGCCAGCCCTGGGAAGCCCTTTTCTTTTAAGGGGGTTTTTAAGAGGGTAAACATAAAATAAGTAAATGAGCATTTGTTTTAGGTTCAAAAGTGCTTAACATGCTTAAATATTTAACACAATGCAACTGCTTTATTATAAATTATAGTTTGCTTGTTGGTACAAAATCTTTCAGACTTATAATGGTTTGTTAGTTTGGGGCAGAATATAGGACAAATTCAAAACAGTTAAGAACTAAGATGAACAGAAAATGGTTCTCAACTCCCAGATATGGGCTTCTTTAGAGAAAGTCAAAATGACTTTTTTTTAAAAAATGGGAAATGAATTATATACTGCTTTTTAAAAAGGGATCTTATATATGCTGTTAGTCATTAAAAAAAATGACCATAGAGACTTTGAGTCATATTTTTCTGGTGACACAGGCCCCTCTTGTAAAAACATATACACATACCAGTATGTTATGTGAACTGCAATCTTGTAGTGACTTGTTTTTATTTTTTAAAAAACCTTGTTTTTATAAAAGAACTCATGTTTTCCCATGCTGCTTCACTTCTTGTGCAAGAACTTTTATGAGATTTGAGTAAACTGTACTTTATTTATTTTCTTTTGTTCTTCCCTTCTTACTGGAAGAGAACATTATCTGGATATAATCATGTTTAGGGAGAATAAATTATGAGTTAGGAGATGACTTAAATCAATGACCAACAATTAAAATGTCTAATCCTGCCACCATTTTGGGCACGGCAACTTAATTTTACTGGGACAACACATTTTATTCTAAGGCACTGTATGAACCCACAGCAAGGAATGCTATTTCAGTAGCCTCCAATTTCATCTTTGCAGAGTTAGTCTCTCTCTTGAACCCAGCTGACTGAACTTGAAGCTGTGTAGTGGTGGAAACACAGTGTGAAAATTCTTGGCCTACATCATCAGGGTCCCTGGAGTCTTTATTTTTCTCTCTGCTTACTACCCCACAACTCGCCAAATCATTATTCCTATTCACTGAACGATCAGCAAGCCTGTCTGGTGTTCCAGCCACCTGGAGTTGACAAATATTTTCCTACTATGAAGGATACCATAGCAACCAGATTTGTGGCATGGATACAAACCAGACATAATGCTGCTACAATTGAAGGTGAGAAAGGAACACAGAGCACCCAAATCAGTATTATCCCAAAGAGAGTCTTGAGAACTCCAAATTCATTATTTTTTAGGACTAAGTTCTTCAGACACAACATGGCAAATTAGCTCAGCCCTAAGAGAAGGCAGGGAGTAATTCAGGCAAAGATCTTACATTGCAAATCTGTCCATTTCTTATAAGCAGTACCGCCCTGGACAAGTTAATGACCCTCTCTGAACCTCAGTTTTTTCAGCTGTAGAACAGAGATAGTGTCTTGCCTCAAAGGACAGCTGTAGGGATGAAATGAGATTGTATCTGTCCTGTAGTTGGCAGATGAGAACCATGTAATAACTGATAGCTTGTGTCATTAGGTTAAGGAAGGAGGCAATGAGTATTTATAGGGCACAAGGGAAATGTGCCCTATAATGTTCTCCAAAACAGGATGCAGATGGATGTATTAGGAATATCTATTTGTGTCTATTTTAAACATGTTATTGAAGTATTACTAGATATTTTAAGAAAATTTTATGTCAGGATTCAATATCAGGATCTGATACAAGATGCTGGGCTTCCCAGGTGGTACAGGGGTAAAGAATCCACCTGCCAAGTAGGAGATGTGGGTTTGATTCTTGCGTTGGGAAGATCCCCTAGGGTAGGAAACAGCAACCCATTCCAGTATTCTTGCCTGGAGAAATCCGTGGACAGAGAAGGCTGACGGGCTATAGTCCATGGGGTCACAAAAGTTGGATATGGCTGAGCGTGTGCACGTGTGTGCACACACACACACTATAATTGAAAAAAAAAAAAAAACCTATTTAGTTCTAACTGAATCAACTCTTTTGGGAAGAGACAATTTTTTGTTTTTGTTTTGATATGGACATCTTAAGAATCAGCCCAATAAAATGTGTTTGTATTGTGAATGGGCTTATTGTGAGAGGTTAAACATTATGTTTTCTCATTCTTTCCAATCTAATAAAGGAACAAATTCTATACATTTAGAAATATTATTCCTCTCAGTGAGCACTCTCCTCCTCTACATGTTCAGCATTCAGTACACTGCTACTCACACAGCAAATACTAATGTACGTCAGCCAAACAGATAAACAAGCCACATATAAGCTAAAAACCCTGTTCATCAGTCCTTACATTCACACACAGTAGCGTTCTTCTCCTATTCCTCTCAGCAGTTAGTTTAAAACTTTGCCCCTGATTACCAGTTCCCAGCTCTCATCTCATGCTACCTCCTCACTCTTGACTGATTTCACTTCTTCCTTTGGTGAGGTCATCCAGACCACCCTACAAAGCCGTCTTAACATCAAACACTTGGGCCTGAGTCATTCAGCATAAACCCAATGCTTCCTCTCTCCTGAGTCCTCTTTACCTCTTCCTTATTAGCCAAACCCACCAGTCACAGAGGGATGCTTTTGCTGAAATAGCTCCTCCTTTTCCTCCTCCTTCTGTCCAGCGCGGGCTCAACTAGACAGTCATCTCTTGAGCGCCCCAGACTCACCTGCACCCGAGCCTTGGCCTTCTCTGTTTCCTCATCTGACATGCTCTTGCCTCAGAATCTACAAATGCCCTCCTCCACTCTCGTTCCTTTGCATTTTCATTTCAGAGGCTTTCCCCAGTCACCTTTTCACAAAACTTAAGCCCTCCTGCTCATATTCATACCACCTTGCCCTGCTGTATCCATTTTCCTTATCAATTGTCACTAAAATGAACACCGTTTATTTCATCATTGTTCCTTGTATGTCTTCCCCACTAGAACATAAGCTCCACGAGGGCAGGAAATGCTGTTTTTTCTCACTGATATATCTCCATTGCCTAAAATTAGGCCTGATATACAATAGGTCCCCAATTAATACTTGTTGACGGAATGGAAGGCTATGGGCTGTGAATGGACCTACACATGGTAAAAATCACCTGGTGGTTCCAATGGTAAAGAGTCTGCCTGCAATGCAGGAGACCCAGGTTTGACCCCTGGGTCAGGAAGATTACCTGGAGAAAGAAATGGCAACCAACTCCAGCATTCCTGCCTCGAGAATTTCATGGACAGAGGAGCCTGGTGGTCTATAATCCATTGGGTTGCAAAGGGCTGGACAGGATTGAATGACTAACACTTTTCACTAAAAATCACCAATCTCCTTAGAAACTGTCAATAATCATATGTAACTTATGAAATAACATCTAAAAGCCTTCAAAGGTCTAGTCTCATTTTGCCTTCTCAGCTCCATTTCCTGATGCTGCTGTCTCCCCATACACCTGAAGTCTAGACATGCTAGACAAAAATTAAAAATGTGTTTATTTTTAACATGTTAAAGTCTTCATGTTTGGGGACTTCTGTGATGGTCCAGTAGCTAAGACTCGCCCTCCCAGTGGAGGGGGCCTGGGTTTGATCCATGGTCAGAGAACTAGATCCAAGATGCCCCAACTAAGAGTTTGGATGCTGCAGCTAAGACCCAGAGCAGTCAAATAAATAAAAATAAATACTAAAAAGAAATAGTTGGGCTCCCCTCGTGGTCCAGTGGGTAAAGAGTTTGCCCTGTAGTGCTAAGGGCACTGATTCGATCCTTGGCATGGGAGGACCCCACATGCCATGGAGCGGCTGGACCGTGTGTCCAATTATGATCCAGCTCTAGAGCGCATGCGCCCAGAGTAGGTGCTCTGCAATGAGAGAGGCCACTGCAATGGGAGGCCCACATCGAGTAGTCTCGTTCCTTTGCATTTTCATTTCAGAGGCTTTCCCCAGTCACCTTTTCACAAAACTTAAGCCCTCCTGCTCATATTCATACCACCTTGCCCTGCTGTATCCATTTTCCTTATCAATTGTCACTAAAATGAACACCGTTTATTTCATCATTGTTCCTTGTATGTCTTCCCCACTAGAACATAAGCTCCACGAGGGCAGGAAATGCTGTTTTTTCTCACTGATATATCTCCATTGCCTAAAATTAGGCCTGATATACAATAGGTCCCCAATTAATACTTGTTGACGGAATGGAAGGCTATGGGCTGTGAATGGACCTACACATGGTAAAAATCACCTGGTGGTTCCAATGGTAAAGAGTCTGCCTGCAATGCAGGAGACCCAGGTTTGACCCCTGGGTCAGGAAGATTACCTGGAGAAAGAAATGGCAACCAACTCCAGCATTCCTGCCTCGAGAATTTCATGGACAGAGGAGCCTGGTGGTCTATAATCCATTGGGTTGCAAAGGGCTGGACAGGATTGAATGACTAACACTTTTCACTAAAAATCACCAATCTCCTTAGAAACTGTCAATAATCATATGTAACTTATGAAATAACATCTAAAAGCCTTCAAAGGTCTAGTCTCATTTTGCCTTCTCAGCTCCATTTCCTGATGCTGCTGTCTCCCCATACACCTGAAGTCTAGACATGCT